>CM065595.1:134191766-134791766 GCA_033119425.1 Bufotes viridis | reverse complement strand
AACTCTTTTAGCCTCCACTGGGTAAATGGAGGGTGGTCTACGGCTATTTTAACCTATACGCCGGGAGCTTTTCCTATTGTATGTGTTAAACGTAGTGCTTTATCACTGTGTGCCCTTACTCTTAAAGAGTTAATGGCATACCATGTAATAGGACAATGCCGGCAGCAGTAGACCTTGGTGGAGATGGTAGATCATCTGCTATCTCCTAAGTCTACCTTTGTTCACTGATCACTAGATCAAACAGTCTCCATTTGCCGTTGCATTTGTCTTCCATTCATAATTTACTATGGTATTAAAAGCAGCTGCAGAGCTGTGAGGTCACCGAGTGCAATACTGGAGTTCATGGCTGAATTTTCCAGTTATGGTTTCTTGACCTAGAAATAAACAACCATACATCACTCCTTGTGTTTAATATTTTATGTAAAGAAAATGTGTCACCAATTTTTGTTTCTGACAATTAAAACCAGATAGCGACACATATTCTTTTTTCTAATCTGCTTTTATTTTCTGTCTGCAGATTTTTTTTATTCTTTTCCTGAACATGATTATGGGGGCGGCCATCTTGCCTGAGCTGTTCTTAACAGCATTTAGAAAGCATTAGGAATAACGTAATTCCTTAGTTTCCAGTGATCAGAATTTAATTTCTTGTACCCCTTCAATCACCCATAATTATTACTAACGACATCTTTTTTTTAAAGGGATTATAGCAAAGTGTACTGTGTTTACTGAACATATTTGACTTTGGCTACTCCAAAGAGCATTATCTAAGTGCCTTCCCTGGTCTTAACCCTTTAACCCCCGCTACCTGCCAAGATCAGGGTAGGTAGATTCCATGCAATCCAAAGTCAGTCTGAGGTTCAGTGCAGGCAGCTCAGAGACAGAACAGAGATCAGAGAGAGGTCATGTCAGGCAAGGGTCATATCCAAAAACAGGTAGAAGTCGGTACACAGGAGAGCAAACTAGAACCTATTGCTCAGGCACCCTCCCACAAGGGAAGGTGCTTTAAATACCCAGAGGTGGCCAGCCATAGGCTAGGGAAGATTAAGGTGCTTGTGCTGGCACTTTAGGAGCTGGAGAGTGTGCCTGTGTGTGCCCTACAGACAGTGGCGTTGCTAGGGTTGGTGTCACCCGGTGCGGTAGAAAATGGTGTTCCATAATGCAAGCGCTCATCTCCTAGTGGTGTCACCCAGGGGCATAGCTAGAAATGACTGGGCCCCATATCAAATTTTTTTTATCAGTGTCATCCACATATCCCCCCATCAGAGCTTTATATTAACCTGCTGTACTAATATTATGGCTAAAAACCTCAGTAATAGTTTCCCATATATAATACATTTATATATATATATATATATATATATATATATATCAATATCAGAAGTATAAATATATATTATCATACTTCTGATATACATGAATGCATAATTTAGCATCTATTTCTAAAAGGTTTCCACCAGGACTCGAACTCAAAACCTTTTACATCAGAGGCAAGAGCCCTAACCACTGAGCTATGGAGCTCAGGGCTAAATTATGCAAGAAAAACCTCATAGTAGTTTATCATGTATTAGGTATTCCTATTCAGTAGAAGTATATTTAAATAAAAAAATAAATGTGTAATTAATATATAGTAATTACAGATTTATTTTGTGTCATACATTTTTTTTTTTTATTATATTTCGGCTGTATGGGAATACCTACAGCAGAGGTGAATATGTGTTTTAAAGTAGTAAATGGCCTGAAATTATTATAAATATTATTACTACCACTACTACAAGTCCTTTCAAGAATATACAAATTGAACTTAGTGACATAAAACGTCTATGGAGAAAGGATTGATGTCAACACTGCTTGAGGTTCAGGGCCATTTTAATTTGTCACCACCTTCACTGCTGTGGAAAAATTCAGAAATATACCACTGTCTAGACACCAAGTCTGTTACCTTCCTGGACTTTTTCCACTTTCCTTGACAACCCCTGGTGATCAGTATCAGGAAATGTAACCCGTGCATCCCGTAGAAAGGAAACATTTCAGAGGAAATAGAAGTTCCTGTATCAGGGTCTCATAAGTAAAACCATCATAAAATTCCCATAAATATTCATAGAATTGTTGACTATAGAGCAGTGGTCTCCAACCCTTTGCTGTCAAGTTGTAGCAAAACTACAGCTCCCAGCATACAATGTGAGTCTGCAGCTCTCAGGGCATGCTGGGAGTTGTACTTTTGCAACAGCTGGGAAGCCACAGGTTGGGGAACATTACTATAGATAAGATCTTTCAAAAGTTGGCTTGTTATGTGTCAAGGGAAATAAATGGTAAGCATTTGGACGGGCAAATCTAAAGCTCTCAATGCATGTCAACGCCTCTACTCATAAGCTTGATAAATCACACCTGATTCCTGAAAATAACCTGAGAAACAAACATCCAGTCCATGCTGATAGAAAGTTTACAAAATATTTAAGGTCTATTTTAAGGTCTATTTGTAACACCTTATGTGTCTTGTGCGAACATAATAAACTGGATGATATGAAAATGGATATGGCCAACAGTAACTGATTCAAGAGCTACAGAAATAGCATGAACACAAATCCAGGCCCATAGGGGCTTTGGTTAATCCAGGGACATTGCTATTGGGATCAACAACATTTTCAACTGGTCCATGCATGGGGGGCCGTTTAGGCAGTGTAAACTTAAAGACCACACAAACATTAGCACCTTGTCGGCTGAGCCTGCTGAGAACAGCAGGTTCGGCTCACACTCTAATGTATATGGGGAGAGAAGATGAGGACGTCTGGGGAGAGAAGGATTGGGTAAAATAAAAATTTTCACCTAATCCTTTCAGAAGTGTCTGGCAGCAGCTTTCTCCCCTCTCCCCATAGAATACACATATATGTTTGGATGTGTCAAATCTGTATGTGTATGGGGGAGCCGGGAAGGAGTCAGGAGAGATAGCTGTCAGCTGAATTATCATTTTGCTGACAGCTATTGAATGAGTATGACCAGCTTTACACTACAGTCTATACAGCTCAAAAGGCTGATGCTGAATGATAAATATGACTGATTAGTTTAAATTTATACCACTTATTAATTGTCTCTCTTTACTACAGAATTTTTTACCAAAATGTAAGCCTAATATTGGCACACATTGTCACATTGTAAGCCAGGCCCCCTTTCCAGAATGCCCTTTCCAAGGTAATCTATGCACCATTGTTGGAAGAGTCTAAAAAAGTGTCTAAAATATATATATTTTTAACCCATTGCACTCCTAGTGTGTCCAAGTTCCAGGCCCTGAAACAGATGAAGAACAGTACAACCTTCTATTTCTCTACCATTCACTGTCACACATTGACCTTGCTAGTATACCACCAAAAATTTCTGATCACATCCCCTTCCCTATTTCCGAAGAAGAGCACCAAGGGGGGCTCTGTTCCCTTCTGCGTTGAAGGTCCAAAGAAGTACACAGTATGCAGCACAGTCCTTCCCATCAGAATGATGCACACAACAGAACCCTAAGAAGTGCCATTCTTCATCTTAAATGGGGTCCACCAGGCACCATTGCTGTTCGTCGTGTGACTGATCTGGCATTGCATAATGGTTTTGATGCAAATGCAAACAAAGTCTAAACAAATTCACCCTACCCATTACTCCCAATTAACCATCTACTTCCTCATCCAGTGGACATAAGGGAATACTTTGACTTCATAATCTAAGTACTTTGACACAGGTTGTTCCCTCTGTCACCTCATCAGCAACCTCCCAACATGCTCTCCCCATGAGGCCCACACACTGACCCTCTTACATGCTTATATCAGGAAGAATACTAATTCTACAATCGTAGCATTGCCCCGGATATGCGACAGTAATAAATTCCTGTCTAATCACGGCTGAATGTTATTTATGGGCACATTTTAATTAAAATTCAATATAGGAAGGTTAATTAATAATATTCACTATGATTTTCTGATTTATTAGCAGAGGCTTATGGATCCTATTTGCTTGACTGCAAAAATAACACTGGCGTGTCAAGTGATCGCTACAGTTTTTCTGTCCATGGAGGGAAAAGGTTAGGTGGGTTTCAAGTGTATGTGAGTCATTCATTTATGAATTACTCATCAGAGCGGTGCTGTAGGAAATCTCGGACAGAGGATGTTTACTGTAACATAGAAATAAATAGAACTTTGTAGGGAATGCAATAAAAGGAAATGCCCGTTGTACGTAGCTCTGTGAGAATGAGATGTATACTTACTACCAATAAACAGCATATGGTAGCTTTACAAATGCAATAAAAAATAACTTGGGAAGATGAGTCACTGGGTTGTCCTCATGTATTTATGTATGTTATATTGGCCCATACAATAAAAACAGCTATTACAGCCATGAGGGTAGTAGCCATGCAGCTTCCATACACTGATTGAGATATACAATGAGGCGCATTTACTAATCCTATAGATGGTGTAAACTTAGACTGGCTGTCTAGACCTGCAGCAGATTAATGACGGGCTCAGGCTGGATGATAAATATGGTGCACTTTAGAGTTAGACAGTTTTGTCTAACTTTAAACTAACTATTGGTTGGCTTAGTTTGGAGGCAGTGGTCCTCATGGAGGCTAATCTCTATCTCTCTAGCGATCCTTAGGACATGCAGCAAGAGCAGGATGCATCCTTTCTTTTCATTGGAGCACACCCTGGACCCTTGAGCTCTCCTGCCTAATGGTAATTAGGGTGCCCTTGATGGTGCAATTCAGGGGCTAAGGGGTCCCAGTCCCATGGCTTAAAATGTGGCAGGCGCTAAAGCAATAAACCCTATCCACAACACTAAAGTCTTTTGCCATAAACGAACAATTGCCTTACTGTCTTTCTATGTGGTTCTCAACCATTAACCTCTTAAGGACGAAGGGCGTACATGTACGCCCTTCGTCCGCACTTTAAAGATGGCGCCCGCTCCCGCACGGAGCGGGCGCCCGAGCTGCGGGTAAAAGCTTGATTCATCAAGCTGACACCCGCAGCTCATGTCCGCGACCGGCAGCGATGCCGATCGCGGACATTTAACCCTCAGATGCCGTGGTCAATCCTGACCACGGCATCTGATCAGCAAAAACCGAAAGTTTCACTTTCGGTTTTGCTCGGCTCCCTGATGGCCACAAGGGGAGCCGGAGCATGCATGTAGTACCCTAGGTTTCTGTGAATGAAACCTAGGGTACTACACAGTATTCCTATGGAGCCTATGACTGTAATAGGCTCCATAGGAAATATCGATTTTCTCATATATTCCAATGCTATTGCATTGGAATATATGAGAATAGCAATCTGATGATTGCATCTTATAGTTCCCTATGGGAACTATAAGAAAGTAGTAAAAAAAAAAAAAGTTTAAAAATAAAAATTAAATAAAAAAATATAAAAATTCAAATCACCCCCTTACCCCAAAATGAAAATAAAATAAATAAAAAATAAAAAAATTACACATAATGGGTGTCGTAATGTGCAAAACGCCCATACTATAATAACATTAAAAATATTCACCATACGGTAAACATAAAACGGAAAGAAAGCGTCCAAATGGCTAATTCGCCATTTTTGGACGCTTCATTTCTAAAAAATGAATAAAAAGTGATCAAAACATCATACGCACTCCCATAATGGTATCAATTAAAAGTTCAGATTGCCCCGCAAAAATGAGCCCCTTACACTGCTCCATACGCATAATTACAAAAAAGTTATAGGGGTCAAAACATGGCGACAAAAAATAAAATAAAAAATTCCCACTTTTAATTTTTTTTTCACTATCAAAACGCAAGAAAAACTATACATATTAGGTATTGCCGGATTCGTACTGACCTGAAGAATAAAATTAACCAGTCAGTTTTATCGCAAATCGAACGTTGTAATTTAAAAACCCGTAAAACTGTGGTGAAATTGCTTTTTTTTTGCAATTTCACCCCATTTGGAATTTTTTTCCCGTTTCCCACTACATCACATGCAAAAATAAATGGTAGCGTTAAAAAGTACAACTTGTCCTGCAAAAAATAAGCCGTCATATGGCTATGTGAGCGGAAATATAAAAATGTTATGGCTTTTGGAAGGCAGGGAGCGCAAAACAAAAACGCAAAAATCCCAAAACCCCCGGTCCTTAAGGGGTTAAGAAATGTCCATTCTTTTCCTCTGAGGGGTTATCTTTCAGTTCAGTTGCATCTCTTGCAGCTTTCAGTCTCAGGGATTAAGGTTTCCTGGACTAGGCCTAATTAGTAGGAGCTTTCACTAGGGACATCCTCAGGTCCAGCTTTTCTCCACCAAAGTAACCAAGACTGACAGATTTAACAAACAAATTGCACGTTTTGAGAACTTGTGGTGTTGAAGAAGTTTCCAACTCACAGTTTGTGACTTTTTCCGCCACTTTTCTGGTGCAGGGAGATTATAAATCTTCCCCATATTATAAGTATTATGGCTGGATTTTCATTAGTAAATCTGCCCCAATGTATTATATCATGTGTGGAATTTTGACAAGTTGCGCCAGCTGATCGGCGGTGATCCTGGGCTTTGGACCCCCACTGATCAGATACTGATTACCTACAGTATCCAGAGGATAGGTCATAGGTAAAAATAAATCTTGGAAAACCCCTTTAAGCATTTTAGGTGTTGAGCCAAGCTCTGTTGTCCTAGACCTCATCTAAGAAAAGCTAATTACTGTATGTGTTCCCTGAACTTTTTATTATTCAGCACAATGTGAAGTACAGGTACTGTTGGAATGAAGGCAAAATAACTCTGTCGGAAGCATACAACAAGATATGAACAGAACCTTACATGTATTGGCCTGTCATGGGGAGTTTTCAACTTATTTATAGAAGCTTCACACAGTACAGTATTTATTTCCTTTGGGAAAACATGCTGATAGGTTCCTATTTAAAGATGGAAAGATTAAAGTTATAAAAAAAAAAAAAAAAGTGCAAATCTGCTTTGCTATTGGGTAAAAACCTTTTGGTAAACTTCGAAGCAAACAGGGGGCATTGGCTTAAGGGTCATCGTTATTCAAGAGAAGGCAAAAGAAAACCAATAACAGACTATTTAGCTCTGAGCCATCAAAACCTGTCACCATAATGTAGTCCAACTCCAAGTTAGATTTTTGGGTTTCTTTCTCTTTTTTTGCACATCACTGCTCCAGAAACCTTGTCTCATATCCAGAACTGTCTATGACTTAAGGGCATATGTATGTACCATACCAGCTGACATGGGGGCTCATGATAAGGACCCCAGCTCAGGTGGCTTCAGCCTCCTAACCCCATTATTATTTTATTCACTGCACTGTACAGAGATGGTCCCATTGGGGCTCACCATCCACCTATTGAGACTGCGAGATGAAACAAGAGTACCCAGAGGAAACCCACACAAACATGGGAGAATGTACAAACTCCATTTAGATGCTTCTCTTGATTAGATTTAAACCCTAGACCCCAGTTTTGCAAGGCAACAGTGCCATCATTAATTTACCCTACTTTTCCCTCCATGGGCGCAACAATGTTAGCACCTGTGCCTATAACATACTTCAGAAGGTGCTAGAAAACACAATAAGGAGATTTATCATTTCCCTTGCACCAGAATTGTAGCACTAAGAAGCCACAAATTTTTGCACAAGCTTTGTTTTGCTCAAACAATTGTGACTTTTTGCTCACTTTGCTAAATTGGACAGGATATGGATCAGTTTTCTAGTGCAAGTAATCCTTAAAACCTACACCAGCTCCCAGCTGGCGAAGCTTTCAGATTGTGGTGCACAGACCAGCTGAGTTGCACCAGAATTATTAAGTTTTGGCACATGTTGCGCCATCGTGCTCAATATCAAGAATGGTGTTAGAAAGGCAGTCTTTATAAATCTTCCCCATTGAGGACATTATTTTCCTTCCGCATTCATTTATGACTATTTATTTTGCAACTTCATGGTTTTACCCGGCATTTAAGTGAAGTATAGACGACATTAGACCTTTCCGTTCCGAAACACATGGGCTCATTTACTTCTCGCCTTCTGCTCGCCATTGACAATGCAGGGAATGTGTGTTATGAGATGAAGAAATAAAATTAGCGGTGCTCTCTTCTGTAAATTACATGTGTAATTAGTATGGAAAGGAATGAACCCGCCGCAGAGGAATATTTATCAGGTTGTAAATTATTCTGTATCAGTTTACAATCGCACTTGTTCACAGATAATAACAGTGACTGTACTGCTCTATTAAAGACGTGCAGAGCCAGCCTGGCATTTCCTCCAGCACTAACCTATATCGCTCACATAGCTTGACCTTTAAATATAATAAAATAATACTCACTGATCCAAATCAACTGTATACATAAAACATACAATAATGTTTACCAAAGGAGGAAGCTGTGGATTTACATAGAGAGCTCGCTTTGGAACTACGTAAATTCAGAATTAATATTTGGACATTTGAATGAATAAGTATCAGTGCTCAAAACACACAGACTGTCAGTCTATTGGGCTCATCAGTTATAGAGCTATACCAGGACATCCAGAGAAGAACCTGAGCCCCAGTGTAAATCTGAAACAGGGTCCTCACCCTACCATGTGCTTTCTATATTTCTGGTGTCTTCTTATGTGGCAGAGGGGTCCTTAGGCCCCTCAGGCTATCGGGCCAATTAGTAACTATTACCTCTGCGCCCCTATAGCTGCATACCTGAAGACATCCCAATAGATTGCAGTCATGAAAGATACATTTCCAACTTTCTATATCTCTGTTCATTAGGGGCAGCTTTAAGCAGCCAAGGGACCAATGGTGCATGAACTCATCATAGAGTATACCCCTTAAAGTGGGACGGGGATGTTAAACATTTTTGTAATACACTTTATTAGGGAAAGATGTTTTTTTTTTTGTCCTAGAAAAAAGGATGTAAAGATTCTGCTTAGCAAAGCGTTCTACTGAGCCCTGAAGATGCCTGTGTGTAACAAGTAAGATAAGCCGGGTGGTACACAGTGCACGTTAGGACTGGCATAGTAAGTTAAGCGGCAGGCTGAGAAGCCTCTTTATGTTACACACAGGCATCTTCAGCGCTCAGTAGAAGACTAAAGATAGACTTTCCTCAGAAACAATCAGTTAGGCTACTTTCACATCTCCGTTGTGAATTCTGGCAGAGAACAGCCTGCCGAAATCCTCTGGATGTGGTGCTCATATACAAACGGAATGCGTCCTGGGCACATCAAGTATAATGGGGTTCGGCGGAGATCCATACCCTGTTCTGGCAGTCAAGCAAAGAGTCGGCTGGACACAAACAGCTGCATCCTGCAGTTTGTGTCCGGACAATTGTCCGTTTGTCTGCCGGGACAGTGTGTCGGAGTTTCACATCAGAGGTGTGAAACTAGCATTAGACCTTTGCTAAGAAGAATCTTTACACCTTGATTTATGATACAAAGAAATAGCTTTCCCTGATAAAGTATATTATATTATATTAATTATATTATGTTTAATGTCCCTGTAAGCTGAAACGACCGTTACAATTGTGATCACACCCGCCTGGCCCTGTCAATTAAAATGCAGAGGATGTAGCAGTTGCAGAGAGAGCAGAGCCTCTCGGAGTAACGGCAACGCCCCTGTTGCTCGTAGTATCTAATTTGCAGATATTGAAACATAATTTTTCTCACCAATGAGGACACATATGAACATGGGACCAACACAGATGCCTTCAGCTGCCAAGTGCACATGTAACAGGTCAGCCGGTGTCATAGGTACAAATCTGCTGACAGATGCCCTTTAAACATTTTCAAGTATCTTTGTATGAGATACTGAAGTTGGGACCACCATCACTTTATCAGTGCAGGGAGTGGCTTCAAAGAGTATTTCTTACTTTGGAAGAAGACCCAGTTAATCTATGAATTACATTGATTTCAATGAACTTTGTGTAATGCTCTATTTCCCCTGTGGTGGCGCTGTAGTGAAATTACATGCTTATTTCAAAGTTTTCTAGCCGATTACAGCAAATTTCTGTGTTCAGCAGGTCACCTCGTGGTCCACCCATGCTCTCAATTATGTCCTCCAAAAGATATATAAATAACAGTATGTTTCACAAGTGGTTGAGTATATAAGCATAGTAATGCGGTACACCCATTGAGGGGAGTAGTGTCCGCTCTCGCGATCTCCCTGTTAATACATCACAATTTAACACAATAATAAATATGCAAACTGAGTTCGTGAGTTTTCCATAAAACAATTTTCCAAACTGCGAACGGCAATTGCATTTATTTTCTTGCTTATGATGAGATTATAATGGGATTCACACATTTACTGGAAACAGGGCTCAGGAAATTAATAACACAGTTCGATACTCTCCTCTTACTACTTCTCTTGCCAGTTGCTTTCTTATTTTTCAGACTTCCATGTCATTGCAAAATTATTCTGAACTGTTTCGGATCTGGAGCCCTTCCATGTGACTTTTACAACCTGGGTTAGTGACTTAAACAGGGCACAATTCTGAATCCTAAAATCTGCCAGCTCAAAGAATGTAATATACTTCCAGGCCAAAGTATGTTCTTCATGGAATTAACAGCTGTATGTATTTAAACCAAGAACAAGCCGATGCTCGTCAATGTATTCAGTGATAGTTCCTGAATAAATTGTGCGTCTGTGTTGAGACGTGAACATTTTTGTAAAATTTTTGAATCTACAAACCGTAACATTATTAACAACATCCAATCTTTGCCAAATCCTTCAATTAGATTATTGATTGCTTATTCAATGCAAGTCAACATGGAGAAGCCATGTGTGACATTGCAAATACATTTGCATTGCTTGTATAGGCGAGTGGTGGAGCTATCTGCAAGAGCTATCAACTTGGCAAAGTTCATGGACATCGGGAGTTCTTCATTGGGAATATCTATCAGGCATTAGTGATGAGCGGCATAGGCAATATTCGTTTTCGCGATATTTCACAAATTTATCGCATAATATTCGCAATAAATTAGTGAATTCTAGAATTCACGATCTCCAGTCATTTTTTTTGCAATTGCGCAAATCGGCACTAATGATGCACTTTTTTTTGCGCAATACATGCAACTTCCCATTTTATAAGGTCTGAGTAGATATTACTGATTGGTGCACTAAGTATTGTTGTGACATCACAGCACTGTGTCTAACAGAGACACTAATCCCTATCACACTACCTAACACCCTGCACTGGAACCTATCAGCTACACTATATCACTATCTAACCTACACTGACTATCTCCCACTAACTATCTGTATTATATATATGAGCTAACTAACTAACTAACTAACTAACTAACTAACTATCTAATGTAATTGAATAAGTATCCAGATGAGTCTGCAAAGCACAGAGCACAGCAATGACACTGCTGTCTCTTTAAGAACTGCACAAAACAGCAGAAAATTGCTGCTCGGGAGTTTCCTATATAGTAAAGGGGTAGGCAACTTTCCTATTGGTTGCTAGGGATGTTGCCAAGATCTGACAAAGATATTTCAGCCCTCGCATTGGGTCACAAGCAAGAAGCAGTAGTACTGATGAAAAAAAAACTAGAATATTACGAATATATAGCACTATATTCTAGATTTTCGTGAATTCTCAAAGTGCCGATATTCGCAATAAAAATTAGCGATTAGAATATTCACGATCAACACTATCAGGCATGGGGAGCATAAATGTCTACAAAACTGGATAACACAGTAATTGGGAATTAGGGTTTAAACCAATGTCTCTTCTACTCTTCATCCACTATTCCTAATTTTGCAGTAGGAGTACCACTAGACCATTCTCTGGAACCCACCAAGATGTTCAAGCTATTACAGCTTCCACACCAATTTTCAATGCAATGAGTTGTCGCCTGGATAGATGCTACCAAAAATGGAGATCTTATTAAGAGAATGAAACAAAAGGATTATCATATCTGTAATGGAATTCTTCAAGGAGCATTAATTCTTACATTTACTTGCAGTCTCATTTTAATTTACGTAAGTACATCTCAGACTTTCTTGGACTTTTGAAAACACCAACAGAACGGTTCAACCATTGTAATGCTTGAAATTTCAGATAAGCCTCTAAAACATCATGGCAGCCCAAGAAAGTCCCACCAAAAAAAGTCCATTTGAACAATGTCATTGCCTTTTACACAGACCGATGATCAGGCCATTTATTGGAAAGGAATTTTGGTACAAATACTAATTCCCAATAATTGGCGTAAGTAAATGTTTCGGGTTGTTGATCCAATCTTTTCTGTGTTACAAAATGTCATCTTTTGATGGCAGCTGCTGACTAATTATGAAACTGCATGGGGGGGGGGGGAATCTTCGGAGTAATGATATATCATAGCCTTCCATCAGCGATGACTGCTTCAATGAAGGGTCATAATATTGTATATTGTGTACTGCTGTACCGGCCTACGTAAAAGGGCACTTATGGTCAGACTGGTGCAAACTGTTGCTATAACTGAACACACAGGAAATGTCATTATTGTGACTAAACTCAAAAAACAGACCATGGTGGAACATGACTCCAAAGTCAGCTCCAAATAGGGCTCACTTCTGTTTGACCTAAAGGACTCATTATTGCATAAGAGTCCAAGCCCACCAAAGGATTCACTTGTATTCTAGCAGACCAGTACATCTCTGTTCCCCATATAGATAAGTGCCCACCTCTTTCCTTTTGTCTTTACAAAGGGTACGACCGCACGGTCAGGTTTCTGAGTCCAAAATCAGGAGTGGATCATAAGAGCAAAGAAAGTATACAGATCATGTGGCCGTACCCTGAGTTCTCCACTAAAGCCAACCTGTATTAAAGGGGTTGTCCAAGTTATATTTATTGATGACCTATCCTCAGGATAGGTCATCAATATCAGATCGGCGGGGGTCCGACACCCGGCACCCCCGCCGATCAGCTGTTTGAAGAGAAGGCGAGCGCCGTGCCAGCGCTGCCTCCTCGTCATTGTTTACATGCTGGCCGTTGCATCTGCAGCGGTGAGCAGGTGTAATTACACCCAAGCCGTTCCATTCATTTCAATGGGACGGCTCTGTAGTATACACTTGTATAGAGCGAGCCGTCCCATTGAAATGAATGGAGCGGCTTGGGTGTAATTACACCTGCTCACCGCTGCAGATGCAACGACCAGCATGTACAATGACGAGGAGGCAGCTGGCACGGCGCCGCTTCTCTTCAAACAGCTGATCGGCGAGGGTGCCGGGTGTCGGACCCCCGCCGATCTGATATTGATGACCTATCCTGAGGATAGGTCATCAATAAATATAACTTGGACAACCCCTTTAAGCATTTAATTACTTGATAAATCAGTGCACCAGGTTCAACAATAGAAGACATTAAAAAAAAAGGCTACATAAATAGTGATGCCTTTATCCAAAAAGTGTTTAAATCTAATAACTATAAGCCATTGTTTTCCCCTGTAATAAAGCGCTAATTGGAAGTATTATTTACGTAAGTGAATACTTTTCAGTTGTTTTTCAGCAGGAGAATGAGAACGACCTTCACCTTCCAGGTGGCCAGATACAGTATTCCAGAGGAACCAAATATCTTGTGTAGTTTCCCAGGCTTTAAACGAGGGAAAAAAAGCATCCAGCTGCCAGAAAAAGGTTGTCCAAGCTTAAGAAGTTAAGAGGCATCAGTCAGAAGAATGCAGTGTATGTGCCAACTTCTCCCTTCTATAAACCATAGCGGGCGTTTGTTACTATACACTGTAGCTAGAAATACACCAGTTTCTTTCTATCCAACATTTTAGATAGAAAGAACATTTTAAAATACTTTATAATTTCTTGTGGGTTGTGGTTAACAAATGTATATAATAAGAATAAATCATTACATATCAACAAGGACTAAATTAGGTTGAAAAGGGAAATTATTTTTCGTAGTGTCTTTAAACGGGACCTGTCACCAGTTCTGCCGTGTTTTTTTTAAATACTTTTTATGGTGACAGGTCCTAATAAGAATTCTGGATCACAACGGCCTTGTGTTGGTCTTATTCTTCCTGACATTTTATGAATAAATTGATAATTGAGTGACTGTGTTACCATTGCCTTGTCAGTGTACCCATACATTGTTAGCAATATTTGGACATTGTCAAACTGTGTGAGGAGATGCCCCATTGACAAGAAGAATGGGAATGCCAATTTATCAGTTTATTCATACATTCCCAGGAGGAATAACAAGGGAACATCACAATGTAGAATTTTAAGAATTGATGCTACAGATTTGCTATTTTATGGGAAATATATAGATTTCATAAAATAGGACATGTCAGTAGAGATGACAGGTCAACTTTAAATGGGTTGCGCACCTTTTGGGGTTTTTGGCCAACCCCTTCCTGGCCAGACCAGCATACCTACTTGCACCCCACTGCTTGGTCCTGGCTCCTTCGCTCTCTGTCCTGGGCTGTGTCACTCAGGTTCCCCTTTGTCAACATCCACTTTGACACAGCTCAAGCCAATCACTGGCTGCAGCGGTGACCTACCACCCTTGCAACAAGTGACCAACTGACCTGACTCGAGGGGAGCAGGTCACCTCTGTGGCCAGTGATTGTCTATAGCAGTGTCAAAGCAAATGTTGACTACCAAGGACCCTAGACAGCTGAGGACAGGAAGTAAAGAAACCGGGACCCAGTGGCAGGTAGCATGTAAGTATGCTTCACTTTTGCTGGTCTGGCTAGGAGGAAGGTTTTTCCAAATTCCCCCAAAATGGTGACCAACCCCTTTAAAGAAATAGAGCAATCATCCTTGCATATAAAAGGCACTCCTTGTGCCTGTATATAAAATCATAGACACATGTTGGTACACCATCTTGTACAAATGTATGAGTACATAGTAGGTCACGGATGCCATATTACGATCTGTAAAATTACCCCCCCCCCCCCCCTATTGGAATTGACCCAATGGGAAATGTTTCTAAATCTGCTATATGAATGTTGACTTGTTTTTTCCCTTTCTTAGCATCCGAACAGTTTTCCAATTTCTATCAACCACATATGCGTGGTCACTGTCCATTGGTATACATAGGAGTTACCCTCAATAGCAGATGGATTCTTCCATAAGTCCTCAGGGGTGTGGATAATACCCAAATGAAGGGTCTTTTCTCTTTTCTACAGCTAATGACTAGATAAAATTTCAATACTGATAATGACATAACAATAAAATAACAAGATACCATAGATGGGAGTACAAAAACACCCACTACTTTATATTACGTTGCCCACCAATTATATCATTATCTCCACCAAAAGTGGCCATACCCAAAACTGACAATTTTGGCTTTTTTGTGTAGGGGTGTCCCGACTTTGCCCAGGAAGTAGATGTTGGAGGGGAAAAAAAAGCAGACCATTGGATTTCCTTTCGCCATTCTGAACTTGAATGTTTTTGGGGGAGTGAGGGTTGATAGCTGTTGGCAGCATATTAAAAGCTCAGTTCACATCTGCACTATGGGTTCTGCTTATGATGGGAGGCCATAATGCTGTGTCTGAACAGAATGTGACAGATGTCAATGACTTACAATAAGGTCCATTGGTGTTTTATTGAGGTTTCTTTCACCACATGGTTTCTTTCACACAACAGTGCACCATTGTTGCTGTCAGAACTGACAAAAACCTTGACAAAAACCACAAAGGAAAGTCCCAACGCAGATACGAACAAGACATTGCACATGTCTATAACTAGTTTAATTTAGTTACTGAAGGAAACGTCTAAATGCTGCCTTAGGTTGGTCGGGTTGAGTCTTCTAGAGACCAGCTTTGGGACTTTTTCACATTTTGTTGAGGGCAATTTTCATTCAGATTTTTTTTTTTATGGTTGCTATTTTAATATATCGTATTAGGGATATTCATATAGCTCACAGAGGTGGGTCCCAAGTAGAGATGAGCGAATTTCTTAAAAGTTCGATTTGCCTTATTCGCCGAATTTCACCAAAAAATTCACTTTGTGACAAATTACTTAAGCACAAAGCGCATTTTTTTGTAAGTAGTGGGTGCAATGACAGGGATCTGCGATAGCGTCGCCCCCGTCATTGTACCCCTCAGATGCTGCGTTCATACATGATTGCTGCATATGAGCGTAAAATTAACAATAAAAAACAAATTAAATCAAACTTACCGCCTCCATTTGCTCGTGACGGGCTGGCTGCCACCATCTTGCTTGAAGAACTCGGACGAAATCCTGTGCGGTGCAAGATTACGTCATCACGTCGGGTGGTAATCTCGTGCCACACGGGATTTCGGCTAAGATCTTCAAGCAAGATGGAGGCGGGCAGCCCATCGTGAGCAAATGGAGGAGGTAAGTTAGGATTTTTTTTGTTTTTTATACTATTTCAGATTAAATTGATTCACTGACATGAAGGAGGAAATTCGGCTTCTAGGCGAATTGAATTTATCCTGAAGTTCGGATCGAATTCCACTTCGTGGGATTCGATTCGCTCATGTCATCTCTAGTCCCAAGCTGAGGACTCATTTCATAATGTTCTTATGTCCTAATACATCATATAGACGGGTTGTCCTCACGTGACAACTCCTAATAAAGCCTATAGGTGCTAATGGAAATATATTGTAATAAACAGTACTCTAATGTAGACAATTTATCCCAGATCATGCACACATAGTTCTTATTGGATTTGCACACAATGATTTTCAATATGTAATAATTTTAGTGCATCGAATGCAAATAAATAACCTAAAATAAAAGACCTCCCTATTGACATGAATTGAGCCAAGTGGAAAGATTTCAAAGTCCTGCATTGTTATTCATTTTTTTTATTAAGAAAGATGCTACAATATTCATCTGATTTGTGACTCCTAGTTGTAAAGATAATGCAAAACTAACAAGGATTTAACGCTGAGATGACGGAAGTGATTCAGATGCGAATAATCGCTGCATTTGGAAGCACAGACAATGTTACTTGAATGAGACCGAGGAGTGTTTTATGCACAATTCATTCTCTGGGAGTCACGGATCGTTAGCTATTTTTTCCCAAATCTAATATCATAAGTTTTTTTTTTAAAACTAGAAATGTTTTAAAAGTGCATTGAAAAACATGGACTAGGTTTAGGGGGTTTTCACCTGTAGTTTTGTTTTTGTGGCATTTTTCTGCACTTTAGTATTTTTTTGTTCCTGCGCTCTGGTCTTTTGCTGTAAAAATGCCAGGTTCAAATGTTTGCTAAAGATCTATAACAGGGATGCCCAACCTGCGGCCCTCCAGCTGTTGCAAAACTACAACTCCCAGCAGGAGTTGTAGTATTGCAATAGCTGGAGGGCCGCAGGTTGGGCATCCCAGATTTATAGGAAATATGAAATGCAGGACACACAATGGTTTATATTTTTTTTCTCGTGGCGTTTTTGCTAATTAGGTGGTATTTTTTGTCTTTCTTGCTTCTTTTAAAAAATACAGCATGCTTTAGCTGTTGCCATTTTTCTAGGTCTTTTGACTACACCTTCTTTATAGGGGAAAAACGCCATGAAAAAAAATGCTGGTAGTAAAACACACTGGCCCAGATTTACTTATCCTGCCAGCCTCCATCTTGCTTGAAGATCTCGGCTGATTTCGGCCAAGAAATGGAGGCAGTAAGTTTGATAAAAAAAAATTTTTATTGTTAATTTTACACTCAGATGCCGTGATCGTGGATGAATCCTGTAAATGGTATAAGCTTAGACTGGCTGTCTAGACCTGCACCAGATTTAGCACAGGGGCTCAAGCTGGATGATAAATGTGGTGCAGGAAAAGACATTTTTCTCTGACATTATACCAAGTATTGGTTGGCTTACTTTGAGACAGAATTTTATGGCAGAATTGTGGTGCAGTTTTGGCATAAAATTGGTGCATCTTAGGCTCTGTCCCTTTGTTCTGAAGCCCTGCTATCTTTCTGCTAAGACCCACACTCCTGTTTAGCAAGTCTGAAAAAAGTGTAGAAGCCTAGTTATCCCAAAATTGCACCAATTTGTGACACTTTTTAGATACATGAGTATATCTGGGCCACTATACGCAAAAAACAGCAACAAAAACTGCAGCAAATACAAATGTGAATAAAACAAAATAAACTATTGCTCTTACTCTGCCTTTTTTACACATATAAAATGCCAGTGCTAAGTTCCTCTAAGGACCCTTACGCACATAGGGGGGAATTTATCATTTGTAATAATTTTGGTGTCAGTTTTAAGTCTGTTTTGGCTTTGTGAGGTTGCACCACAATGTAAGAAATTGTTCACAAGTGCAATGTGGTGTACGCCTATGCCTTTGAAAGGACACCGGGAGGTTGCCTGGCGCAGAGATGGGACTTGTTAAAAACTCACTCATCTCAATTGAGACTTAAAGAGGACCTGTCACCAAAAAATGCCATGCAAACTGACAGCATCAATTTATAGAGCAGGAGAAGCTGAGCAGATTGATTGATATATATATATATATATATATATATATCAATCAAAGATTCAGTAAAACCTGTAATTTATACATTCATATCTCTGCTTTTTCTACCTTCTATAAATATAAATACCATACCAGTAAAGGAGGGAGGGGTTATCAGTGATTGACAGCAGTGTGTGTATACGTGTGCATAAGAAATCGCTGTCAGTCACTGATAACAGCTCCCTCCCGTACCGATAGTTCTTCACAGGGCTGCAGATGTAAATGTAAAAGTTACAAGTTTTACTGAATCTTTTTGAACACAAATATATATCACTGCTCTATAACATGGTGCTGTCAGGTTGTATTGCATTTTTTGGTGACAGGTCCTCTTTAAAGATTTTCTAATCTGAAATCCTGACCTACTTTTCTCTCTGCCTCTGAAAGTGGACAGGCTTGCCAAATGTCGCGAAACTATGCACCAAATGTCGCATGCAGGCATCACTTCAGGCTTTTTTTACATAATAAAACTGGCATAGCAGATTTGATAAATGACCCCTATAATTTTTTATTTTTGCCAAATTTCACAGTTTTACTGTGTTTTTTTAAGTATCATTTTAGTCAAAAAATGTTGCCTCCAGATGTTAGCTGTAAGTTCTTAGGAATTATGAAATGTCTTTAAATTCTCTTGTGTTTTTTTCAGGGGTCTATGGTATTTTTTTGAAAATTGCAGCATGTTAAGGCTATGGCATTGTCTGGCCCATTCTCTGGTATTTTTGCGCCATAAATATCCATAGGTCTTTTTGTCCCGGCAAAAAGTAGTCAGTAGTGTTTTTACTTTTGTTTTTTTTACAGTGGCTTTTTTTTAGACAATAAGAATGTAAGTGATGTAAATGAAGGACATATGTACAATATAGCGACTAATATGTCTAATAAATACAATACATTTTCTTAATACTTCCGGATAACACAAGTATCTCACAATTTACATAAGTCCTACTTTACAATAGCTCACTGTGCTTACCGCATAACTCTAAATATGGTTATTTTTTTTTCTTCTTCTTGACCTGCAGCGACCTACCTTAGAACTGAGGAGAACATTAATAAAGAAAATATTTTTGAGCCGTCGGAACATGTCCTTTGAATAAAGTCTTTATCCGCGCCTCAGAGCTACATTTCTACTTATGGTTTAGAAAAAAAAAACATAAACTTTACAAATCTGTAGGTGGAGTTTTGACAAAAACAGCAAGTGTCCTGGATTCAGATTTGCCGAGAATCGCAATCAGTCTTTGCAGAGTTCAAATAAAAAATAAATCGCTCCTATCTCCCATCTGTCCTGTCATTGTTGACGGACTGATGTCTCCAAAGGGCGATGATGAACCTGTTACAAATGTGTACACTGCTTTATGTGTTAGGATGTCAAATAGGAGAGTTCATTCCCTGTGTAATCCACATTGCTCAGGACCTGTCACCAAACAAAGGAAATGGTTGAGCGAACAAGCCCATGGCCTGAGCAAACTGGAGGGATAAAACACACAGTAACATAGTTTATAAGGCAGAAAAAAGACATCCGTCCATCCAGTTCAGCCTGTTATCCTGCAAGTTGGTCCTGAGGAAGGCAAAAAAAAACATGAGGTAGAAGCCAATTTTTCTTATTTTAGGGAAAAATTCCTTCCCGACTTCAATCAGGTAGTTAGAATAATCTGTTAGAAAAATCTAATAACAATAACCTGTAATATTATTACACTCCAAAAATACATTGGCAACGTGCTGCCCTCCCAGGGCCGATTGTGTCTCAGGTTTTTTAGGAATGTCAAGTGGTGATGTGCCCTTAATAGTTTTGTGCGTCACACTGCTCTTACCTGGATACCGTTGTTCACCAGGATGAGGCTCCATAGCAATAAAGGGGAGAGTTGTAGGAGGTGGAGAATAAGTCAAGTCCAGACTTTAGAAAGTTCAACAGCTTTACTTGAATAAACTTGCATCCAGACAATATTTGGCCTTTCTCTTGTTCCAGCAGGTTTTGGAGTAAACTGGCAGGCAAACTTGGATACCTTGCTTTATCTTTCTCTGCTGTGTTAGACTCTGGCTTCGGTCTAGAAGCTGGACTTTCTGACAGGTCTGGTACTTGGAGTGGAGTGTCTTTGGCTGTTGACCCCCTCGTGATACTCTGCCTTTAAACTGTAAGGAGTCATGGTGCTCTATGAGCTGCTTCCCTTGGGAGACTCCTGTTGCAGGAGGGGGGCCATTCCCCTCACTTCGCCATAACTTGACTGTTTCCAACTTCACGCTAGACTGACTGTAGCTTCCTGCAACCTCTCCCTTGGAAGGATAGGTCATCAATAGTAAAAGCCCAGACAACCCCTTTAATTAATAAATTGACATATACAACCAGTTAACGCATGAAAATAAAGATAACAATTACATAATTATACATAGATATTTGTAGTTAAAAAATACAGTAACTGCATTACACTCATCTATAAATGTCCTTACGATGCCAAAATAATATGGTCATACAGTGCTTAAAAAGTACTTCCACCTAATGCATACCACCGTACAATGCAGAAATCATATCACCGTACAATGCAGAAATCATACCACCATACAATGCAGAAATCATACCACCATACAATGCAGAAATCATACCACCATACAGTGCAGAAATCATATCACCATACAATGCAGAAATCATACAATGCAGAAATCATACCACCATACAGTGCAGAAATCATACAGTGCAGAAATCATACCACCATACAGTGCAGAAATCATACCATCATACAGTGCAGAAATCATACCACCATACAGTGCAGAAATCATACCATCATACAGTGCAGAAATCATACCACCATACAGTGCAGAAATCATACCACCGTACAATGCAGAAATCATACCACCGTACAGCGCAGAAATCATACCACCGTACAATGCAGAAATCATACCACCATACAGTGGCTAGTACATCCCTGTAGTGGTCAAAAAATACTGTAGAAGCCAACGGCAGAGATGGTGGAAGTGTTTCAGCCATCAACCTGCACAGCAAGGCACACTCATCTGTAGAGGTTAGCTATATACTTGCAACTTTAGGATAGCTATCAACTAAACCACTATCCCTCCCGAATCCTGCAGCCAGGTGTGCTTATGTTCTGAATAAGAAAGCCGCTGCTAAACTCCTCTGGTGGTGGCCTTATTACTCATCAATAAAAGGATCAAGCATGTAGAAATACAACAGCTCGCTCGTTCTTTTCCCATATACAGTAGATATTTGGTCAATCCTGTTAAAATCGGTTGGTTATTGCATCATTAATCTAATGTGTATAGCTAGCTTTTTTTTTATTAATACCCCAGCCAACTGTACCTGTGGACCTGGCACTCTATTCCAGCTCCCCGGCTCCCTAACTCTCTTCACTGGCCTCCAGACCCAATCTGTCACCTTCCACATGGACGGGGTCATGTACGCCATTGCAGCCAATGACAAGCTTCAGCCTTGGCGTGTCGGCAAGTGGTGCATCACTGCTGGGTTCCGTGCTTCTTGGGGACATGTCTCCAATGGGACCATTCATTGGCTACGGTGAAGCACGTGACCCCATCTGTGCAGAAGTTAACAGCCAGGACTGAAAGGCCAGTGAAGAGAACCAGGGAGCCAGAACAGGGGAAATGGGGAGCGAATAAGCATGGATTTTTCCACTTGTACAGCTGGCTGGGGTGCAACTTAAAAAAAAATGGACAAGTCCTTTAAGGAGAAAGCTGGCTGACGGATTACAATGAATCAGATATGTCTATCCACTCAGGCCTTAGACTGTACAGGGAAATATCCCAGTGGGCAGATGCCCAGGGGGCCGTCCGGGCCCCTCCTCACGCCCACCAGCCAGGTAAGTAATAATATAATCTGTCGCTAATAGAGTTAATTAACGCTGGGGGCGTCAAGTAGTTATGTACCTGTCCAGAAGCTACAGGTGCCCTTCTAATTCCTACATTTCACTGTATTGCCATCCTGAGACAACTGGAGAAGGAAGACAGAACTTGGAAGCTGGCGCTGTCCACCACAGAGGGGCAGCTTCTGAGGAGGCATTTTGTGCTGCTGGGGCATTATTTTCTGCTGAACTGAGGTTTTGGATGCTGTATTGGGGCAGTATTTTGTGCTGCAATATGGTAATGCTGGCCCCAACTATTTGTGTTGACCTTGCCTTCTGTTAATTTGGACCCGCCAACACTATGGGACACAATTATTTTTTTTCCAGGGCTATTTTAAGTTTGCAGTCCGCCCCTGATACTAAGTACCACACACTACTACCCTAATCCCAAAGATTAAATATATCACCTGGAGCACTCTGGCTACCACCTTATGATTGATATCACCGATGCAGAGAGCGCTGTTTCCGGCAGTACAATGCTCTTGTAACGTGACAGCAATTTGGACATTTCCCTACTGTGGAATGACGACCAGCTACAGAAGTCGAGAACTAATTAGATATTCCGAACATTTAAACAACACGGCAATGTCCATTACAATCGCTCCATTAGGGAACATTAGAGAGCAGACAAGTTCAGGATCAGTGGGATATGGGTAAGATGGCAGGGCTCCCAGGATTGCAAAAGTGCATAATTGCCACATAAATAAGTAATTGTTCTATAGCACGGTTTCCATTTTTTTCCCTCTTTCTTATAAATGCCGTCCAATGGCTTCCTTTTAATATTATCTTGTATTACTGACCTAAGAAGCTGTAAAAATAATAAAAGTTTAAGTTTTTTGGTGATGTGTTGAATGTTTTTGGAAAGAAACATTCTGGCAACCTCGTCCCATATGTCCAATAGATGGCACATAGGACCAACCTCTAGGATCCCCTCTCGAGGGGCTGGTTACATTACGTTATAGCTTTGACCAGTAAGGATCTGGCTCCCAACACCCCTACCAATCTGCTGTTGGGTGGGACCGTGGTGGTCCAATGAGCATGTGGCCTCCTCCTTGGCCTGAAACGTAATGTCCGTTAAGTGGAGGCCAAAGTTTAATCTTTTGGATTAGGATTGCCTCATTGAAGTGAAGCTCATCTTTCTGGCAGACCTAATCACTTATTTGAATGACTGCCTGTAATACTGCATTTCCCCAGTAGTGGGCACTGCAGGAGAAATGAGCATCTGACAGAAAATATAGTGGAATATAGTAGTGCTTTATAAGGGCGTAAAATAAAATGAAAAAATCCTGAAGGTTTTAATGGCATTTTATGCTCTGTATAGCTATATACCATTATGGTTATGGATGGAGTTGATCAACTATGGCACTGCCCCTACAAGAAGCTTGGGTGTGGATTCTGGATCTAACCCCAGCTAAATCTAGAGATTTCCAGCAAGCACAGAAAGCAACCCCCGTATTCCTCACAAGACTGGACTAGAGCTACTGAGACTCACCAATCTCTGGATTATCTACAGAAAGGAAGAAAGAGAGAAAAAGAGACAAGAAACTTCAGAAATCTGTATGGCTGAGCATTGGAGTCAGTAAGGTACCCTGCTACCTAAGCTATTTAGACTTTACTACAGTGAGATGAATACTGTGAAGACACACTTCACATTTGGACACGACCTGGTTGGTCATATCTTAAAAAAAAAGACTTGAACGCCTCAGTTGCGAATTACAGGCAAAAGTGAGATTATCAGCCATAAATTCTGCAGGAAGACTTGAGAAAGAAAGGCAAGAGTACAGTAATGTCCATCCTTGCTTAAATTCATACAAAACCTTCTGGACAGATTTGCACTGTATACTGTGGAAAATGTGTTTTTGCTATGGTTGGATGCACTACAAGACCTTTTTGGTACTTCAGTATAGAGAGATGTCTATTCTGCTACATCTGGCCTAGGTACTGACTCCAGCACCATACACTGGCCATTGCACTGTCCATGCCCTGCCTTGCATCCATACAAACGCTAAACATTATGCGCACCACTACAATCAGGCAATTGCTTCAGAACCAGGTTGTGCCTCAGGGGGAAGAAAGGGTGCGCCCTCCTATCATATTAGGAGTATTTCAGGTCCTGATTGCGGCACAACAGCTAGTTGCACCTCCATCTGCGACTTCTCCCCGCTCACGCCAGGTCTAAAAAAGTGGGTGTGGCGTAGGGGGGGGGGAGTGGTGGCGTTGGCAGGCCCGTCCTATTTACCATTTTCTACTCCCGTTTCAAATGAAAAAGGTCTAAATGTAAGACAGCTCGGAAGAGGTCTTACATTTAGTAGTGGCGTAGGATAAGTCTAAGTTATGAAGAGGCTGGCGACTGTACATAACTTTGGCGGACCACCACCAGAGCAGAGGCTTATTGAGACCGGCGTCTAAAATGCCAGTTTTAATAAGGGGCCCCTTTTATTTATTGCAACAACCTAGGAACCTGGTTGTTGACTCCATCATCCATCTTTTGGCCTCCAACTTTTCATTCCTGCCTTGCATCTTTCCTAATGGTTCACCATCAAGGGCACCCTAACTACCTCCAGGCAGGAGCCTCAACACTAGGCTGTGCCCCAAAGGAAGAAAAGGTGCGCCCTCGAGTCTCTGCATGGTCCTAGGGACCACAAAGGGTGGAGCCAGCCACTACCACTCACATCTTCCCCTCCAGGTGGCTGCAGTTTCATCCACACCAAATCAGTCAATGTAAAGAGAACCTCGGGGGCATGTTTTCTTTCTGAAGATATTTTTTATTCATTTCCTGCATTTATACAGCTCTCCTAATTGTATCTCTTTATGAATACGTTTTGCATAGAACTGCTCTTTGATGTATTTACCACTGACACATCCTCCGCAATTTCCATAAATCTCCTGCTCGTGTCAGAGTACAGTCACATCAAGAAAAGTGGGTTCAGTCCAAAAACATCCACCAAGAGCATCATAAAACCCTGCGCTTGTTTGTTATTCATTAAGTGATGTGTAAATAAAATCCAAGGAATGGCTTCCCCGGCAGCCGACACTGCGAAAATACATGCACAGACCGGTTCTGCGCACACGTCATTTGCATTTCAGTTTTATATGCTAATTTCTCTTTGAATGTATTCTGTCAATTTAGCACAAGTTATGTCAGTCAAAGAACTTCCCGAAACAAACAGCAGTAACAGGCAGATCTAGCAAAGCTGAATTTGTTATTTCTACATCCTGGTAACAAATCACTGAGTGAGGCTGGTTTCACGCATTTATTTTGGCAACGATTTTCATGCGGACTAATGATTTCCAAGTCATTAGTGAATAATGAAATACTACAGAAAAAGTAAATTTTTTTGCACAAAAAATATGGATGACGTCTGTGTGCATTCTGTATTTTACGGAATGGAACAGTTGGCCTATCCTTGTTCATAAAGCGGACAAAAATAGGACACATTCTATTTTTTTTGTGGAATGGACATGCAATGGGCGGCCTCCCCCTAGGGCCCTCTATATGTCGCGCGACCCAGGTGTAGGAATGCCGAGTGGTATAGTGCGGCCTAAATGTCTCTTATTGTGTGTCATGGTGCTCCTACCTGGACACGGCTGGACCCCAGGCTTTGGCTCCGAACCAATAAATAGGGGAAATAATTGAGGGGTAAAAGAATAACTTGAGTCCGGACCTTGAGATGAAGTTTAATGGCAGCTTTACTTAAATAAACGTTTCTCCAAAACGGTTTACAGGCTTTGTCTTGGTTCCAGCAGGCTTAAGCATGAAACTGGCAGGCAAACTCCACTCTGCTATATACGTTTCTCTCTGAATCTGCTGTACTGACAGGCTAACTGCAGGGGCGTCGCTAGGTTAAAACATTCAGGGCCTGGGCCAAATCACGTTCCGTGCCTCCATTCAAGTCAATTGGGCTGTAAAAAAAAAACGGAATGCATTTGTTTGTCCATTTTTGCGGAAGCATCTATTGAAAATATGAATCACAAATGGAAATGCACGGTTGTGTGAACGAGCCCAAAGAGCGTCATTTTTCTTACCTTTTCACACTGGTGTTGCTGCCGGAAGATGCGGCTAAATTATGACTGGGCGTGCACCACGCTATATACCAGAGTGCCAACTGAACAATACACAGTACACCGGGCGTGCGGCTCGTCATAAGTTAGGTATATCTTTGGTAGTCCTTGTGCCTGCCAGAAACATTTATGCCTTTTTCCTGGTGAAAAAAGAGTACATTTTCCCAGCCCCCGCCACTCTGTCGACATTTCTATGTGTCGAATGCGGTGTAAAAACAATATTTGTCACACGGGCATTTAAAACGTTGCAAAAA
This sequence comes from Bufotes viridis, assembly GCA_033119425.1. Lineage (NCBI taxonomy): Eukaryota > Metazoa > Chordata > Amphibia > Anura > Bufonidae > Bufotes > Bufotes viridis. The sequence goes on along the minus strand of CM065595.1, from coordinate 134,765,210 downwards.
AGGGATTGTGCAACAATTTTACACCAAAAAGAGGCATAAAACTACGTAAAAGACCCCCTACCCTTTCTAGACGTAGTGTCTGGACCGACGCTGCTGGAAGCCGTGGCGGGTGTCCGTCTTTCTGAAACTGAAAAACTGCTGTGGTTTCTGCCGTGTATTATGCGCCGATTTTGCCTTTGCAAAATCTGCAGTGTGAACTGGACCTTATTCGTGTGGGCAGATCGTATCCCACAACTAGTGTTGAGGCATTTCGTCATAATAGAAGTCTATGCTGGCCGTAGAGTTCTATTATGACGGAACGCCTCTTATAGGCTTCCGTGGTGGATGCCGTCATAGACATCCGTTATGGTCCGTGGGAGTGGAATCCATAACGGGATTCTTAGATAACCCCCAACCCGAACTTTGGACGCCGAACTTAAAACACAAGTTTGCTCAACACTACCCACAACTAATGACAAAAGAACAATGGGGATTTTTACGCCGGTCTTAGTTTCCTATTCGCATTGCCGTGAGATTTGTCTAATTTATGACAAGGCGTGCACCTTATAATAAATTAGATGCATCTATGGCAGACCTTGCGCCCGGCGAAAAAAACTACGTCAGCCCATGGCGGACGCAGTTTATTGTCAACATTTACATCTGTTTCCAGGCGTAAATGTTAGTAAATTTGGAGTCCCGACCCCGGGACAGCGGCCGCCGACAAGTCCAACATGGTGTAAAATTGGCCGTGCAACTAAATATTGTCCCGCGGCCAGTTAAAAAGGAGAATTGCGACAATTTTTTCGACCCCCAATCATTTTTTCTGTCATGTATACATCAGCCGGCAAACTAGTGAGGCCTTTTACACTGGGCAATTATTGGGAACAAGCATTTCGAGGAACAACCATTCAGCCGATAATGTGTAAAAGACCCTTAAATTCACCTGTAGTCCCATCTGTAACCACAGGTTAGAAATGAAGATATGAAATGGTGCTGATTCGCAAACTCAGCTCTGCTACATCCGTACTGTACAGTAATGATGTATGATAGGCGACATCGTTATTACTTGGCATCACGATGGCCAGAATGATGGAGCGTGCAGAATCCACACTTCTGGGTTTATAATTAAAGCGGCCACTCCTATTTCCCATCCCCCACTGCTTTCCCCGGTTTTGCCAGCCTTTCTCCCTGCTGCCTGTCACTGAACAGAAAGCTGCAGACTTTATTGATTGTTTCCTGGGGTTTGCTTGCTGCATGAAATCAAACAGCATTACCCTCTGGAGAAACTCCTGAGAGAGCTGCACTCGGCGCTGGCTGCCAGGGAGGGAGGGGGTCAGCGAGTCCTTCTCCTTGGGTGAGGTTTGTATTGGCAGAATAGCAGATACCAACCAGCTGCTGCTGCACTAGGACAGCCACAGAGGAGAACTTGGGATTTGGGATTCTGCGCTGCACCTCTGCCTTTCTATCTACATGGGAAAAGTGTGGAAACAGCAGATGTACCCTCAGTACACTACCTACTACTACCCCCAGTATCTGCAGGCTAAGGTAGGATACGCCGTTACCTGATGTTACCGTAAACCTTAGAATAGAGCGGCATTCCAGAAAGATGACATTTGTGTCAGCGATGACTACTTTACGGTCTGGAAGGAAGGGTGGGGGGGGATCTGGGAGGGAGTGTGGTTACGGAGATAAAAATGCTTCGTTGTGCAATGTCGCAAACACTGGATTTCTGTCCTTCCCGGGAAATGTGTGTCGTAGGGCTATTGTCAGCGGGTTTGTGACAGCGGCGGGCGGATGGCGTTTCAGAGGAAAAGTAACTGACTCATGGATGCTGCTTCTGCTGCTAAAGACACTTTGTCGCCAGATTTAAAACCTTCAGCTGCTGCAGAACTTCTTGGAAATAAGTCGTCACTTATTCCACAGTCAGCTTGCATATTGAAGTGCGTTAGTCCCCCAAGCCGTCTTGTATTAGCCCAATGCTGAATCTGTTTCAGGGAAAGCTGGGTGGCAACCAGTCCTGAAGACTCGAACTTAGGGCTCATGCACACGAATGTATTTTCTTTCCGTGTCCATTCCGGGGTTTTTTTTTTTGGCGACCGTATGCGTAACCATTCATTTCAATGGGTCCGCAAAAAAAAACCGAAGTTACTCGGTGTTTCCGTATGTCCGTTCCGCAAATAAATATTATGTATCACGGACAAGGTTAGGGCTGTTCCATACGGTCGCGTGCATGAGCCCCTAGGCTAAGTTCACACCTTTGTTTTGTGAATCCGATAGTCTGGTCCAGAAGAGGAGCGGACTATCAGAGTTACCATAGCCGGAAACGCCGGATCCTCATTCACTATAATAGGTTCTGACGGGTTTCCAGCATATCTGCCAGGTTATTGCCAGAAAATACCGCTGCATATGACAGCGTTTTTATATTTATGCTGGAAACCTGCTGGATCCCCCTTCACCACAGCGGTATAATGGTATGGTAACTCCGGTAGTCCGCTTCGCTTCCAGACCAGACTATTGAACGGAGGTGTGAACCTACCCCATAGGCTTCCCACGCTGCGAAAATACCGTTCTCTGCACTAACCCTGTATCTAAACACCTTGACCAAAGCGGAGTGGCACCCCTGGCACCTACCAACCTGGAAGCTACCTACCAAGCAGTAACAGAGAAGCAGGCGATCGGGGGTGTACAACAGCTTAACCAAACTGATTGACCTTCAGGTGTCTGGAAAAGATGGGTGATGGCTCCGCCAGTAGAGATGAGCGAACTTGTGTTTTCAAGTTCAGTTATCTAAGAATTACGGTATGGATTCCACTACCAGAGTGGTAGCAGAATCCATAACGGAATTCTTAGATAACCCAAACCTTGTACGCCGAACCTGAAACCACAAGTTCGCTCAACAGTACCCGCCGGGACAGGCAGAAAGCGACCTCAGAGCGCAATCCATACTAGCTGCAAACTCTTGCCCTTAGGCCCCCTGCGCACAACCATGTTTTTGGTTCGTGTCCAATCTGCATTGTTTGGGGATCGCACACAGATCCATTCAGTTCTATGGGTCCGCCAAAAAAAATGGGCAGCACGCGGATGACATTCTTGCGCTGTCCGCATCCATGCGGCCGGGCTGCGAATTATAGAACCTGTCCCATTCTTGTCCGTCTTGCAGACAAGAATATACTTTTTTACAATGGTTCCCACAAAAATTGCAAGATGCACACCAACTGCAACCGTATTTTGTGGATCTGCGATTTGGACTGCAAAACGCATATGGTCGTGTGCAGGAGGTATAAAAGTCATTTTCACAGCCCTCATTTGATTTAAAGGGGTTGTCTCACTTCAGCAAATGGCATTTATCATGTAGAGAAAGTGATTACAAGGCACTTACTAATGTATTGTGATTGTCCATATTGTCTCCTTTGCTGGCTTAATTCATTTTTCCATCACATTATACACTGCTCGTATCCATGGTTACAACCACCCTGCAATCCAGCAGCAGTGGTCGTTCTTGCACACTATAGAAAAAAGCGCTGGCCTATGTCCAACGGTGTGTGCAGGTACGACCACCACTGTTGGATTGCATGGTGGTCGTAGCAATGGAAACAAGCAGTGTATAATGTGATGGAAAAATGAATCCAGCCGGCAAAGGAGGCAACATGGACAATCACAATACATTAGTAAGTGCCTGGTATTAACTTTCTCTACATGATAAATGCCATTTGATGACGTGACACAACCCCTTTAAGGGATCATGCTTGATAAGGACAGTGGGGGTCATTTACAAAGACAACTGATTACGTGGGTATTTGTTTCCCCTTTGCGCTGATGAAGGCATAGCATAGTTCATGATAAGGCACAATAATTAGGCGCATCTCCGGCAGTCCGTGCCCCAGGAGGAAAAACCACATTCCTTTTTATCCATTTCCAGTTATGAATGTTGGTAAATTTGTCCCAGCCCAGCCACCACCGCTCCCCAAGTGTCGAACGTGGCGCAAAAACACCCCTACGTCAAAATATTGCACATGCATTTCAAAAGTCACAAAAAAAGGCCCTTGCGACTTTTCAAATGCCAAAAACTGACATGGCTCCATTCGTAATGACCCCAAGTATTTTATGGGATTGTTATTTATGCGGTTCTCTAATGCCGTCTTTAAAAAGACCTTATGCAACACGCAGCAGACACGCAAACGCCTCCGCTTTAAGTGACCCTAATTCATGGTCATGTGGCCCGTCATCAATATGAGGTCACAGTCCACCCTGTCACAACCCACGTGTGAATGCAAACTCTCTGTAACCCTTCACTGCCGGGGGCCGTATGCGTTGATGATTGTTTGGGACAATGATCTCACTTTCGAACACTTGTTCCCGATCATTGCCCCCTGAAAACATGCCTGACAACCAGTCAATAAATTGTTGTCAGTAGTGTTAAGCGAAGCATTCCAAAATTATATTTGGTTGCTTCGCCAAATTATACAAAAAAATTCACGAAGAACGTTTTTTTGTAAGTAGTGGGTGCATAGACAGGGAGCAGCGTTTGCGCCGCCGCCCGTCATTGTACCCCTCATAGCTTGTCGCGGCATCTGATACTAATATTACAGTGTAAAGTTAAAAAAAAAAAAAACATACTTGCCTCATCCATTAGCTCGCAAGGGGCTGGCCGCCGCCATCTTGATTGAAGATCTGGCACAAAATCTTGCGCATGGTGACATCATATATCACCGAGCATGGGATTTCATGCAAGCTTTTCAATCATGATGGTGGTGGCCAGCCCAACGCGAGCAAATGGATGAGGTCAGTATTATTTTTATTTGTTTTTTACACAATTTCAGGAAAAATGGATTCGCTACCGCACAGCACGGAGAAATTCGGATTCGCTCAACACTAGATGTCGAGAGTGATGAAACTGTAGGTGTCTAAAGGACAATTGGTCACATAAAGGGCTGATAATTGCTCAATGTTAAGGAGGACCTCTAACCTCCCCTGACATGTTACTTTTAGAAACTACTTGCATTCTCCATTTAATAGAAATTCTATTCTTATGGCTCTATGTTGTGCCATTCCGCTATTATTCCTGCTAGAAGTTTTGAATGAATTACTAGCAGTTTTCAAGGTCCAGCTGTGTGTTAAGGCTAAGGCTACACGGCGACATGTCGCGCAACATTTTTTATAATGATACTCCATTGCAACACCATTGACTATCGTTATAAAAACTTTTCTGCAACATAAAGCCATGCAACAAATGTTATCATATAGCCCTAGCCTAAGGGTGTGTCCCTACACAGTCTGGCAAAGGCAGCACCAACTGGTTAGTGTTAGACTGTGCAGCAGGGACACCCCCCACCCAAACTGGTAACAGCCATTTGGACCTTCGCTGCAAACTGCTAGTAATTCATACATAGCTTCTACCAGGAATAATAAAGGAATGGCACATCATGAGACTAGGAGAGGGGACAGGTCCATCATGTCACGAGAGGGGACAGGTCCTGTTTAAATGGAGCTAAATGAGCGCTGATCGACTTTGCTATATGGTCAGTTGGAGCTCATTACCGGAAGTAAGTCTGCCCGTCTACGGGTTCAGCGACACACATGTAGTAGAAAAGTTGTGCGACACAAAAATACTGTACATGCAACTTTTCTACAATTTCCTGTCGCAGAACTATTTTAGAACTGTGATTTGGCTGTGAAAATGCAGACAAGTTTCATGTCGCTTGTGATTTATATTAAAGTCAATGGAATAAAAGTTGCACACGACATGCGACACAAAATCCGTCAAGTCTGGATGTCGCAGCATGTCTCCTTGCAACACCACTGATAAACATTACATGAAATACACTACTCACAAAATGTTAGGGATATTTGGCTTTCGGGTGAAATTTATGGAAAATGTTCCCACTACAGTGATATTATATTATGAATGTAGGGCATTTAAGAAGAAGCAGCAATGGTGATTTCCTCCTCTCAAAGAATTAATTGAAACAAAAGCCAACCCCAGTGCTGGGTATACCGCCACAAAAATGTCAGTGTCTCAGTAACTTGTCACGTGGCCTTGAGCATAAATTACAGCTTGACAATGACGTGTCATGCTGTTCACAAGTCCACTTTTGTCTGCTGATGCATGGCATCCCACTCTTCTTGAAGGGTGGCCCTGAGGTCATTGAGGTTCTGGGGTACAGAGTTACGAGCCTCTACACGGCGACTCAGCTGATCCCATAGGTTTTCAATGGGACTCAGGTCTAGAGAAAGTGCAGGTCACTCCATTTGAGGTCCCCCAGTATCCAGCAGCCGTTCCCTAATAATGTGACCTCGATCAGCTGGCGCATTGTCGTCCATGAAGATGAAATTAGGCCTGTGTTGTGCATGCAGAGGCACAATGACTGGATTGATAATGTTCTTCAAGTAGTATGGGGCTTGTCACTGTACCATTCACAAAGTGTAGGGCAGTTCTGTATTGACTAGACACACCTGCCCACACTGTAACACTGCCACCACCAAAGGCTTGTCTGGTGACAACAGTTAGCTCTCTCCTTGACTTCTCCAACATCGTTGGCTGTCATCAATTCTGCTCAGCGAGAATTGACTTTCATCAGTAAAAAGCACTGAGGCACACTGGTCCCTAGCCCATGCAAGACGATGACATCTGTGGGCAGGTACCCTTACAGGTCATCTAGCACGCAGACCACGCTGATGTAAACAGTTTCAAATGGTCTGACGTGACAATTGGGTGCCTCTCACCTTCCTGAAATGTGCCTGGAGTTGTGTGGCATTCATCACCCGGTTCTGCAGGGCATTGTTCACAATGGAGCGGTCATCAGTTTGGGATGTGGCCAAAGGACGTCCACTTCTATGCCTTTCTGTGACTCTTCCAGTCTCTCTGTATCTCTGATACAACCTGCTGATGACACTCTGTGACACTCTAAGCTCAGTGGCCACCTCTTCCTGAGAACATCCTGCTTGAAACCTTGCAATGGAGAGTTACTGTTGATCAATTATTGGGTGTTGTCTTGGTCTCATGATGTCAAAATGTGAACAGCATGATGAGGAGGACTGTTTAAATACCAATTCTAATTGAACCAGGAAATTTATTAGGCGATTCATGGAAGAAACACCTGTTGTGAATTTTGCAGTTAAGCTCCTTGTTAGAGAACAGCAAGTTGGTCAAAAAGTATTGAAATGCCGAAGAGCTGGACATGTGCATTCAAAAGTTTAGAGAAGGTCACATTAAGTTCACCTGTAAAGGTTAGGGTACTTTCACACTTGCTGCAGGACAGATCTGACAGGCTGTTTACCCTGTCGGGTCCGTCCTGCCGTTATTTCGCCGTGCCGCCGGACTGCCGCTCCGTCCCCATTGACTATGATGGGGGTGGAGTTACAGCGCAGCACGGCAGTGCGCGGCGAGAGGCCGCCGGACTAAACCTTTGACATGTCCGACATTTAGTCCGGCGGCCCCTCGCCGTGCACTGCCCTGCAGTGCAGGTATTCCGCCCCCGCCCCCATTATAGACAATGGGGACGGAGCGGCAGTCCGGCAAAATAGTGGAACCTTAGAGTCAGGGGCGTAGCTAACAACTCATAGGCCCTGGTGCAAGAGTTCAGCTTGGGCCCCCTTTCCCTCTGTGCTTTGTGTGTCTTCTTATGTGGCACAAGGGTCTTTGGGCCCCCTCAGGCTCCTGGGCCCAGTAGCGACTGCTACCTCTGCACCCCCTATAGCTACGCCCATTCTTAGAGTACATTTTAGGTTTATCCTGAAACTTCACCCACATGCCAAATATCCCCTACTTTTTTTGAGTAGTGTATTCAGTATATGTATAAAGGAAATTCACCATCCCATATACAGTTGCATGAAACATACAATCATAATAGGCATGAGTCGGGGATCATTGGGGAGTCTAAGCACTGGGGCCCCTGCCAATCATGAGAATGAGTCCAGGAACTATAAGTACACCTTTTGATTTTGATTTTATTTTTTGCTACTCAATAAATGATGATGCACAGTCCGTCCGGGTTGTCATGATAAGAATTACATTATTCAGAATGATGATTCAAGCTTTCCTGACCTTTAGCTAATCCTCATGACTTCTGGTATATGAGGTGGTGCACGGTGCTGAAGATGACTTAACATTGCAAGTATAATGACCAAAGTATGCAGGGAAATCTGCTATGGAGTGCTGTATATTGGTGTTCATATAAAATCCTGCGGGTGTCAGGCACAAGGACAGCCTGATGCTGCCGGGGCCTCTCTCTCATCCACTTTCATTTTGGCTAATGCAGCACCAGGGACTATTGTTCCTATCAGCGGCTTTCTACAATACAAGCACTTCTTTATTGTCTGTGCTCACAAAGACACGTTGTAAGGCTGACAGTGTTAGTAATTAAAGGGATTTTCCAGTTTGCATCACATCCTTTGAATAAATCATTTATGAAGGTAGCTGTAATTTTATAATGTATTTCTTTTACCTGTTCTGGGCTGTGACCACATGACCATGTCCATGCAGCTCTTTCTTATTTCCTGTGATGTTATGTCCATGGAAGGAGCAGTGATAGGGGAGCGTCTATGTAACTAGCTGGGTGGGAGGAGCTATAAACTAGGGGCGGTGCTGGGGCTGTGGCAGAGAAAGGAGAAGTGCATCATGGGTTTGGTTGGATACAGGAACAGGAAGTGCTACATCCAGGATGGAAACCAACCAGAGGGATCTATGTACATGGAGAAAATGGGTCTGGAGAGTCCAAATTGAAAAAAAAGAGCATGGGAAAAATGTGTATGAGGTAAGCGACTACATGAACTAATCTGTTAAAAGCCATCCTAATCCAGGAAAGCCCCTTTAAAGGGTTTGTCCACTTTTTACTATTGATGAGCTAACAGCTCATTGGCTGTTACAGAGGTCCTTCCTTTTATAACGTATACCTAATAAAATGAGTTTTAACTCACTCTTAACGTTTCTCAACACCGTTAGCACATTATATATACTGAAACGTAATACCTCCATATTTTTTTCAGTGAGATCTTCTCCTATCCTGAGAATAGCTCATAAATAGTAAAAAGCGGACAACCCCTTTAAGAGTCCGGTGAGATTTCCTGTCTGTAACAAACTCCAATTGATGGTATTGCACATTAATCAGCACTTGTTAACTGCCATTTACATATGGAAGTTATCATACTATGTTGGATTGAATGATCATTAATCCGATCATTTGTCACCATTTTCATTGGTCAGTAGCACATTCCATGTTCTGGAGATGGCTTATGTACTGGGAGAACAACAGGATCAAGTAAAAAACTCACTTCACCCGATCCTTCTTTTCCCCGACATCTGTCACATTACATTTGTGGCTATGTCTGGTACTGCAGCTCAGTTCCATTCACATTAGGTTCAGACCACCACTGGTCCATGAAATACCATAAAAGTGCATCTCCGGTTTTGTAATGATTCTAATGAAATGTATCTTTTATTTAGCTAGAGTACCCAAACATTGCATACTTTTGCTACATATGCCTGTTTTTCATGTCAGCACTTTCCTTCCCCTGTTCTCGGCATCACCGCACGCTGGCAGGTGGTTTATGCGGCAAGCCCCTGAGCAGGCGATGCAGGGGATGGGAGTGGTAATCACCCTGATGAGATGTTGTGTCACAGTGTACTACCTCAGGACATTGTTTCCTGGGGATCGGTGCAGTCTCTCTTGACGTAATACAAAATATAACTTACAGTACATCCATTAGCAGCAATTTCAAAATGCAGTTTCTGGCACCAGTTAAGGAGGAATGAAGGCACTGGCAGGTTGGATGACTGCAAATGGGCACTTGTGGATATGGGTGTCCACTGTAAGGTTCAGATTCGAACCTTAACTGATCTAGGGGTAGGTTGAGTGATGAGCGTCTGAGCTGTAGTCCCTCACCTTGCAGCAGTATCTGAAACACAGTATTTTGCTGATCACTCTGCTGTCTTGTCTCTCAAGTGATTATGTAGAGCGGTATGGTGTTGGTCTCTCTGGAGAATCCTATATCGTTCCCAGGAGCAGGAGCTCTGAAGTGTGCTTCCTCTCCTAACAGTAGCTAATATGGAACTCATCCTCCTGGCAGGAAGCAAGACCAGAACAGGATGGTTAGCACTGTTCCTGACAACCTATGCCATCCATGCCTCTTCTGGCTGGTACTTACGGCCAAAGAATGAACTACATCACATAACAATGCAATATAACAAAACAATTTGCAGATATCCTCAGGTCTGGGATTTTGCATTTACATGCAGAACTTCCTCTTTTCAGCAGCTTTCTGCTAGGTTTCTAACCAAACCGAGCAAGCTTTGCTTTGTAAGTTTTCTCAGAGCTTGCTCCACCTGCCAAACTGTTCTCTCTTTAGTAGACGCTCCCTCTTCACCTCCCCCTCCATGTTAGCTGGGCAGAGCAAGCCCTGTGAAACATTGTAGAGCAAAGCATGTTGGGTTTGGTTAGAAAGCCCAGTAGGAAGCTGAGAAAAACAGGAAGTTCTGCATGTAAACATCCTGCCAGGATTCAGGGATGCTGAGAACAGGGGAAAGAAAGTGCTGGCATGAAGAACAGGTAGATGGGAAAGAATTAGGTACTATGGACAGATACAAAAATGTCATTACGAAACTGGAGAACCCTCCTAACAACTAATCCTCCATCCAGTGCTTAGGACTTTCATAAAGACTAGCATAGAGAGAGAGACCCTCTTTCCGTTCAGTCTGGAGGAATCAAATATACATGAGGATCGGAGGCCGGAACTAAGTGGACTGTTTTAATATTTAAAATGGGTAAAAATATTTCATTATTTATAAATTATCAAAATGTCTTTGGTTACCAAGGGTGGAAATAAGCGAAAAGCACAAGGCTGCGTGTGGCCAAGAGCCTCATACCTAGAGCTTGAGATTTGGAATAGGATTCTTAGTGTATAGAGATGCTTGTAGAACATTGGTGAGCCTTGTCTTATGTGTGTACTGTATATGAGGTCCATGTGTACCGAGTCTTCAGGTCTCCATCCTTTGGAGCCATAGGACCTATACGGTGCCTTGGCAAGACCTTGTATTTTGCCAGGGAACCAATGGTTGTAAGGGAGAATACCGTCGTAATGTGGCTCCTGATGAAAAGTGCTTCAATGTTTTTTCTGTCTGATACATAAGTAATTTCAAAAACATTTTACAATGTATGCCTTACTTTAGTATGAAATTGAAGGGTTACAGTGAGACCCCCAAAAATGATGGGTGCCAGATTAAAGCTATAAACAGCTGGTTGTGCAGCGCAATAATATGCTCACATACATAAGAAAGTAGTTGTTTGAAACCCATTGTCTAACAGTAATTTTAGGCGGTCTGATCAAAGATAAAAGCACAGGTGCCCATCTGTTGATTCCTGCTGCCCAGTGGGGACACAGCTGGCTACATGCCACCCAAAAGGGCAACGGTGGTCCTTGTGTAGTCAGATCCACAAGTCTCCACCAACCTGGGTCTTCTAGTATCCTCCTGAGGACAATTATTATTTGGACATGGTAAATTACCAAAAAGAAAAGAAAACCATGGACTGCACTGCCACATGCCTTGCTGTTAGACTGCTGGGTCTCGTCGCCTGCGGGTGCTGTGTTGCAGCAGTGGTGGTCGCACGTGGTGCTGCACCAGGTTAGGACCCACTCAAAGTAAGCAACCTCGACGTGGTGAGCGGGCTTATGCATTTTGATCGAAACGTATACAAACGGCCATGTATACGGTTTATAAATTGTTCTGAGAAGCAGCAGATCAATGCATAGCATGTGGACGTGCAATGTATGTATTTTCTTCTTTTTGGAATTATTTGGTCATGGCGGGATGCTATTATATGCACACCGTGCGGTACTTTTATTTCTGCACCTTATCAAAGTCTGTATTCCAAAAACATTGACTCAAAAAAGGCTACTTAAAAGTGCACATTTCCGGTATAGCGTGTTTCAGTTCCTCATAATCTTCAAAATCACTGCTTGCGGTGCACAGTGTTTGCAACGTTTTTATGCCAGAAAACTGGTGTGAGGGGAATGATATGACTGTGGATTAGTGGAATTTGTATACATGTCTTCTGCCTACCATTCCTCTGTAAGTGTATGAATAAATTAATAACATGGTGTTACCATGCCCTTGTCAATATTGTGTGTCCCTACACAGTCGTCACTGATTGGACAATGTCATACTGTGTAAAGACCTATGACACCAGCGTCAGACCTATGACCCCGGGGCGGGCCCTGCCCCTATCTCCAGAAGCTCCTAGAGCAAAGCGGAGCGCACCACATCTGCACAGCATGCTCTCAATTACTTCTATGGGCGTTCCAAAAAATAGCCGAGTCCCATAGCGGTGAATAAAGAGTGCACTACACATGCACCGCACTGCCATCTCTCCATTCACCTCTATGGCACTGAAGGCTATTTTCAGAGCTCCCAGACGCTTGGACGGTGTGCGTTCCTTCACTTTGGAGGGCCTGTTCTAAAGATAGGAGTGGGTCCCAGTCCCAGAGGTGGGACCCACACCTATCTAGCATTGGTGACATCAATGTCTGAGATGAGACAACCCCTTTATAGAAGAGCTGTCACCTGTTCAGGCATGTCTGGTATAGGAAATATTATGTTGGAAATTCTTTTCTCGTAACTCTGTTTCATATTTCTCCTGTTATTCCTCCTGAAAATGGCAGAATAAATCAACAACTGGGTGTTACCCGTTGGAGGTGTGTCCAATCGGTGCCTCTCACAAGAGGGATGGTAACACCCAGCTGCTAATGTATTCACACATTTCTGAGAGGAATAACAGAGGACACAATGTTTAAAAAAAAAAAAAAAGAGATGCTCCAGAATTATTGTTTCATGAAGAATATATGCATTTACTAAAACACACATGTCAGGAGAGCTAGTACAATTCTGAAATATATTTTTGCCATGCTTGCAGATACTAGTTGCTATTCTTTGAACCTTGTACAATCTACTTGGAAACAGGCTGAATATTTTATAATAAAAGCAGTCATCGCCAAACGACAAAGCGTGCCAAAAAGGCTGCTTATAGATATATATCAGATTTGAAGGAACTGTAATGGGCCCACGGTGAGCATTTATTAATGGAGGCTGGAGATGCCGCCTGTAAGAGCTCCAGCGTCGCCATTAGATATGCCTCTGCATGCTCCCGGTATCAGCATATTGCCATTCATACGTGGTGTCGGGGAGATATGTAGCGTTTTGCTGAGAAAAGCAGAATATTCTTTGTTAGCGTGTAATGAGGACTGTGTATCTGATCCCTGCATGTTTTAATATTTCGCCGACATGCATGGGGAACCTCCAGTCGCAGACGAGAAATTTGCAATTCAACAATGCGGCGCTGTACTGGCGAGCATATGTCGCTCATTTCTTTATCCTCAGATCTTAATCATATCACAGTTAATAAAGCAGGCGAGATGATAGAACATTGCCCCTGGCGTTTTACATAATTAGTTGTATGGCGAGGGAAAGTGCAAGAAATTGGGAATTGCCTTGTCTGAGATGCTTTGCTAAGTAGATGCCCTTGAAATTAGCTTCAGTCTAATGGTAAAGGAAGATTAGATCTGTCAGGGATCACACATTTAAACAACATTGTATCTCGTCTATCATAAGTAAATTCATGTAAACCCTTAAATGGGGTCATACAAGGTTAGAAGGAAAAAAAACAAGCGCCACACTTGTACATAGGTTGTCAGTGGTATTGCAGCTCCATTCACGTCAGTGGAGCTGAGATGCAATACCAGATACAACCCAAGGGGGGCGGCGTAACACGGAACCATGGGGTCCTATAGATAAACTTGGAATGGAAACGCACTCCACCGTGAACGGCAAGTTCAGAATTTGAAAATCTTAGGATTATATCGATTTCGCGTATATTTTAACATATAGTCATAATGCACACAGTGATGTCACAATAATGGAAAATGCTCAGGGATAATGCACATAGTGATATCACAATGATGGAAAAAATGAGCACAAGGATAATGCATATAGCGATTTCACAATAGTCGCAAGGAGGGATAATAGAGCACAGGGATAATGCACACAGTGATGTCACTTTAGGTCTCATGCACACAAACTTGCGCACATGCAAATTGCGGTCCCCAATGCACGGGCGCTGTCAGTGTAGCCTGCGCTAGCGGATGCAGACCTAATCAATTTGAATGGGTCCGCAATCCGTCCGCACCACAAAAAAAATAAAGCGTGTTCTATTTTTTTGAGGTACAGAGGCACGGACCAAAATGCCATGGAAACGCTCCGTAGGGCTTTTGCGGCCTTCCGCTCTGTGCCTCCGCTCCGTATCTTCTGGATTGGGTTCCGCATCCGTGATATGATACGCACACGGCTGATGCCCATATATTGCGGACCCGCTGTTTGCGGGCCACAATATGGGCACAGCTGGCACAAAGCGAACAGTGATGTCAAAACAGTGGAAAAATAAGCACAGGGATAATGCACACAGTGATGTCACAATCGTGGAAAAATGAACCTAAGGATAAAGCACACAGTGATGTCACTGTACAGTCCTAATCTATAGAGATGAGTGAAGTTTGCAAAAATTAGATTCGGCTGCTTCGCCTAAGTTCAGAAAGAAATTCGATTTGTGACGAATTAGTTTGTCACGAATTGCATTCCATTGTCTCTAGCGGGCGCAATCAGGGGGAGTGGCCATTGCGCCGCCCACCGTCATTGAACCCCTCAGAGGCCGCGTTCAACCCTCATCGCAGCATCTGACAGTCACCTTAAGGCCTTTCAGGGGTTAATCAGGTGTTAAAAACATAAAAATACAAACTCACCTCTTCTATTTGCTCGCGTAGAGGCTGTCGTGGCCTCCTTGTTTGAAGAAACCACGTGAAATCTCGCGCACTGATGTCACAGGGCAGCACGCAAGATTTTGCACGTTTTCTTCAATCAAGATGGCCGCAACGGCCTCTCCGTGAGCAAATGGAAGAGGTGAGTATATATTTTTTTGCTTTTTACCACCATTTCAGGAAAAATTGATTTATTACCACAAAGTACCAGGAAATTAGGCTTCATGGCGAATTGAATTTTTCCTGAGATTCGGACCGAAGTCCATTTGTTTTACTTTGATTTGCTCAACACTAATAATCTACACAGTAACGCTACTGCACACGAATGATATAAATGGTGATGTCACAGTACAGGGATAACGCACAGAAAAAGGTCAGGTACACGGTGACATCACAGCAGAGGAAGGTAAGACGTAATGATGTCACTATCCAGACATCATGAACAGTAATGCAAATCATCTCCTTCCATAGTCCATACACAGGGCGGTCGCTGCCCAAGTGCCTTCCTATGTCTCCAGTGCAACTAGAAATGCTGCGCTCAGTTCCTTCTTTCACTCTGCTGTACTTTATTGTGATTCCATTGCAATGCTTTGTACTCCATGCCAATAAGATGTCTCCCACTACTGCTCCCCCTCGCCTATCACAGCATGGAGTCTCAGAGAGACTGCAGCCGCATCACCCTCCTCTCCCCTCCCTACTGGCTCCTATTAACTATATTACTCTTTGGACGCATTTACACGAACGTGCCGTGCTTTGCAGTCTGCAAATTGCGGATACGCAAAACACGGGTTCCGCCTGTGTGCATTCTGCAATTTGTGGAACGGAAGGCCCATTATAGAAATGCCTATTCTTGTCCGCAAAACGGACAAGATAAGACATGACTTATAGGTTTTGCGGGGCCGCGGAATGGAGCAGCGGATGCGGACAGCACATGGAATTGCGAGTGTACAGGCTGTTTTTTTGTGTTCCATTCCATATACGTAACCATTAGTTTCAAAGGGTCCGCAAATAAACGGAAGTGTTTCCGTGTGCATTCCATTTCCGTATTTCCGTTTTTCTGTTCCGTGCAAAGATAGAACATGTCCTATTATTGCCCGCAAATCACGATCAGTGGCTCCATTCAAGTCAATGGGTCCGCAACTAAAACGGAACGCATAAGGAAATGCATCCGTATGTCTTCCGTATCCGTTCCGTTTTTTGCGGAACCATCTATTGAAAATTTTAAGCCCAGACCAATTTTTTCTATGTAATTACTGTTTATGCCATACGGAAAAACGGAATCGAAAACGGAAACACAACGGAAACAAAAAACTGAAAAACGGATCCGATAAAAACGGTCCGCAAAACACTGAAAAAGCCATACATTCGTGTGAAAGAGGCCTAAGGGTACGTTCACATCTGTGGCATCCAGTTTCCGGCAGGAGAGAACAGCCTACCGAGTTCTCTGACTGCTGACGTAAAGCAGCTGGATCCCATTACAGTCTATGGGGTCCGGCGGTGCGCGGCGCTAACATGGGGAACTTTAGAAGACTGTTTTCTGCCGGATCCGGGTGCTGCAGATGTGAACATACCCTTACATAAAGCCTGCAGTGATCTGGATTCCTCTAATAAGACATATGAAAAGCTTCTATGGATTCACATGTAAGACCGATTTTATGCGCTACAGATTATAACTAGAGATGAGCGAATTTCATATTTTGAGAATCGTTCACACTTCGTTTGGTGGTAAAAGGCGAATTGCGTTATGGATTCCGTTACCACGGACCATAACGCAATTCTATGATGGAATGCATAACGGAATGCCTCTCAAGGCATTCCGTTATTCATTCCGTCATAATAGAAGTCTATGGGCTGCACAACGGATCCGTCCCGTTTCCGTTATGCAGGGGAGTCCTGTGGTAACGGAATCCATAACGCAATTCACCTTTTACCACCAAACGAAGGGTGAACAAATTTCATAAGCAGGAAATTCGCTCATCTCTAAGGCCCCTTTCACACGGGTGCAATGCGTGAGGAGGACGCATTGCACCCGCACTGAATATGGACCCATTTATTTCTATGGGGCTGTGCACATGCTCTATATTGCTCTATATTGTGCGTTTTTCACGCAACGCAGGCCCTACAGAAGTGAATGGGGCTGCGGGAAAATCGCGAGCATCCGCAAGCAAGTGTGGATGCAGTGCGATTTTCCCGCATGGTTGCTTAGCAACGGGACCAGATCTTTATTATTTTCCCTTATAACATGGTTATAAGGGGAAATAATAGCATTCTTAATAAAGAATGCATAGTAAAATGAAGAGGAAGGGGTTAAAAATAATAAAAGTTAACTTACCTTAGCCACTTGATCACGTAGTTGCGATCTGTCCTCTCTTTCCCAGCATCAGCTAAGATCTAAAGGACCTGTGATGAGGTCATATCACATGGTCCAATCACATGGTCCATCTTACCATGGTGATGGGCCATGTGATTGGACCATGTGATGTGACGTCATCACAGGTCCTTTAGATCTTAGATGCTGCAGGGAAAGAGAGGACAGATCGCAACGGTAAGTTAACTTTTATTATTTTTAACCCCTTCCACTTCATTTGACTAAGTATTCTTTATTAAGAATGCTATTATTTCCCCTTATAACCATGTTATAAGGGAAAATAAACAATTCTCCAGAATACCCGAAACCGGACTTCAGTGATGAAGTCCGGCTTCGGGTCTGGGTACCAAACATGGCGATTTTTCTCACGCGCGTGCAAAACGCATTACAAACGTTTGCACCCGTGCGGGAAAATCGCACATATTCCCGCAACGCACCTGCCTCTTATCCGGGCGTCAAACATGACGCCCGTGTGAAAGAGGCCTAATTATAACCAGAGGTTCGCTTTAATGTTAATTTCTGAGCATAATATGATTTAAATCTACATATAATGTTCTAAAAATGTTATGTATTTACAAAAATGTTTCCTGATTGCATTAAATCACATCTTGTACTGCATTTACATCCAGAGCTGTACTCACACTTCTGCCTATTAGCTCAAAGTAATATTAACGTAACTGCTGGGTAAATGAGCCGCTGAAGGCTGCCTCCCTTAGTAAATTCACTTATTTGCTGGGGATGTTGGAACATCAGCTGATCACCATGGCGTCTCCCATATCCCAAAGATTCTTTGTGATGAGAAAAGCACTTTCATTAACAGCCACAGATTACATCTTTCTTAATTTACCGAAGCCCAGTGCATTACAGGGGCTCGGCTGGGATGTAGGATGTATGTCCATCATTGCTGGCTGATTGTAGTTAGCAGCCAGCAGAATTTTGAATGCAGCTTCAAATGTGAATGGAACATATAATCGGATGGGACCGAAACGCGTGCAAAAAGTCACTGTGAATTGTATGTTCATTAAAGCCTCATTAACACATCAGTGGTCCACAGACGTGTGCTGTACGTGTTCTCCATGGACTGCACACGTCCCCATTGATTTTAATGTGCGTATTCCACACATGTTTTTAGCCCAGATGCATGCTTAATCTTTTCAGTGTTCACGGATCCATCACGCCCATTATAGTCTATGGATCCGTGAAAACCACGGACGCCATCCGTGTTTCATGGATCATTAGGAAGAGATGCGTTGAAAATTATTTTTCAGCTGTGCAGTGTCAGTGAAACACGGATGACACACGGATAGCAAAAAACGGACACACGGACCCAACACGGATCCATCACGGACATCTTCAGTGAGGCTTGCAGTGTGGCATTTTTTTCCCTTAGAAATCTATGGGAGTTGAAAAATACCTGAAAAAGTAAAAAGTATACAGTCAAAAAAAAAAAAAAGGGTAAATAACCAGTGGGAAAAAAGCGGAACAAATGAAAATATTCTGTAAAAAACGAACGCCATTTTTTACCACAAGAAAAAATGCACACAAAAAATTGTGCGAAGGAATCCCAATACTGACAAAGATCTGTATGATCACTTGTGAGCTGAAGAAGGTAGGTGTGTAAATTGCATTGTATTACGTTTCCGTTCTCAGATTTGCCCCTTTAAATTGCATTTTCTTGCATTGTTTGCTCTTTTCTGTTACCATGAAAATGCAGTGCTGTACAGGCAGCGTGTTATAGAGCAGATTGATAGATAGTTTTATGGGGAAAGATTCAACTGGTAATTTATGAATTAAAATCTCTGCTCTTCCTGAGCTCAGTAGCCAAGTGGGCGGTCTTATGAGTGATTGACAGCTATGTATACGCACCACAAGGAAGGCTGTCAATCACTGATAGGGTTGCTCACTTGTTTCTGAGCTCAGAAAGAGCAGAGATTCATTCTGTGTGAGACTGCGGGAGATAGCGGAGTACAGCTCTCCGCTGCAGGGAGCGTGCTTGGCCTGCCACGTCATCAGGACGGAACATGGTTGTTATGAGTGACCCAGGCCCCTCCAGATTTACTATGTATTAAGCCAGCCATACACTTGTGATAACTGTCGTCTGATCATTCGGTGGTCCAACAGCTATCGCTCTCCATCCCCTCCCCACATGCATGTATGTAT
The DNA here is from genome assembly GCA_033119425.1 of Bufotes viridis. NCBI lineage: Eukaryota > Metazoa > Chordata > Amphibia > Anura > Bufonidae > Bufotes > Bufotes viridis. The sequence goes on along the minus strand of CM065595.1, from coordinate 134,745,904 downwards.
GCTCGGCTTAGCAGAGCATGCATGTGTTGTGAAGGAGAGCGGGAAGAAAGCTGCTGCCACATACATCTGGTGGGGTCTTGTCTTCCCAGGAGACTTAGGCATGTTATAATCCCACATGCCCAATGCTTCTCTCACCTGACCAAAGATGTCGGGAGGCTCCCCATATATATTAGGCTCAGTTCACACTTCAGTTATTTCCATCAGTTATTGTGAGCTAAAACCAGGAGTGGATCAAAAACACAGAGCAGGTGCAGATCTTTTCATTATACCTTATTTCTAGTAGGCTTTACTACTGGTTTTGGCTCCCATTTACTGCTGGAAATAACTGACCAAATAACTGAAGTGTGAACTCGGCCTTAGATCGTAGGCCAGATGGGTGTTATCCAGTAAATCTTGACTTACTGTTTCTTGGCAGCTGAAGACATCTGTGGTGGTCCCATGTTCATATGTGCCCGCATTGCTGAGAAAAATGAAGTTTTAATATATGCAAATGAGCCTCTAGGAGCAACGGGGGCGTCACCGTTACACCTAGAGGCTCTGCTCTCTCTGCAACTGCCGCGCCCTCTCCACATTGATTGACATGACAATGTAAACGTGCTCAAACCTGACCCTGTCAATCAAAGTGCAGAGGACGCAGCAGCTGCCGCAAGAGCAGAGCCTCTAGGTGTAATGGTAACGCCCCCGTTGCTCCTAGAGGCTCATTTGCATATATTAAAACTTCATTTCTCAGTAATGCGGACGTCTTGAAGATGTCTTCCACTGCCAATCACGCATGTAACAGGTCAGCCAGTTTCATAGGTACAAATCTGCCGACAGATGCCCTTTACGGAAGAGATAAAACTTCCATAAAATGCTCTCCATGTGTTATAAAACTGCATGACCTCATCTTTCCTGAGCTGACTGACAAAACAGCTGTGTTAACCCTCTTCATAGGTCTTCTCCGCTGTGTCTCGTTCATGTTATGATGGGTCGGGGAAAGTATTTCATCCATCCCAATTCTCATTCTGACACCCTATTGTTGTACACTTAGTTCCTGAATGAAAATAGCTCATGAAAGCATGGGTGTAACTAGCCGGGGAGTAGGCAGAGCCAGGGGTGGACTGGGAACATAAAGTATCCCTGGAAAAAAGGTGGCCCCATGTTGTAGGGGGGGGGGGACCCAAATTGGGGAAGGCAAAGACAGCAGAAATACTGTAGCACAGCACGAAATACCACCCCAGCAGAAGCAAATACCACAGGGCAGCACAAAATACTGCCGCACCATTCAACGGTATCTCTGTCCTGAGGATGACGATATAGTTGCACTCAGAAGGGCACCTACAGCCACCGGCCAAGTCCATAAGTACCTTAATTAATGCTGAGAGCATCAGATCTTATCTACCTGGCTGGCGGCCAAGAGGAGAGCTTGGGTGGCCACCTGGGAATCGACCCACTGGGAAATTTCCCTGTAGGGTCTATGGCTTGTCCACCACTGGGCAGAGCAGATGCAGTGGGGTCCAAGAGCAAATGGGACCCAACTGTATTCCAGGTGAGGTGCAGTTTGGAATCAGTATGTAAAAGACCAACCTTTGGGGTGTGCAGCCCATGCTGGATGACGAGAGAGGGCACATGCAGAATAAAATGGAAATCACTGGGAAAGGAGGAAAAGACACAGGTGACAATGTGGAGACCAAAATACTCTGGTTGACTTAGTCTCGGGGGAATAGGGCCCCATTAGGAGCAGTGTTATGGGGCAGCCATGGTTCCCTGTTACACCTGTAAGGTGCGGGTGCATGGGTGACAAATAGACTTAGAAGAGATGTCCCATCAAGAAATGCCATAAATGTCTGATAGGTTTGGGTCCTATCTCCTGGGGCCCCACTATGAATGGAGAGGAGACCACACATGGGGCACACGCCAATTGGACTTTTAGGTCATTCATAAACTATTGATATGCCCTAGTGTTTCCTTGGAAGTATTATAGTATTGGTGGTCCTGGTGTTGAGTGTCCCACCGAATGGCCTGATCGCGGGAGCTTAGGCACCTGGTACTCAGAACCCCTGTGTTCCAAAGATTAAGGAATCTCCTCGAAAACACCCCCCCCCCCTTTGAAAAAAAAAAATTAAAGGGGTTGTCCAAGATTATGTAAAATTTCTGACAACCCCTACAATGTCTTCAAATAAAAAAAACATAGTCACCCATTTCTCCAGCGCCATTCTCTGTGGTGCTGGTCTAGTGCTCTCACCACTGTTTGTTTGTGGCACGTGACTGCTGCTGCCAATTAGTGTCCTCAGCACTCAGCAGTCTACAGCACTGATTGGCTGCAGCAGTATCCAGGTACATTACTGCTACTGTGTTATTTTTTTTTTTTTTTTTGTTGTATTATCTTGTAAAACCCCTTTAAGGCTACTTTCACACTCACGTTTTGGGCGGATCCGTCATGGATCTGTAAAAAACGGATCCGTTATAATAATACAACCGCATACATCCATCATGAACGGATCCGGTTATATTATCTGTAAAATAGCCAAGACGGATCCGTCATAAACTCCACTGAAAGTCAATTGGGGACGGATCCGTTTTCTATTGTGCCAGATTGTGTCTGAGAAAACGGATCCGTCCCCATTGACTTACATTGTGTGCCAGGACGGATCCGTTTGGCTCAGTTTCGTCAAGCAGACAGCAAAACGCTGCAGGCAGCGTTTTTGTGTCCGCCTCCAGAGTGGAATGGTGACGGATCGGAGGCAAACTGACCGCGGCATACAAGGGGTTGATTCGCCGGCATCCGTGTTTTCACCGATGCCGACGTATGCAGCAGGGTCTGTGACTGCCGGGTTCGTGCCGCTGATCGGGCCGTGCAGCTCCTGCACCCGCCCGATCAGCCCGCCGTACATGTACGGCACTGGTCCTTAAGTGACGTCCACCAGCGCCGTACATGTACGGCGGGGGTCCTTAAGGGGTCAAATCTTCAATTGTCACCAGACATATCTTCTGGTTGAAGCTGTGACCGTTACAGGGAGACAGCTGCAACACAAAGGACATGCTCCCTCCAGAACAATTGGAGCAATGAATGGGGAGATCTCTGTATCCATATAGGAAGATAACAGTGTGCCACATGGTAGGTGGGGCGCAGGAGCTTGAAGTTACACCTCTGAGCGGGAGGCCTACATACTTATTACTTTATGCGTCTTTTCTGGAATCTTATCCTTTTTGAAAAATGTAATTTTGGCCAAATGTTCAGTCTCTCGCATTTTCCTCATTCTAATATGGAATTTTTCCTGTATTGCTTTTATCAACACACACAAAACTTGTACAGCTGAATATCGGCCAGCGATATAATAAACCCAATGTATTTCCAGTGTTCAGCGTTCTCTTGGCTTCCAGTATACAGGGAGGCTTTTGGTCACCGGCCTGCTCTGAGCTTTATGATGTTTATTTGACTAGGAAGGCATCTCGCTCAATGTTTCGCTCCAAGAAAAGTCTTTATGTTAACACCTTTCTTGGAACCTCACAGAATAATATTACCCTACTTTCCTGTAATGGGACTGACAACCTCCCCGATTCAACAATGAACCTTTTGCTTCTTAAACCGTGAACGAAACTTGATTGTCTTTCTCCTTTTCTTTTTCGCTATAAAAATTCTTCAAGTCTATTTTAATGTTTTATTTTACTTTTGGCTCTGTTAAGCAAAAAGCCTTGAAGATCGATGTTGTCCCCATCTTGAGCTGAACCGAAAAATTGTGCCAAATGGGCCTGGAAGTTTGGAACCCTTACGATTTATCCCAATCATCCATTAAGCCTCTCACATGCTTGAAAATAAACCAAAGTATTCAATGAAAATCAATCATGAATAAATTTGTACCAGTGCCAGCCTTCTTCCCCTGTAGGCACCAAGCTCCGACTGGCCCACAGGGGAATCCCCCGGTGGGCCGCTGAGAAAGGTGGACCCCCAGTATCAGCACCAGCATCTCATAACCGACATGAAAATAAAAAACTGGGTAGATTATCCAGTTTATTATTATAGACGCATTGGAAGTTTAAGATGGCCTCCAGAAATAGAGGCAGGCCAACCAGTATCTTCTCCTCCATGGGACCCACCTTTTGAAGTTGTTGCAGGGACCCCCATTATCAACTATTTTGTAGCGTCTTTTTGCTGTCTGCCTCTGTGTGGGCAGGTAATATTTGTGTCGCTGTACAGAGGGCCCCAACAATGAGTTTTATTGGTGGGCCCTAGGCATCCCAGTCCGATACTGGTAAGCACTGACCTACTCTGCTAAGTTGTAGATCCTGTTCCAAAAGTCTGTCTTAGGCCTCATGTACATGGCTTCATTATGAACTTGTGTTGTGAGGATCCACAATATGGCAGACTGAGATGAGCGAAGTATTGGAATTTTCCCCAAAAATTTGCTTTCTGACAATTACTTCGTCACGCAGCACATTTCTTTGTAAGTAGTGGGTGTAATGAGAGGGAGCGCCAATTGCGCCACGCCCCCCCCCCCCCTCTGTCATTGCACCCCTCAGATGCTGCATTCATACATTATCGCGGCATTTGACAGCAATAATCCGGTGTATAATAAAATAAAAAATTAATAAAATCATACTTACCTCATCCATTTGAGTACAAAGAGCTTGATTGAAGATCTAGTGCGAAATCTTGCGCTGTCCCTGATGATGTCATCACATCGGCCAGGTGCTCATGGGATTTCATGCAAGATCTTCAATCAAGATGGCGTCGACCGGCTCTTCACGCTCAAATGGATGAGGTATGTTTTTTTTTTTTTTTTTTTACACTATTTCAGGTAAAATTGATTCTCTAGCACAAAGCACGAGGAAATTCGGCTTTGCAGCAAATCGAATTTTCCCTGAAATTTTGATTGAATTCCACTTCGCAGTTTGATTTGCTCAACACTAATAGCAGCCATAGAAGGGGGCCCATAATGTAGCATGTCTTCAAATTCATATTGAGGCATATAGAAGTTTTTCTTTCCCATGGATTTGGGGGCTACTACTGTATCTCTCCTTACGGCGAGCGCCTTAATCAGCATGAGGAGACTTATAGGCCGTATAGGCCGTACATGCTCCTCTGGAATTCTGGGAAGAAGACATGCAAATGAGCTCTTAGCAAGCTCAGCCTCTAATGCCGCCATGTTTCCAATGGATTGTATATGAGAAAAACATATTGCATCATATTACAAAGCTATTCTCCCCTCGATTACATTCAGGCACTCCAAGTCAGTTCAATGGGGTCTTGGAGGTTGGATGAAGTGTAAAGTAAAAAATACAGAGTTTGGTGTTCTTTTCTTAAATTCATCTGTAAAGGCTCACTACAGCCCTCCAGGACCTTTCATACATTAATTTTACAGTTCAGCAGTTCACAAGCCCTCAGTAGAGAACTCACATATATTTGGCAGAGAGGAAGAGAAGGGAGTTACAAGGCCTGACTTAGAGCACATAAGGGTCAAACCAGCTTAGCTTTGAACAGAAAAATTTGGGAGTAGATATAAGTGAATTTCATATTTCGAAATTTGTTCACACTTCGTTTGGTGGTAAAAGGTGAATTGCGTTATGGATTCCTTAACGCAATTCTATGACGGAATGCCTTTAGAGGCATTCTGTTATTCATTCCGTCATAACAGAAGTCTATGGGCTGCAAAACCGGTCCGCCCCGTTTCCGTTATGCAGGAGAGGACTCCCCTCCATAACGGAAACGGGACGGATCCGTTTTGCAGCCCATAGACTTCTATTATGATGGAATGAACCGTCATAGAATTGCGTTATGGTCCGAGGTGACGGAATCCATAAAGCAATTCACCTTTTACCACCAAACGAAGTGTGAACGATTCTCAAAATATGAAATTCGCTCATCTCTATTTGGGAGCACTGTGACACTTTTATGGCCAGAGACAAATAAAAAAGTTGGAGAATCCCTTTAAATATTTCCAAAGCAAAATAAAGTCTGTTTGCTTACTTTAGGGATATATGTCAAGGGTATGCTTCTGATATATGCCACTGTATTGGTCTTTAGTTGCATACTGTATGTTGAGTGCAAAAAAAAAAATTATATTTTTTTTAACCGTGCCACCTGTAAAAAAAAAAAGAAATGTCTGTTTTATGTCAAAATACACTCTTGGCATATGCTGGTGCATGGGGCCCATGGGCATATTTTTCATATGTGCTGGGAGCTTTCCTGGCACATACGCCAAATGTGAGTAATTATCAGACCCTAGGAATGATACCTAGAAACACAGGTAAAAAAAATGTACGTTGATGTGTAACACCCCAAAGTGGTGTTACCACTCCTGCACCCTGCTACTGTCTTTATTGGGCTAACACAATGTCATCTATATATTCTGTTCCAGGTTCACCACACTGTCCATTTCTAATGTTATGTAACTGTTCATGTAATGTGCCTGGTTCACCAGCAGGTGGCAGCAGACAATGCAGAGATGTACTTGGATAGAATGGAACTTACCATTCCATTCTAACCCCCCTCTGTAGGGGAGTGGGCCCATCCTACTTCCTGCAGGAAGGGTGGGGACCAGTTAGCTCCAGTCTAGTTCACCCCCAGCTAAGGGAAGAGTGTGCAGGGCCACGTTCTGCTGGACATGCCCATGCCAGCCAAAGCACCCTTAGCTCAGCTGGACATGGAGGCAGAAGCTTGAAGCCCCAGAAGCCGGGAAGGAAGTTCCCTGGCCTAATCTAGAGACAAACCAGACTATAAAGAAAGTAGTGCAGCATCCTGCAAAAGCAAAGATTCTATTGAAGTCTTGTAGTACAGCAGAGCCAGAGAGCAACAGATGTAGTAGAGAGGAGTTTGCCTGCCACAGTTTTAATGCTAAAGCCTGCTGGGACCAAGACAAAGTCTGTAAATCGTTTGGAGAAACCTTTATTGAAAGTAAAGCTGCTTTTCAACTTCATCACAAGATCCAGAATCAATGTATTCTTCATCCCAGAATTCAACTACCCCCTTTTGTCTGCTTCAGAGCCAACACCTGAGGTTCCAGCACATCCAGGTAGGAGCACCGTGACACGTGCACAAAACATTAAGGGGCATTATGGGCCACCCTATACCACTCGGCCATTCCTACACCTGGGTACCAACACCATTGCAACTGGCGTCGCGAGACACTTATCTCATCTTAAAGGGACCCCTTGCGGACCGCGCCTCTGTTGTAGATGCACATTTGCATTTTCTTTCCTTTCTCTGGTAATTAGGAAGTTAGCTATCTTTCTGTGCACTGGTTTCTGTCTAATGCATTGACAATTGGCTTATGTGTTGTGTAAATAATTGAAAAGGCAGATAGTCCCTAATAGCACAGGCTGATAATGACGCTCCGATTCGCAAAAAGGTTTAAGGGCCATTTCTGAAAGTCTACTTCCTGTGTAAAGTATTTACTATTGATCCTCATTACAGTTAATGACATTTTGAAAACATATCTTGCACTTTTTTCGCTGTAATTAGGATATCTTAAATTGCATTACTCCATATCCTTGTTACAGTGGGGAAGATTAAATGCAGCATACAGTATCTTCATCCTTCAAAGAAGCTGCTGCAAATTGAATGACAATGATGTACCGGTATATTTTAAAGATCTTTACATAATACATTGTGTTCAGGCTAGTTTCACATCTGCAGTAAAGGTATTTCGGCATAAGAAAAGGGTGCCGGAGTTCACCAGATCTAGCCTAGCCGGTTACTGCCATTCACTGCCAGAGGCCATTGACTATAATGGGATCTGACGGGTATCCAGCCCGTTTCTGGCATGAGTGCTGGGTTCTGGGCGGACATATAATGGTGCATGTACTGGTTTTTGTCTGGCTGAAACCCAGCACTTATGCCTGTCAGAGCCCTACCCGGCTATGCTGGATACGGTGAACTCCGGCAAGCTGTCTAGGTATTAAAGGGGTGTTTTCTGGGATCAGAATATTGACGGCCTAGCCTCAGGATAGCCCATAAATGTGAAATTGGTGGGAGTCTGACTCTCAGATGTGTGAGGGGGTCGCATCGCTTGTGCTAGCGTTGTGGTCTCCTACACATAGGGCGCAGTACTCACACAAGCGCCACAGACCCTTGAAACAGCCAATTGGGGGGTGTCCACCAATCTGATGGCCTATCCTGAGTACAGGCCAATAATATCTCAATACTAAAACATCCATTTCAAGGAATTAAAGATTGAAAAAGTGGCTACTTTCTTCCAGACACAGTGGCACTGTTGTCCAAAAGCTGTGTCTTCTATTGCCATTCAGTCCTGAGCTGCAACATCTCTCAGCCCATCGTCAGGAGTGCCACTGTATTTTTAATTTTTTTTAAATTTTCAAGTACTTGTCTCATTTTTGAAAAGTCCTCTTCTAATAATCAAGAGATGGTCCTACGGCATAAAGCTCTATGGCGGGAATATAAGAGATGCAAATGGAGCACCACAACCAAATAGGAGGCCTCCACCACCACCCCTACCTCATCACCTGTAATGAAATATTGTGACCACTGCCCATGGTCCACTACAAACCTTATTAACCTTGACTGCAGCTTGGCTACAGGGTTTAGGTTATATATATTAGGTCTTAAAGTGTGTAGTGCAGTAGACCATGTAAGGCATGGCCAAGTTGATGTATGGAGTTCTTTGTGCTCTCCTCCCAAAGAGATTACTGGCTCTTGATGGAAGAAAGGATGTAGGAGGATGCAGGGAATTTTTTCCTCAAATCATAATCCACCAGTTACATTGGGGGGAGAACCCTACTCCCCCACTGTAACATGCCCCATGCCCTTTAAGAAGTTCAAGAATGTGCAGGAAAAAATGAGGGGGTTGTGGCACCATTAAATTTTATTTTGATTTACACCCATTGACAAAAAATGGATTCTACTGTATTGTCGAGCTCAGAACAAGGATACAGTTTCATACCGTGAGTGGACGGCAGTATTTTGTTTTGCATTGTGATATTTGGTTCTGCTGGGGCAGTATATTGTGCAGCACTGTGGTATTTGGTTCTGCTGGGGCAGTATATTGTGCAGCACTGTGGTATTTGGCTCTGCTGGGGCAGTATATTGTGCAGCACTGTGGTATTTGGCTCTGCTGGGGCAGTATATTGTGCAGCACTGTGGTATTTGGCTCTGCTGGGGCAGTATATTGTGCAGCACTGTGATATTTGGCTCTGCTGGGGCAGTATATTGTTGCAGCACTGTGGTATTTGGTTCTGCTGGGGCAGTATATTGTGCAGCACTGTGGTATTTGGCTCTGCTGGGGCAGTATATTGTGCAGCACTGTGGTATTTGGCTCTGCTGGGGCAGTATATTGTGCAGCACTGTGATATTTGGCTCTGCTGGGGCAGTATATTGTGCAGCACTGTGGTATTTAGTTCTGCTGGGGCAGTATATTGTGCAGCACTGTGGTATTTGGCTCTGCTGGGGCAGTATATTGTGCAGCACTGTGGCATTTGGTTCTGCTGGGGCAGTATATTGTGCAGCACTGTGGTATTTGGCTCTGCTGGGGCAGTATATTGTACAGCACTGTGGTATTTGGCTCTGCTGGGGCAGTATATTGTGCAGCACTGTGGTATTTGGCTCTGCTGGGGCAGTATATTGTGCAGCACTGTGGTATTTGGCTCTGCTGGGGCAGTATATTGTGCAGCACTGTGGTATTTGGTTCTGCTGGGGCAGTATATTGTGCAGCACTGTGGTATTTGGCTCTGCTGGGGCAGTATATTGTGCTGCACTGTGGTATTTGGCTCTGCTGGGGCAGTATATTGTGCTGCACTGTGGTATTTGGCTCTGCTGGGGCAGTATATTGTGCAGCACTGTAGTATTTGGTTCTGCGGGGGCAGTATATTGTGCAGCACTTTGGTATTTGGCTCTGCTGGGGCAGTATATTGTGCAGCACTTAGGTTGGGCACGCTATTTTGTTCTGCACTATGGTATTGTTGGCCCGCCTACTTCTGTCATCCCGCCTTCTGTCAATTTGGACAACATGGGGCCACTTTTAGGTTTTTTTTCAGGGCCACTTTAAGTCCCCAGTCCGCTCCTAGAAGTAGGGGAAAACTGTACAGTTGAAAAGAGGCTCTAGGATCTGTTGGGTGCCTCTAGCTTGGATACAACATGCGATACGGTTGGCCATGGAGACATACGGGTTCTGTATAAAAATGTGTGAGCAAGATTTCCCGTTAAAGCATTTAATCAACAAATAGCATTTTACGCCCTAGCATTACTTTTTTGTTTCGTTAAGGTTAATTAGTTTTAAGGATTAATTTCATGTACTTATTTTTAAATCTCGCAATTGAATATTGTGTAATCAGAAATCGTCCGTTTTCATAAGCTAAACCGGCTGCTGCCAACATAAATCTACCAGCGATGGCTGAACGCGCTCCATCCCGATAACCCTTAGCGGCGCTCCATGTCTTCATTTATATAGATGTATCATTTAATGCAGTCATTTCTTTTCATGCTGCCAAATTAGATTATGTTCAAAATGTTTAACAAGTGCAAGTAACATTATCCTCAATTTTACACTCCCCTACCTTCTTAAACATCCTCTTTAAAATGAAAGGCTAGGCAAATTACCCTTGTCTATTTGAATAACTTCAGTGTAAACAGGAGAATTTCCTCCCTGGAAATGTGATTTCAGCACCCATGGCCATGATATTCCACCACCCCCAGCACTAGAACATTGCAGTACTGTTATCTGTTATACGTTAACCCTTTCAGGACTGGGTCATTTTCTGTTTTTGCGTTTTCGTTTTTCATTCCCTGCCTTCCCAGAGCCTTGACTTTTTAAATTTTCCGTTTACATAGGCCATATGAGGGCTTGTTTTTTGAAGTTGTAATTTCTAATGGCACCATTTACTGTTGCATAGAATGTAGTGGGAAGATGGAAAAAAATCCTAATGGGGTGGAATTGGAACAAAAAAAAACTGAGCCACAGTTTTGTTTTTACTATGCCCCTTTTGCAGTAAGAATTACATGTGCCCTTCACATTCTGGATCAGTACGATTACAGCATTTGTATAGATTTTCTTGTGTTTTAGTACTTTAAAAAAAAAAACTTTGGGAAAAAAATATTTTTTTCTTTGCATTGCCATATTCTGACAACACACACACACACACACACACAAAAAAACTTTTTTATACAGCTGAGTGAGGGCTTATTTATTTATTTATTTATTTATTTTTTTCGTGAGGTGATCTGTAGTTTTCAGCGATAATATTTTGGAGTGTATATGACACTTTGATCAGGTTTTATTACTTTTTTTTGGGGTGAAGCGGCACAAAAAAGGCAAATCATCCATTTAGATTTTTTTTCTATTACGCTGTTCACTGTATGGGATAAATATAAAAAATATATTTTAATAGTACAGGAATTTTGGGATGCAGTGATACCTAAAGTGTTTTCTTATACTTATTAAGGGGAATTTGAATTTTTTTATTTTAAAACGGCTCCATAGGAACATAGCTGCAGCAGCAGCCTCGGATCCTTCAGAGGGACCAAGCCTGCGGAAGGGAATGAACAGCTCCTTTGATCACCACTAGGGGGAACCGTTTCAGCCATGGGAGCACATCGCTCCTGGTTTTTTTTTTGCTCTCAGGTGCCATGGTCACATTTGACCATGGCATCCAAGGGGTTAAATGTCTGCAATCGACATTATTGCCGATCGCAGACAGGAGCTTCAGATGTCTGCTGTTTAAAAACATCAATGGTGCCCGCTCCACTCGCAAGTCTTTTTTTTTTTTTCCTACCATTTTTCTTCTGCAGTGTGTGTAAACCCTTCACCTAGGTGGCAGTGCTGCTGAATCTGACATAAATCTATCAGAGTTCTGCTCCTGATTTTAAAGGCTCTCTCTGCCCTTCCCTTCCTTTCTCTCAGTGTTGATGATGGCAACCATGGGCGTAGCTATAGGGGGTGCAGAGGTAGCAGTCGCTACCGGGCCCAGGAGCCTGAGGGGGCCCAAAGCCCTTGTGCCCCATAAGAAGACCCACAAGGCACTGAGTGAAGGGGGCCCCAAGCTGAACTCTTGCACCAGGGCCCATGAGCCATTAGCTACGCCCCTGATGGCAACAGAAGGTTGTACACAACTGATCAGAATGTGGAGGGGGTACAAGGAGGGCAGTTCACACAGGCTGTAGATAGGTAGGAAAGCACACACAAGGAAGTTTGCAGGGGGAAGGCATAAGCATCCTGGATACACAAATCCAGCATGTATTATGCCTCATTCACATGTCAGTGTTTCACGTACGTGTGCTGTACGTGTTCTCCACGGACAGTACATGTCTCCATTCATTTGCATGTGTGTATTCACACATGAGTGTTTTAGCACTGTCCGTGGGTCCGTGTTTTCTGCACGGATGCATGTCCTATCTTGGTCCGCGTTCCCAGATCCCTCACGCCCATTATAGTTAATGAGTCCGTGAAAACCACGGATGCCATCCGTGTTGCATCCGTGTTTCATGGATCCTTAAGAAGAGATGCTTTGAAAATAATTTTCCTGCTGCTCAGTGTCAGTGAAACACGGATGGCACACGGACAGCAAAAAAACGGACCCAACACAGATCTGTCACAGGAGAAAACATGAATTGAACACAGTCCGTGTTACCACTGATCCAAAACTTGACACTGACGTACGAATGAAGCATTACAGGGAGGGACATGTACACAAGAAAATAGTCTGAAATTAAGAGAAGGCTGCAAACTAAATATCAGGGGCTCTGAAAATGGAATGAAAATTGCAGACTGAAACTTACTGCGCCTTTTTTTTTCCAAGTCAGAGGTGTCCATAGCCTTTAACTCAAACTGCTGGTTCTTGTTCGTGTGAAGGGCCTAATCGGTTATGACAATGACGTTAAACACAGGCTCACTAAAATGAAAATATATACTGCTTGTATAAGATTAGAGAACACTAAATGCACCATTATTAATGTTTGAATACCAGGTACTCTGTGCATGCAGATGTATACATTTCATGATGTCTCCAGCAGCACTCTTACTTAGCAGATCTCATCTTTCTGCATAATCATTGAGGATTATCTAGATAAATGGAAAGGAATGGAACTAGCAAACGTAAAACCCTGAGCAGTGCACCTATCTTTATGCTTTATTTATAGAGAAAGGAATCTAGAGCAGACTCCTGGTTTTTGCTGCTGCACAATTTTCTGTGTGTGTATCAGATCCTCCCATATCAGATCCTCCCATCAGACCCCTATATCAGATCCTCCAATCAGACCCCTATATCAGATCCTCCCATCAGACCCCTATATCAGATCCTCCAATCAGACCCCCATATCAGATCCTCCCATCAGACCCCTATATCAGATCCTCCCATCAGACCCCCATATCAGATGCTCCCATGAGACCCCCATATCAGATCCTCCCATGAGACCCCCATATCAGATGCTCCCATCAGACCCCCATATCAGATGCTCCCATCAGACCCCCATATCAGATGCTTACATCAGACCCCCATATCAGATGCTCCCATCAGACCCCCATATCAGATGCTCCCATCAGACCCCCATATCAGATGCTCCCATCAGACCCCCATATCAGATGCTCCCATCAGACCCCCATATCAGACGCTCCCATCAGACCCCCATATCAGATGCTCCCATCAGACCCCCATATCAGATGCTCCCATCAGACCCCCATATCAGATGCTCCCATCAGACCCCCATGTCAGATGCTCCCATCAGACCCCCATGTCAGATGCTCCCATCAGACCCCCATGTCAGATGCTCCCATCAGACCCCCATGTCAGATGCTCCCATTAGACCCCCTTATCAGATCCTCCCATCAGACCCCTATATCAGATGCTCACATCAGACCCCCATATCAGATCCTCCCATCAGACCCCTATATCAGATGCTGACATCAGACCCCCATATCAGATGCTGACATCAGACCCCCATATCAGATGCTCACATCAGACCCCCATATCAGATGCTCACATCAGACCCCCATATCAGATGCTCACATCAGACCCCCATATCAGATGCTCACATCAGACCCCCATATCAGATGCTCACATCAGACCCCCATATCAGATGCTCACATCAGAACCCCATATCAGATGCTCACATCAGACCCCCATATCAGATGCTCACATCAGACCCCCATATCAGATGCTCACATCAGACCCCCATATCAGATCTTTACATTAGACCTCAGATCAAACCCCTGTATCAGACCTCCATGTTAGAACCCATATCAGACCTCAGATCAGACTTTAAAATAAATAAGTTAACTTACTTCTCCTGCTCTGCACTTCTCTGCAGGTCTGGTGGTCTCGACTGCAGTCACAAACTCTGGTCTTCTCTGGCCCGTGCTGCACTGTGACCTGACCGTACAATGTTAAGTCATGGTGTGTACTACGTCCTGAAGCTGTAGGCAGTCAGGACAGTGCTGCGCAGCCCCAGGGAGAAAGACCAGGGAGAAGGGGTTGACCACAGGCAGTGCTCGTAGTGCCTCACTCCCCACTCCCCGCACTTACTGCATACTAGTGAGCAGAAGTAAAGGTTTGGTCACAATAAGGGCTTATGCACACAAACGTATTTTCTTTCTGCTTCTGTTCCGTTTTTTTTTGCGGACCGTATGCGAAACCATTCATTTCAATAGATCCACAAAAACAATGGAAGGTACTCCGTGTGCTTTCCATTTCTGTTTGTCCACATGGCTGTTCCGACAAAAAAGTAGTGCATGTCCTATTATTGTCCGCAAATCACAGTTTGTGGCTCCATTCAAGTCAATGGGTCTGCAAAAAATGCGGAATACACACGGAACACATCCGTATTTTGCGGATCCATACTGTTGAAATGCTCTGCCCAGCCCATATTGCTCATGTGTTTGGTGATTAATAAGTTACTGTTTCCGATCCGCAAAAAACGATTCAAATACGGAAACCATACAGATATCTTTTGTGGAATAATGGAACGGAAAAGGACTTAAATCTGAAAAAAAAAAAACTCATATGCGGAACAACGGATCCGGTAAAAACGGACCGCAAATCAACAACAGTCGTGTGCATGAGCCCTAAGTTCATGATTACCAAGAATTTCAAGCAGGGGCGTAACTACCATAGCGGCAGACCATGCGACTGCTATGGGGCCCAGGGCAAGAGGGGGCCAGCCTTAGCTGGGATTATCTCCTCTTCTACTGGGGGTGGAAACTTGGTCCGAACTCTACCCTCTAAAGGAACAACTTTTAGCAAATGAGGCAGTGGAAAAATGGCCCAAGGTTCATTGAATAGGGTTTAGGCAGAAACCCTTCTGTCCTGTGTGGGGGGCTTAGTTTGATCCTTGCTATGGGGCCCTTACTTTTCTATGTATGCCACTGATTTCAAGAGATGTTCATGGGAAATATTGTGAATTTGCATAGCCCGATGTGTACCACTAAGAAGCTAAAAAAAATCTTGAAGTTCTGAGCTTGTGGTTAGATTTTCAGTTACTATATTTTTGTACCCCTGTGTGGAAAGCACGAAAGACTTGGCAAATAAGGGGTCATATCTTAGGCAATACTGTATAGAAAACGGCACAGAATTTCAACTAATGTGCAGTGGCCCCAACTCTACACTGGGTCCCCTGGAAACTGTAGAGGTGTCACCACGTGTTGCTGTTCTCCAGAAGGATGGTAAAGCGTGGTGCACCCTGATGGGAAATAAGTCCAGAGAGTCGGGGTCTGCAGTAACCAGTGTGCTTCTTTACTGGAGGAATTCAGGTACAAAACTATACAGGCGAGGCGTAGGGCTGACTTCTCCAGTCTCCTTCCTGGCAGAAGAAGGGTTTATGCTAAGAAAAGGTCTGAGCTAGTTATCCCTCTCTGTCACACAAGGCTGATACCCTGACCAAAGGCTGGTGGCCCAGGGTCTGTGGCAGAGTATCCCCTTCTTAGGCCCTATTCACACGTCCGCAATGTTCGTCCGCACCCGTTCTGCAAATCTGCGGAACGGGTGCGGACCCATTCATTTTGAATGGGGACATGATGGATGCGGAGAGCACACACTGTACTCTCCGCATCCGCATTTGCGGAGCACGCCGCTGATCTTCCAGAGAAGCCAGAGAAAGGGCGGGCCAAATGGATGAAAGGGGAGTGGTTGCACATGAAAATCACCTTCAGACCCTGATTTACATATACAATAAAAGGTTTTTTTTAGACGAACTATGCAATGAACAACATTATGGTAATAAGGATTTTAATGTGGGGACTGTTATTGAAGCAATGGTGTTAGTGTTAGTTAGTGCACATTTGGTGTGAAAGACTCCCTTTAAGAAAATATATATTTTTCATCAGACATCAGATCAGACCCCCATTCTTCCTCAGATAAGACCCCCATTCCTCATTAGACCTCACATCAGACCCCCATCATACCCACATTGCTCCTCCGACTTCAAATAAGTGCCCCAAACTCCATTATTCCTCAGATCAAACACTCACCACTCGCTGATCTTCTGCCAGCCTAGTGCTGTACTGTGACATGACGTCGCACAGTGTCAGGTCATAGTGCTTGCTTACGTATACTATGTCCAGATGCTGTATGCAGTCAGGACAGGAGCAGTTAGGTTCCTGGAAGGAAGACCAGTGAGCGGAGAATCTAACAGAGCAGCACTTCTCTCACCACTCCCCATGCTTCCTGCATGCTGATGACCACTTCCGTAATTGAAGCCATCATTAGCATTTGCACTATAAGACACACCACCAATTTTTTCTTGGCGTTTTGGGGTGGGGGGAAACATGCGTCTTATAGTCTAAAAATACTATAGATGGTGTTTTAAATGTAGATAGTGACATGGAGTGGAGTCACTAAAAATGTGATTTTTAAACAACAGGTTATTTTCTGACAACACATTTCCTTTAAATGAGTAAATTCATAGATGATGAATTTTAGAATTTTTCCGTCCAGAGACAAAATAGCATCTTTAAGTGGCACCTAAAATATCTGGCCGCATCCTGCGTTTGAGGGACATTATTCATCTCATACTTGAATGCCAAATACTGTCTCGAAAATTTAATTACCCTTGTCTTTGGCTATGAATATTTGTCCTAGAATGAGACAATTATGTGGCTCCAGTAATTATTCATGCTCCTCTCCTTGAAGACTCCTAACAAGACCTCACGCTGCGTCGTCTTCTTTATTTGTTTAAAGTTGTTGGCAGGGTCTTATTATGCACATTAAACATAAAAGGGATTCCCTACTTCCCTCCAATCCGACTGGAAACCTGCCTCCTTTCATACATTAAGATTCATAAAGCTTCCTGTTTGACAAAATATGAAACAGGACAGTCTGCATAAATCATATACTCTGTAGATGAGTATAATCCCCGACCTACCGGTTTCATCCACTGACTAATTGTATGCTTTGAAATGTAAATGACTGATGGGAATATGCAATAAAATAATATCAGCTAAAGTGCAGTTATGACACCTAGGCTGATCTTCAAAAAATATATTTTCAAGTAGACTTGGTCTTCTAGATAGATATCAAATGCTTGGTGATAACAACTAATAGGAAGATCAGGATGACCAGAGATGAAGTTGCCACCCTTCATCAGGGTCATGGAACCTATTATACTTGGAGTGGCAGTACCTGCTGAGTTTTTTGTCCCCTTATGGTGACGTTATCTGTTCTTTCGCTTACCTCTGGATATATTAGGGTCAACTTGTATGTATTCCACTTGAATTTCATAATTATCTTTATTATTTATATTTTTGATACTATTTGCACATATTGGGACAGATTTACTTGTCATGTAGATGGCGTAGACTTAGCCAGGCTGACTAGACCTGCACCAGATTTATCTCAGGATCTCAGGCTGGAACCTTTCTTTTACTCTATACCAAATATGGCTTGCCTTAGTTTGAGACATGATTTTACATCAGAATTTTGGCACAAAGCAGTGCATCTTAAAGGAGTTGTGCAAGAATGGGGGAGGGGGTCAGCAACCCCCCTTCCCACTTGGCATGACTTGTAAAGGAAACTTTATTTACCTGCTTCCCCCTCCCTCTCCTCCAAGCCTGTGATGCTCCACTGGGCTCCCTCAATCTCTGGATCCCCTTGCATCTGTTTCTCATGACTAGGGATAAGGGAATCGACTTCGGATGAGACATCAGAAGTTGATTCGCATAAAACTTTGTTTCAATACTGAGCGAGCGCTCAGTACAGTATTAGAATGTATTGGCTCCGATGAGCCAAAGTTATTACTTCGCGAAGTCTCGCGAGACTTTGCATAATAACTTCATAAATTGATCTATACTGTAAAAAAACATTTCCCGAACTCGGGTTTGGTTCCAAGTGGTACCTTTTTTTTACAGTATAAATCAGTTTCTGTACAGTATTGAAACAAAGTTTTATGCGATTGGACGAAGTCATGACTTAAGATGAGGCCGTCACCGATGTGGCCAGTGATTGACTGCAATGATGTCAAACCGTATGTTGACATCGAGGGATCCCAACAGAGCATTGCAGGTCAGTAGGTGGAGGAGCGGGGAGCCAGTGCCGGGAAGCAGGTAAGTCATCTTTCCTTTACAGGTCTGGCCAAGTGGGGGGTTTGCCAAACCACCCTCCGTTTTTGCCCCACCCCCTTCTTGAGTTAGAAAAATTGTAAAAACCTTAGTTGCACCAAATTGGGCCAATTTCCACAACTTTTTAGACAGATTCTAGGCAGACATATTAGTTAATCTGGGCCTCTTTGGAGTTCCCAGAGGAAACCCACACAAACACGGGGAGAACATACTCCATGCAGATGTTGTCCTTGGTCGGATTCGAACCTAGGACCCCAGAGCTGCAAGGCACCAGTGCTAACCATAGATTGACAACTGGGTGCTACTGGCTTGGAGTGTTCCTCTACACACAGGCACACTGTCCAATCTGCGCTGGCTGTATTGACAAAGGATATACACATGTCAGGAGATTGAAACATCAGAAATTGCAAATTTCCCTAGAATGGTGTGTTGGGTGGATAGCATTTTTGATAGTGAAACCAGGGTGTCTGTCTTCATTAGCTATTATGCATATTCTGAACACCAAATATTTCCTCTTATTTGATTTCCAATAGGTTGTATTTTTACTCCATCTGCAATGTAGGCATTTCTCTAGTCCGAAAAAACCACAAGCACGATGTTCACCAGTGTCCAGTTAGGTTTGCCTATAGGCAGGCAGCTAGCCAAATATGCAAGAGACTGAACGGTTTGCCCTTTTACCCTGGTGTAGAATTCAGAGGGATGGAGTTCAGCTAATGCTACTTTGCATTCCATTGATAAGACTTCTTGCAATTAGTACTCAGCTTTGAAAGGCCATCTTTAAACATTCCAGCGCAGCATAAAAAGGGCAGAGATTTATAGGAATCAAAAAAAAAATAATAATCCAGAGAAACTGTAAAACGTCCAAAATCTCAACACTTTAAAGAGCCGCTACTCAAGTGATGTCCTTAAATAAGGCTTCCTTTGTAGCGTTCAGCATAGCGGTTGTCGATAACAAGCGTCCAGATTGTTTGACGTTTCCTGAATTCCCTTTTGTGTATGAGGCTGATTTGGAGGGAGTATCAGCAGATGTTTTTAAATATGTAAAATGTGTTACATAGTGTATCGTTTGGACTGTTGTGTATTTTTTGTTTTTGTTTCAATGAATATATAAGTTCATGTCAATGAACATAAGTGGTGCAGCGGTAGCAGTCACAATACAGTTTTGGTGCCTGAGAGAGGCTTAAAGGCCTGTTTGAATAGATACATGCACTCCCTGTGCAATAACAATTCTGGAGCATCTATTCGTACGGCTCTATGGTGCGCCATTCTTGTATTATTCCTGCTAGAAGTTCATGAATGAATTGCTAGCAGTCTGCGGTAAGGGTACAGATGGGTGTCAACCAGTTGGGGGGGAGGAGTCTGACATTATCCAGTCAGTGCTGTTAGTGCCAGACTGTGCAGGTACAGACACCCAACTTATTACCACCCCCCTGTACCCTTACTGCAGACTGTTAGCGATTCATTCATAACTTCTAGTAGAAATAATAAAGGAAAGGATCAACATAAGAATAGATGTTCCAGAATTGTTATTACATGTAGCTGTTAAAACGGGCATGTCAGGAGGGGTGAAAGGTCCTCTTTAATTCTGAAAATGCCCACAAAAATTTACACCAGTATTATAAATGGAAATTGGTAGGTGGATGGGGGGTATACATTTTGTATTGGGGCCCAGGGGCTTCAAGATAGACCTCTGCATGTAAAAACTATAATGGGTTCTGTTCTGGAGGGGGTAGTCTATGCTGTAGTTTTTTACAGGGCTGTGGAGTCTGAGTCGAGGAGTCGGAATCGGAATCAATTTTGGGTACCTGGAGTCAGAGTCGGCAAAAAATGAACCGACTCCGACTCCTACTAAAGTTAAATTGGAATAAAAAATGTCCCAATTCACAAAAAGTTATAATTAATTACTTCTCTACTGTAAGAATAAAGGCCAATGCATGCAGTGCGTCATGTTACTGCAAAACGAACACGTTAAGTGACCGTGAAGAAGCATACTTTTCATATGTTTCACTATATGGCACGCAACGCACAATTAGGAGCGGCAATACTTAAACTTTCCATAGTGTTGTGTTCTGCTGTTACAGGGAACGCAGCGCCCATGGGTAACCGAGCCTCTCACTGATAACTGATTAAGTAAATATGTTTTTTGCAGAACTAGAGACACTTGTATAAGTGAAGGCAATGGAGAGACAGACTTAAACTGTTCAATACAGTAGACTGTTGGCTTCCCAGCCAGTAGTCCTGTGGTAATGACATGTATGTTGCCTTTCTTTCCTTCAAGGAATGTATAAATTTCATTTGCATATTAAATACAGAGGAGTCGGAGTCGGGTAGTCGGATTTGGAAGTACAAAAAACTAAGGAGTCGGAGTCGGAGCATTTATCTACCGACTCCACAGCCCGGTTTTTTGCACCTTCTTGATGTGTCCTGCTCCTTGCCTTAAAGGGTTTCTGTCACCAGGATTACACATTTAAGCTGTCTGACATTAGCTATGTGCTAATGTCAGATCAGCTTGATAATGTGCTTTATATGTATTTCTGATGTATATTTAAGCTAAAAAAACGTCTTTTTATAATATGTAAATTAGCCTCTAGGAGCAGGGCGTGCCCTGCTCCTAGAGGCTCGCGTGCTCAACCTGCTGCCACGCCCTTCTTTCTTTGATTGACAGTGCCGGGCAGCAATCCTCTCTGCCTCCGGCACTGTCTCCCTGCTAAATCCGCGCCTGTGCCGCTCTCTGTATTCGGCGCAGGCGCGGTGAGCTGAGGAAAGCAGGCACCAGCGTCCTCAGCTCACCGCGCCTGTGCCGAATACAGAGCGGCGGCGCAGGCGCGGGATTTAGCAGGGAGACAGTGCCGGAGGCAGGAGAGGATCGCTGCCCGGCACTGTCAATCAAAGAAAGGAGGGGCGTGGCAGCAGGTTGGTGCACGGAGCCTCTAGGAGCAGGGGCAACGCCCCCCTGCTCCTAGAGGCTAATTTACATATTATAAAAAGACGTTTTTTAGCTTAAATATACATCAGAAATACATATAAAGCACATTATCAAGCTGATCTGACATTAGCACATAGCTAATGTCAGACAGCTTATAATGTGTAAACCTGATGACAGAAACCCTTTAAACTGCTCCTATTCTCTGTCCTAACACAGTCTACCATCTCAAGGTAAGCTTTTTGTTAACAGTGATTGACGTTGCTTGCTGTAAATCCATCCACAAAATGCCGGCTATTGTTTTTCATAGTTTCAAAAGAATTAACAAATTAATTATTAAAGGGCTTATCCCATGAATAATGTAAAAAGTAAAAGTCGGACAAATAATATCACATAGTACATGGCAATCTCTTTCTAACAAAGCTAGAATCTGTCCTGTACCTCACATGGATCCGGAGATCTCCACATTCATTTATCCAATTGGTCTGTTAGATTTATTTCAAGCAGCTCAGGGGACATGCCCTTTCTGCAGCAGCTTTCTATCGATCACAGCTCAGTGGGCATGTCCTTTCTCGGGTGGGGGGCATGTCCTTTTTGCTGCTACTCTCTTCCTATGATGCCTTATTCACACGACAGTGTTTTGGTCAATGATTTCCATCAGTGATTGTAAGCCAAAACCAGGTGCAGCTCTCAACACAGACCAGGTGAAGATCTTTCCATTATACCTTATGTCTGTGGAGGCTCCAATCCTGGTTTGGGCTCACAAACACTGATGGAAATCACTGACCAAACACTGACGTGTGAATGAGGCTTAACTGTTATGGGTGGTTGCAGTTGATGAATGGAACTGAGCGTGTGTGACCACTAAGGATGAGCGACTCGACTTCGAATGAAACATCCGAAGTCGGTTCACATAAAACTTCGTTCTAATACTGTTCTGATGCTGTACAGCAGGGGTGCACAACCTGCGTCCCGGGGGCCACATGCGGCCCTCGATACCATTCTGTGCGGCCCCCAAACATCTGGTAAAAGACATGTAGGTCTATGTCTTATGGCTTCTTACATGTATCTTATATGTATTCTCCTATTAGATGGGAGTCCTAGAACTGTAATTAGACATTTATAGTATATACTGTATGTTCAATATGCCAAAAATACAGTATTTCAGTTGGTAATACCCCTTTAACTTTTATTTTCGGCCCTTGGAATTGGTTCAGGCTGACAATGTGGCCCCCAACCAGAAAAGGTTGTGCACCCCTGCTGTACAGTATAAGAATGTATTGGCTCCAATGAGCTAAAGGTATTGCTTCATGAAGTAATAACTTCATTTGTTTTTTTACAGTACAAATTAATTTCTGAAGTTATTCCGCAAAGTCTCGTGAGACGTCACAAAGCAATAACTTTAGCTCATTGGAGCCAATACATTCCAATACTGTACGGAGCTCCTGTATTAGAACAAAGTTTTATGCAAATCGACTTTGGATGTTTCATCCGAAGTCGATTCGCTCATCCCTAGTGACCAACTCAGTAGGTGGACATGCACATAATAATACAGATTTAACACTAGGGGGCACCAATATAATGACGTGAAGAGATTGTCTCTGCGACTGGAAGTAAATTACTAAAGTAACTAGTTTTTCTTGCTGGATTATATTAAATACATAAAGCATGCTGCTGACTTGAAAATCTACAATATGTCTTGATTCCATAGCAGATTTTTTTTACAGTGAGGGAATGAGGTTTGATAAAATCCCATTCACTAACATTGTACTGTACCTTGTTGCAGAATGTAGGTGTGAATACTGCAACTGAACATCCAGAACAAATTTGCAATGTGTGAACTCCCCTTCAATGGCCGTGCAATGCCCCATGGGAAAAGGATCTGCAGATCAGCTTCATTTCAAAAGAAAGAAAGCAAGCTGCCTCTGTAGTGCCACCTTGTGGATGTCGCTACCCTATAGCCAAGGTTTGACCTTTTAACAAGCTTTGAAACGTAATTAAAGGGGTTGTCCGGGTTCAGAGCTGAACCCAGACATACCCATAATTTCACCCAGGCAGCCCCCCTGATGTTAGCATTTCATGCTCCGATGCTCTCCCTTTTCATGCGCAGGATCGCGCAGGTCAAGGGCTCTTTTATTTACAATAACACACTGCCGGGCGGAGGCTTCCATCCATCAGTGTGCTAGGTGACATCACTGGCTCTGATGGGCGGGCTTTAGAGCTGCCCTAGCCATTTTACTGGCTAGGGCAGCGCTAAAGCCCGCTCATTATGCCAGTGATATCACCGGGATCACTGCTGGGCGGAAGCATCCGTCTGGCAGCACTTTGGAGAGCCCGGACATCACCGGAACTCCAGAAAATGCCTTTGCCCTGCGTGATTTAGCGCAGGGCAAAGGAGAGCAAAGAAAAGCTTGTCGGGCTAGGTGAAAAGCGTTTAATTTAGGTCTCAGATGGAACTGATTCTTCTTGTGGAGATCGCCCAAACTGGCATAGGGAATATTATAGGCCACGCAATGCCCCCTGGGAAAAAGGATATGCAGATTAGTGCTCACTGTCCACCAGGATAAACAATGCTCATAGAAGGGGATCCCACGTGGGGGTTCTGTTGAGACGCCTCCTCTAATGTAATAAGCAGATACGCGAGTATCTATTGTCTACATCTATTGTCAGAATTGGGGTTTGGTCTGCCACCTTCAGCAGAATATTGAGTATTGGGTAAAAAACGCAGGTGCTTTAAACAGGGCCTGTAATCTGCTGATAGTAGTAGGCCGAATCTGCAAAGAATGTCATTCCCTACCTCCAGGGGCATAGCTAAAGGCTCACGGGCCCTGGTGCAAGAGTTCAGCTTGGGCCCCCCTTCCCACATAGCCTTCCTGCGGCCCATGCCAAATTCTTGACCAGCAGGCACTTTCTATAAAACCAGTGTCTTCTTATGTGGCACAAGAGTCTTTGGGGCCCCTCAGGCTCCTGGGTTCGGTATCAACTGCTACCTCTGCACCTGCTATAGCTACGCCCCATGTACCTCCATCATCTCAATTCCACTTCTAGAAGAAATGCAGTAGCCTTAAAATGACTGAATCAAGGTCAGAGTGGATACCTGGGCAAAATATAGAGGGTTTTATCCCCCAATAGTCACAGTGATGGCGAAATAACAGTACAGTACCATACTGTGCCCAAATAATACCAACATGCAATGAAAAATAGAAGTGCCCATATAATGCCATCTACGGTAAATCATAGTACCATATTGTGCCACATAGCAACCCCTAAATAATAGTGCCATGCACTCAACACAGTGCAATATTAAGTAAGTATTGAGCCTCTAAATAATACCACAACCATGTAATGCTGGCCACGTGTTGAGGATGAGGTGGCACAGCCCAAAATCTTGCGTTTTTACTACTAAATTAAAGGGGTTTTCTGAGATTTTGATATTGATTGCCTATCCTTAGCAAAGGTCATCAATATCTGATAGAAGGAGGTTTGACTCATGAAACTGCTGCCAACTAGCTGTCTGAAAAGACCTCGGCACTCCGGTGAGAACTGTGGTCTCCTCACTACTTAGCAGGCACAGCGCCATACAATGTATAGTGGCTATGCTTGGTATTGCAGCTCGTTTGAATGGGACTGCGCTATGCCTAGGCCATGTGACCGATGAACGCAATGTCCCTGGCCTACAAAAAGGCCACGGTGCTCACCGGAGTACAGCAGCCTCCCCCAATTGGTGATCGGCAGGAGTGCTGGTAGTCAGACCCCTATTCTGAGGACAGGCCATCAATATCAAAAAACTTCGGAATTCCCTTTAAATTGGCTTCAAGGGGTCTCCATGAATATGCATGAATGCTATTTATTTCCTATTTTCGGTAACCTTTGAGTCTCTAGCCGAGAACTAGAATTCCCAGCATGCTCAGCCAAGCAAAGGCATAGCAATAAGTGCTGCCGTGTCATGCTGGGAATTGAATTTCCATAATGACTAGAAGCCACGGATGATTTATATGCTGAATTATGCAATCTATATCAGGGAAAATGCAAAGGACGGATCCAAAAAATATTTTACCCTCCGCTCCTGTTCTACCTCATTTGTTCAGGAAAAAAAAGAGTGTTTAAGTGTAAATAATTGTCAATAAATTGTGCTGACAAATGAAAATAGAGAATTTCCACCCCGCCGCCGTATGGCTGTGGCACTTGACAGAGCTCGCAATGTTTACAATAAGGCTTGGAACGTTGCCTAGCATTGGAGAACACACAATTAAACTGCAATGCTCAACCGCTCTTTCAAGTCAGCGTGATGTTAAAAGGCCCCCATTGTACCCCCCGCTCTAGTCAGTCTTGAAAGTTTTAATATAAACAATCTGGGGGCACATACATTAGTAACTGTATACCGTTTTGTCTGAGCCTGCAGACAGGGCCAATTCTCACACTGAACTTGATGGAAAATCAGCCAGTTCTGCTAGAACACATTTCTGAATTAAGGAAAGCAATTACAGGCTCATTTGTATTACTTAAGACGTCCATTCTTACTCTATTTTATCTGCAAAGTGGAAATCGGTATCGGATAATAAAGTTCCTATTTTTCACTAATGTGCAAAATGTTCCTCTAATCCAAATATTGAAGCAGTGGCGAAGACTTCTAGATTTTGACTGAAGGATTATGTGATTTGTATCTGACTTTATTTCCCACTTGTAACAAGCTGAAGAATTGAGGCATAGGTACCAAGACTGAAGCTCCGTTCAAGCCAACCATATACATTGGATCGAAGTTGGACGAAAAGTGGCCAATTCAGATGAGGATCAGATAATGATCCAATATGTATGGGAACGTCCAACAGCAGATTTATTTCTAGTTGTTTATAAGGTGCTAAGCTATTATGCCATTGAGGCTTACAATCTAATCTCAGACACATACTAGGGTCAGTTTTACAGAAAGCCTATTAACCTATCTGTATGTTTTTGGAATGTTGAAGGAAACTGGAGAAACTTACAAACAACAGGATTCTGCTCATTGTTTCAAGTTCACCTGGTTACTAACTTTATTTGGGTAGTTGCCTTGCTTCTGAATCTGGGTTGGTTATTGTCTAGCTTTGCCTGGTTGATGAGGGTGGAGAGATGATTGTTGGGCCTATTCATATGTGGGCCTCATCTCTCTCTGGTTTTCGTATATATTGTTTGCTATCTGCATTTCCTCACATATTATGTTATTCTTGTTATCGTTTAGTGCATGGCTGGCCAACCTGCAGCTCTACAGCTGTTGTAAAACTACAACTCTTGCGATGCTGTAGGCTTATAGCTGTAGACAGACTGGGCATGCTGGGAGTTGTAGTTTTGCAACAGCTGGAGAGCCGCAGGTTGGCCATCCCAGGTTTATGTGTATTCTTGAATCTACACTTCTACAGAGTCTAGAACAGTGATGGTTCACACCGGCACTCTAGCTGTGGTGAAACTACGACTCCAAGCATGCTTGATTCATTTCTATGGAGTTCTGAGAACAGCCAAGCAAGTCTGCATCTTGGGAGTTGTAGTCTTACCACAGCTGGAGTGCCGGGGGTTAGCCAACACAGGTCTAGAGTATTTTCTGTATATTTCAGAATCTGTACTTCCACAGAGTTTAGTGTGTCTGTGTTTGGGATTAGTTAGTTGCTGTGCTGTTGATATCCTGGACGAATTGTCGGGTTTGATTCAGATAGTTAGTTCAGTATTGTTCCATTTCTGTTCATTCATCCGCTATCTACCCATATGTCATACATATCACATCCACTGCATTTCATAATCTCCTCCATCCGTGACCATCAGCATTCAGTTTCTGTCACCAATAGTGAATTTTAATGTATTGTTTTCTTCTCTGACACGAGCTTTATATATGTGGTTTTTGAGACCATCCGGTTGTTGTGCAGTTCATCGTGATTAGATTCAAACCATTGAATCGGCTCTGAACCACTGAGCCACCATGCTGCCCCAGAAAGAAGGGTTTGGCAATATTGTCTGCCAGCAGCTTATTGGAATAAACATACATGTTTAGTATGAAAAACTACAATAACAAACACATGCAAAGCATTCTAAAATAAATAGCAGAAACATCAGACAGACCTGAACGCTCACAGGGTCCCTTCCTCTTATTTGGGGCTTAAAGAAGCAAAACTAAGACTTGGCTCTGAGTCATTTTTATATCCATAGGGTATGTTCCGGCATGACGTATTGTTTTGACTTTATTTAGAAAAAGATATGTTACTTACTTTTTCACAAAACTCTTAAAAAAACGTTGGGTCAAGATTAGAGATGAGCAAATTTTATATTTTGAAATTGGTTCACACTTTGTTTACTGGTAAAAGGTGAATTGCGTTATGGATTCCGTTACCACATAACGCAATTCTTTGACTCCCCTGCATAATGGAAATGGAATGGATCCGTTTTGCAGCTCATAAACTTCTATTATGATGGAATGAATAACAGAATGCCTCTAAAGGCATTCCGTTATGCATTCCATCTTAGAATTGCGTTATGGTCCGTTGTAACGGAATCCATAACGCAATTCACCTTTTACCAGTAAGCAAATCGCTAACAATGATCATTGTGTTTTAACCCCTTCCCGACAGCCCCAAGTAAAAATACGCTGGCGATCAGGCATTTAAAATAGTGCCCGCTCGCGAGCGTGATAGCTGCTGGGTGCCTGCTATTTCATACAGCAGTCACCTGTGGCTACTGCATCTTAGTGCAACACAATGAACTGCCCCAGCAGCATCAAAACCACAGTGCGGCACAAAATAATGCCCCAGAAGTATAAAATACCTCCCCAATAACTGCCTGTCTGTAGTGGCCAGCGCCAGTTGCCACGTTCTGTGCTCATGCTACAGTTGCCTCAGGATGGCAATTTAGGAATCAGGAGGGCACCTGTGGTTGCCAGCCAGGTACATAACTACTTGACACCACCAGCGTTAATTAACTCTGGTAGTGACAGATCATTACTTACCTGGATTGCAGCCGTGGGGAGGGCTCGGGTAGCCCTCTGGGCATGGGCCCACCAGGATATTTCCCTGTAGAGTCTATGGCCAATCCACCCCTGTTGACTTATCTCCCCAAAAACAAAAGGATGGACTTCAATCTTTCTCTTCCCTAACATCTGCTGTCAGGCGATAGTTGGTGGCCCCCATACCCATTAGACTTGCAACAAATTGGTAAATTCATCCGACATACTGTACATCCAGTGTGTATTGCCAGCTTTAGTCCATACTGGCCATTAGTCATTTAAACTGGCCATACACTTTGAATGACACCGGGCAAAGGATGAATGTTCTGGGACCGTTCTTTCAAAAGAAAGAACTTTCATCCACGAACAAACTTTATTTGAACAAAGGATCTTTCATCTGACTATCTGATCAGACAAAAATTTCAAACACACCAGACTTCTCAGACAATGAGAGATGTCAGTGTTCTATGAAAACGATTGTTTGTTCAGAGCTGAACTCGGACATCTCCCCTTCTTCCCCCACTCAGCCCAATTTCATGCTCCGATGCTCTCCCTTGCCCTGCGCTGAATCGCGCAGAGCAAAAGCTTTTTCTGGAGATCTGGTGACGTACCAGGCTCTCCATGGGTAAGCTTGGCGGAGGCTTCCACCTAGCAGTGAGCCTGATGAATTCATCAGCACTAAAGCCCACCCATCAGTGCTGGTGACATCAATGGCAACACTGTTAGGCGGAAGCCTCAGCCTAGCAGTGTAAAAATATAAACAAACAGCGCTTGCTCTGCGCGATACAGCTCCAATGTTCATCTCAGAGGGGTTGAGTAGGGGAAGAAGAGGATATGTCCGGGTTGTCTATGGAATAGGGGATAAGTGTCTGATTGGCGGGGGTCTGACCGCCGATGCCCCCGCCATTCATTAGAACAGGAGCCTATGATCTCTTCATTTGAATAGATCTGCAGTCATGCTTGCATGCTGCTGCTGCATGCAGCTCTATAGGGCTGTCAGAGATAGATGAGCGCTTGTACTCGGCTATCTCTGGAGTGGTGGAAACACATGTTTGTCTGCTGCTCGACTCAAACGGAGAGCAGGGGCCCCATTCTTCAAATCTAGTACAGAGAAATTGAACGGCACTCCTCTTTGATGCAGATGGTGCTCAGTGGTATTGGAGAGGTCATATGATAGAAGATAGACCACTTCACTCTGGTTATTGATTGATCAGAAATTGTTTTTTATTTAGTTAATTATTTTTTAACGTTCATCCAGAGGGTGAGTATATAAATAAATACTGGCCAACGTTTCGGTCTAATCAAGACCTTGATCACGGCCTTGGTACGATTGTATGGAGGTTTCCCTGGATGATGTTTATATACTCACCCTCTGGATGAACGTTATAAAATAATTAACTAAATAAAAAACAATTTCTGATCAATCAATAACCAGAGTGCCGTGGTTTATCTTCTACCATTCTTCAAATCAGCTGGAGCTCCAGAAGTTGGACCCACTGCTGATGAGCCACTTATCCTCTGTCCTGTGGATAGAGGATAAGTTATCCTAATGGGACAATCCCCTTTACTTGTATTTAGGCTTATTTTTCCGAAGGTTTTTCAGTCAAAGCCAGAGGTGGATCCAGAAGGAGAATTATGTCATCCCTTTTTATTGCCCATTCCTTTGGAATTCAGTTCTGGCTTTAGTTGAAAAACCTGCAGGAAAATTTGCCAAAAAACTCAGTGTGAATCCATCTCAACCTAATGTGTATGAACATCTTAAGACTATAATTTTCATTTAGATAAGACCTTTTTCCAATCTCTGACAACCCCTTTAAAGTCCAGGCTTGTGTATATTACTAGCTCAATACTTGTATAAATGTCCTGGTCTATCATGCAGTAAAATGGCAAGAACCTAAGATTACAATATTGTTTTATCAATACAGCTTTCAGAAATAGAAATCTGTCCACATTTACGGGTGGGATTGTTCTTGTTTATATCAGTTTTATGTTTTTTATCGGGCTCAGAGTTTTGCTCTTATATTTTATGTGCAGGAAAAAAAAGATTGTGATTCAATTCAGTTCTGCAATAATGTTGTTATATGAAAGCAGAGAAAAATCAATATAACGTAACATAAAAGATTTCTGCTCTTAGTTCTGCTTGTCGTCTCGTTTTCTTCCAGATATGCCTCATCTCTATTGGATTTGTTATAACGTACTCAGAAGGCGGGTTGGTTACATTCAGGTGCTGATCATGAGTGATCCTTCAAATTCCATTACGTTTGGTATGTAAGGCTTGGTTCACATCACCGGTAACCTGATCCGGCAGAACAGTCTGCTGGAGTTCATTAGATTCGGCATTGCTGAATACTGCCGTTCACTGCCGGGCCCCACAGACTGTAGAGGGACCCGGCAAGGAACTGGCAACTTTCTGGCATGAGTGGCGCTTTATGGCCAGACAAAACCTGTTGCATGCCAGAAAGTGGCCGGATGGCAACGGTTTTTGTCACAGATATTATCACGGTGGTGTGAAAGACGAGGACGAATTGAGGACGGAATTGGATAGAATTGAGCATGTGCGACCACCTCAGGAGTGGCGAGATAGACAAGGAAAGGAAAAACAGCAGGTGGCGCTATACAAATACATTTTACTGAATAAATCAGTTGCTAAACTAGTTTTCAATTACATGCAGTTACAAAAGTGTTTAGATCCAGAGGCTTATGTGAAAAACATATTTTTTGTGGGACAAACCCTTTAAAGTCTGTGGATGTGAACGTACGTTACAACTTGCAAAATACTTCATAAATAGTTTCATAAATTAAGATTTTTATCACCATACAAATACAGGATGCTAATGATAAACCATCTTTACCCTTTTTGATATATAACTTACTAAAGACCGAACACGAGGATCCAGATCATGATTGGCTTATTCCTTACCTTCTTGCAGCCTGTAGTCCCTTTTACCTGTAGATGTGCAGAAAGCTACTCAGATAAATGTATCTAGTATATACAGTACATCCTACACATGGGGGAGGAGGGGGATGCAGATGCAGTCTCTCTTGTTTTTTATGATAAATCACAATAGATCCAGTTTTGGGGTTCTTTTTTGTAGCATTCTGAACATCCATTTTCCTTCTATTGTTATATGAAAAACAAAAACATTTCATACATTTTCGATTTGATTAGATGATAATTGATGTTGGGACATTTTCTTTCATCTTCTCAAAATGTTGCACATGACGTAATACATTTAGCCCACACCTAACCTCCTACAAGAGCTGAGCCAGGATGGTTAACCCTGGCTGTGCCATCACACCTGGTTATACTGGGTGCAATATATAACATAACATGACATAACGTTACATTACATAACATAATGAAATAAACAATTAGCAGATATCCCAATGCTTTGGGGTACTGCACATGCAGCTACTACAGGTCCCAGCATTGGTTGAAGAAGTCCCATCCTCCCTACTACTGGGTAGCAAAAACCTGTTTAGAATGAAGTGCATTATTACCAAACAAGGGAGAATTGGCCCAATGGTTATAGGGTGTTGAGGGCAAAACAAACACCAGTGCCGTCTGTCCTGGTTGGCAAAAACTGACACCACCATGGGGATCTTTACTGTGGGGCCCCTTTCATCTATCCAACACATTGCACTGTAACGCATCCATCTTTGGACCAAATTGCATTTGACCAATTCAGTTCTGCTATATCTGTACAAGCACAATTAAATAAGAACATACATACATCATGTTCTAGCTAATGAAATATTGTCGGTAGTCCTATGCGTCCAGGTCTGTACACAATGTCATGCCCATTTGTGGTTAAGGCTGAGGAGCGCACTGAATATAATTTGCACTAATTGCTTTTCCGTCTTCAGGGAACTTCACTCATGGCAGATATTAGGTATGACCAATTATTACAGGCGAGGCTGCACTTTGCAAGTGTTTAGAACAGATTGTGCACTCTGCAATCAAAAAGATTTTGTGTTCTCTGGGGGGCAGTTTTTTCATGACAGTTTTTGGTATACAAATGTCGCCCCTTTTTGCGACTTTTCGAACACCCGTGAAACAATATTTTGTTGCACTGGCGTTTTTGCACATAGGAGTATCAAGGGGGGGGGGGGCGTTGAAGGGGCCGGGAATACGAAATTTACCAACATTTATGCCTGGAAACAGGCGTAAATGCTGGCGAAAAACTACTGCAGCCAGGGGCCAGTCTAGTTTTCCTGGCAGGTGCCCGGACTACTGAAAGTATCCCGCGCACGCCTCATCAGAAAATAGGTGCATCTTCGGCCAGCAAGGCTAGTGCAAAAAGACCAATGTAAAAAGCTAGTCTTTATGAATGACCCCCCCAATAAGTTTTTATCAAATGTTAAAGTTACAAAATACAAATTAGAGCATCAACTTTGTGTGGGTCCTAATGAGTACATAGAGAGTTTACAATGACAAACATGAACAAGGGTAGCGTAGGTTGCCTAGTACAAACTAGTGTGGCCTATGACTTTGTCATTTGACGCCATGGCCAAAATACACTACTAAATTTGCATCTCGATTTTTTTGATTTTAGTTAGAAATGCTCTATCCCAGGGGTGGGCAACCTGCGGTACTCCAGCAGTTGTGAAAAATTCTCAGCATGCTCCATTTATTTCTATGAGAGTTCTGAGAAGAGCAGAGCAAGTATGTTTGCTGGGAGTTGTAGTTTCACAACACCTGGAGTACCGCAAGAGTTGGAGTGAACTGTGGAGTTAATTACGCCTGTCTACTGCTGCAATGTTGACAGTAGGCAAATAAACTGCGAATAGTGTTGAGCGCAAATATTTAAATCCCAAATTTTAATCGTGAATATCGCCACTTCGAGAATTTGCAAATATTTACAATATAGTGCTATATCTTCATATTCGCGAATAGTGTTGATCGCGAGTATTCTAATCTCGAATTTATCGCAAATTTATCACGAATATCGGCACTTAGCCACATCCCTAGCAACCAATAGCAAAGTTGCCTAAGGAAGGTTCCACTTGTGTCTGAATGGTTGAAACTGTGTGAGCTGCTTGTGCTTGTCAGCGGATCAAACGATCCCTTCTACTGGAGGTCTGTCTGGGCGTTCTAGAGCCTGTTCACCATGTGTGCCCTCACACAACCATTCCTCCTATCACCTCCTAACAACCTAGATGACAGGCAATTTCACCATCCTCCTCTCAATCCAATGATGTTTCTCCATTCTCAGAGTCAATAGGGCAAAACGTCTTCGAGGCTTGTCTAGTAGCTAACACTCTCTCACCAAGAAGTACACTACCCAAAGGTAGCCTCTGAGAGACCTTAGGGCAGAGGGGAAGCCCTTTTACGTGTTCTTGTGGCAAGTCTACTCAGACCATAGCTGTAATTATTTACATATCTGCCTGAGACATAACTACATGCCGGGTTCTGCAGCAACCCAACATTTCTATCTAGGGGCATACTTTTTTATGCCAATGAGTGTATAGAGGAAGGACTTATACTCCTTCTTGCTATGACTCAAAATCCTGCAGAAAAATCTGTTATCAGCTGTCATATGTACTAAGGGGTCTGTCTAAGGCTATTTTCACACTAGCGGCAAGGGAGTCCGCCAGGCTGTGCAGCATAGCAGCGCACAGCGAGAGGCAGCCGGCCTAAAAGTACAATATGCAGTCCGGCTGCCTTTCGGCATGCACTGCCGTGCTGCCGCCAGTACTCCACCCCCACCCCCATTATAGTCAATTGGGGCTGAGCGGCAGTCCGGGGGCACACGTGAATTAGTGGCAGGACGGATCCGACAGGCTGTTCACCCGCTGTAACAGCCTGTCGGACTCCCCGGCCTCTAATGTGAAAGTACCCTAAGATTAGAAAAACAGAACAGATTTTTCCTGACAAGGTCCATAGATTGTGTCTGTCATGGACTGTTTACATGTTGGGGTTGGGCTGCAATATCACACACAGCCCAGTGACAGACTTGACACTATTTCTAGAAAAAAAAGCAGACCCCTTTCAACTCTAAATATTTGCAACCCCTTTTATAGCCTCTGCCAACTCATGATGTTAAGATGACTCTGCTCATTCTGTCCCAATCTACACAGCAGAGCTGAAAAGTGAGCCTATGTGACGATCCATTTTTAGATGGATGGTCACATTAAAATTGTTTTGAATAAAAACTTGATTTTAGGGGGTTATCGCATAAATCATGCTAGTAGCTGTTCTAGAGTAATTGACATTGTTTCTACTATACTTTACTTTTATTTTTTAACAGCATATAAATGCATAAAGTGTTTATTTTTAATGATTTATAATGAATATATTTAATGTCAGGACAACCCCTTTAAATATGATTTTTTCTTTCTAAAAATGCATTGCTTTTTATTTAGCCATGTCATCCTGTATTTTTTGAATGGCAGTTTCTTGTTGAAGTTTCTCTTTAAACTTTACGAAAACAATACAATCCCCCTATTAGTTTCATAGTTCAGCCTGGCTTTTAGCCTCAGAGCGGTTTTAAAATTTGATGAGTTGTTCATCAGTTCCCCCTCACTCCCATACTACAGTGGATTTTATATCTTCTTTACCTGTCACGTATCATGTTTAAAGCTCAAAAAGAAGGAAAATCACAACAAAGCTTTTCCATTTTTATAGAAATTATTTTGCTCTCGGCGTAGACAGTACAGTAGCTCTCATTCTTACAAAGATTATTGTGGCAGCTAGCGAGCAACGGATGCTGAGATCGCAGAACTGATACAATTCACTTTATATTATCATTTCTCACTTTCCAATCTAGACATATGACTTTTACAGGTTTCCATCTTCAAATATTTACAAATATAAAGTGTATATTTATTTTCTATACAGTTCATGTAGATATACAGATGTGGCAAATGTTAACTTGACACTTAAAGGGGTATTCCCCCTCAGACATTTATATGCCACAAATGTCATATAGGTGTGGGTCCACCTCTGGGACCCACTCATATCTCCATAATGGGGGTGCAGCTTTTTCTCCATTCACTGGTATAGGACTTGTGAAAAGTCAGCTACTGTATTCTCTATTTTTGGAACTCCCATAGCGGTGAATACACTGTAGGGTGGCTGAGAAGTACCCCAGACTGACTTGGTGGTATCTGCAAAGTTTAGGTTTGTAATGTAATGTTTTTTTTTTTTTTACATGATATCCAGCAGATGGCGCATGGGTGGCACTGGGAATTAATCTCACCACCCCATTCCCCACACTCTTGATAAGAATGAGCTGGTCCAACTTCCTGTCAGGAAGGGTAGTTAGCTTGGCAAGCCTGGAGTGAGGGGGCTTGTCCATCTGCTCCAAGGACCTTAGGGACTAGAGATCCACCTCATCTACTAGGACCATTACTCCAGGAAGACTGCAGGGTCCCAGTCTACAGAAGTTCTGCAAGCTACAAAGTTTACACTCAGCAGAGTGGTCAGCACTACAACTATACAGACTCTGCTGCAGGTGAGGGGAAATATGTTAAGACACCCATCACCATAGTTAAGGACAGGCACACTCACAAGCTTGCATTTCACAAGTAAACACCTATAGCCACAGGTGCCAGCGCATTGCTGTTAGCAAGAGAATCAGGAGAGAGAGACTTTTGCTGGCTAGTATACTCTAAATGCCACCATACCTCATGATCTAGGGAGAGAAATTCCCAGAAATCATCAGCCACCATGTTTTCACTACATCGATCCTTAGCAAGTACCGGCCTAAGGGAGGCCCACCGACCCAGAGGTGAACTTGCACCTTTCTGACATTTGTGGCATATCCTAGTGATATGCCACAAATGTTGAAATGGAAAATCACTTAAATCCAAACCAGCTTATAACCTTCTAATAATATTATGTTCTACGTGTCTAATCCAAGTGGTTCACCTGTTTGAAGTGCTCATAGCAGACCAGATGCATAACTAAAAGCTTCTGGACCCAAATGCAAAGTCTGTATCAGAGTCTACCACCTACCATGTGCCATTTGTAACATTGGTGTCGTCTTATGAGGCAGAGGGCTTATGAGCCCCCTTAGGCTCCAAGGCTGGGTGTGACTGCCACTCCATATCTATGCCTGTGATTGCCTCCTAATACCGATACAGTGATGCCGCCTTGAAAATTTTCCCTAGTGTAGTACTCATGATGACTAAGCAGTAGTATTGCCAGCACAATAACAACATATTTTATTGCCCAAACCATTAGGCTACCATAGAAAGTCACCTAAAAATAATACCAAACAAATTGTAGTGACCCAGCAGTGCCAATGGAGTAATCTGTGCACTTTGTAGTTGCAATATGAATATCAGGTTTTGACTGTTTTTTACTTGACTGGGAGTCAGTTTGCAGCTAAAGAAACCTCCCCACTATTCTGGCTGCAATGGACACCAGGCAAGCCCATCTTGGGGTACTTTCACACTTGTGGCATGGCTATCCGGCAGGCTGTTCCGGCGGGTGAACAACCCGCCAGATCCACCATGCCGCAAGTACCCACGTGCTGCCGCTCAGTCCCCATTGACCATAATGGGGGTGGGGGGCGGAGCTACAGCGCAGCACAGCTGTGCACGGCAGTGATCGCCAGACTAAAAAGTCGGACCTGCAGTACTTTTAGTCCGGCGATCTCCGGCCGTGCACTGCCGTGCTGCGCCATAGATCCGCTGCCACCCCATTATAGTCAATGGGGATGGAGCGGCAGCACGGCAGCACATGGGTACTTGCGGCATGGCGGATACGGCGGGCTGTTCACCTGCTGGAACAGCCTGCCGGGTAGCCATGCCGCAAGTGTGAAAGTACCCTAAGATGGGCTTGTGGTGACTGAGAATCCAGCAGACAACCATCTGCAGTTGTAATTGATATTCTTTATATTGCTTTAGGAATAGATTGTATTCAATTGTATGTTTGTTACCTAAATCTATATTATACCTATACAATTTATATATCATTCAGATGGCTACAACTTGCATTTTTCTGTATTAAGTTCAGACCCAACTTCAGGTCTAATAACTTGAACCTGCAGCATAATGGAGATCTATGATACCCATAGTTTGGGTCATTAGACCCACAATTGGGCTTGGGATTACCAGACTATGCAATGTGCCTGCATTAGGCTAGTTTCACACCTGTGTCTGCCGGGAATCGAGCTGACAAAAAACGCTGCATTCAGAGATTTTTGCCTGGCCAATTTCCAGCATACTTGCGGGGTAGCGGCCAGATCTCTGCCAGAGAATGGGGTCTGACAGGCAGGCGGTAGTATTCGGCAATGCCGGATCCGGAGTACTCCAGGTGGCTGTTCTATGTGAAACTAGCATTACACCCATGCGATTGAGGCAGCGAACACACTCCCAACACAACTCTGTAACCATACAAACTGCGACGCTACATAACTGGTTTCATAAACTCCTAAATTCTAATACTTGTTTAACCACCAACACTGATATTTGTTAAGACCGGAAATTGGTTTAAAATCTGATTATCATTAGAAAACACAGTAGGAACTGTTTTATTAGCAGCTGGAAATCTATATTTATTAGACAGACAGAATGCAGATGAAACACTGCTATGAGAACATATCATTCCTGTAATGAGTATGAATCGACTCGCAGTGAATCTAAGTAACATAAAATCACGGAAAGGACTGTACGAATGTTTATAAGCCATTATTCATAAACTTCAGCTTAAAGCAGACGGTCGCTTCAGCTGCGTTTTATAGGGATCTGGTTTTTACTTGTGTTTTTAATAAAAAATAATATAGGGTTAAGCCCAAAGGGTTTTTTCACTTCAACATTTGTGGCATATCAATAGTATATGCCACAAATGTTCAAAAGGTGCAGGCTCCCTCTGTAGGACCCACTCTTTGTTTCCAGAATGGGGCCCCTGAAATGACGGAAAAGAAGCTGGGCATGTGCTGCCACCTTCTATTCACCGCTATAGGCAGGGGTGCACAGCGCCTTTATGCTGCCTGAGGGGAAAACTAAAACGGCGCCAATTTCTTAACCTAACCCCTTTCCCTCCAGCACTAATGTTAAAGACATACTTGGAAAACATTACATACAGAGCTACAAAACATACAGGGTAATACAGCACCACATACTGTGCCCACTGTGCTTCTCAATACTATACTGCAGAAACAGATAATCCCCCTTCCGCTGCCCCCCTCTTGCCCCTACTTGGTGCTCCTCGCCTCGGTTGGTGGTGCATCCCTGGCTATAGGAGTTCCGAAATTATCTGAGCTCTGGCTTGGCTATTTCTGGCAGTCCCATAGCAGGAGAGGTTGTCGTGCTTGTGGGGCTTGCTTTCCATTCAATGCTATGAGGGCGCATGCTCAGCTATTTTCAGAATCCCATAGCAGTGAATAGAGAGGACGCTACGCATGCGCTGTGGCCTCCCCATCACTTCAAGGTCACCGTTCTGGAGATAGGAGCGTGTCTGAGAGGTGCAAACTGCAGGTATCTGGCTTTAGTGGTATATCCCAGCAATATGCCGCAAATGTTGAGATGGAAAAGCCCCTTTAAGTTGAATGAAGCCATTAAATGGGACCCAAAACATTGTA
This sequence comes from Bufotes viridis, assembly GCA_033119425.1. NCBI lineage: Eukaryota > Metazoa > Chordata > Amphibia > Anura > Bufonidae > Bufotes > Bufotes viridis. The sequence continues at coordinate 134,707,015 of CM065595.1, read as the reverse complement.
GTATGCTCCATCAGATACTTTATCTCTATAGAATAGTGCCCTATGGAGCTCAAAAGTTCTATGTGTTTAGAGACCTATTACTAATGTGGCAAGTGAGCAGTGGTCTACCTAAGGCCTACATTTTTGCCACCCAGATCAATTATGTTGCCGATAATTAGAACAACTCTTTATCTACCCGCAGTTGGGAATATAAAATCAAAGTGTAATAGACCTCTATCCAAAAAATGTCTAAATATGCTAAGAAATTCTTTAAAATTTGGAAAAAAATGGGCTGTTTAAAGCAACTCCCTGTTACTACTACATTTGTCTGATTATATGTGTAACAGTTTCACATTCATCACCTTTTTTCACTAGAGGTTTAGTGATCTGTATTTTATAACCATTCTGCCATTGCTGTAATGCAAATCCTCCCTCTGTGAACTTCCTGATGAGTCTGTGTTAGACATGTATTATACACAGCAGCCAATCAGAGGAGGCAGAGCTGCAGGGGGAAGAAGAGAGCATCAGACTGAACCAATCATGAGACAGGGAGTGTGTCTCAGACTACCTCAGACTCCCTCTAGGCACTGTAGCAAAGTTGTAGTCACAGATTAAACGAGCAGCAGGATCTGAGGAAAATCAATATCAAGTAATCCTCCCCTAGGATGTGACATTTCTTCATTTGTGAATGAGGGAAATTTGGTTTGCCTCAGACACCAGGTCCTGGATGCAACTGCTACTTCTGCACCCAATGCAAAGTCCATAACATCTGCCATTTATAATACTTGTGTCTTCATGTGTGGCAAAGGGAATTTTGAAGCCTCTACGATACCAGGGTCTGGATACAACTGCTCCCGCTGTGCCCTTGCTATCTATGTTAGACCTCATGCACCCAACCATATGTATTTTGCAGTCTGCAAAGGATGATCTGTGTGCTTTCCACATATGTATGTCCGTTTAGCAAAAGGCAGAACATGTCCTATTTTTGGCCGCAAAATGTGGTCTACGGACCCATTAAAGTCAATGGGTCCTCAAAAAACGGATGCAACTCAGACGTCACACGGACGTCATCCTTATTTTGCAAATCTGCGTTTCGCAGACTGCAAAATACAGATGGCCATGTGCATGAGGCATTACAGTTGACAATCTAGTATCAAGAAAAAGTTGGGATTTAGGAGAGGCTGTACAATATATTAGTACTGTAGGAAGTATTTAAATCTTAACATTTCTCCAAGTTTTTTCAAATTAATAATAATAAAAGGTTACAAAGTATCTAAACAAAACCTAGTACTATCAGTATGTAGTGCATTGCCACCTTTCTGCCCTTGTTTCAGTGAAAATTGGACTAAAACCCTCACTACTGGACATCTCCATTTCATTGTATTTTAGAGGAGAACCTCTGTGCCGGTGCTGAACTAGTTACCGATACATCTCACTGTGGAAATTTTTCCTAGAAAAGTCACTTGGCAAGCCACCAACCTAGCGAGTAGAATTATGATTAATGTTCTGTGTTGGTCAAGGGATATAAAAACAGACTTTAGATTATAGAACTTTGTCTCATGTAATTTTGGTGCCAAGTCTGAGAAGAGGCTTCCCTGCGTATGGTGTTCTGCAGCGACCGGGCCGCAGGGGCAATATGTGAGTGTTGGTGGGCCGATGGGGGTAGTAGTTTACTCGCTGTTCTGTAGAGCTCCCTTGGCCGGTGTGCAGTGAATGGAAGGACAGCACCAGTTCCTTCAGGGTACACTCTGTTGTCCAGGGACTCCTGCCAGATGGTGGTTGAGGTGCCCTAGGTGGAATGGTTTAAGGTGCCGAGGAGGCAGGGTCCCTGGTGTTTGTGATGCCAGCACCGTTGGGTGCAAAGGAAGGTGGTAGAAATTGCCTTGAGGTAGTTCAGTACATTTACATGGCAAGGGTGACAACCCATATGATGCATACACGATTGACGTAGCTGCAATCCTAGTAACAGGCTTGACAATAGGTGCATTGAGCTTTTCCTTTGGCTGGTATGAGAGAGTTCCTTTCTAACTGTCCACACTCTAGCCACCTGACACTGCATATAATAATCACTCTTACTTGTGTTTGGCAATCCACGATGTTAAAAATGTGCGTTGATCTTAGAATAGGGCAATACAGTCCACCCCTGATTTGGGGTAAAAATATTTGTAATCCAATAGGCTGGTTAAAGTTAAAAGTCTGTGACTTATAAAAGCATGTACATTGCATAGGATAAAACAGAGAACATGTCTTTCTGGGCACAGGACTTAGAACGTTGCATAACACTTGATTTAGAGCCCCAGATAACCTGAGAAGGGGGTAAAAAGGGATAAAAAGGCGCAACTGTGCGCAACTGGGATTGCAGCAGGTGGAGTTCTGAAATGGGCCATTAGAAGAGGGCTCTACTGTGACTTGGGGAACTGCCACTTATATCAAAACTAGAGAGAGTCCCGACTTAACTAATGAGCCCCCACCTCCATACAGTCAATTCCCTTTTCATCAGGGATATACAGTAGTGGCCTGCCGGCCAACTTACTCGTAGGGGCTCCCGGGATCCATTTCTTCGGATGATGGCTCAGGGGGGTACTCCTTTCTTTGGAGGGTCATCACAGAAGTGAGCTCCAGCCCACTAACGGGTCTCTTGAAAATGGAGGAGCCTTTTTTTGGCTGATGCTGGCAGGATTAAGGCCGTGGGTTTTGGCACACAATAGGACATGGCTGCTGTTGTCATTGAATCGGTGGTGATGGCCCGGGAGGATCATCAGGCACCTCCTGGCGCCATTGTACTGTAAGCTGCCTCAGGAGCTGCGCACACTCTCCTACCAGATCCCTTGCAGGCGCAGATCCTGGCAAGGACCGCAGACGGGTCCGCTTAGCTTTAGGACGAACGTCAGGATCTCTGGTGGCGATGGCAGGCTGCCAAACGATATTGGTTCTAGCCAACCCGGTGGCATACTGGTAATGGGTCGGGGTGGATGGTGGCATGTATTTGGCACTAGGCGACTCAGGGATAGGCGGCATTTCTTCCACTTCCTCCTCAGCCTCAATGTCTTCAGGGTCTCCCCATGACTCCGGGATAGGCATGGGCCATGTAATTCCAGTAGCATATGGCCCGCGGGTGCCCTCTACTGGAGTAAAGTACATGTCTTGACATTTCACTGACTTCCTGTTTGCATAGTAAACCGGTCTCAAGGTCCCTAATGAAGCCGAACCCCCTCTCCTTGCAGAAGGAAAGTACCATTCTGCGTCTCCGAACAAACTCTGGCAGGGAATCCAAGGGGTAGCGCATCATCTTTGTTGTGAGATACTCATTCTACCGCTTGCATTGCTCTAATAGCTCTGAAAAATACAGCATTAACCTACTACTAATATTTTAATTCCAAATGATAAGCTCCACCCTACTTCTTCCTAGGCACACTCTGAAATTGGCATCAAAATTTGGATAATACCTCCCCATTTGTGGTCCAGTATTGGACTGTTGGCAAGTACGTTAATTAGGTCAACTAATGTCTGCCATCTGGGCAAAGAAGTAAAACATTTCAAGTGTGAATCTGTACACAACTCTACACAATTTTGACTTTTTGCTCTTCGGGCGTTATCCTCTGCCACTCCTCTGGTTTTCACCATTTAAGCCCTATACAGGGATCTGGTCTTTGCTGCAGGGGAGCCACCAGGCTTCTACCTCTTAAGATAGTCCCAGTGTTATTGGTGGCTAACCCACGGGGTCAGAGACAAAAGTCCAAAGCACCGAGGGGCCAGCCAATATATATGACATCTGGTAACAGGCCAAGCTCATGGAAGGCATTGTACAATGAATGAGGTCAGGGCAAATAGCAGTGGAGCAATACACGAAACAGAGGCTAGCAGTCAAAGTTGTCACCCTGGAGTTCAGTACATGGCTAGTCAGACAGAGAATAACACCTATGCTGGTAACTGGAGACTAGGTAACCTAAAGCTCAAGCAACCTCCTATTGGAGAGGGCACCTTAAATACATAGGGATGATTAGCCATGGGTTGGGGAAGATTTTGGATGTGCTCGCTGTCCCATTAAGAAGCCAGGAGTGAGTATGCGCCCTATGGAGCAGCCTGGAGGCCTAGACTAGACACTCAGGCCACAGCCTGTAGAGGACGCAGACGGCCTTAGTCTACACTGCTATAGGGAGAGAAGTGGGGCTGGGCAGCAGAAATATGAGTAGAGTAGTGCCTGTGCCCGCAGGAAGGATCGAGGTAGCAGCGGGCACGGGGTGCCAGGGCAACAACAATGTTAGCAAGTAAGAAAGTTTGCTTCTCTTCTACGATAGGGAATGGGTAGTGACAACATCAAGGAACTCCTGTGCTACAACCGGAGGAGTGTTGAGGTATGAGCAAGCACCAGGAGTGGGCGCCATTTTGAATTCCGCTATTGAGCCTCTTCTGTGTGTAACACATTTTAAAAAATCTCTTATCAAGAGCAATAAAATAACATTAGTTGCTGAGAAACTTGTTGGCATGTGCCACTGCCTGAGACTGTGTATACTGTTGTCATTACTAAGCATTATAATTGCAGCATTCACTCTGCAGCTGCGTTAACCACTTGTATTTTCTGATTGCATTATGTATTGGCTTATACAGTGAAATGTAATCATGGAGAATCTCTTATGGAAGCTGTTTGCTGAAAGCAATTCTGTAATCACTCAATCTGCCACCAAATCACTGCTGCCTCTTCTCCTTTCCCTGGTCAGTGTGCGCTTCCATAGGTAAGAACTGAGTGTTAGCCTGAAGACTTGGTACAAAAACTGAAATTGTAAAAATAGCAACCTCATGCCTGCCAAAAGCTAAGTAAACACTGGAGAGTCCTCTTCTAGCCGCTTGAAGACCTATTACCCAGCAACCCAGAAAACAGGGCTGTACTGTGCAACCCTGAAATCCCCCCTCCCCGCTCCATGTCCATCCACTAATGCGGGCCATTATCCCAGCAAACTTGCTTACCTGCTTCCCGACACTCTATTATGGCTCCGCTGTCTTCACTGTGCTTCAGTTTTCGCAGATAAACCTGTTGTACAGACAGAGATCACGTACACTGCTGCAGCCAATGACTGACCACGGTGGTGACGTATCCCCACGCGGCACGTGGCCACATTGGCTCCTGTGAACAGTCATTGGCTGCAGCAGTGTACATGATCCCTATCTGTGCCGGAAGTTTACATGCAGGGAACTAAGTGCATTTTGTGGCCAGTATGCAGAATCATTCATTTCAAAGGGTCCGCAAAAAAAAAACGGAAGGTACTCCGTGTGCATTCCATTTCTGTATGTCAGTTCCGCAAAAGGATAGAACATGTCCTATTATTGTCCGTATTACGGACAAGGATAGGACTGTTCTATTAGGGGCCAGATGTTCCATTCTGCAAAATATGGAATGCACACGGACATCATCTGTATTTTTTTGCGGACTGCAAAATACATATGGTCGTGTGAACCAGCCCTTATCCTGGCACTGTATTGTCTCTGCCAAGTCCATACGGTGCCCCGTATGTGTGTATGTATATCTGTGCGTGGGCTTTTTATATGTCTGTGGTCTGTTCTCCCTTGTTTTTGCCAATACAAGAACATATCTGTTTTGGGAAGTATTTTAATCATATTTTTCTGCAGATTCTAAACGTACTTTTAGTTGCATAAAACATAGAGAAAAAAAACTGCTGTGTAAAAAGTCATATGTGTTACTAACCACTTGACCCGGTGGCAGAATCTGATATGCAGTCCAGGGCCCCCGCGTTATGTCTGATGGACCACCTCAGGTCTTTCTTAGGTTTATTTCTTAGGGGGAAAGTGGTGACAAATTCTCTTTAATTTCAATCGGAATTGCATCTTGGGGGAACGTGTCCGGCAGTGACCGTTGTAAGGAGATTATTGAGTGTTAATGGTAACTGCTCGGCGTAAATGGTTTGTAAATCGCCTTTTATGACTTTGTGTCTAGAGGGGCCTTTACAAAAACAACACTTACTGAATCCAAATGTCTTGGAAATGTCTTTGATGTCTGATTCAGGGAGTCTTTAAGTCGATGTCCAAACTCCTCCACAACCCCTGAATGACCCAGCAGTTAACGGCATTAATTAAACACACAGTTAAGGACCATATGTTCTCTTGGAGAAACACAAAGGTATAAAGTATAGGAACAACGTGATAAACACTAAGGGGTTCATTGATTCAAAAGCTTAACACATACAATGTTGCAAGGTGCCCTTTTGTGTATAAATTTGTGACCAAAACAGTGGACCCAACGAATTAGCTGTAATTTATGCCGGAAGCAGGTGCAAATTTATGACTGGTGTAGATTTGTTTATATAACATATGGAAGGTGTGTCAAATTTTTTAATAAATTTCGTGCATCAATTCCTTTTATGGCATATGAAATGCGAGTCGTAATACATACTTAATACATTAATACAAAAATATCCTCGGAAATACATAAACGTGCTGATACGCTAACAATTATACCTATATGATGCTTCCTCACCTTATGCCAATGAACCACCTTTACCAATAACTTCACATCATAGTGTTTTTTTGCAGGGTTTTCCTTCAAAGTGGGCATTCATAGGTGGATCAGGGATAGGGATAGAGAGCACCCAGAAATTTTGTCTAAGAGGGGCCTGAGTAAAATGGCGTGCATACATTTTAGGCCCTGCCCATTAAACCCCTCCTACATATAATAGGCCACTCCCAGATTTTTAGCTGTCTTACATTTAGACTATTTTCTATGCCTAAACCAAGCGTAAATGAGATGGGCCTGTGTTCCACGCCACACCCACTTTTTTTAGACGCAATTGTGGTGCAAAGACGTAAAGCAAATTTTTTACTGCTAAATAATGTTGAGTGAATTGGAGAATCCGCAGTGGACTTCGATCTGAATTTCACAAAATATTTGATTTCCCACAAAGACGAATTTCCTTGCGCTTTGTGGTAACTACTCAATTTTTCCTAAAATGGAGGGTGAAAGTAAAAAAATGATACTAACCTCATCCACTTGATCGCAGAGAGACCGTCCGCTCCCATCTTGATTGATTTAAAAAACTCACTGCACGAACCCAGCGTGATCACGTGGTCACATCATCACACTCGACTCAGGTCCTCTGGCGTGTTTTCTTAAATCTTTAAGACGGGAGCAGACGGCCTCTCTGCGATCAAGTGGATGAGATGAGTGTATGTGTGTGTATGTGTGTGTATATATATTTATCCCCTGATTAACCCCTGAGGAGCTGAATGTGAGTCACAGATGATGCGAACAGCGTTGAATGCGGCATCTTAGGGGTTAAATGATGGGGGGTGGCGCGATCGCTGTTCCCCGTCATTGCACCCATGCGTTTCATGACAAAGTAATTTGTAATTAACCAAATTTCTTTTCAAAATTCGGAGAAGCTGCCGAATTGAATTTTTCAAAACTTCACTCATCTCTAATGCTAAGCTATTCCTCTAACCCCCCCCCCCAATACCTAGCTGTACTCAGCCAATCCCACCCAGTCCCCTTAAGGCAGGCATGTCCAAACTCCGGCCCTCCAGATGTTGCAAAACTACAACTCCCATCATTCCTGGACAACCTACAGCTATCAACCTACAGAAGAGCATGATGGGAGTTGTAGTTCTGCAACATCTGGAGGGCCAGAGTTTGGACGTGCCTGCCTTAAGGTTATGGGGAAATAGCTTAAAATGTAACATTAAATAACATCCTTATGAATATGAGTAAAAATATTAGCAAGCCCCCCCTTTGCAACTATTTAGGAGGTGTTGAGGGTGTGACTCCGGCCCGACACATTTAATATCTTTTATGCCGGAAGACAGGTGTAAAAGAAAAGTAAAAACTACTTCAGGAGCCCGAGTAGTTTTTACTCCAGGTGCACAGACTGCCAGAGGTGCACCTAATTCATAAATTAGACTAATCCTCCAGCAGTGCAGAGGGGGAACAAAGATCGGCGCATAAAGCCAGTCTTTGTAAATGACCCCCAACCTGATAAAAGAGGGTACATGGCGGTACAAATATACCTTGTGATAAATATAAGACACAACTGGTCCTACCACATCTAGGGATTCGCTGGCGTGATGTCCACTGGAACCGGAACAAGGTCCCTGTGGTGGAGCAAAAAGAATAATCACATAAGAAAGGGATGGTAACTGCCCCTGTGAAATCCCCAGCAGGGGGCGCTGTGCTGACCCTTTAAGACTGAGCCATCCCAATAGGGCTGAGCTGCGATACCAAGCCACTGTACAGCGCTGTGCTTGGTAAGCTGTCAGAGGGCCGCGATGCTCACAAGAGCAATAGTGCCTTCTCAAATAGCTGATCAGCGGGGGTCCCTGGTGTTGGATAGTGTCGAATCGCGAATTTTAATTGCGAATATCGTCACTTCAAGAATTCGCGACTATTTGGAATGTAGCGTGAATATCGGCACTTAGCAACAATATAGTGCGAATTTATTGCGAATATCGGCACTTAGCAACATCCCTAGCAACCAGTAGGAAAGTTGCCTACCCCCTAGTGTTGATCGAAGAATCTAATCGCGAATATATTACATTGCCGATTTTCGCAATCAAGTAAATAATGACTGAAGATCACGAATTCTCGAATTTTCTAATTTATGGCGAATATTCGGCCAAAAATTTGCAAAATATCGCTAATTCAAATATTGCCTATGCCGCTCATCACTAGTGTTGGACCCTCAACAATCACATAATGATGACCTATCCAGAGGATGGGTAAAAAAAATAAATCCCGGAAAACCCTTTTAATTGTCAGGTTATGTCATGTGAAACATGAACAGTGTAAAAAATAAATTTAAAAAAATTCCAAAAATTGCTGCTTTCTATATCATGCAATAAAAAAAATATATAAATTACACAATGCCAACTAAACAATGCCATAAAACAAGGCCTCAGACAGCCACTTCAGTAAAAAAAAAAATGTAAGTAAAAACATTATTTTTCACATTAATTAAGGACTTTAAGGACTTTTTTTTTTTTTTTTTTTTGCTTTTACAGTTGATAAACTCCCTTTAATAACAAGGACTATGATGTCAGACCTCTGTCCATCCTTTTACCTGATGTGACTTCCTTGAATTCTACAAGAAAAAAAAAGGTTTTAATGCTGAATGAGGATTTAATTTTAATGGGACCTCACATCATAAAATCCATTATGATAATTTAATATTAACCTAGAATCCTCATTATGGCTCATTCTAATTCTCTATGTAGGTCATTAGACGTTACACTTTTTCTCCTTTCTTTTTTTCCTTCTATTAATGAAATCTTAACCCCAGAAGATATGAGTGCAGATTATTCAGTGAGCGTTAGGGATAAACTACAAAGATGACACTGCTGCGGAGGGAGTAGGGGCTCAACCGAAGTGCAACTGTGCAACATATTGGCATATTGATGAAGGCTGATGGGTAACTTAGATTGCCTTTTTAGATCTTGCAATTGCAGTTTGTTCCCATAGTGACACAGTCAGGGGTACAACTACTGCTCACCACTAGATGACTTTGCCACGGTAGAAACCTAAAAAAAAATGTGCCATCAGTAAATTACCTATTCTGTACATCACGTTTTCATGTCAGAGTTTTTAATGATGTTTTTAGTTTTCTGTGACATATATATTAAAGAAGAAAAAAATAGGCTGATACTTACTTCCTGTTCTGTGAAGATCGCTTTTCAGCAGTCATCTCTTTATCATCACAGACAGGATTACAATGAAAGGTAAAACCTTTGTATAGATAGCGCTGGATCCACCATTTATAATTTGTGATAGTCAAAGCTTATCTACTTCCACTCCCTGCACAATGGCTTCTGCACAGGTCACAGAGCATGTTTAGGAAACTCTGCCGTAGACTTCAATGGACGTCTCCTGGCCTAGGTCCATGTGGTGGCAGTAAAGCATGTTTCTAAATGTCATTAACAGCTCAGGTATGGATGATGATAATATTAATAAAATATAAAATGTTCAATAAGAAAATAAAATCAGATTAGAAAAATCATTGTTTCAGTGGTTTTAATTTAGTAAAAAATGCATAGGTCCTACATTCCCTTAGAATTCACATAGAAGTGACTTGCGTTTGAGTAATTGATGTATCCTCAGAATAGGTCATCAATATAAGATCGGTGGAGGTCTGACTCCTGACACCCGTCAGTCAGATTTTTGAAGAGGTCATGATTCTCCAGTGAGCACTGTGGTCTCTTCCTAGGCCAGTGACATCACGTTGAGCGGTCACATGGTCTATGTGCAACTCGGTCCCATTCAAGTAAATGGGCCTAGGCTGCAGTACCAAGCACGGCCACTGTACAATGTGCTCAGTATGACGGGAGGAGCACCGCCGGCTCTTCAACTGGTCAGTAGAGGTTCTGGGAGTTGGACCCGCATCTATCTGATATTGATGACCTTTCCTAAGGACAGGTCATTATCAATATTCTACTCCTGTGAAAACCCCTTTAATTTCAAATTGAAATCCTTACAAATTTGATACTTTGAGTAAAATGCCTTAACTTTCGAACCAGGGAAAACAAATCAACATCTTTTACTGCTGCTGTTGACCGCAGACCCAGGTACTGCATTTGTCGCTCTATAAGACCCACTTTTTTCCTCTAAAAATGGGGGGGAAATGGCCGTGCATCTTATAAAGTGCAAACTAATGAGCGCTTCCATTATGTACACAGGAGGTGCGGGAAGCGGTGAGCGCAGCACTGCTACAGTGAAAATAATTCCCCCCTCCCTGGTCTTCTGCCAGCTATGTGCTGTGTCCTGACATTGTAAAGCGTTAGGACGTAATCCATGCTGGATATCCAGAGTGCAGTCGCCATCCAGAGCAGGAGGGGTAAGTTGTTTTATGTTATCTTTTTGTATGATCTGTGGGGTCTGATTTGGGGGTCTGGTAAATTTGGGGATCTGAGGTCTCATAAAGATTGTGTGTCTGCTTTGGGAGTCTGATCAAGCTTCGATCTGATCTGAGGTCTGATGAAGATTGGGTCCCTGATCTGAGGTCTAATGAAGATTAGTGGTCTGTTTTGAGGGTCTAATGAAGATTTTGGGACTGATGAAGATTTCAGATTTGATGAAAATTGGGGGTATGATCATAAGTCAGATGAAAAATATTTTTTATTTTCCTCCCCTGAAACCTAGGTGTGTCTTATAGAGCAAAAAATATGGTAAGTGGACCTTTACTAAAACTAGTTGGGTACTCCTAGTCTACCCCATAAGCACAATGAGCATAATGTAGGAGACCAAAATGATATTGTTTTTCTTACCAGACCTTTTGTACATTCAGTCAATATAAATTGCCGTTTCCCGTCTGCATTACAAAATAATTTGATTAGATTTCTCAATTGAAAATGCCCTTAATTTGTCATATCCCAGAAAAATGTTTGGATTTAACCAATATTTGTCAAAGAGATATCTCAAAAGCAAATCTGACTTTTGGGATAGAAAGTTCCTTCAGATTCAGGTGCAGTCGCAAATTCTCATAAATAAATAGAATTAATGGATGTAATTAGGTTTTGGGGAAGTGGAGGGAATGTTATAAATTGTAATACAAATGAGCTGTTGCTCGTAGGAAGCAGTCAGGCATTAAAGTAGATCACTGTGGCTAGTCCTAGTAAGCGCAGAGATAAATCACTTCAAATGTCTCTTAATTGTTAGAAGTATGTCATTAAACAACAGTATACACGGTAGTTTTGTTAAATGACAGTAAAATTTCGTCATTGAGTTTGGTAGCGATGTAGGCTCCATATGTAGCGCAGTGGTTTCCAACCATTGAAACTTCAGTGCTCCCCGCTCCCACATCAAGTAATAATTACCTAAAGTCAGAGATAGCAAATGATGCATGTACTTTCAGGCCAACCAAATGGCTGCCATGAGGCTCTTGGAGAGGAAGGGCCCAGTCTTGGTAGGCGCCTTCCTCTTTGCCATTAGGACTGCGTTTTTAAGGGTTGTGGAAAGGGCATGGAGAAAACATATATGAGGCCTTCTATCTTGGGTGGTAAGACACAATACTAAAATGAGCATCCCTTCTTCTGTGTACACTATTGGTGATGTTGACATTTTCAGGGATACTTTGTGGTCCACTCATTGTATTCTCAGTAGTGTTAACCAACCCCCCCCCCCCTCCCATGTCTACTTGTAAGTAAGCCCACTGAGAGGGGTTCCCTAAATTCAGAAATACATGACTCTTGCATTACAAATGAATTCTCTCCCACCCCTTCGCACATAGTACTTCTCCCACATTGGTTGTAAAATCTAATCAAGATCTAGAGGTAGCACTTGCACCCGATCCCATTTATACCTTAGGGGGCTTAAGGCCACATAAGAAGGTATCAGTATTTTGGCCACGTGGTAGTTAGGGAACCCAATGCAGACTGTGCACAGTGGCTCAGTAGGGTCAGACTGGCCCACCAGAGTACCAGAAGATCCTCTGATGGCCCCAGGCTCTGATACTATGGTCGTCCGCCAAATGCCCAGGTGGAAAAAAAACTTGGCTGCATTTGAAGCAATCCCCTGTCACTAGGGTCTATTTCTTTGATTCACAACCTATTAGACTTTATTGATAATAAAGGGATTGATCCTCGAATAATATCCTCTGGTGGCCCAAGGAACCTCCGTCCAAAACTCCAGTGCTCTTCTTCTTCCTGCCATGCGCCGTGCTGTGACCCAACACACACAGCGTGAGGTCACAGTGCGCCGACATCCTCACTCTGTGCGCAGTCAAAGCTCATTGACCGGCCGAGGACCAGGAAGCGGTGAGTACAGAGTCCGGGTAGTGCTGCATTCACCACTTCCTGGTCTTCCTGTACTAATGACCGCCTCCATAATGGAAGCATTCATTATATTTTCCCCATAAGACGCACTAACATTTTCCCCCACTTTTGGAGGTGGTGGAAGTGCATCTTATAGGGTGAAAAATATGTTAAACATAATAAGTCATTTTCTGATGACACATTCCCTTTAAGTTACATAGAGACAATGGGTCTTTCAGGCAAGAGATTGCCAAAAGTGCAGGTTCCTGAACAGGGGATCATCCTCTATTAGATCAGAGTTTCCGCAATATGGCGTTTTAAGATGGATTTTTTAAACAAGACACCTTTTTACGTGTTATTTAGACGGACCATTAAAATATCTCGACAGATCACGATTTGTACCCAATGCATTAAATAGTGGTACATAATAAGAATAAAAAGTCTGTCCATAGCTACTTGTTGATGTTTTCCAGGTAGCAACGGGAAAAAAAAAAAATAATAATAAAGTAATAAACATCCAAAATAAGGTTTATATTCGATGATTGTGTAGCTAAAGTTAATAAAAGGTGGAGATTAACATTAATGCATAATCATATTTTAATCAACTTTTATATGATTTGTATATTAAGTTAGATTATATTGTGTATTCAAGTTAGGAGATCCTTTGTCTTGAATTGGAAATGTTGGAAACCAATGACCACTGTAGAAAACGATAAGTAAGATAGCAGATAGGTCTTTCACTTCCCCTTTTTGGATAGTTTTGGTTTTGGTTCTAATTCCTTGAACAGTTTTGGTTTTGCATGAGGTTTTGATTATTTGCATTGCCTTTTGCTTTGGGTTCCGCCTTATTTTTAAAAAAAATTCGCAAAAGCTAAATGGCATTGAGAAGTACACCAGAAAAGGTTCTTGAGCCCCTACTGTATTTATTTCAGCTCATTTCCAGCGATTTTGATGATGATGGAAAGGGCAGAATTTTTGGCAGAGGTGATTAAGAGATGGTGCTGGGTGCATGCCTAAAAGTCTCTAACCACACATCCATAGCAAATCTGCTCAGTCCCTTGGGCCATGCCAAACAAAGTGCAGCAAAATACAACAGCAGATCCTCAAACACATATATTTGGAAGGAGCCAAAACTGTGACTGCTCTCATCTAGTAGCTCGGAAAATCTCTAGCTTTTACCACTATGGTAACTGTGGACATGCGGCCTTGGTTATGGATGAGAAAATCTCCTCTCGCATCCATTTCTTTCATATGGCTATTCCCCAACTGTGCAAAGAAATCTTAAAATCATCACCACTGTACCTGCCATTGATTTAGAGACCAGCTCGTGGGCTGTGCAGACCCAAAATGACATGGCAGTCACAGGACAGGAGTGTGACCCCGATCAGCGTCTTCTTATACTTGAAGTACAGTAAAATATAAATCTGGCCACAGGCAGGCAACAATCTCTATTGCAGGATTCAACAATAACCTTATACATGCCAAATGACTGCATATGGTGAATGTTACTGCCGGTGCCTTAAAGAACAGCAACTAAAAATACATGCTGTGCTTCACGCATTAGGCTACTTTCACATTAGCGTTTTCAATTCCGCTATTGAGATCCGTCATAGCATCTCAATAGCGGAAGAAAACGCTTCAGTTTTGTCCCTATTCATTGTCAATGGGGACAAAACTGAACTGATCGAAACGGAATGCGCTAGAATGCATTATGTTCCGTTTGGCTGCGTCCCCATCGCGGACAGAATAACGCTGCAAGCTTGTTTTAAAAAAAAAAAAAACTGTAAAGGGAGTCTGTCACCTCCAAAATTAGTTTCAAGGTAAGGGTACTTTCACACTAGCAGCATAGCTATCCGGCAGGCTGTTCACCATGCCGCAAGTACCTGTGCGCTGCCGCTCTCTCCCTATTGACTATAATGGGGCGCGGGGCGTAGCTTTGGCGCAAAGTCGGACCTGCAGTACTTTTAGTCCGCCGATCTCCGGCCGTGCTGCGCTGTAGCTCCGCCCCCTGCCCTATTATAGTCAATGGGGAAGGAGCGGCAGCACCGCAGTGCACGGGTACTTGTGGCATGGCGGATCCGGCAGGCTGTTCACCTGCCAAAACAGCCTGCCGGATAGCTATGCCACAAATGTGAAAGTACCCTAAGCATACCACCATATAGGTTTGGTGCCCAGAAACATAACCATAATTAGAGATGGCCCGAACTATCCGCCGGCGAACAGTTCCCGGCGAACATAGCTTGTTCGCGTTCGCCTCTGCCGGGCGAACATATGCGATGTTCGGTCCGCCCCCTATACATCATCATTGAGCAAACTTTGACCCTGTACCTCTCAGTCAGCAGACACATTCCAGCCAATCAGCAGCATACCCTCCCTCCCAGACCCTCCCACCTCCTGCACAGCATCCATTTTAGATTCATTCTGAAGCTGCAGTCTTAGTGAGAGGAAGGAGAGTGTAGCTGCTGCTGATTTAATTGGGAAATCGATAGCTAGGCTAGTGAATTCAGTGTCCACTCCAGTCCTGAAAGACTCATCTGATCTCTGCTGTAAGGACAGCGTCCTGACAGCACCCCAAAAAGCCCTTTTTAGGGCTGCAACATTAGTCTGCTTTTTTTTTCCTTTATATGCATATTGCAGTTGCCTGGCATGCCTGTGTGTGAGGAGCTGCAGGCCCACAGACTGTAGTGTGCCCACTGCCAGTGCCCACCCCTATCCTCCCATGTGGCACAGGACTTTGCATCAAAAAAAGGCATTTAATTTTTACACTTTAATCTAAGTTTAGTTGCCTGCCAGTGTGTGTCAGGCTGACTTCCAGTGACTGTAGTGTGCCCACTGCCAGTGCCCACCACTCATACCGGCTGGCACAGGACTTTGCATAAAAAAAGGCATTTCATTTTTACACTTTAGTGTAATTTCAGCTGCTTGCCTGCTGCTAGTGTGTGTCAGGCCGACTTCCACTGACTGTAGTGTGCCCACTGCCAGTGCCCACCCGTCATCCCGTGTGGCACAGGACTTTGCATCAAAAAAAGGCATTTAATTTTTACACTTTAATCTAAGGTTAGTTGCCTGCCAGTGTGTGTCAGGCTGACTTCCAGTGACTGTAGTGTGCCCACTGCCAGTGCCCACCACTCATACCGGCTGGCACAGGACTTTGCATAAAAAAGGCATTTCATTTTTACACTTTAGTGTAATTTCAGCTGCTTGCCTGCTGCTAGTGTGTGTCAGGCCGACTTCCACTGACTGTAGTGTGCCCACTGCCAGTGCCCACCCCTGTCATCCCGTGTGGCACAGGACTTTGCATCAAAAAAGGCATTTAATTTTTACACTTTAATCTAAGGTTAGTTGCCTGCCAGTGTGTGTCAGGCTGACTTCCAGTGACTGTAGTGTGCCCACTGCCAGTGCCTACCACTCATACCGGCTGGCAGAGGACTTTGCATCAAAAAGGCATTTAATTTTTACACTTTAGTGTAATTTCAGCTGCTTGCCTGCTGCTAGTGTGTGTCAGGCCGACTTCCACTGACTGTAGTGTGCCCACTGCCAGTGCCCACCCCTGTCATCCCGTGTGGCACAGGACTTTGCATCAAAAAAGGCATTTAATTTTTACACTTTAATCTAAGGTTAGTTGCCTGCCAGTGTGTGTCAGGCTGACTTCCAGTGACTGTAGTGTGCCCACTGCCAGTGCCTACCACTCATACCGGCTGGCAGAGGACTTTGCATCAAAATAGGCATTTAATTTTTACACTTTAATCTAAGGTTAGTTGCCTGCCAGTGTGTGTCAGGCTGACTTCCAGTGACTGTAGTGTGCCCACTGCCAGTGCCTACCACTCATACCGGCTGGCACAGGACTTTGCATAAAAAAAGGCATTTAATTTTTACACATTAGTCTAATTTCAGTTGCTTGCCTGCTGCCAGTGCGTGTCAGGCCCACTTCCACTGACTGTAGTGTGCCCACTGCCAGTGCCAACCACTGATACCGGGTGGCACAGTAACTTGCCGATAAATAAGGCATTTCATTTTTACACATTAGTCTAATTTCAGTTGCTTGCCTCCTGCCAGTGTGTGTCAGGCCCACCTCCACAGACTATAGTGTGCCCACTGCCAGTGCCAACCACTGATACCGGGTGGCACAGTAGCTTGCCGATAAATAAGGCATTTCATTTTTACACATTAGTCTAATTTCAGTTGCTTGCCTCCTGCCAGTGTGTGTCAGGCCCACCTCCACAGACTGTAGTGTGCCCACTGCCAGTGCCAACCACTGATACCGGGTGGCACAGTAGCTTGCCGATAAATAAGGCATTTCATTTTTACACATTAGTCTAATTTCAGTTGCTTGCCTCCTGCCAGTGTGTGTCAGGCCCACCTCCACAGACTGTAGTGTGCCCACTGCCAGTGCCAACCACTGATACCGGGTGGCACAGTAGCTTGACGATAAATAAGGCATTTCATTTTTACACATTAGTCTAATTTCAGTTGCTTGCCTGCTGCCAGTGTGTGTCAGGCCCACTTCCACAGACTGTAGTGTGCCCACTGCCAGTGCCCACCACTGATACAGGGTGGCACAGTACCACTTATTGAAAAAAATGACAGGCAGAGGCAGGCCACCTCGCAGGGGCCGTCGTGGTCGTGGTGCTGTGATTTCCACTGTCCCTGGAATAATGCCTAATGTTCAGAGGCCATGTACCCTGAACCCGAAAAATTCTGAGGACGTAGTTGACTGGCTTAGACAGGACACCCAATCTTCAACAGCTTCCGCTAAGAACCTTGACGCACCATCTTCCTCCAGCTCAGCTTTGGTCACCTGCTCTCAAGTTACCACGCACCCGCCCGCCGCTGATAGGAATAGTACTAGTTAAGACACCACTCATATAGGGTGTCACAGCACATTGCTCTGTGCACGCGCAGTGCCCCAATTTGGGAGTATGAGGACCGACCAAGCTGCTTTTTCCATCTCCCGGTTCCTGAAATCAATTCAGTTTGGTGTATGAGAGTTTGGTCTGTCATTGTGAAGGCAGTCGAAGGTACCAGGCCTAAATTTTTTTTCACAAAAGGCAATCCCTGATATGGGATGTAACAGGGATTAAACTGATGAGAATAGTACTACAGAAAATACCACTCATATCGAGTGTGACAGTAAATTGCACGGCGCAGACGCAGTCACCGTGGTTTAAAACAGAGTGGAGGGAGCCAGCGTTTTTTAACCATCTCCCCGTTCGAAAAATCTATTCAATAAATGGCCCCCAGATTGGGGACGTTAGAGGGATTAAACTGATGAGAATAGTACTACAGAAAATACCACTCATATCGGGTGTGACAGTAAATTGCACGGCGCAGACGCAGTGACCGTGGATTAAAACAGAGTGGAGGGAGCCAGCGTTTTTTAACCATCTCCCCGTTCGAAAAATCTATTCAATAAATGGCCCCCAGATTGGGGACGTTAGAGGGATTAAACTGATGAGAATAGTACTACAGAAAATACCACTCATATCGGGTGTGAGTAAATTGCACGGCGCAGAAGCAGTGACCGTGGATTAAAACAAAGGGGAGGGAGCCAGCGTTTTTTAACCATCTCCCCGTTCGAAAAATCTATTCAATTGACCTTCGGGGACCCTTGGTGTTGTACGTGGCTGGGTGGAGGAAGAAACCTTCAATGACATCACCGGACGTGGCTAGCTTGGTATCCAACCTTGTGCAAATGGGGAGTTTGCGGTTGTGCAAATGGACTGTTTGCGGTGCATTAAAAGAGGAGTTTGGTATGTCAATGTCTGAGAATCGGGCGTAACCCTTACACTACCTGATCGATACAACATCATACCTGATCGTATACACACACTGGATGTTTTAAAGCATGTTATTCCAAACAATTTAGGAATGTTAGTTGATTTATGCCCTTTATGGATTAAAACCCGACTCTGCGTCCACTACGTAATTTTCCATGGGAGTTTTGCCATGGATCCCCCTCCGGCATGCCACAGTCCAGGTGTTAGTCCCCTTGAAACAACTTTTCCATCACTATTGTGGCCAGAAAGAGTCCCTTTGGTTTTTAAAATTCGCCTGTCTATTGAAGTCTATGGCGGTTCGCCCGGTTCGCCTGTTCGCGAACATTTGCGGAAGTTCGCGTTCGCTGTTCGCGAACTGAAAATTTTATGTTCGCGACATCACTAACCATAATTTCTTATGAAAATCAGACCCTCTAAAACCTGAGAAAAACTTTATTTTTTTAATGTTATTTTGGTGGACCATGGGTGGGGAGCGCCATTTGGTGCACTATTGCTCTTCCAGTAATGCCGCCCAGTGCCTCCCCTTGTTTGACAGAGATTGTCTCACCGATGTCAGAGATGGTGGTAAAAGCGAAGAGGAAGCCAGGAGCACCAAACTGAGTGGCTCGATCCACAGTGCACTAAAAAAAATTCTCACAATTTTTTTTTTTTAAATGCATTTTTTAGGATTAGAGGATAAGATTTTCATGAGATAGGGAGGTTTCTAAGCACTTACTCTACTTAGTGGTATGCACACTTTGAAATTGATTTTGGAGGTCACAGACTCCCTTTAAACCTGTTGTGCTATGATTGTTGTAAAAAATGAAAATCAGACATAATATAGTAGATGAGGGTTTCTTTCTAACACGCTTGGAACCAGCCCTGAACCTCACACGAATCCAGAGATCTCCCCATTTATTGTTCAGATTGCTCTGCTAGATTTTCTTCAGGCTGGCAGTACAGGTGGGATGTCTATTCTCAGGGGGTGTTTCCTTTCTGCTGAAGTTCTTTCCCTGTATCTGGAAATAAGGAAAAAAAAACAAACAGCAGGTGGCACTATACAGATACATTTTACAGAATAGTTCAGTGGCTATACCACATTTTTAATTAAATGCAATCACAAAAATATTCAGATCTAGATGCTGGTTTGAAAAATGTATGATTAATTGAAAATAACTGCAATTTTACAGAATTTCACGTTTAAGTACAGCATATTCTTTTTCATTACCGGACACGTGCTAAAGTTCAAGGAAATGTTTTGCAACTGAAATGTTTGAACTTCCTATGTGATAGCAGTCTTGTAAAGACTCCTAATTTCACCTCTGTCCTAACTGACCACAATATTGACTAATGCAATACTCCTTTATTTCTGATGTGACGAAGTAAGATTTCTCAGCATAGCAGAAAAGAGGAAGTCCCAGGTTAAAGAGAAACTCATCAGGCTGAGGCACCATGAAGTCCCAACAGGGTCCCTCATGTTAAAGTTTAAAAATGAGTCAGACATGGGGAGAAGAGCTGTATGGCGGACTCTTCTCCCTGTCCTAGGACTCTTCTCAGTAAGTTAAATGACCTAGCAGACATTGGGGATAGTTGGCCTGTTGGATTGCTGGCATTTACTGTTGACCTACCTATGTAACATTACTACTGGGGAAGGGGGTCCCCACTATTATTATTTTTTATTATTATTTTTTTACCAAGGACATCCACAAACCTTGATTCAGCTCTGGTGTATTTTCTCAAGAAGACAGGTAATAAATGTCTGATCGGTGGGAGTTTTACATCTAGAACAACGGCGTATGCTGGTAGTGCAGCCCAAGAGGACTAGGAATTATGAAAAACATTTGATTAACCACACTAGATATTTTAGATGCAGAATGGGTTGAGAGGGTCCTGGACTCGTCGGGTACTCCAGGTTGGAGGACAAACGTCTAAAGTGTGAAATCCTTTTAGGAAAACTCTAAAGACCATTTTTATTAACTTCATAAGAAGAGGCCAATCAAGAAATGGCATTTACTGGAGATTTTATTTCTGGAAGTGTTCTTTATGTGCTCTTTGCATTGCTTATTAGTCATTGGGTCTATACTTCTCCCATTTTGCAAAGTTAAGAGAACTAAAAGATTTTAGGGAAAACTTTGGATTGCCCATAGAGAGTCCAAGGACTTTGGATAAAACAGTGGGACACCCAGTAGATAACAGAATTTTTGTTTCCCTTTCTCCTGTTCCTAAACTCATTGATGTATATTCTACAGCATATATGTCTCTTGTGGTCTTGATTACTTCCTGTGATTTTAGCCAGTGGCATTTCCTCTGTGGAGGCCCCGTTCCCTTCTTTAAGAAGCCTAACAGTGTGAAAAATGAGTAAAGAACGGAACCAATACCTGGATACCTAATTTCCTCTACAAATAACACAGAAAAATAAAAATGTGTTTCTGCAAGTATAAAATAGCCACATTTTCGTGATTCAGTATATTTTTTATTTCAGGATAAATTTACTTTTACGAAACCACATGTGATTCAGCAAAGGAGACTGGAAAGATTTTCAAAGCGAAACCTGATGCCGTAATTGTGAAACATTTTTTGTGTGTTTTGAGAAGAAATATTTTGAACATATGTTCTGAAAAGCCGTCTTGGAACTCTGGTTATTTAGGAAAGCTTGACATTTAGCGGGCAGAAGTTTCTTAGTTTGGAACTTGGAAATTATAACTGAATGTAACTAGACATTTTCCTACCTTTTTAGTTAAACATATTTCATGTAAAGTATTAGCTTGCACTTTTTTGGTCTGAGCTACGAAAGGATCTTGTTCTCGGTCTTTTCTTTCTTGATTCGGTTGTTGATCCACAAATGTGTTTATAAAACTAATTTAGTATATAGCATATTTGTAACATGAGAATAGTCAAATCTGCCAAAGAATTTTGTGGCGGTAGAAAAACCACAGGTTATAAACCCTTTTGAAGTTCTTGACATCTCATACTTGCCAAGTCTACAGATACATTTGGGAGACTCTCCGCAGAGCAGGCAATTGTCTTACGCAGGTAGAGGTGCAGGGTACGTTCAAACAGTTAAAATTTTTGCCTGATTTGGACCCAGTTGATTCAAAAAATGAGCACTTTATAAACCTGTCCAATGTCAAAAGCCAGACACAGAAATATTGTATGCAAAATTTCTCCATCTGGCTTGGGTAGACATAAGGAGTCCAAGTTGATTCCACTAGACACAAACCTGACCCCACAAATCTGTTCTGCTAGTTTCCTTCCAGCATTTTTGCTTCCACGATATTGATGACCTATCGAAGGCTGGACCATCATTATTAAAGTACTGGAAAACACCTTTAAGTGCCATTTTTGTTGAGTTTTACATCAAACCTCTTTTTTTCACATTGCATCTTGGCGGGGTTGCTCGGTGACTTTTGGTTTCGTCATCTACCCAATCATCTACCCAGACACAGAAATATTGGATGCCTAATTTCTTCATCTGGCTTGGGTAGATATAAGGTGTCCAAGCTAATTCCACCAGACACCAACCTGACCCCACAGATCAGTTTTGCTAGAGTTTCCCTCCAGCATTTGTTTTCTATGAAATTATATTGATGACATATCCAAAGGCTGGACCATCATTATTAAAGTACTGGAAAATACCATAAAGTGCAATATTTTTTTTTCTAAGTCTTACATCAAACCTCTTTTTTTCACACTGCATCTTGGTGAAGTTGCTCAGGGACCTTTGGTCATCTACCCAATAACTATAATGGGGAAAACATTACTATAGCCCTTCCAGGACATTTCATACAGTGAGTTCATTAGTGACAGACGCATCTCACACTGTGACAGAAACAGGAAAGGGGGAGCTTTGAAGATTTTCAATATGAAAAACACTTTGTGCTGGTTCAGTTTTGAAAAAGACTGCACATTGAAATTCAAGAGTACCGTAAGTTTTCATCTTTGGCTGCAGGTAAGTAGCTTACAACCATTTCCCACAAGTCCCTATATGGTAGCATTTTTGCAAAGGCAACATAGCTTCATGTTAAAGGGTTTCTGTCCCCAGATTTAACCCTATTAAACTGGCTGACATTGGCCATGTGCTAATGTCAGCAGACCCTAACTCTACTAATCTTATGCTTCTGGATGCCCCCGTTACTGCACAATTTAAACTTTTATAATATGCTAATTCGCCTCTAGGAGCAGGGGGGGCATTGCTCCTTCTCTTAAAAGCTCCGTTCACCCACCTCAAGTCACGCCCTGCCCTCCTTGATTGACCGGGCCAGGCATCGCTCGTCTTCTCCTGCTGGCCCTGTGTGCTGGGACTGCGAATGCGCGAGATTTATCCAGCATACAGGGCCAGCCAGAGGAGACAAACGCTGGCCCTGTCAATCAAGGACGGCAGGGCGTGACTTGAGGTGGGCGAACAGAGCCTCTAGGAGCAGGAGCAACACCCCCCCTGCTCCTAGAGGCTAATTAGCATATTATAAAATTTTTAATTGTGCAGTAACGGGGGCATCCAGAAGCATAAGATTATGAGAGTTAGGGTCTGCTGACATTAGCACATAGCCAATGTCAGCCATTTTAATAGGGTTAAATCTGGTGACAGAAACCCTTTAAATAGAACGAATGCTTGTGTTGTGATCCGTGATCTTAGAACAATGTAAGTCCTTTTGCTGTGCTCACTAGTAATTTTTTTGACCTTTAAGTTGTTAAGTCGTCTGATGGATGACTAACACGTTCATCTATATTTTCAAGCAAAATAAATGTACAGTTCAGCCAAGACCTTGGTTATTCTTTGCTGGCATTCAGTAGCAAGTTGAAAAAATTAGAAGAGGAAACTGAGATGGGGGCATTGCCTGTCATGCTTGGTCGCTCATTCAAAAATATATATGTCTAAAGGTGTCACTTGTGTAAAAGTCTAAACATTCAAGCTTCTAGTGCAGGGATGAGCAAACTGCGGCTCTCCAGCTGTTGCAAAACTACAACTTCCAGCATGCAAAGACTGCTTACAGCTATCAGCCTACAGCAGGGCATGATGGGAATTGTAGCTTTACAACAGCTGGAGAGCCGCAGTTTGTCCATCCCTGTTCTAGTGGATAAGGCTGGATTTTGAGTTCATTTGAAGCTGACCTCCTGCTTCGCCCTCTTCATGTTTGCTTATTGATATAGCTATTCGTTGATCAAGCTCCTTCGTATAAAATAATCCATTAGTGAAACATAAAAGTGAAACATTCATGGTGAATGTATAGTTTCTTCGTTAAGAAGGTAGTGTCAAACTGAGATCCTGCTAACAAGGCCTTTATGGACAGCATGTCCAATCGCTACTGCTATCTTGAGGTATTTAGATTATCATATCAGCTCGAAAGGTTGCTACCCTGGTTAATGTCCAACCCATTTTTCCTTCTAGAGGAAAGGTATTTTTCCTAATTTGTTCCAGTAGGCACTGCATTGAAGACTCACAAAATATCCTATCAAGAGAACAGGGCCATGGAATTGAAGGAGAGCATGAGCGGAGTGCTCTCCATTCATCATTATGGGAGATCCAAAAACAGCCTAGTGAGCGTGCTTGGCTATTTTCTGGGGTCATATAGCAGCAAATGGACAGCGTACCATGCAATTGCAGCCACCTTTCCTTTCACCCCTGTGACACTGCCGGAAATAGCCACATCTATGTTCACCGCTATGGGATTGCTGGGAATAGCCAGGGCTGCCTAGCGGTGACTGAAGAGTGGCAGTGCGTGCGGGGCGTCTCTGTTCACTTCAGAGGTCCTGTTCTGGAAATACGAGTGGGTGCTAGGCATGAGACCCGCACCTATTCGACATTGATGGCATATTCTAGCCTCTTTATTTTACTCACTTATATCTCGCTGACATATTCTGCAGCGCTTTACATACATTAGCATCACACTGTCGCCAATGGGGCTCACAAGCTAAGTTCCCTATCAGTATGTCTTTGGAGTGTGGGAGGAAACCGGACGAAACCCACGCAAATACGGGAAGAACATACAAACTCCATGCAGATGTTGTCCATGGTGCAAGGCACGAGTGCTAACCACTGAGACACCATGCTGCCATAGAGCTGTTACACAGTTAGGGCTAATTCAGACGGCCATATGCTGTCCGCAAAAATGCAGATTTTTTTTGCGGATTAAATGCAGACCCATTCACTTCTATGGGGCCCTTTTCTTCCATTCCACGTTTCCACAAAACAAATAAAACATGTCCTATGTCCTATACTTGTCAGAAAAATCAGGACGTGGCCCGATTGAAGTCTATGGGTCCGCAAAAATGAGCCCCTAGTCAGCAGGGCTTCCTCACCTGTTGAGGGGTGTCCTGCAGGTGAAAAAGCACCCACCGTCCGCAAGACATTTAGCCCGGCTCTGACAATGTCCTGCCTGTGCCGCTGCTTCAATTAGCAGAGCAAGTGGGTGCTTTGTCACCTGCGGGGATAATTCTACATCTACTATTTTTATAAAGATTACCTTGCAGTTAACATCTTCCCCTCACAGCAGCAGTACACCGACAATGGATTCTCTGTCTATATAGGAGGTATTTATGTATTTTACATTGGCATCAAGCTGTCCCCAAAGGGGCTCACAATCTGTTTCCTAGTAGTATGTCTTTTGAGTGTGGGAAGAAGCCGGAGTACCCGGAGGAAACCCACGCAAACACGAGGAGAACATACAAACTCCATGCCGATGTTGTCCTTGGTCAGATTCAAACTTAGGACCCCAGGGCTGCAAGGTACCAGTACTAACCACTGAGCCACCCTGCTGTCCAGTATTATCATTTGTGCTAACTGCCACAGAAGGGCAATATTTAGTATTTCATTTTCAATGGCATAGTACTGCCAAAATAAAAAATAAAAACAGCCTGAAAAATAACGGATGTGTCCTTTTAGCCTATATGTTATCATTGTAATATTATGTGTCTATGTCGTTACTTTGCAGAAAAACATGTACACATCAGAAATTGCAGCAAAACCAAAACAAAAATTGTTCATGTAAATATAGTCATTCCTGCAACTTCTATAGCATGAAGAATACATAGTTCAGACTTTGGCACAGTTTTGAGCTCTGACACATGACAAATCCTGATCAGTTCTCCTCCTTTTTAATTAGACATGCTGAGAAGTCAACCCCAGGGGATTAAAGAAAACGCAGTTGGGGACACTTATCAAAAGAACATAAAATGAGGCTAAAATCTAAAAACAATAAACTTATGAATAAACTTACCTTTCAGAGACTTCACCAATCTCCTGCTGGCCATGATGACTGATCACAATTTATTTTTTTCACAAATCAGATAGAAAAAAAGATATTTCACCCACTATGGATCCAAATCTCTGCTTTCCCATGGAAAATAGTTTAGCATCATGTGAATTATTTTGTGTTGGCATTTTACCGCACGTGTATTTTTCTCACTACAATTGTAGCTCTCACCACTAATGATCAAAATAAATGTTAATGACCGATTAATGTTCTGCCCAGTAGAGATTTCCATAGATCATAACTAGAGATGAGCAAAATTTTAGAAAATTCTATTCGGCTGCTTCGACGAATTTTACAAAAAATTTGCTTTGTGAGGAATTACTTTGTCACAAAGTGCATTTTATGTAGCAGTGATGCAATGACAGGGAGCAACGATAGCGCCGCTCCCCATCATTGTACCCCTCAGATGCTGCGCTCATACATGTTCGCGGCATCTGAGTGTAAAAACAGTGTAAAATTAACACTAAAAACTTTTTAATCAAACTTACCGCCTTCATTTGCTCGCGACGGGCCGGCCACCACCATCTTGCTTGACAATCTGACGCGAAATCTTGCGTGGCTTGAGATGACGTCATCATGGCTGCCGGCGTAGTGACACCATGTGTCACCAAGCACAGGATTTCAGCCGACATCTTCAATCAAGATGGCGGCAGCCGGCCGGTCGCAATTTATCATCCCTAACCATAACCAATCATTTTTAGTTAAGTATCGATAACCATCTTAAAAAGGTAATCAAACAAATTCCACTCTTCCAAGAGTTATCCATTTAGTTAAATCCTTTGGGAAAGTCTCTGGATTAGATATTAACTGGTCCAAAACCACACTTATGTTATTGGATAATTTTGAGTATTTGAGTGACGTTCCCATTACAATGCTAAGGGTAACCGAAACAGTAGAATATCTTATATCACCCAGGATTATATTCAGCTTAATTTGATACCATTGATAAGCAAGTTGAGATCTAAAATTGCTATTTGGTTGCGATTATTTCGAACCAGAACTGATAGAGTATCTTTAATTAAGATGGTGATCTTTCCGCAACTTCTTTATATTCTCAGGAACTCCCAAGTTTGGATCGAGGATAAGTTTTTCAAATTTTTTGAAAGGCTGATGAATGAATGACTTTGGGGAAGAAAGCGAGTGAGGCTAAAATTAGAATATTTCTATAAACCGTTAGAACAGGGAGGATTGAACCTTACCTATCTTAAGGGTTATTTTATTGCTGGGCAGTTATTTTTATATTGTCATTGGGAGAAAAGTGCTTTATGTAAGACCTTGGTGAACCGATCCCCCTTTGACAATCTGTTTACTTTATTGGAATCGGAGCGATTAATCAACCTTGAAAAAGAATATATAGTAACTGGGAAATTATTCTCCAGAGCGTGGACTACTATCAGAGGATGATGAGGATAAAGGGTTCTCTTCAGTGCACTGCTCTTTGGCACAATTTCATTTACAAGAGGTTGATAAATTATCTGGTGACAGATTTTAGTTTACAAGTAGAATTAGATATCTTTCACAGGTGGTGAAGCAGGGGGCGGTATTGCCCCTCCCGAGCTTAGCACTATTGGGTAATTTAGGTAATTTAAGCTGGTTTCGATATTGTCAGTTACGTTCAGCCCTGTTAAGGGTTAAACAAGGTACACTTTTGGAGATAGACACCTCTTCACCTTTGAATGTTGTTTTGGGAACTTCTGGTTATAAGGGTAAAGATGTCCCAACTATATAAATTACTTGTTAAATACATTTTTTCCAAGGGTGTACCACCGGGTCAGAAGGCCTGGGAAAATGACTGCCCGATCGTTACAGCACAGGGGTGGGGAAATATATTCACTTATTTGAAATTGGTTTCTCTCAATTTTAATCATATAATGATCCAATTCAATATAATACATAGAGTATATATTACGCAGATTTGGCTTAATAAATGTGGTTTGCGAGAATCCTCAAATTGCCCTAAGTGCGGGTCACTGGGGGCAGATTTTCTCTACCTCTTCTGGCTGTGTCCAGATATAAAAATATATTGGGACTCAATTTGTAATTTTATTACTCAAAAACTGAAGATAGTAATTCCGTTGAGCCCCGAGTGTTGGATTTTGAATGATATTAGTAATGTAATCTGCCATGAGCAACGAAAGACCCTTTTGGCTAAAATCATGTTTTTTGGCCGGATAGCTATTAATCACTCGAGTTTGGTTCTCTCAAAACATTCCAAAACTTAATGATTGGATATGTTTGGTTAACAAGGTCAAAAGTTATGAGAATATTTTGTATACCCAGAGGAACTCTAAAGATAAATGGTTCAAGATATGGGGAGATTGGCTTGTTTCGCGACCTTCTCCGTCCCTTTCCTTCTTGCTCTCCACCCATTTTTTTTTTTTCTTATATTAAGTTTATCTTCTGATAAAGAGAATGAGACGGGTTGGGTGGCTGGGGTTTGGGTGATTGGGGTGGGTTGGGGAGAAAAATATAATGTATGTTTTGATCATTTATGTAATTGCTTCCTATGACTTAAAAAAAAAAAAAAAAGTGATCAGTGATATTTGTCAAGTCTATGGCCAGTTTAAAGGGAACATGTCATGTTGAACATAGTGCCCGGTCTGTTGGTAGTATGTTATAGAGCGGGTGGAGCTGAGCAGATTGATATATAGTTTTATGGGAAAATGTTACAGTATCAATTCTATTTTATTCATTTAAATCTCTGCTCTTTCTATGATAAGGAGTCCAGTGGGCGGTCTTATCAGTGAGTCACAGCTATCACTGCATACAAGAATATCAATGAATAAAACATAAGTTATAATGGATCTTTTCCCACAGACTATATATCAATTTACTACTCGTGCAGATCGGGCACTATGATGAAGATGACAGGTTTCCTTTAATGGATGTATTGAATGACTGAAAAGTGGAAAATCCCTTATATTTAAAGGCCCCATTACACTGCTCAATTGAGCAGACTATTGCCAGGGAGGAATCGTTTCCTTCCAACAATCGCCTGCTTGTCAGTGGAGGTGACCTCTGTATTTACATGCAGAGGTCCCC
This sequence comes from Bufotes viridis, assembly GCA_033119425.1. Lineage (NCBI taxonomy): Eukaryota > Metazoa > Chordata > Amphibia > Anura > Bufonidae > Bufotes > Bufotes viridis. Next base: position 134,678,244 of record CM065595.1, on the reverse strand, counting down.
TCCACAGTATGAGGAGGAGTGATCGCTATGCCATTGCTTGTCCCCATACAGAATCATTGTTTGCCGGCAGCAGAGTGTGTTTAGACCGGACGATCTGCTGCCAGCAAACAATGATTTAGGTGACCACATGAATGATCCAATTACCCACTGAACGAGTGTTCGCTCCTTCATCGGGTAATCAGCAGCATATTTACATTGATTATCGCTAAAGAGCGTTCCTACAAAAGGGGACTTAAGGGTTGTCTCATGAGAGGCACAAGCTTTTCAGGTTTGCAAATACAGTGTGAAAATACCCTTAGGGCTCATGCACTATTTTCTTTCTGCGTCTGTTACGTGTTTTTTTGCGGACCCATTGAAATGAATGGTTCCGTATCAGGTCCGCAAATAAAACCAAACTTACTCTATGTGTCTTCCATGTCCGTATGTCCGCATGTCTGTTCTGCAAAAAAAAATAGAACATGTCCTATTATTTCCGCATTACGGACAAGGATAGGACTGTTAGGGGCCAGCTGTTCCGTTCTGCAAAATACTGAATGCACACGGACGTCATCCGTATTTTTTGTGGATCTTTGTTTTGCGAACCGCAAAATACATACAGTCGTGTGCATAAGCCCTTAGGCTCTGTTCATGTCAGTGTTGGTTATTTCCATTATTTGGTTTTATCATAAGAGCAGAACAATAAAAATAAGGAAAGCGCCAAATCCCCGACATGATGGACACCAACGGCGCACAATGGCCCACTGACCGCATGCTGTCTAGCATTGTACTGGATATAATACAGCTGCATGCTGCACTATTTTGAATGGCACCTTTGACATAGCCCCAGATCTCTGGTCTGGTTCATTGATTGGTGTGGGTTGGGGGGGCTCAAGCAAGGGAATCCATATACCTTAACTGAAGGCAACCAAGGACAAGATCCATTCTGAATTTTTTAGATTTAATATCACTCTGGAATTATTCCTTTCCTTTCCAAGTAACTGAACATGCTCAACTTAAATCCTCGGCAATGATTTGTTCCATAGGTTGCTGTGCCTATATATTTCATACATCTTTTTGTGATGCTTTTTTTTAGTAAATATTCACCTCTCCCTTTTTTCTTGCGTTTCCATTCAATTTAATTAAACTCCAGCTCTTTAGGAAATGTGCTACACTCCATTTTGTTGTGTTGTACAGCGATGCACCGAAAGCACCAAACTGTGAGCATACGGTTTTATCATCTTAATGCTTAGATTCAGCTTTTAATCTAAATTAGGATGCAAAATACTTACATTTTTTTTCTTTTATTAAGGGGGGGGGGGGGCTATGGGAGGGGTTAATAAGAAAACTGTTAATTCAACCAGCAAGTAATTAGGCTGTCTGATTACTAACACTTCCCCTGCTGTGTTAATTTCTCTCTAATAGTCCATAATTAATTTCCTGAACTATTTTCTGAGTTTGTGACTTAATGCACCAATATCCACACACGTGTTTAACTAAAACAGTCAGTATAAGCGCAAGGACCATTATTTCTGCATTTTGTTAATTGGACAGGGAAGGGGAAATGTGATCCTGGTTTTAGTTCTACTGAAAAAACAAATCGGATTCTAACTGTGAATTTAAATCACCACCAGACATAGCACCGGTAAATGCATAAAGAGCTACCAGCTGTAATCACAGCTCATTATAAAATTCTAATGAGGCCAAGTATTGCCTATGTTGTCAAGCTCATTCCATTTGGAGAGTGGTTCTTCGAGGGGTAGACCTATTTGGAGGGCTTCTTATGGAACAAACTCAGCAAATTTTGTAAAAAAAAATCTTTTTTTTTTTTTTGGGTGACCAAATCACAGCAGGTTTGAAAGGGCGTCGTATTGACCCCGTGTTTGACTTTAAATAAGATTGGTTTTTCTTTTTGGTGTACCATACCCATCCACATATTACCCCAGCGCTGCTAACCGCTAACCACTAACCACTAAGCCACTTATATAGCGCTGCTATATTCTGCATTAACGCTTGCACTGTTATATGTTTTATAGTTATGTATAGGCAGGGTCAGACTGGCCCACCAGAGGATCCTCCAGTGGGCCCAAGCTCTGACAATAATAACCCCTATTAAAACAGGGCCCTTAAGGTCCTATATACAAGGAAGGTGGGCCCTCAGAATCAATGGGGCTCACAATCTAAGTTCACTATCAGTATGTCTTTGGAGTGTGGGAAGAAACCCATTCAAACACGGGGAGAACATACAAACTCCACGCAGATGTTGTCCATGGTCAGATTGGAACCTAGGGCTAACCACTAAGCCACTGTGCTGCCCTGTAGCATGAGATGTTGCTAATGGTGACTGCTTTATGGCTGGTGAGAAGAGCTGGGCAAGTATCTCATGAGAAGGGGTTGATCACAGGACAACCACTCTAAAGGGGTTTTTCCGGGATAGGTCATCAATATCAGATCGATGGGGGTCTGACTAGCTGCACCCCCGCTTATCAGCTGTTTGAAGTGGCCACAGCACTTGGATGATCGCTGCAACGCCCTTACTGTTTACCAAGCATATTACAATTCATGGCTGTGCTTTGTATTGCAACTTAATCCCATTCACTTGAATGCGACTGAGCGCAACCTAGTTGTTGAAGAGAGGACAGAAAGGGACTGGACATCGAGCTGTCCAACTTACTTGACAGATTTCACTGTGAAATGCATTCTGCAGCTGTATGCATATACATGCAGACTGCAGAAGCCAAATGGTGCAAATTTTTATTTAAAAGGGTTTTCTAGATACAACATTCAACCTTACTTACCTTACATAACGTTCTGAGTGCATAATTTGCAATCTGTGACCCGTGACCCGTGCCCTGTGTTTACATCGTGGTGCAAGACTCATGGGAAGTGTCCCAGCTTGAACAGCAAAGATCCAAGCCTGCTTGAAGCCCTGCTGGAAAAACTCCGCCCTAAGACACATCATCATTGCTGACATCCTGTCTACAGGGCAGGGTCCAGGAGAATGAGAAGTATCGAGGCAAGGTCATTGATGTTGCGTCGACAAGTCTTGCCACTTAAAGGGAACCTGTCACCAGGAAATTCACTTATATACCAGGCATGCTGCCTTGTAGGGCTCACTCTGCTGAATATAATGATACCTTTCACTTGGCGATCTGTTGCTTTATTGTGGAGAAAAAGTACTTTTAATCCATATGCTAATGAGCTGATTTGAGTCCAGTAGTTGATAGGAGTCCAGCATTTTTTCTATTCAGAGCTGTAGCCACGCCCCTATTCACTTCTTCAGATGTAAAAGGGGCGTGGTTTATTACATCCTTCATTCATTTTAATAATTGTTTATCAAACGTGTTTATAACCCCATGAACAAACTAGCCCTTATTATAATTACTGACTTCAATAGTATATTCCTCCCCCTTTTTTCACCTTAATAATATAATACCTTAGTATTCCCTGTTATTCATTTTCCCGCCAATTATTAAAATTAATAAACCACGCCCCTTTTACATCTGAAGAAGTGAATAGGGGAGTGGCTACAGCTCTGAATAGAAAAAATGCTGGACTCCTATCAACTACTGGACTTAAATCAGCTCATTAGCATATGGATTAAAAGTACTTTTTCTCCACAATAAAGCACCAGATCACCAAGTGAAAGGTATCACTATATTCAGCAGAGTGAGCCCTACAAGGCAGCATGCCTGGCTTATCAGTGAATTTCCTGGTGACAGGTTTTCTTTAATTTGATATTGACGTGATGTCATTTGTTAGGAAACCAACATCACGTGACCGCTATAGAATTCTGGAAAATGGGGCATTACAGATAAACAAACAATAACTATTAGTACCTGAAATATTGTCGTTCAGATAATCAGTTCAGGTTATAGGTGGTATTGTGTAAATTAGGCAACTAGTGTAAATGCAATTTAATATATTTTCATTATAAGGTACCCTAAAAGTGAACCTTCATCATGGCCATTATTTTAAAGGGGTTGTCCAACTGGTTTCATTTTACACATGGCTTACAGGTGGTTAAAAATAAAAAAAGAAATCCTAATCACCCTGATCGATCTGCTCCGGCCCCCGTTGTTCTCCAGAACTTGGACCCAGCTCCACACGCAGGAAATGCCAGAAAAGGCCTGCTCAGCCAATTAATGACTGAGACAGGTCACCACTATGACCACACCAGTGATTGACTGAGTTGGCCTTCCCTGGCACTTCCAATGTTTCAGTCAAGACCAGGAAGAGGAAAGCAGCGGGGATTGAAGGAGTGTTGCAGAGGTAGCGCCCTGGGGGGCTTCATTTTTATTTTTAATTCCCTTTGAGCTGTAAAAAATTTTAAAACATACCACTGGACAGCCAATGGAATAAACATTATTACAGGTATAGAATTTTTCCTGTTCCATTTCTCAAGGCGGTAGGCACCAAACAAGACGCTGCAGCCCAGTCAACTCCTTACCATCTTTTATTAGTTTCTAACTTACACTTAATCTACTGTATAGTAACAGGTCCACCGCTTGTTCCTGCTTTCAAAGCTTCCTTTGTGCTTCCCATCTCTCCCATGGGAAATTCCATGTTGACAAGTCAGAATTAGCACCATTAATTATTTGGCCTGCTTAGAGTATTTAGGTAAACATTATAAAAGGGCCATTTGGATGTCAGTGTTTCATTAGAAGCCTTGGTGTAGCTTCCAAGAGTAGGGTCGTTTTGATTGGGAACATGCACATATAAAACATGTGTGAGCACTTTCAGTGTTTGTTATAGATTTTGCTGAACTTTTTAGGACTTATTTTATCTGTTTTATTACTTATATATACTTGGTCTTGATGCCATGTGGGAACTGTATTGGTGGATTCTTTTTTTAACCTTGCAGAAACAAGTTGATGCTGCCAAAAAAGATGTCTTGCCCTATGATCTTAAAAGGTCACTGAGGTTTCAAAAAACTTTTGATATCTCCTAGAAACATATCAAAAGTGTAGATCAGTGGGAAGTCTGAGCGCAGAGACTCCCACTGACCCCCAGAATTAGACAAAAGAAGCACTCACATATCACACTCTGTCTCCTAGCTGCAGAGGACCGAATCAAGGCTGGCCCAAAGACTCTGTTGGGCCCATTTCCTCCAGCGAGGAGAGAGTGTGATATGAAAACGCTCTTTTCTCCTCATTCTAACGATCGGTTGTGGTCACAGTGCTCAGACCCCAACCCATCAAAACGTTTGATATGTCTTTATGACATATCAAATGTTTTTGGAAACCTGTGACCCTATAGTGCCAGAACTGTATAGGCAGAGTCGGACCCCTATTAAAACCGGGCCCTTAAGGTCCTATATACAAGGAAGGTGGGCGCTCAGAATAATTTCTTGTGGTGGGCCCAAGGGATTTCAATCTGACGCTGTGCATAGGTAAAGCATGGTGGTTCTCTCAAATAATATGCTGGGATAAGATACAGTCCCAGGCCCAGACCTGTGACGTGAAGGTGCATAGACGTAAGAATACCACACATCACATGGACCAGAAGCTTAGATTTTAAAGGGGATTGTACTTCCTGCCTTAGGTGGTCAGGGCATGCATTCATGTTGGGTTCTGTGGTCCTGTGTGACGAGCTGGTGAAGGCCTCGCCCTAAGAGGAGACCGTGAGGGTGCTGGCAGCTGGTGCTACAGGTACTTAGTCTACAGAGTCATATTCCACGGTAGTCTTGGTGGTAATATTAGCTATTTAGTGACTGAACTTGATCCCAAAGTACAAGCAGGTCTGAGGATGAGTTCACACTTCAGTTATTTGGTCAGTTATTTCCATCAGTTATTGTGAGCTAAAACCAGTAGTGAAGACTACTCACAGATGAGATTTAATGGAAAGATCTGCACCTGTTCTGTTTTTGACCCGCACCTGGTTTTGGCGGACAATAAATGATGGAAATAACTGCTCCGCATCCCAGGACGGAAAGCAAACTACAACATGTTGCGGTTTGCTCTCCGGTATGGGAACGCAACTAAACGGAACGGAATGCATTTTGGAGCACTCCGTTCTGTACAGTTACGTTTTGTCCCCATTGACAATGAATGGGGACAAAACTGAAGCGTCTTTTTCCAGTATTGAGCCCCTATGACGGATCTCAATACCGGAAAATAGAAACGCTAGAGTATTACTGTTTGTAACATAAAACAAATCGTGCTCCTTATTTGGCCTCCTCCTTAAACTGAGGTTCTGTAGGGAAGTTGATTGTGGTTTGCCACACTTACTGCCTCTGCAACGCTTATTTGCGACTTGCCTGCTGCACCAGGACATTTCCGGGCTGCATACAATAAATTAGGTTTGATCTATAGTTGACTCCAGATTAGATTTAAAGGGTAACTGTCCTATTTAGTATTTTTTTTATTTGCTAGTTTATTAGAGCTAGGCATGTATACCTGAGTTAGTCTGTCAATGATTGTCAGAAGATCTGTAATTACCTTATAATAACAGCTTTCATTACCGTCCTCTGTCCCTTTCCACTGCTCCCTTAATGGACAGTTGCTAGGACTTGTCTGTCTTCCCTTTAGTATAAACAGAAGACAGAGGGGCGGTCCTCCACACCGCATGGCTGTATTAGGCTTCAGAGTGAGGAGGCGTGTCTCTCAGTAATCCAATCTGATTGGCTGGCAGGGAGCTGCTGGCTACAGCAAGTGTATATGGGAAGTGAGGGAGAGCAGTTTTGGCCTCAGAACTGGCAGAGGAGCCATCTTGAGAAGGTCCTCATATTGTAAATGTTTAATCAGCCGTAACTAAGGGAAAACCTCAAGGAAAACAGCGGTATGTGAAGAAACTAAAGATTGCTTTAAGCATAATGCTGCAGCAGCAGTAACATGTGCTAAAATAGATATTTTTTTTTAATGAAAACATCACGGTTACACTTTAATCTATTGTTTACATCAGATTTAGCTTTTAAGTTATTGACTCCAGATTAGATTTGATCTATGGCTGACATGAGATAAGATTTGATCTATTGTTGACAACAGATTAGATTTGATCTATAATTTAAATCAGATTAGATTTGATCTATAGTTTACTTCAGATTATAATTGATCTATATGACAGATTAGATTTGATCTATAGTTTACATCAGATTAAATATGATCTGTATTTTACTCCAGATTACATTTGATCTATAGTTTACACCAGATTAGATTTGATTTATAGTTTACACCAGATTAGATTTGATCTATAGTTTACATCAGATTAAATTTGATCTATTGACACCATATTAGATTTGATCTATGGTTGACTTCATATCAACTTTCCTCTATTATTGACAGCCGTCGCCTTCTTATGTACCCTGCATCCTGTACCGCAATGAATTTTAGTGCTGAGTAGGGAAGAGCGAATTTTTATATTTTGAAGTTCGTGTGCAGGTTCGTGTTGTGGTATTTACTGAATTGCATTATGGACTCCATTACCACGGACCCTAACGCAATTCCATGACGGAATGCATACCGCAATGCCTTTAGAGGCATTCCGTTATTCATTCCGTCATAATAGAAGTCTATAGCCAGCATAATGGATCCGTCCAATTTCCGTTATGCAGGAGACAACTGGCCATAGACTTCTATTATGACGGAATGAATAACGGAATGCCTCTAAAGGCATTGCAGTATGCATTCCGTCATGGAATTGCGTTATGGTCCGTGGTAATGGAGTCCATAATGCAATTCAGTAAATTCCACAACACAAACCCACACACCAACTTCAAAATATGAAATTCGCTCATCTCTAGTGGTGAGTGCCACGATCTTTTTTTCTATATTTACTGCCGTTGACTCCAGATTAGATCTATAGTTAACGCCAGTTTCTGGAATCAATAATCGTAAACTTACCAGGCTACACCCACTTTTCAGGAACGTGCCGGTCATGGTGTAAAAATGCAAAAAGTCACATTTTTGTGCAAAAAAAAGGGGGGGGGTTACATTAAAAACATTTTTTTTTTACACTGGAAAACTGGCATACCAGCTCCAACGAATGTCCCCCAAGCACTGCACACCCCCAACTTGTCAATTAAGTATTACGTTTCTAGTAGGATTAACAGAGGAATCTATGAAAAGCGCATATGGCCATTACCATAAGCATGCAACTGACAATCCGCTTCTAAAGGTATAATGGAAAATTGCAGTGGGTCACACGGGTACGCAGCTTTCAGTCTCAATGCAGCCGCGTTTCGGCAGCCCCCGTTTGACCTCACTCTCATAACCATGACAATAAAAACATAGTTAGTAATAATTACAACATTAACACCCCTCTGCCTATAGCTAGCATCGGCCTTTTGGAAGGCTCTCAAAAGCAAGATAGAGATTTTCCAGATTATTAGAGTGCGCAGAAGATCCCTTTAAAGAAAATATCCAGCAATGAAGTGACAATTACCCTAATGCATGGCTTGTCAGGCTGTCTTTCTCTTTGATGTGTGTAATTGCAGTCTTCAGCAATTTATTTGCAAAAACATTGAATAAGAAGGTGTGAGGCCGACTATCAGGAAGCAAATTAATGTTTTTAATGGTTTTCTACTGGGTAAATGCAGAATAAAACCTAATTAAGCACGGTGTCACGTGCATGTTTCTGCTTTTCCGGCCAGAGTGCACATTTTTGGCATTCCCTGATAAAATTGTGAAGGGGTAGGGTTTGTTGCACAGGTTTTGCATTCCTTTTGGTCTTGTACCCTCCCCCGCTGTGGTGGTTCCACTGCCCCCCCACCCCCCCTTCCTCCAGCTGGTAGACACTAATTAAAAGGATGACTCTGTGACCCCTGTCTGTTTAGTAGTCACACGGAGGAGATGTCCAAGCAGGAGACAGAATGTTCCTGTGGAATGAAGTCCACCCTCCTCGTGGTTTTCTTCTGTTTGATGTCCTGCTAGTAGATGTCCTGACGGCAACAAGTGTTTTAGGCCTTGTTCTGTGCACAGTTCAGTTGTTCAATTGTGCAATTGCTTCTTGCTTTCTTCTTATCTCTCCTTAGGATCTTTCCTTGGTTATGGCTTACAAACCTATGTAAAAACTGCACCAGAACTGCGCTGTGTGAATGTGGGAGTCCACTCCAGCAAAAGTTCATGCATATCCATATGCCTCAGCAGGGACGTCCGGGGAACTTAAAGTGGCTCCCAAGTTGTAGGTGGGTCCTGATTGATAGAAGGCAGTGCCAACAGAAGAAGATTGGGTCAGCAATACCACAGTGCAGCACAAAATACCTCCCCAGCAGAACCAAATACCACAGTGCAACACAAAATAGCTCCCCAGCAGAATTAAATACCACAGTGCAGCACAAAATACCTCCCCAGCAGAACTAAATACCACAGTGCAGCACAAAATGCCTCCCTAGCAGAACTAAATACCACAGTGCAGCACAAAATACCTCCCCAGCAGAACCAAATACCACAGTGCAGCACAAAATACCTCCCTAGCAGAACTAAATACCACAGTGCAGCACAATATACTGCCCCAGCAGAAACAAATACCACAGTGCAGCATAAAATACCTCCCCAGCAGGACTCAATACCACAGTGCAGCACAAAATACCTCCCCAGCAGAACTAAATACCACAGTGCAGCATAAAATACCGCCCCAGCAGAAACAAATACCACAGTGCAGCATAAAATACCTCCCCAGCAGAACTAAATACCACAGTGCAACACAAAATACCTCCCCAGCAGAACTAAATACCACAGTGCAACACAAAATACCGCGCCAGCAGAAACAAATACCACAGTGCAGCACAAAGTACCTCCCTAGCAGAACTAAATACCACAGTGCAGCACAAAATACCTCCCAGCAGAACTAAATACCACAGTGCAGCACAATATACCTCCCAGCAGAACTAAATACCACAGTGCAGCAGAAATTACCTCCCAAGCAGAAGTGCGCTGTGTAAACGTGGGAGATTTGAGTGTGGACTCTGCTCCAGCAAAAGTTCATGCATATCCATATGCCTTAAGCCTCATGCACATGACCGTATGTATTTTGCAGTCCGCAAACAACGGATCCACAAAAAATACGGATGACGTCTGTGTGCATTCCGTATTTAGCGGAACGGAACAGCTGGCCCCTAAAAGAACAGTACTATCCTTGTCCTAAATGTGGACAATAATGGAACATGTTCTATTTTTTTGCGGAATGGAAATGCAGCCATATGAAAACGGAATGCACACGGAGTAATTTCGTTTTTTTTGTGGACCCATTGAAATGAATGGTTCCGTATAGGGTCCGCAAAATAAAACGAAATGGACACAGAAAGAAAATACTTTCGCGTGCATGAGCCCTTAGCAAGGACGTCCTGGTAACTTAAACTGGCCCTGAAAAAAAAATTTAAGTGGCCCCCATGTTGTAGGTGGGTCAAAATTGATAGAAGGCGGGCCAACACAAGTAGGTGGGATCAGCAATACCACAGTGCAGCACAAAATACCTCCCCTGCAGAACTAAACACCACAGTGCAGCATTAGATACTGCCCCAGAAGCTGTCGGTCTGTGGTGGCCATCAGTAGCAGCATGTTCTGTCCTCCTCCACTTGTCTCTAATTGAGATATGGAGCCATCGACTCCCATGCCTCGCCGCAGTATTCAACTGTATCACCTTTCTGAGGACAACCATACAATTCAGGAGGACATCTACGGCCGCCGGACAGATTTATTTCAATGGAGATGTAATCTGCACAGAAATCCGCAATATAATTCACAAACAAACTATTCATCCTATTGCATTGCGGAAAAATCCACAGCATAATCTGCAATAAAAATAGCAATTTCGAAAAAATACGCACCTGCGGATTTTGTTGCGGAAAAAGTTCTGCCACATGTGAACGTACCCTTAGGGCTCATGCACAAGACCGTTGTTTGGGTCCGCATCCGAGCCGCATGTTTTTTGGCTCGGATGTGGACCCATTCACTTCAATAGGGACGCAAATGATGTACTATTGTTGTCCATTTTGCAGACAAGAATAGGCATTTCTATCACGGGCCGCCCGTTTCATTCCACAAATTGCGGAACGCGCACAGCTGGTATACGTGTTTTGCAGGTCCGGGCATGAGCCCTTAGGCTGCCTTCACAAACGACAGAACTTGTTGCAGAAAATTTCTGCAGCTGAAAATTGGTTTCATTCACCTGAATAAGGGTCCATTTTGCGGAATGGAATTGCAGACCCATTAGTTTCAATGGGGACAGACGATGTCCCGGCCGGGTCCGCAATTGAGGATCCGCACTTCCGGGTCCGCAATCGCGTTCCCGGAACACTGAATGGACCCTAAGGCTTGCAGAAATCCACGTGCTTCCCACCAAAACAACCCTATTCAGATGAATGGGATTGATTTTCGGATGGCAGACATCTCTGTTTCTGTTTAGTCCATTAGCTTAGGCCTCAAGAATAACTTAACTAGCTGTAATAAATCTTCCACCTGGTTAACATCCTTACATATCCATCCTTCTCTTACTGTGTAAAACCTTTAATGACTAGCTACAAGTAGTCATAAATGGCCATTGTGTGTGTGCCTTGTACAAGGTAAATAGCAACTCGTTGTAGTATGTAAACTGTGCTGTGTCTCCAGGAAATGTGCAAAACAAAGTGGCGTCGACCGTACACAGCAATGTTCAAGCTTAGATTTAGCAATAGCACGGGTGCATTGGCCATACATTGCAGGGAAATTTCCCTGGGGGCCACCCAAGCCCTCCTCTCCACTGCTGGCCGGGTGCATAATGAGCTCTCAGCGGTAATTAACTCTGTGAGAATCAGGAGCTCATGTACCCGACCAGCGACTGAACATGTCCTCCTGAATTCAACTGCTGTGGCCTGAATCTCACCTCCTCAGCCCCCTGCTCCATACCTTAATCAGAGAGAACTGGCGGAGGAGGACAGAAAACGGCATCTATTGATGGCCACCACAGTGGGGCAGCTTTTGGGGCAATATATTGTGCTGATCAGTGGTATATGGCTCTGATGGGACAGTATTTTGCGCTATGGTATTGCTGACCCTGCCTATTTGTGTTGCCCACCTTCTGTCAGTTTGGACCCACCTACAACATGGGTCTTTAAAGAGGACCTTTTATCAAGATAAGGGTATAGTAATTCTTACCCTACCATGCTGGGAGCCCTCCACTGATGCACAATCCATGTTTATTTTCTCAAAATGACCCCCTGATCGTGTATTAATCGCCCCAGTTCTTCACCCGTCTCATATGCAAATGAGGCGAAATTTTGTACAGGGCGGGACTTTTCTTTTGCCTGTGGAGTGGCTTCGTTTCTCCCTGGCTGAGAGCGCAGCCAATGATAGCGCTCGGCTCTTAGCCAGGGAGAAGGAGCTCAAGTTCTCGCGAGAACTTGAGCTTCTAAACATCCGGATCATGCGCCATGGATTCCCCACCGAGGATCGCGTCGGAAGAGGCAGTAGCTGCACCAGCGGCAGGGTAAGAGAATCACCCCTAGACATAGAGCAAATCTCGCGAGAACTTGAGCTCCTTCTCCCTGGCTAAGAGCCGAGCGCTCTCAGCCAGGGAGAAACGAAGCCACTCCCCAGGCAAAAGAAAAGTCGCCGCCCCGTACAAAATTCCGCCTCATTTGCAAATGAGACGGCTGAAGAAACAGGGCGAATAATACATGATCAGGGGGTCATTTTGAGAAAATAAACATTGATTGTACATCAGTGGAGGGCTCCCAGCATGGTAGGGTAAGAATTACTATACCCTTATCTTGATGAAAGGTCCTCTTTAAGTTCTCAGTTTGCCTCAGAGCACTTGAAGAGTGAGGTTGTCAGAAGAAGGGGGTTAATTCTGGTAGTAGTTCCGCAGGCCTTTATCACTATAAAAAAAAAAAAAAAAACTATTTTTGCAAACATCGTGACCCTGATTTATCAAGATTGACATGTGTTATGCTGGTCTTTATGACGAAGTGCAGCATCAGCTTCTCTGTTGTGGCGCAGCTAGGGGATCATTCCATTGCTTTGGCAAACAGCCCCACTGACAAGAAGCAGGAACATTGAGCCAATCCGGCTCAATGTTGGTGTTACATGCTTCCTGTTAGTGGGAGAACGGGCATCTGCTGGCAACAGGTGCCTATGATTGGTCTTCATTGACTAAAAGTGTCTATACTTTTTGGAACTCCAAGACCTTAACTTCTGCTTTGACTTTGAACTTGCCTCTAACTAATGGCGCCTATATTTCTGACGTTACCTCCTGGTATTAACACTGCCTGTTATTTGATTCTGTGATTATATTTTGTTTTGGCTCTGATGTTTTACCTTCTGGATCTTTGTCTGACAACATTTGACCATATTTTTTGTTTAGGCCTCTGCAATTGGTTGAATTAGGGACCGTCGACCAGTTGGGGGTCATCATTTAGGTCAGATTGTCCAAGTAGGTAGGGATAGTGGTGTGGGTGGCTGCATTATTCTCTACCTAACATGACACACTTTAGCTACAGTGACCACAGAGTCTAAAAAATACCCCTGTCACATTATTGGTTCAGGCTGCTGCTCTGCTGCCGCCTGAACCAATGATAAGAAAGGGGGGGCGGGTCTCAGACTGCCTCTAACTCTTTGCAGGAACTGTAGTCACACCTCTGCCCTAATGGAAGTCAAAAAAGCAGCCAAGAAGCAAGATCTGAGAAAAATAAATGGCAGGTAGTCACCCCCTGTCCATACTGAGTTACATATGGGTTTCAGGCTCCCGACTGGGAGAAGGAGGGGTCCACTGCTGCAGCAGTCATAGAGCAATCTTCTGCTGGATATAATACAGTTAATATTGAATTTCCTTGGCTAGAGGAGTGGTTCTTGGAGGATGTTCTCTTAGATAAAGTGTATATACTGATTTTGCTTTCATTGCATCTTGAAGCTGTTGGTGACTCCTCCTTAGTCTGAGACCTTTGCTGTTCCTGACCTCAATGTCCCTACAGCAGTTCTATGCTTCCCCTACCTCATTCCAAAAAGGCTGATTTGCAAATTCCCTGTAAGACAGCCAAGACTTGGCCTGCAACATTATCTTACTTGAGTTATTTGGCCAAAAAGCACAAAAAATAGATGTTGCTGCCTATGCCAAACGCAGGATTATCACAAAGTTATCGTCTCCTAAACCCCACTAAGAAGGTAACTGAAGTAGCCGCTATACCGGGTGTCTAGGTTTTTCTTCCTTGGCTGTCATGCTGCTTTTGTAGTGTCTCAGTAAAATGGTTTTAATCAAGAAAATGACTAAAACGGAAGCTCAGATGAACTGAGGCATGTACGCTGCACAGCAGACTCTGTGTCACTCTCCAAGGAATTTTTACGCTGCGCAGGCGACATCAGTTTGTATGGCTGTTTATGTTAGAAATACAATGTTGCATTGTCGTGAGTGTGTCATTCACAGTAGCCAGGCAGATAAGGTAACCTAAACCGAACGCTGTAAGTAAGCGATTACTTTCTGCTATTTCATGCCTTGATGCCCAGGACTGATTCACAAGTGAAGCACTTGTGTTATGCTACAGTGTTACATGCGGGGCTCTAAGTTTTTTTTTTTTAAAGTGGCAAAAGTCCACAGGAAAGTGGTGCAGAGACCATGTAAAAGTAAAAATAAACGGTTTGGCAAAAACTGAATTATCTTTAAAGGTGCACATCTATCAGAAAGAGGTATTAATTAAACTCAACATTCATAGAAAACATTTTTTCAGATTTTCTTTCTTTTTTGCTACTTTTCTTTTTTATTTCGGCAGTACTATGTCATTTGAAGTTACTGTAAATACCAAATATTGTCCTTCTGTGGCAGTCAGCACACAGGGATACAGCTCCTATATCAATAGGTAATCCATTGCCAGTTTACTGCTGCTGTGAGGGGAAGATGTTATCTGCAGGGTAATCCTCCTCATAATAGTAGGTGTAGAATTAGGATAATGGTATGACAGCTCTATCGACAGGCCTAGATAAAGATGCCCACAGAAGAGTATTGCACCTATTAGTGTAATGTCTGATGCTCTAATTGAGTCACTTACTTCACTGTTTGACCACAGTGATGGTCTGACTGAGACTGCTTGCCGTGCTCAACATCCAAACAAAGGGATCATGCACACGAATGTGTGCTGCCCGTTGCCGTATTGCAGACCACATTTGCAAACCCGGAGATGTGGACCGATGCGGAACGGAATCGCTGAGCAGAACACTACGGGAGCACTATGGAGTGCTTCCATGGTGTTCTGTTCCGTACTTCCGTTCCGCAAAAAGATAGAACTTGCTCTATCTTTTTGTGGAACGGACGAATGCATTCAAGTTGAATGGGTCTGGATTCATCCCGGCCGCCGTACGGAGGTCCTTTGAATGACCCCAAAGAGGAACTTAAAGGGAATTTGTCACCAGTCACCTCCCCTTTAAACTGTCTGCATAGAAACATAGCTGTTGTTTACCTGATTAAAACACAGTTTTTATTTTGTTGATCCGAGGCTCCGTTACTGAGTTATAATACTTTTTCTTAACATGCAAATTAGACCTTTGGTGCAATGAGGGCGTCACCATTGCTCTTGCTGTACCCAACCTCTACTAATTTCTGTGACCAGCCCAGCCCTCTCTGCTTTGATTGACAGGCCTAGGCAGTAGCAAAGCAGCTAGGGAGGGCTAGCCACAGAAAGGAGGGAAGTGTGGGTGCAACAAGAGCAATGGTGACACTCTCTTTGCACCAAAGCCGTAATCTGCAAATTAAGAAAGAGCATCACAGCTTGGGAAGGGAGCCTGGGATCCACAAAAGAAAAGCAACATTTTAATCAGATGAACCACAGCTATGTGTCTATGCAAGCAGATTGATAGGGAGGGATTCCCTTTTAGGCTAAATGCACACAGGATTGCAGGAAATGGTCATATACATTGTATTCTATGGGAATTTGAAATTCTCATGTATACCACACAGATTATTCTCCATGCGGATTTTGACCTGCAGTGCAGATCTTAAAATCTGCAGCATGTCAATTTATTTTATTTTTCCTGACCAGATTTTCCCCATTCATTCCAACGAGGAGAGTAAATTCCGCATACGGAAAATCCGCACCAAATCCACAAGTAAATCCACACAAATTGATGCGGATTGTCTGCATGGATTTCCCTGTGAACACCTGCGGATTTTAGTGCAGATTCTCCGCACATAAATCCTGAACGTGTGCATTTACCCTAAATAGTCAGGACAGGAAGTTAAATACATGGAGTGACCCATTTTTAAAAAATTTAAATAGACATAGAATATGACATAGAATATTTGCAAACGGGCTGATGGAAGCGTCCCTTTAAGAAGCATGTATGTTATAACACGGTCTGTGTGGACTTTTTTTCTTGAAGAGCTTTAAACCCATTTCTCAAGGATTGTACACAATTTCAGGAGGAACCTTCTCGGGTTTATTGCAGTTATCTTTACAATGAGATAAGAACTTTACAGTCTGCTGCATCCAGGTGCAATGGGAGTATGGTTTCTGAGTCCCTTACTGTGCACAGCAGCAGAGCTCCTGTAGAGACTAGTCCTTCATCGGTATTTCGTGTGTCATTGATACACAGATGTTCATTACATGCAAGCATGCCCGTCACATTTAATGGCCGCTACATAAAAACAAAGGTAGTGCCTATTTTTATTCTTCTCTAGAAACAAAAGGCTGACAAGAGCTGGCGGTACACATTAAATTGATATTGGCTGAACCCGTTGATTTTGGCAGGAATGGGACCATCTAATGTGTGTGGTCCCCTTCTTACACTTCCCCAATGGCAGATGTCAGGGGCGAGAAGAGTCAATCTGTTCGATTTCAGTATGGCCCAATAGTTTTGTTCACTGGGAGATAATAGGCTACCATATGTGTTTCTCAGCAGCTTACTACAATCTACCCATTCAGAACACATGCATGCTCGGCTGGGGGAAAGTGTGTTGGGAGAGATGGCTGTCGGTCGAAGGAGCATTTGGCCGACAGCTATCTGAAGTGTATTGCAAACTTAAACAGGTTGTCCCTTGAGAAACATTTCCTATCCAAAGTAGGTAAGTGTCCGATCAGTGAGGGTCCGACCTCTGAGGCCCCCAGTGATCAGAAGAATCAGGGCCCACTGTTCCTCATTTCAGTGGAGAGGCAGTCATACATGTGCACCAACTGTTGGTTGAGAGCTAGTTTGGCTGACAGCTGTTACTCCCATGACTTGTCCATACACATGCATGCTCGGCTTTGTAAAGCATGTACATGTTCTGAATGGGGAGAGTGAAGCAAGCTGCTGTGAGACTCCTCTAGGGAAGCTTATCTCCCTGCAAACAGCACTGGCCAGTAGTGTTGAGCGAACTTCTTTTTTTTAAGTTCGGCGTACCAGGTTCAGGTTATCTAAGAATTCCACTATCACGGACCCTAACTAATGGTCCGTGGTAGTGGAATCCATAACGGAATGCTTAGATAACCCGAACCTTGTACGCCGAACTTGAAAACGGAAGTTCGCTCATCCATACTGGCCAGTATGAAATCTTACAGCTAGTGATCAGCGAATCGAAGTTTACCAAGTGCGAAATCCTGTGCACGGTAACGTATGACGTCATCACGCACCGTGCCAGATTTCACGCTGGATATTCAATCAAGATGGCCGTGGCGGACTCTTCACGATCAAATGTATAAGATGAGTATTGTTAATTTTTTTTTTTTATACATTAACCCCTGACAGCCCTCAATGATGAATGGATGAATGCAGCATTTAAAGGGTTCAATGACAGGGGGGGGGGGGGGGGTCGCAATCGCTGTACCCTGTCTTTGCGCCCACCACTCACAAAGAAATGCAAATTTCTGAAATTAAAATGTATTTGTGAAATTTGGCGGAGCAATCGAGTCGAATCTCTACCCACAGCCATAGCTTTCTCTTCATCTGCGGCACAGTCTGGACACCATCATATGCAGTACATGCTCTGACTGTGTGTATTGCAGGTCCACCTGAAAGCCTTAAAGAGGATGTCTCACTTCAGTAAATAGCATTTATTTTGTAGAGAAAGTAAATACCAGGCACTTACTAATGTATTGTGATTGTCCATATTGCCTCCTTTGCTGGCTTCATTCATTTTTCCATCGCATTATACACTGCTCATGTCCAGGGGTTACGACCACCGCTGCAGCGCAGATACGAGGTAATCGGGACGGAAGCTGCTGATCATGCATGCCTATGTGTGCCTCACTGGGCCTGGCCACCGGAGAGGCCGGTGCTTTTTCCCGATTGACTCATTTTTGCCATATTACTGCCTGCTGATTACGATTGGAATATCTAGTGCAAGCACTTGCATAATGTAGTTGTTTATGTGGTAATGATTATCACAGATCCAGCTTTTCTGGGTGTTCACACAAGCCATAATTATTCAAATAAAACCATAATAAAGTGTGTCAGCGGCCTGCTTTTTACCTGCTGCTAGCAACAGAATTTCTTCTATGAACTGCGAAAGGAATTCAAAGAACAGAAAAGTTCATTGTAAACTTTACTGATACGTTTTCTGCATATTTGTCCCCTGAGAAAGCAAATAAATAAATACATAAATAAATGCAAAGTTATGCTTATATAAAAGCAACATTACCGGGGTTCTCAAGGGCTTAAATAATATGGCATATGCTGCGTGTGCAGGAGGGGGACAGTTAAATACATTATGTCACGTGCGGAGCCATTGATCGGAGCCGCTGCAGGGGAAATATATGGCTGGCAGAAATTCCAGAAGCCGGACCTGCATGGATCAGCTGATCACCATTTGGCTTCCCTTCAAACAGGTTTTTCTTCAGGAGACAACCCCTTTAATCACTGTAAAGGAATTATACATTCATACCTTCGCTTTTCATTTTTTATGTAGGATGTAGGCTACTTGTTATTCTGTAGTTCTTTACAGTCTGATCACAGATATTGAAACAGCTGGTACAGGAAATACATTGAACTTTTAACTTGTATTCAAATCAGCCAAGAACACACCGACGTGATTTATTATGTTTAATTAAAAGATTTTATTGCAATATTCTGCTTGTAAAAAAAGCGCACATTGGAAGTCACACCCTGCTTAAGTGGTGTGTTTACTACTAATTGCTGTATATCTTTAATATTGAAATTAAGGAAGCACAGACTGTGGCTAAAGTGGTTAGTTTTAAAGGGATTGTGTCACTTAGACATTGGTCGCATATCACTAGGACAGTGATGTCGATGGCGAACCTTTTAGAGACCGAGTGCCCGAACTGCAACCCAAAACCCACTTATTTATCGCAAAGTGCCAACACGACAATTTAACCTGAATACCAGTATAGTATATTTTCCATGTACTTTATCATGTAGCTATAATAGCCTGCCTACATTCAGTGCGCTGCTTGTGCCAATCATAGTGCATCCTGCGCTGATGATTGCAGGAAAAGTGCGGGTGAGAGGGCTCTGAGTGCCACCCCTGGCACCCGTGCCATAGGTTCACCACCACTGCACTAGGATATGTAACCAATGTCCGATAGGTGTGGGTCCCACCTCAGTACCCGCTCCTGTCTCCAGAATGGGGCCCCAAAGTGAATGGAGAACAGCCGTGCATGCGCTGTTCAGGGGGCTCCAGATAGGAGCGGGACCCACAGGTGACATTAGCGATATGCCACCAATTTCTGAGATGACATTAAGTATGCAACAAACTTCTCCAGACTATGATTTATGACATTACTTAAAAGGGTTATCCCATAAGTAATGTAAAAAGAATGAGAATCCGACATCATATACTACTATATCTTTCAGAACCAACCCTGTACCTCACATGAATCCAGAGATTTCCCCATTCATTGCTCCAATTGCTTTGCTAGATTTATATCAAGCTGGCAGCTCAGGGGAGGTTGTCCTTTCTGCCGCAGCTTAGGGGGCATGTCCTTTCTACTGCAGCTCTCTACCTATTGCAGCTCAGAAGGAGGTTGAAGGATGTAACTAAGCATGTGGGTCCAATTTAGTGAGGCGGACAGAGAAATAAGAATCAAAACAGTAGGTGGCACTATACAGGTACATTTTATTAATTAACTCAGTGGCCATACAAAATTTTTAATTGCATGCAATTATGAAATTATCTAGATACGGGTGCTGGTATGAAAACAGCTAATTTAAGGTGGCCATACCTACCAAAGTCCGGGGGAAAAGTCGACCATCGAATGGGTTTGGGGTGTCCCCAAACATGCCCGGTCCTTTGTTCTCACGCAAGATATGTCATCACCAAAGGTGTCTGAAAAAGGCTTTTTTCACTTCTCCCCATTGAGAACAAATACTGAGCTTGTTCATCTGTAGGGATTCAGGGGGATGAAATGAACAAGGGGAGTGGAGCAGAGGAATGGGGTCTATGGTTTGTTCAAACAGCACCTAAATACAGTAAAAGCCCATGTACTACACGCTTAAAATATGATCCTTTAGTAGATACCGTCCACTGGCTAGCTTCTAGCTCTGTACACTATATAGTTTCCAGTGCCATGGCTGCCGAAAACAGCCGAACAGGAATGCCAGTGCCCTGACTACCTGGAGTGGACCGACCAATGGAGTGTTAGGGTTATTGTTGAGGTCAAAGGCCCATTACCTGTAGGAGCACTCACCTTAATCTGTTATAACACTTCTTAAAGTGCAGGACCTATAAAAATAAAAGGCCTATGATCTTTCATGTTAAGGGGCCAAGATCACTCTCAGTCCACCCCTATCTTCTATGCATCCAGAGAAGCAAACCTGGATTCGTTCATCAACGTGGCAGATGGTGCAGCTTAACTCATCATTCCCGAAAAAGTATTTCCACTAGTACTGGTGTCCATTGATGGTGTGCTTTACATCACCCCAACCAAAGCCTCGCAGAATACACTCATTGGCAAAAGAAAATAATGCACCAAGAAGGAGTTGTTGGAATCAAATTAAACTTTCTATATGTGAATATATTGATGATATATAGGCAAGTGATTACAATATTGGAGCCAAAGGAGAAGTTTATTGGTGAACACTGTACAATTACAGGACCCTATTGGGCACCTCTAGCCTGGATACAAGATGAGATACGGCCTCTAGCCTGGATACAAGATGAGATATGGCCTGTAGCCTGGATACAAGATGAGATATGGTTGGGCATGGAGGTATATAGGTTCATATGTTCTCCTGTAGCGCATTCGTCCACAGATATTGCAGCTGGGCCTATAGATCCTGCACAGCACACTCGTAGGTTGCTGAAGCTGGAGTCCCAGCTGGTCCCATAAATGCTAAACTGGGGATAAATCTGGCGACTGGGCAGCCAAGGAAGTGTTGTAATCTGAAGGAGACTTTGCTTGGAAACTCTTGCTGTGTGTGGGCGAGCACTGGAAGCCCTGCTATGAGAGGAACACGTGGCTGTAGAATGTCTGCACATATCACTGAGCTGTTAGTATCCATCGTATCACTACTAGAGGGGACCGACTGTCATATGCAATGGCTCCTCCAATCATCACACCAGTAGTTGGGGCAGCGTGTTACTCCTCAGCAAAAGCATGACTGAAGTGCTCACCATGAGGCTTCCATACTTAAACCCAACCGTCGTTAGATCAGAAAATAGATCTAGAATTTGTTGTTAATGACAATACGGTTCCAGTCCATAGCAGTCTACTTTCCTTGTTCATGAAACCACTGCAAAAGAAGGCAACGGTGGTTGGCTGTCAATGGTAGGACACATATCGGGTTCAGTGACACCAAATTTCGTTCTGCTAAGTGCCTGGAAGTAGACCGGGCAGAGACAGGGGTATGTAATGAAGGTGCCACCTGTGTCTAGATGGTGGACAAAAGATAATTTCTATTGTTGGTTTGTCTGGGCCATCCAGGGCCTGTTTGCTGTGCCACGTAAACATTGCTCCCAACATCTCCTAACAGTTAGGTCAAAACGGCATAGATGGTTGGCAATTCATCAAAACGACCATCCTGCTTCTCTTAATCAAATGGTTCATCCCCTCCAAAAGTCTGTCAACTGTGCAAAATGTCTTTGAGTGCGTCGTAGAGTCATGTCTAGCAGTCAACGATCTCTCTTCAAGAGGTACACCACCCAAAAGGTAGCCCCTGGGAGCCTTTTTACAGGGCAGCAGGGGAAGTACTTTTACCTTCTCTTGGCAATGCCCAGAATCTAATCAGACGGCACCTGTAATCATTGACATAACTGTTTGAGACATAAATGTATGCTGCAAAACGCAGCATACATTTATGTCTCAAACAGTTATGTCAATGATTACAGGTGCCGTCTGATTATGAGATTTCTATCTGGGTACATTATTATTTTTTTGTAAAGTGTACATGGCGATCTAAGCTGATCAGTCATGAAAACCCAGTCCACAAAACTTCTGACGAAGAGTATTTGATGTGCTGCACACTTCCGCATTGAGTCAGTGTGCTCTGCTGCTTCACGGCTGAGCTGTTTTTTTCCTAGATGGTTTCACTTCACAATAACCGCAGTTTACAGTGGACTGATGTAGGTCCAGCACGGCAGACATTTGTCAAACTGACTTTTAGAGAAGTGACATTCTATGACGCCTATGACAGTGCCACACTGAAAGTACCTAAGCTGTTGAGCTTGCCTATAAGGCTGCCTGCACAATACGAGCCAGTATATGGGTTTAGACTAATCTCATGTAGTCATGTACACTTTGCTTCTTCGTTCTGTGTGGAAATTGACCTGCCGTGCGGATTTTGAAATCCCCAGCATGTCAATTCTTTGTTCGGTTCTTTTGTGCGGATTTCCCCCTTTCCAATGCAAGGGGTGAGATCTGCAGCCAAAAACACATCAAATCCTCACCAAAAAGCGTGTATTAACACATGTGGATTTGATGCATAAAAAACACAGAAATCTGCATGGAAATTCATGTGGAATTTCTGCAAGACAGTCCACTCCCGTGTGCAGGTCGCCTAAAAATGTTCATGCATTTTTGCTCCATTGTTTGCAACGGGCACCTACATACTATCGGCCGTGTAATGAACAAACAAATTGTTTCCATGTAAATCAGCGCATGTAAACGAACTGTGTCCATATGAAAGGAGCATGGGTATCAAACCTTATCGGGGGGTGGTCTGTAGACATGGGATCCAAAGTGGGCATCGATCTTTCCTATACATAGGAGAAGCACTGGTTCTCCGTGGAAGATGTTCATCCTACCAGGGCCGGTTCTAGGTAAAATGGGGCCCGGGGGCGAAAAACAATAAGGGGCCCCCCCACCATGTCCAATTGTAGTAAGTTAGTTGCGGGCCGGTGCTGCTTGGGGGCCCCTAAGGACTCGGGGGCCCGGGGGCAATTGCCCTCCTTGCCTCTATGGAAGCACCGGCCCTGCATCCTACCTACCTCTGGTTTCACTTTTAGGCAACTAGAAAATTTCTATAACCTTGATAGTTTTATATCTTAATAATAAATTATTCAGTTTCGTCTTTAATTCCTTTTTTATCGATCTATCTATCTTTCTACAGTATATATATTTAATGCAAATTCTTCCTATTTTTTTTCTTTTGATTTTCATGCCTGGGCAGGACCTGGATTTCCCATTAGACCATGCAGACACATGCTCGGGGGTGTTTGACTACCACTATAGCAACTAAAGAGAAGCACCTTGCATCACTACTGTCTCCAAAAACAATACCAGAATCAAACCCTATGCACAAATGCTCATTAGCAGTGCTGCTTTGTGGCGGCAGGTCTCCCTATACACTGTAGGCGTAGATGCAGACTGTAAAACACTAAGAAAGGCTCATTTGTGGCTAGGTTTGATTGTTTGTATGTAACCCTGCTACCTAGACTAAGGCCACTCATTCTAATCGTTAAAGGCGCTGTGTAGTGCTATGATATTGATGACCTATTCTCAGGATAGGTTATCAATATCAGATCAATGACGGTCTGACTCCACCGCCGATCAGCTGCTTCAAGGGGTTGTGGTGCTTGTGCAAGCTCTTCATACTCTTAAAGGGAACCTGTCACCAGGAAATTCACTGATAAAGCAGGCATGCTGCGTTATAGGGCTCACTCTGCTGAATATAATGATACCTTTTACTTGGTGATCTGGTGCTTTATTGTGGAGAAAAAGTACTTTTAATCCATATGCTAATGAGCTGATTTGAGTCCAGTGTTTTTTCTATTCAGAGCTGTAGCCCCTCCCCTATTAACTTCTTCAGTTGCAAAAGGGGCGTGGTTTATTACATCATTCATTCATTCATTTTAATAATTAGAGGGAAAATGAATAACAGGGAATGCTAAGGTATTATATTAAAAAAGGGGAGGAATATACTATTGAAGTTAGTAATTAAAATAAGGGCTAGTTTGTTCATGGGGTGATAAACACATGATGGCTGATAAGGGACATGTCGCCGTGGGTATGGCAGTTAGGCTTTAAAGTGAAAGGCAGCAAGCCTTGTATTGGCTATAATGCAGGTCATTTTTTTTAAACCACGCCCCTTTTACAACTGAAGACGTGAATAGGGGAGGGGCTACAGCTCTGAATAGAAAAAATGCTGGACTCATATTAACTGCTGGACTCCAATCAGCTCATTAGCATATGGATTAAAAGTACTATTTCTCGACAATAAAGCAACAGATCACCAAGTGAAAGGTATAATTATATTCAGCAGAGTGAGCCCTACAAGGCAGTGTGCCTGGTTTATCAGTGAATTTCCTGGTGACAGGTTCTCTTTAACTGTTTAACTGCATGCTGTCTAGGTTGTAGCAGTGGTGCAGTGTAATTATGAGGAGTGTTCAATATGTTATCTACCTGAATATAAAAACAAACTTTTCTGAGAAAATTGTACTTACTACTTTTCAATGTAATGCCCATTGACTTCAACACACTTGTTACACTTTGCCTCCTTCTTGCTGCTGCAGGAACCATGTTACCGCTTCTTTGACTGTATTATCCTCCGTAAATCGTTGCCCACGCAGAAATTTCTTCCGGTTCTGAAAAAGTAATCACTGGGAGCCGGGTCTGGACTGTAGGGTGGATGGTTAAGCTACATGAAGCCACATTCCCTGATAGCAGCTTGTGATTTACAAAACTTGTGAGCTGGCGAGTTGTCGTGAAGCAGCAACACAACTGCCGACAACTTCCCACAGCGTTTCTCTTTGATTGCCTCATGTAACGCCTTCATTGTTGAAGCCTAAGTATCTCCAGTAATTATTGTCTTCTGTGGCATAAATTCTAGTACTAAAACACCTTCTGTATTCCACAAAACTGTTGCGATGATCTTTCCAGTTGACTTCTGCACACTAAGTTTTTTTGGATTGGTGACCCCTTGTGCATCCATAACATGGACTCTTGTTTGGCCTCAAGATCATGGTGGACCCATGTTTCATCACCCTTAATAATTCGAGAATAGAAGTCTCCTGGATTTTTTCTTAACCTGTCTAAATTCTCTTGGCTAAATTGGTGGTGATGAGTTTTTTGTCAACATTTGTCAACATTTGTGACATCCACTGGGAACTGACCATCAAAACATCATTAATAATACTGAAAACTGTGCCAACTGAAATGTTTAATTCATGAGCTATAACACTGACTTTGACCTGACCTTCTAAGATAATGGCCTCCACTTTACGGCACACAACTGGTCACCCTGAATGGGGTCATCTTCAATTGATTGCCTACCCCATTTAAACTGCTTGGCCCCAAACTTTACTTAGTAGTCAGAAGGTGCATCATCACCATATACAGAAATCATCCTTTTATAGATTTCTTTAAGCGTCCTTTCTTCCTTTTGTAAGGAATTTAATCATGGAACGAAGCTCCAAATCCCTCGCTTTCTTTGTAGACCCGCACTGTACTGCACTTGCCATCCTGTCACTTCCAGTGCTTTCATCAGTCTGAACTTCCACTGTGTGTGCTGCATGTCCAGAAATGTCTCGACAAGCTCAGCTCTCTAACACTGACAGAACATGCTGGGGTAGATAACTTATTGAACACCCCTTATACAACTGCTCCTCCCATTCAATTAAAGGGAACAAGCAGTTGTACAGTCATGATACTGACCAAAATTTCGGTTTTCACAAAGTTTGCGGCTTCAGTGTTTTTGAATCTTTTTGTCAGATATTTCTATGGTATACTATAGAATAATTATAAGCATTTCATAAGTTTTTTTTAAACTTTTCTTGACAAATACATCAAATTTATGCAAAGATACAGTATTTATAGTGTTGACCTTTCCTTATCAAGATATCAAAAACTCCGCTTCTGGGCCAAATCCTGACTGATGACAACCCATTCTTGTCTAATCAGTGCTTAGAGTTTAACTACCTGTTTTTTAAGGATTGACCACAGGTTCTCAATAATATATAGATCTGGGAAGGTTCCTGACCATGGGCTTAAAATTTCAATGTATTGTTGACCGAGCCACTTAGTTATCATTTTTGCCTTGTGACATCATGCTGGAAAAAGTATTGTTCATCACCAAATTGCTCCTGGAGCGTTGGGAGAAGTTGCTCTTGGAGAATGTTTTGATCCCATTCTTTATTTATGGCAGTGTTCTTAGGCTAAATTGTAAGTGAGCCCACTTCTTTGGATGAAAAGCTTGCCCAGTAGGTTTTGTTGCTTGAATGAAAAAGAAGGGTAAGAAAATACAGTCCCGTATACGATAAATAAGACTTAACAGCTGGAATCCTAGGGCTGGGACAGTTTATTACATGATTTGCGAACTCGAAGGAGTGGACTATTTTTTCAGGATTTAGGAAATGTTTGGTCATTTCATGCATTTCTCGATTTGTGATCTGCAGTTCTACTGAACCACACAATAAATGATGCCATTTTTAGTATGCATTTTCACAATCCTTTTTTTTTTCTCTCACGCATTTCGAGCATTACTTCACTCTTTAACCAGTCAACGCTCATTTATAAGAAGTTTTCATTGACAACGTTGTAGTGGGTTAAGCCGAGGTGGGCTGGAAGTGTTTAAATGTAATCAGCACCAAACTTTCCCTGGTTGTGCTGGAGGGGGTCTTTTCTGCTCACAGCCATGAAGGTCTATTATTAAGGTATAGGGTAACCGACTGGACTTGATCTCTTCTGATCTGTATGACTTTCGTTTGGGGCCTGCATCACATCAGCAAATATCCAGCAAGATTTGAGAGGAGGCACTCAGTGAAAGTGTTTGACGTGAACATATTTTCCCACTGACATAATGCGAGCAATTCTCATACGAGTCAAGTTACAGTCTGCTCGTATTTAGGAGCAATTAGGACCTTCTTTTTTTTTTCTTTTGGGACTGGGTTCCTGTTACAAGGGTTAACATGCATCACTAAAAGATTGCATGTGTGTTTTATGCAACTAGCACAAATGATATTTTCTTTATAATAACACTGAAGTTTATATCTAATCTTTTTTTACTTTTATCAGCAAATCAGTTGCCTTTAGTGTGTGTCAGCAACTTATACTATTTCTGTTCTTAATGGGCATAGCATAGTCACACGTGTATCGCTCCTTGATACTTGCTAGTCGTACGGTGTTCTCCTGGTTCTTTCCTAAATACATTATTCTGTGAAAGAAACCATATTGCATGACCCATATCCACATCAATGTACAATATAAGAACTTTATATAGACATAGTCACTATTAGAGTTTAGTATTGAATTTCCCGATCACATAGAACTAGGTACTTTTACACTTGTGGCAGGACGGATCCGGCAGGCTATTCAGCCTGCCGCATCCGTCCTGCCGCAAGTGGCCGTGCACTGCCGTGCTGCCGCTCCGTCCCCATTGACTATAATGTGGCGGGGGGAGGAGCTACGGCGCAGCACGGCCGGAGATCGCCGGATTAAAAGTCATCCTAGATGCATAGCACCGAGTGGATATCCTGTGGACAACCCCTATCCATATGATCCTCTCCCGACCCCTTCTATGAGCCAAAGCGGCTAAGAACGGGCATCTCCTCTTCTGGCTGACCTGATTTGTCCATACTGTATATTACACGGTCTACCACCTGTTTATATAGCATGACATGTAATGCTACAGTGTTCCCTGCATACAGGGATCTACAGGGACTCTATGTGCTACCACACGGGGTCAGTGCATGTAACTTTAACATGGGCTTTAAAGTGTAACTGTCATTCTTTTTTTTATTTGTGAAATGTATCGGGACAGTGATACTGACCATTTTTGTAATATATTTTAATTACTGAAATCGCACATTTCTATTATAAAAATAGCTGTAAAGTGGCCCATTTTGAGCCTTAGCAACGCTCCTCTGTCTTCTGTTTACCTGACACAGTCAGAGTGGAGCAAGTCTCCACGGTTATGTAAACAGAAGACAGAGGAGCGATGCTAAGGCTCAAAATGGGCCACTTTACAGCTATTTTTTTAAATGGAAATGTTTATTTCAGTAATGAAAGTATCTTACAAAAATGGTCAGTATCACTGCCCTGATACATTACAAAAAATAAATAAATAAACTACAGTTACACAGTAAAGGGGTAGCCCCACAAAAAAATATTGTACATTTTTCAAACCAGCACCTGGATCTGAATATTTTTGTAATTGTACTTCATTAAAAATGTAATATAGCCACTGAGTTTTTCAATAAAATGTATGTGTATAGCACCACCTGGTGTATGTTCTTCTCCTTATTTCTCTGTCCACCTTGGTAGCATCCCTGAAGTGGTCGTATATACTCAGTTCCATTTTCTAACTGCCACAGTCTTCTCAACCATGACCGTTACAGGGAAATAGCGGCAGCAGAAAGGATGTGCCCCATGAGCTGCATCAGCAAGGACACTCCCCCTGAGCTGCCATATTGAAATAAATCTAGTGGAGCAATGGATAGGGGGGACTCTGGATTCATTTGAGGCACAAGGCTGGTTGTAGTGCAGTTAGAAAGAGACTGTCATGTGCTACATGGTATCTGATTTTCACTTTTACCTTAGTTATGTATAACCCCTTTAAATCACTGGGCTGGCTTCACGCCGAAAAGATTGGGACAACCTCCTTAGAAAATTAGGGACAGCAAGGTTCTAACGTTGTTGAATGACTGTTTTCCAGTTCATCAGCAGGGAACAGTTTGCAGCGATCATGCTTGCATAATGTCATCTTGAGCTTAGTCAAACAACTGAGACTATTTCAGAATTTCAATTTACGTTTCAGAAATGCTAAATGCTGACTTTCCCAAGATAAGAGTAAATGTTTTTCAGCGCATGGTTAAGTTTCGTGGTTTACAGACTACGTTTGAGCTGCATGCTAGGCATGAAAGGATGCAAAGGTCGACGTTCATGATTTTTAAGGTATCTCACAGCTGATGTCAGGATGGAAAAAGCGAGCATAAGTATTTTGTCAGGAATTTTCTAAAAAAACTTTCAGATTTCCCAGAGGCAAACTAAATTTGAGTTCAAAGGTCCAGCAGTTGTCTCCAATAATGTGGATAAGCACTGATGTTTAGATCTACGTATGAGAGCTGGAATCTACCACTCCCATCTCTGAGATATGTGCTGAACCCATGTTCTTTTCTTCAGAATGCATGACCATGGCCAAGCAGACGAACCCTTTTCCTTTATAGTTTCAGAGATTTTATCTAATTCCTCAATGACTATTAAAATTGGACATGTGCAATAGCTGCAGCCTGAACATTTGTTTGGCCGACTACTGTTTCAGATGGCTGCATCATAATTATGTATGCTCAACCTTTTAGGAGCAGCTTGTCTTCTGCAGTGACCAAGGATCTGGCATTTTGAAATCTAATATGCTCAGCATCGCTTGGAAAGACCCAAACATATATCGACAGGATGAATTTTATATCATGTGCCTGGCTCGCCTAAAGGTGCCCATACACAAGAGCAGAACCAGCCGAACCAAGGGGCAGATTGGTTGTAGACCCTACTGGGAAACTACTTGGTGGGGCAATGCCTAGGGGGCTGCACAAGCTGCCAGTCCCCTCCTTATAGCTGCCAGCTGGGTACATAATGACATGATGCTCCCTATTAACACTGAGAGCATCAGGTCCTCATGTTCCTGGCCGGAAAGGTCTAGTAGTCTTCTACTGAAGTCAATGGTATCATCATCCGCAAAACGGCAATACTATTGAATACTATGGCAGGGCATGTTCTAATGGGAAATAAGCCTTCTTTTCTTCTTCCCATTGAGAATGGGAGAGTTGAGAAGAATAAGTTAGTGTTGAGTGAAGCATTCAAAGTGGATTTCAGTCACTTTAGGAAAAGTTGAATTTGCAACGAATCTGAATTTCCTTGCGCTTCGTGGTAACAAATCAGTTTTTCCTAAAATGGTGGCTGCTTACTAAGTAAAAGTAAGAAGCCCAGGAACGCGAGCTTACTCAAAATGCTGTGTAGCCAGCCGATCTGCAGACAGCCATCCCCTGTGATATCACAGCCCTATAAAACCCTTATCCCGCGTGGTCTCCGACATTGTCCTGTGAGGGAGAGACGTGGCAAGCGTTCATGCACAAGTTTCAGTGTTGCTGAAAAGGATTAATAGAAGAATATTGGAGAGGGAGAGTGCAGGGAGAGTGGAGGGAGACTGCAGGGTGAGTGCAGGGACTGTGCAGGGACTCATTCTGCGCCAGTTTTATTTATTCCTACATCAGCTGTAAACTAAGATATGTAATTCAATACCAATAAGATGGAAGCCTTTATTATTCCACTGCCAGCATGACAACCAATACCATCCAGTCTGCAGCCACAATGAAGAAGAACTATACAGTGCGGTCTTCATTATTAAATGAAAGGCAGCTCTGTGTGGCCATACCCTAAGGCAGAGTGGCCTGGGTATACCTGATTTATAGCGATTCTGAACGAATCAAATTTCTTGGCTAACTTCAGCGAAGTTGACAAATTGAAACTTTTCAAAACTTCACTCATCTCCAGAATAAGCTCAATAGGTTTTGAAGGTGTATGGTCATTGTAGGTGATCCTTATATGACTCTGAGGATCTGCTTGTAGATCACTATTAGAGATGAGCGAATTTCCGGTTATGAAATTCGTTCACACTTCGTTTGGTGGTAAAAGGTGAATTGCATTATGGATTTCGTTACCACGGACCGTAACGCAATTCTATGACGGAATGCATTCTTTCGGTCATAATAGAAGTCTATGGGCTGCAAAACGGATCGGTCCTGTTTCCGTTATGCAGGAGAGGACTCTAAAGGCATTCCTTTATGCATTCCGTCATAGAATTGTGTTATGGTCCGTGGTAACGGAATCCATAAGGCACTTCACCTTTTACCAGCAAACGGAGTGTGAACGAATTTCAAAATATGACTAATCACTATAGTGTGAGATATCTAAGACATAATATGGTGCTTATGGTGCTGGAATACTATGAATACATCTAAGCAAAAAAAGCTATAAACAATTGGTTTAGTTCTATAGTTGTCAGAGCTTTTTTGCCTAAGTGAATGTCGCTGAGCTACAGTACCAGTCACAGCAACTATCAAAGGTATAGAGGAGAGATGAGCATATTTCTTAAAATTTGTTAAGTCTCCAATTAGCCAAATTTAAATATTTTTTTTTAAAATCAGGATCAAATCGATTTTATCTTAAATATGTTACAATTGCCATGAAAATTGGACAAAAATTGGAGAAATCCTAGAAGACCAGAAAGGGAACAGTTCAAGGCTACTACAAGAGGAAGCACTGATTGAACAGTTCTCTCTCTCTTTGGGAAATTTGGGACATATTTCGAATCAATATCAGTGTGATCCAGTAGAGCACTGTGGCCCCCTCCGTCAGGTGGTCGGCGGGGAGTTAGTAGCCCAATCACGCTGATCTGATATTAATGGCCTATCTTATCAATAGGCCATCAATTCTATAGTCTTGGATTAGGCAAACATTTTTTAGGCTCAGGAGAACAGTGTCCAGCTAAACCCCAGAACATGTAGCAGATGTTAAAGTCTATAGTTGGACATCACGATATATACAAGCACAGCTGTTTATACATTCGCTGGAAAGCAATTTTACACATAGTCACAGTTTTTTTGCTTCCATTGAAAGTGAGCTTTTATTACCTGTACATTATGGAATACTTTGATTTCATTACTGGAAGTCTTATTATTCAAATCTAATCCACAGACCCGAGGAAATTTCCTGTAGGAGGCCAGAATGTCACTGTATCTGTCCTATCGGATAATAAGCTTGGAGTTAGCAGAGCTTTTTATCAGCTTCTTGAACATTAATACGTGCAATGATTTTTATCGTCCCTTGATTATTAAAGGTTTTTGGTAGAATATCTGCAAACGTGAATAATATGGCGTAAAAACCTCGAACTTGAGCCTTGAGGCTCCCACTGTGCACGGTACCATATGTGTAAACTATGCGGCCAGTTTTGTGTTTGATTTCGTAACACAGCTGCAACTGTCCCCCGGGAATCTCTCATGAACAGGATGTTGCCTGGGAAGAGACCTTTTTTAGTGGAGGGGGGGGGGGGGGCGGTAATATCTAGCTGCCAGCAGAACTACAAGCAGTCCTGCTCTTCTACGGTCTTATTTGCATAAGAAGCTGTCTTACAGATGTTCTCCAACATATAATGACATTGCAGTGCACAGACAGAATATACTAATGAATGTGGATGGCATAGCCAGTCTGCATAGAATATGAAGCCTTTGTGAAGATTACGGATATTGAACATACTGTGTTAATCTACACTATGGGTCAACCACATCTGCATGAGATCAAATATCCAAATTATATGGGGTTAAAGAGCACATGATTTAATATGCACCATGACTAGATCCGGCAGTATCACAGTGATGTGTGTCTCCTCGTGGCCCCTGGGTTAAAAAGTGACATCTACCATGGATGCCTCTTTGGTGGTGCATATGGGGATTATCTTGGCATGGTGGCTCAAAACATGGCCTTGACTTCGAGCAAGGTATATTTTCCTGGCGTTTTCATTTTCTCCGTACATACATCTCTTATGTACTCATTCCTAGTCTACGGATTTTTCTCCAAATGGCATAAAGTTAAAGATAACACATTCCCCAAAACAATTTTTTTTAATTTTCATCTTTTAAATTTCCAAAATAACAAAAAGGCCCGAAGCAAAAACTTGGGCACCCTGCATGGTTAGTACCTAGTAGCACCCCCTTTGGCAAATATCACAGCTTGTTATTAATTTTTGTGCCTACTGAAGAGTCCCTTAATTCGTGCTTGAGGGCTTTTCAACCATTCTTCCTTGCAAAACTCTTCCAGTTCTGTAGGATTCCTGGGTCGTCTCACACGCACTGCACTTTTGAGGTCTATCCACAGATTTTCAATGATGTTAAGATCAAGGGACTGTGAGAGCCATGGTAAAACCTTCAGTTTGCACATTCAGTTTCCTCAGTTTGAAATGCAATTAAGAAATAGCAGGTAACAAGAACCTTTTGAGGTAGTCTATTGTGGATTTTGAGGTGCATCAGATCATTATCCATTTCTAGAAGCCATCCTCTCTTCAACTTTGGCTTCTTTACAGTTGGTATTATGTTTACTTTCGGAATTTGCTGGAATTTCATTGAATCCATTTTTCCATCTACCCTCTGCAAGGAAGAATGGATGAAAATCCCTAGAAACACGGATTGAAAGACTCTTGGCTGGCTACAAAAAGTGATTACAAGTGATAATTGCCAAAGGTGGTGCTACTAGTTAGTAACCATGCAGGGTGCCCAAAGTTTTGTTTCGGCCCCTTTTCCTTTTTTGTTATTTTGAAATGTGAAAGATGAAAAAATATATATAGTTTTGGCTTAAAATACAAAGGGCATGTGTCATCCTTAAATGTATGCCTTTCGACGATCATATCATCTTCAACTTCCTGTACTATTCACAGTCACAGTAGCATAACCAAACTTTTGCATGCCACTGTATATTGATGGCCTTATAGGATAGGTGATCAATATCTGATTGGTGGGTATCAGACTCCAGGCATCCCCACTGATCACCTGTTTGAAGATGCTGCTGAGCTCAAGTGAGTGCCACAGCCTCTTCCTAGGCCAGTGACATCACGTTTATCAGTCGCATGGCCTAGTTGCGGCTCAGTCCCACTTTGGGATGGAAATCACAGAAAAAAAAGAGCTGGAAAACCCCTTTAAAGCTTTATTCACAATGATGTTATGTTATGGTTCCATTTCATCAAGATTCTGTTACCTTGGATGGGCAAAATAGTATGATCTGCTGCATCATTACAAGTCAATGGGATCCGGTACGATCCGTCATCAATTCTGTAAAAAAAAAAAAAAGGAACCACTCACCCCAGTGTGGACACAGCCCAAACAACAAATAGGAAATATTGATATTTTAAAATCTGCTAGAAAATAAAGCTATACGAAAAAAAAAAAAAACTGTACAAAGCAATGGATCCAACTAAAACGTCTCAAAACTGTCCATTCTCTTATACGGATTTAATTCAGGAAAGTAATGAGGTCGGTTCAACTCTAACCTTATGTCAGCCGTGTGAGGTCTACAGTAACAGGGGTCATCTCCAATTGGTGACCTTGTGCGCAGAATGGCAGCTTCTGGTTTATGGATGGAATTGGTTGGGTCCTTGTAAATTTTTTTGTTTTCCTGTATTTCCAGAGCAGGAGATATATAGATTTTTATCAGTGAATGTAGGCGCAGATCACTAGATGCTGTACTGATACGTTAACAGCCACTTGTCTTATTTCGTCTTTCCCCCTGTCTTAAACACTGCTTGTTTTATTGCAGGAAAAGACTATTAGACATAAAATGTTTGTCTTACCCTTTAACTTGAATCAATTACATGTTGCATCCTTTAATTGAGATTTATGGTTGAGTCCCATGTTCATTAAATTAGCAGTAAAAGGTAAGGCTGATGTGACTTATAGCACCTACTATACAGGCATAACCTGGTGCTTTCAGGCTGACAATGTAGTATAGCCATGCTAGGCAACTTCTGAAGAGGTCGCGGCTCATGCAGTGCACCACCAGAATTTTTATCTTTAATTACCATGCTCCTTTTTCAGCATCCACCCCCTTTCGAGAAGCACATTTCCCCCTTAAAGAGCATCTGTCAGCAGTTTTTTTTGCCTATGAAACCGGCTGACCTGTTACATGTGCACTTGGCAGCGAAAGGCATCTGTGTTGGTCGCACGTTCATATGTGTCCGCATTGCTAAGGAAAATGAAGTTGTAATATATGCAAATGAGCCTCTAGGAGCAACGGGGGCGTCACCATTACACCTAGAAGCTCAGCTCTCTCTCCAACTGCCGCGCCCTCTGCACCTTGATTGACAGGGCCAGACGTTTTCACTACCTGGCCCTGTCAATCAAACTGCAGAGGGTGCAGAAGTTGCAGAGAGAGAAGAGCCCCTAGGTGTAACAGCAACGCTCCTAGAGGCTCATTTGCATACATTAAAACTTCACTTTTCTCAGCAATGCGGACAGGCACAAATAATTTTGTACAAACTGTATTTGCCAAGAATCTCACACTTATAACGCAACATAAGCATTTTACATTTTCCTTAGTGAGTATGGCACTGTTATATTTACTTTATTTGTGTTTTCAGAGTGCTGTTGCATTGTTTGTTTTTTACCATAAGGCGGCCATACACCTTTGCCTAAAGTTGATAAAAATGGACGATTTCAAACAAAATGAACGTCAGTCGGCTGAAATTTAACAACGAACGATTGTTGTACCTGACCATTGAGAGACCATTAACGACTGAAAAGACGTCGGCCGTGTTTAATATTTTTGTTCGATAGTCGGACGAATTATCCTTCGTTCAAAGAAGGATTGTTCATGAACGAAAGATCTTTATCTGAAAGAACATTCCCAGAATAATCTTTTGTCCATTGCCCGGTTTCATTGATTGTGTGTGGGCAGATTGAACAACTGTATGTAATGAATGTTCACCAGATGATTGTTAGTTCAACTGATGCTCAACCATCGACAAACTTCTGTCTAATGTGTATGGCCTCCTTAAAGAGGTATTCCCATCTCAGACAATGGGGGCATATCGCTAGGATATGCCCCCATTGTCTGATAGGTGCGGTTCCCACCTACACTGAGAACGGGGACCTAAAAGTGGTGAAGGGCACACTGCGCATGCACAGTCGCCCTCTATTCATTTCTATGAGGTCGCTGAAAATAGCTGAATGCTTGCTCAGCTATTTCCGTCAGGCCCATAGAAGTGAATGGAAGCAGTGGCCGCACATGCTCCCGCGCAGCCACCGCATCTATGGGGAGAGCGCTTGGTGGTAGCCTCCAGCTTTCACTTTCCCTGCTCCATTCTCGATATAGGTGCGGGTCTCAGTGGTGGGATCTGCACCCATCAGACAATGAGGACATATTCTAGCGATATTCCCCCATTGTCTGCGATGAGACAACCCCTTTAAGAGCGGGGCTATAAACATTACAATCCAGACTATATTGCAGTTATTTACGCCCATGTACATTATCCCTTTTCCTGTTGGAGTAAGGGTATGTTCACACTAGCGGCATGGCTATCCGGCATGCTGTTTCAGCTGCTGAACAGCCTGCCGGATCTGCCATGCCGCAAGTACCCGTGTGCTGCCGCTCCGTCCCCATTGACTATAATGCAGCGTGGGCGGAGCTACGGCGCAGCACGGCAGTGATCGCCGGACTAAAAAGTCGGACCGCAAGTACTTTTAGTCCGGCGATCTCCGACCGTGCACTGCTGCGCCGCAGCCCCGCCCCATTATAGTCAATGGGGACAGAGTGACAGCACGGCAGCACACGGGTACTTGCGGCATGGCGGATCCGGCAGGCTGTTCACGTGCCGGAACAGCCTGCCGGATAGCCATGCCGCAAGTGTGAAAGTACCCTAAGAATACAAGGCACAGAGAGGTAAGGTCGAGGTTCAGCAATGCTCTGGTTATACTTTCACACAGTCAGTATTTGATCAGTATTTTTCACCAGCATTTGTAAGCCAAAATCAGAAGGTGGATCCAAAGCACAGGAGCGGGACACATCTTCCCATTATACTTTTTGGTTCCACTCCTGGTTTTGGCTTACAAATACTAATAAAAACCACCGACCAAATACTGACTTCAGTTTTGTCCCCGGAACTAAACAAAATGGAGTGCACCAGAAAGCTTTCCGTTCTGTTTCGTTGCGTTCTCACGCCGGACATGAAAGCACTGCAAGCAGTGTTTTTGAGTGCGTTATGGGACACTGAGCAAGACGGATCCGGCATGAAACACAGTGTAACGACCGTATGTATTTTGCGCACTGCAAAAAAACAAACTGTGACATCCATGTGACATCCGTATTGCATCCTTTTTTCTGCGGATCCATTGTAAGAGTGCCTGTCATTGTACGCAAAATGGACAAGAACAGGACATGTTCTATTTTTTTGCAGAAATGACATGCGGACATACAGAAAACCGAACTGAGTCATTTAAGGTTTTTTTGCTGACCCATGGAAATGAACAGTTCCGCATACAGGGCTGGAAAAAAAAAAAAAACGAATGAAAACAGAAAAAAAATATGTTTGTGTGCATGAGTCCTTAGTGAATGGTGCCAGATCCGTTTTTTCTGACACGAAAAAAACCCGGATCCGGCACCCATTGACTTACAATAGATTTAGTGCTACATCTGTCTTGTTCATTTGGGAGATAAGACAACCGGATCCGTTCTAAATGGATGCAGATGGTTGTATCATATACCGGATGCGTTTTTTGCTGATGCCCTGACGGATCCATAAAAAAAGCAGATTTGAAAGTAGCCTTAGTTGCCCCTAGCAGCCAATAAGATTCCACCTTTTTATGTCCTAAAGGAGCTCTGAAAAATGAAAGGTAGAATCTGATTCGTTTCTGTGGGTGACCAAGGCTACTTTCACACTCGCGTTTTGGCTTTCTGTTTGCGAGATCCGTTCAGGGCTCTCACAGCGGTCCAAAATGGATCAGTTTGCATTCTAATGCATTCTGAATGGAAAAGGATCCGCTCAGAATGCATCAGTTCAGTCTCTATTCTGCTTTGGAGACGGACACCAAAACACTGCTTGTCGTATTTTGGTGTCCGTCTGACGAAACTGAGCCAAACGGATTCGTTTTCCCTGACACAATCTGGCACAATAGAAAACGGATCCGTCTCCCATTGACTTTCAATGGTGTTCAAGATGGACCCGTCTTGGCTATGTTAAAGATAATACAACCGGATCCGTTCTGAACGCATGCAGACAGTTGTATTATCTGGACAGATCCGCACTAAACGCGAGTGTGAAAGTAGCCTAAGCCGGTTTTCCTTTACACCATGGATGGATCTCCCCCATTATTCTTAGAAGCTAGTATTGGCTACAGTGATGCAAGTCGATTGACTTATTGAAGACGCCGGCACTTTTCCTAAATTATTGCAAGGAAATGCATTCTCAAAACTGACAGAATATCTTTAAGTGGTCTTTGTTGTCAGCGCAGACACTTCCCAGTAGGTGGCCAGTCAGATGAGATCTATATCTTTGTGTGTCTTCCACGCTTTAAAGAGCATTTATGAGAACTGCCATGCATGACATTCTACCTTGGTATTACTGCTATTACTATTTTATAAAGGGAAAGCATCACTAATTAAACCCAGACAGTGACACACGATCCTTTTTTCTGATTTGTTATTTTCTTATTCTCTATATTTTCATTCTGTTTTCCGTGCATGATTATGGCTGGCAGCCATCTTGCCTGAGCTGCTGTTACAGCATTTAGGGATATGCTTTAGGACCACCACACAGACCATAGTCCAGAGTGAATATGAGACGCTCATTGACTCTGTGACCTGTGCAGAGGTCACTGTGCAGGGAGGGGAGAAGTTAAACGGTGACATCACTGCCTCCTGTATTATCTATGCAGAGGTGCTATTTGTCATTGCAATCCTGTCTGGGATGATAATGAGAGAACTATTGAAAAGTGATCTCTACAGAGCAGGAAGTGTAAATTTATTATAAGGCTTAGTGGCCAGCATGGAAAATTAAAAATAACCAAAAAGTCTTTAAAATTATGTTTAACTTAACAACTTAAAAATAGGCCATATTCTGATGGCGTTTTCTCTTTAAAGGGGTTGTCCGGGTTCAGAGCTGAATCTGGATATATTCCTATTTTCACCCAGACAGCCCCTCTGATTTCATGCTCGGATGCTCTCCTACCATGCACACAAGGGCTGTTTGTTTACATTTTTACACTGCTAGGCGGGGGCTTCCGCCTAGCAGTGTTCCCGGTGACATCACTGGCACTGATGGGCGGGCTTTAGCACTGCCCTAGCTATTTTATAGGCTAGGGCACCACGACAGCCCGCCCACTAGTTCATTGCTAGGTTTAAGCCTCCATCTAGCAGTTCCTATGGTGACCCCGGTACGTCACCGGATATCGAGAAAAAGCCTTTGCCCTGCGCAATTTATCGCAAGGCAAAAGAGAGCATCGGAGCATGAAATGCTCGTATCAGAGGGGCTGTCTGGATGAAAACAGGGATATGTCCGGGTTCAGCGCTGAACAAGGACAACCCCTTTAAGATGCAGTTCCTAGAACTGATTTACATGGGGCGATGACTGAACAACTGTTCCTGATCATTTGGCCGTCAGCTATCTCTTCCAACTCTCCCTTACACATACATGTTTGGCTTGTACCCGCTGTTCTCACAGGTACAGGGGAACGTAAGGGGCCTTAACAATCGTTCAGTCACATAAAGTACTGATCCATGCGCTAAACTCGAGCACCAAAAACAGTACACTTAAAGGGGTTATCCTAAGATTAATGTAAAATAATTAAAATTATACATAATCTAGTACACGACAACCACTTTCTAACAAAGCTAGAACCAGCCGAGAGATCTCCCCATTCATTGCTCCAATAGTTCTGCTAGATCTATTTTAAGTAGGCAGCTTAGGGGGGGCATGTCCTTTCGGCTGCGGCTAGTAGCAGTTGAAGGAAAACATTGGATCCATTGGAGGTTCTAATGCAGGGAAGGCCAATCTGCGGCTCTCCAGCTGTCGCAAAACTACAACTCCCACCATGCCCTGCTGCAGGCTAAAAGCCGTAGGCAGTCTGGGCATGCTGGGAGTTGTAGTTTTGCAACTGCTGGAGAGCCGTAGCTTGGCCATCCCTGTTCTAATGTGTATGGCCTGGAGACAGCTAAAGGTTTCATTCAACAAGTATCTCATCTGCAAAAGCTGATTTGCTGTTTATTTGATGGGGATATTGCCCCTAATCTTCATTGTTTGTTGCTTTTAACTTTTTGTCAATAATAACATTTATACAACGTTCACCGCATTGTGTTATTATTGTTACTATTTAATACTTCAACCATATTTGTGTCATTTTTATGCTGTAATATACATGACATTATTTTATCCTTGTATGACATGTACGCTGTTTTCAGATTTTTTTTCTCCCTTCGATTAATAAAGTCCCGGCCATAAATAAAAATATTGTTAGTTCTGGTGCTATATATTTTCCTTGACGTTTTGACAGGAGGGCTGATGTTGGTTGCTATACATGAAGCAGCTGCTTCTCTTGATTGTAATTTAATCAAATGGAGATGACTGCTGAGTTATAGTAGATCTCGGGACTGGAGCCAGTGAACCATAATTAACGCTTACGGCATGCTGTGGCAGAAGGAGCCTTAACTCAGTTGCTCCCTGTGACCGAAGTCCATATTTGCAGATGACAGTCGTAGGCTTTTTGCTATAATGTGGATTTTCCGATATATTATGCTATTATACATACCATTAAATACTGCTACTTATGCTGCTTTTTTAATTTTCTTACACTAGGCCGTGGAGGCCCATCTTATTTTTCTATGCGGCCCTATGAATTATAGTTATGCCCCTGATGACAGTTATATAGACTCAGTGTCTGACTGGAGTACCTAGGGCCCACCAGTAAAATATATTTTGGGGGCCTACCATACGAATACATTTAAATATAATAAATAATCTAACAAGTTTTTATATGAACATAGGCTGGTGGAGGTGCTGTACATTGAACATATGTATGTAGTGCAGTATATCTACTGTGTTTTGTGCCACTTGTGCAGGGGGTGGGAGACTAGGGGCCCACCTTGCTCAGGGGCCCACCGGGGGATTCCCCTGTACCCCTGTGGGCCAGTCCGAGCCTGTATAGACTATATGGGTCTTCATAAGTAGCGTTGACCAATTTTAGGGAAAATTTGATTCGCCGAGAAGCCGAATTTCCTGGTGCTCAATTTCCCATAATGGCGGTAAAAAACTAAAAAAAAAATCAACGTACCTCATCCATTTGATCGCAACGAGCTGGCCGCAGCCATCTTGATTGAAGATCTCGCATGAAATCCCGACATGATGATGTCATCACGGGGCGAGCGAGATTTCGCACTTGGTCTTCAATCAAGATGGCTGCAGCCGGCTCCTCGCAATCAAATGGATGAGGTAAGTATGATTTAACTTTTTTTTTTTTTTTTACACTGTATTATTACTGTCAGATGCTGCAATCAGTGATAAACGCGGCATCTGAGGGGTACAGTGACGGGGGCGGCGCATTCGCCACTCCCTGTCATTGCTCCCACTACTTACAAAGAAATGCGCTTTTTGATAAAGTAATTCATCTCAAAGTGAATTTTGTTGTAAAATTTATCGAAGCAGCCGAATCGGATTTTACAATACTTCGCTCATCACTAATTATAAGGAAGAAAATGACTTACCTGATTTAGGTATGGTTCTCACATACTGTACTATTCTAGTCGGGCAACGAAACATCCCAAAATGCGTTGCCATCCTCTAGAAGACTTAAACAACCACCAGATTTTCACAGATCTGTGCCCCCAGTCCAAATATCTCACTGCAGGTCCTATTCTTGTCAGTTTTTATAGACAAGAATATCCCTATCTATTGATGGCAGTATGAAAAAATGGAATACACATAGAAGCTGTTTTTCAAAGATCCGTTTTCTAAAATAAAATAAAAATTGCCGTGTGCATGAGGACTAGTTATGACATAGTTAGTGGGAAATCCAATAGCCAAAGAATAATAACAGCAGCAGGAGAGGAGTGTGCTGCTCTAGTAGGAGGCAGTGACCAGTCCATTTATGTTATTATGTTAGCTGATGACAGGGCTGCGTGTGACAGACATTACCACCAAATGGGCAGGAGTTTCACATGATTTCGG
This sequence comes from Bufotes viridis, assembly GCA_033119425.1. Lineage (NCBI taxonomy): Eukaryota > Metazoa > Chordata > Amphibia > Anura > Bufonidae > Bufotes > Bufotes viridis. Next base: position 134,636,308 of record CM065595.1, on the reverse strand, counting down.
GTACTTTCACACTTGCATTATTCTTTTCTGGTATTGAGTTCCGTCCTAGGGGCTCAATACTGGAAAAAAACTGATCCGTTTTCTCCTAATGCATTCTATATGAAGAGCATTCCGTTCAGGATGCATCAGTTCAGTCCCTCTTACGTTTTTTGGCTGGAGAAAATACCGCAGCATGCTGCGTCCAAAATTCCAGAACACTTGCCAGAATGCCAGATCCGACATTCATTTACATTGAAATGTATTAGTGCATTAAAATTACCGCATTGACGGATCGGTCTTCCAGTCTGCGCATTCGCAGACCTTTAAAAATGTGAAAAAGATAAATACCGGATCCGTTTTTCCGGATGACAACTGGAGAGACGGATCCGGTATTGCAATGCATTTGTGAGATGGATCCGCATCCGGATTCGTCTCCAAATGGTATCCGTTTGCATACAGATTGCCGGATCCAGAAGGCAGTTCCAGCGACAGAACTGCCTGCCGGAATCCAGCAACGCAAATGTGAAAGTACCATTAGACAATCGATTAATGGGAATAATGACATCAGCAGGAGAGGAGTGTGATGATTGTACTGATCTTGTGGAAGGCAGTGACCAGTCCACTTATGTGATTATGCTAGGTCACAACAGTGCTACATGTGACAGATAGGACCAACAAATGGGCAGTGACATAACATAGTTTAGCCAATCAAATGATGAGAATGATAAATGCAGCAGGAGAGGAGTGTGCTGATCTTGTGGGAGGCAGTGACCAGTCCACTTATGTGACTATGCCAGGTCATGACAGGGCTGTATGTGACAGACAGGACCATCAAATGGGCAGTAACCTAACATACTTTAGCCAATCGTGATGAAAATAATAAATGCAGCAGGAGAGGAGTGTGCTGTTCTTGTGGGAGGCAGTGAGTAGTCCACTTAACTGACTATGTTAGATGGCCACAAGGTTGCATGTGGCAGACCACACCATCCAATAGGCAGGGAGATCACAAACTTTAGCCAATCAAATGATGGGGATGATGACATCAGCAGAACAGAAGTGTGCTGCTCTTGTGTGAGGCAGTGACATTTCCACTTACTGTATATGATTATGCTAGTTCACAAAAGGGATGTATATGACAGACAAGACCATTAAATTGGCAGTGAGATAACATACTTTACCCAATTAGATGATGAAAATGATAAATGCAGCAGGGGAGGAGTGTGCTGATCTTGTGGGAGGCAGTGACCAGTCCACTTAAGTGATTATGTTATATGACCACAGGGTTTCAGGTGACAGACAATACCATCAAATGGGCACATGCTTTAGCCAATCGAAGGATGGAAATGATGTCACCAGCAGAAGAGGAATCTTGATGGGGGCAATGCACAATTATGTGGGAAGAATAAAACAGATTATTAATGACTATGGAGGTGGCAGGAGGATGATGTCAGTGGGGTGTGTGCCGCTTATCTTCTAATGAGGGGGAAGGAGAGTAACAATAAGAATCAGCCTGAAAGATAAAAATATAACCCCTGTGATAGAGATCTTTCTAGATACAACATGGTAACATTATTTTTATTACTGCAGCCGACTAAGAGCTACACTATAATATAGGACAATGATGTCCTCACGGCTCGTATTCAGAATGATGGAATATGCAAATGATTCCAAACCTCCTAAATCTTGTTAGATAGATATTGAAAATGCCTTTGCATAAAATATATTCTGATTTCCATAACAAAGCATTTAAAGGATGTCCTGATTTTATTGGCTCATTAAAAAAAGTTCTGCAGTTTACAATAATTGCAATCCGGAGTCTAGTAATTCCATTCATTGTACAGGGAATAAAGTGGCTAAAAATAACGAAGAATCTGTAGATCACACACTCCTCAAAATCCATTATGTTAAAATGTGCAGTGAACTGAGAGCAGGATTCAATATACATTATAATTGGACGTATTACTAATTCGCTGTTACTTCATAAAATGGAACAATATTTTTCTGCTATCTCTTCATTGTAATCTAAAAATACAGTAATTCAGGGTAAATTCCTTCAATGGGTCACTTTTAGTGGACAATAAATATATATAGGGATTCTATAGTTTGTACTTGAAGTTATCTCATGACTTGTCCTAAAATGAGGGGACGCACCACACTGGAGAGTGGCCAAATCTCTTCTCTGCTGCAGGTGTATGTCCAACGCAACCCCCACCATTTGTACCATTGACCTCACCACAAATACTGAGTTGGAAACCTCCAGTGATGGTTTTCTCTAAGCACCATCAAAAGCATATGGGATCACTAAAGAACTCGGAACCCCCTTTGATTTCGAAATTAATGATATTTCAGCAAAAAAAAAAAAAAACTAAAAGCAGCGCCATGTTGTGGGTGGGTCCAAACTGATAAAAGGTAGGGCAACACAAGTAGATGGGGCCTTTAATACTGTAGTGTAGAACACAATACCTCCCTAGCAGAACCAAATACTACATTGCAGCACAAAATACTCCCACCCCCACCATAGTATTCAACTGTATCACGGTCCTGAGGACGACGATACAGTTGAGTTCAGGAGGGCACCTACGGCCGTACCTGATGCTCCCAGTATTAATTGGGTTTGAGCGACCCCTTGTGTATCAGCAGGGGCGCACCTAGCCTTTCTGCTGCCTGAGACAAAAGCTGAAACAACGCCCCCCCATGCCAAATTCTCAACTTAACCCCTTCCCTACTGTTAAAGGTGCAGGAGGGATATGCAGGGATGAGCTTCTCCGCAATGGGCGCTTATTGCCCATGTCTCCTCCGCTGCCCCCATTTGGCCCTACCTGAGGCAATTACCTCACCTCGCCTCATTGGTGGTGCACCCTGGGTATCAGCCCACTGGGAAATTTCCCTGTAGGGTCTATGGCCAGTCCGCCCCTGTATTTCAGCCACTCACTCGTTAACTGTCTATATAAAGTATCAAAAGATCAAATGAAGACAGATCATTTTAAAAAGGACGGACCTTGGTCATGAACTTTTTAAAATCCACTTGTGAATAGATAATAATGGGTGGGATTTATTATTTAGATGTTATAGTCAGCTGTATGGCTATACTACGTACATAGGATTCCTATGGGTGTAGTACTGAAAGTCCATACAGCCACCTGCACTGTAAAGCAGCATGTAAAGAGACACCAGTTCCCTGCCATTGCAGGCTATGAGCTCAGCTCCACGGGATTTTAAAGGACAACTATTTTTTTTAATGCTTGAATACAAAATGAAGTGACTTTGCAAATAGGCTGAATTAAAAAATATCCTACCATTTTGTGTATGCAGCTCCTATGTAAACTTGTGTCTCCAAGGTTATAGGCTACTAGCAAACCCTGCATCAAGTCTGCTCCTGCAGTCATGTGCTGCTCTACTCACTCTATCCTCTCCATAACCCAAAAAATGTAGAAAATGCGGGACTGCGGGATCAGACTACACACAGGATTTGTTTGTAGTCTGTAACCATGGAGACACACAGGTCTGTAGAGGAGCTGTATGCATGGTTTGTTTTTCATCATGACCAATTACAATCCTGCTTTATTTTAAATGTCTGGGAGCAATTCAAAGGGGTGCCAAAGTGGTCATACCCTTTAAGGCATTCCATTTATAATCTAATGATACAGAACAATTGAAAAAAAAAAAAAAAAAAAGAAAAACCCGGGCCCGATACCCACACTCAGTGTAGTGTTTGGCCTCATGCCTGGATTGAACAAGTTGGTTCAGAGCTTCCAGAATTCAATCTCAATAGTTGGCCTATGATTGGCATAGCTATGTGTGACTCACCAAGAACTTTGTATTTGCGAATATGACTCCCATAGTGACTGATTCATACAATAAGATGCCATTTGTAAGCTAACAGTTCAGCTTGTGTAATGTATTAGTAAAGGAAGTGAAAGGAAATGAAAATTTGTTTAATTGGATGAAGACGGCACTGTAGGCTTATCTGCTTATCTAGTCACAGAATTAGGAAGTGTCAGTGAGAGTAAGCCCGCGCTGCTATTTACAGAGGCGTATTAAAAAATGACTATTATGTAATGGTAATTCCGTGCTGGACGCAATCAACGTATGTCAGCACCTAAAACTGGACCATGAGGCAATTCGGGAATGTAGGTTTTTCCTCCCAGGGAGGTTGCCACTTTTTAGATCTCTGCCCACTACTTCTTTTGCAAAGGAGTATTCCAGTAATAGACTTTTATAAGAAGCCAATCCTATATATGTATTAGCTTTACTGATCGGTGTCCTGAGGGGGGGGGGGGCTGGGGTGACCTCACTTGCATGGTCACCACCGCAATTAAATCAATGGGAGCTACAGAGACTTATTAGTGAGATCAAACCTTCTCTGGTTAAAGATGTTGTCTCACTTCAGCAAATGGCATTTATCATGTAAAGAAAGCTAATCAAGACACTTACTAATGTGTTGTGATTGTCCGTATTGCCTCCTTTGATGGCTGGATTCATGTTTCCATCACAATATACACGGCTCGTTTCCAGGGGTTACGTCCATCCTGCAGTCCAGCAGCAGTGGTCGTGCTTGTACACTATGGAAAAAGGTGCCGGCCTCTCTGGTGGCCAGGAATGTGGGAGAGTGTATGGGCCAGCCTGTGCAGCAGCTCCTGTCCCGGCCACCTTGGAAACGAGCAGGGTATAATGTGATGGAAAAATGAATCCAGCCAGCAAAGGAGGCAATATGGACAATCACAATACATTAGTAAGTGCCTTGTAGTAACGTTCTCTACATAATGCCATATGCTGAAGTGCGACACCCCCTTTCAGGGTCCTTTTACATGGCCCAATTAGTAAGTACCATATTAATACAAGCAGAGGCCTTTTACAGATGGAAAGTGCATGGAGCCGGAATGATTGTTAGTCCCCAATGCTCGTACATTATGTCGTTGCACATCCCTTGTACATGGGCAGATATGCTGCCGAAAAGTGAGCACAATCCGAACAGCTGACAAACATTTGCTCCTTTGTCAGCCTTATGATGACACAGTTACATGGCTCGATCATCTGCACTCTGTGTAGACTCTGTGTAGACTAGTGTCATGGCTTTCATTTAAAACAAGAGCTGCGACAAGTCAGCTAAATGATGGATCTATTGACCCCATTGACTCAAAGGGGTTCTGCAGTTATTTTAAACTGATGATCTATCCTCTGGATAGATCGTCAGCATCTGATCGGCAGGGGTCTGACACCCAGGACCCCCGCCGATCAGCTGTTTGTGAAGGCAGTGGCACTAGCGCTGCGGCCTTCTCGCTGTTTACTGCAGGCCCAGTGACGTCACAACTAGTATCACTGGGCAGGGCTTAGCTTTGTTCACTTGAATGAAGCTTAGCCCCGCCCAGGCCAGTGATACTGCCGATCATATGCTGATGATCTATCCAGAGGATAGATAACTGCAGAACTCCTTTAAGATGAGGTCCGTTGAGGTTTCCATCCAAAATAAAGGTTCATGCTGCAATTCTTCCTCCTGTCAACAGAGCCTAGGCTAGTATGAACCTGAAGCAACGGTGATTTGCCCATTTTGATTATTTTTCCATTACGAACTTCACCGTACAAGATAAATATCATTATAGTTTAATGGCTCAGGCATTTTGAGATGAGGCGATGCCAATAATCCTTTTTTTTTATATGGGGAAAGTGGGTTGATTTTAATTATTTTAATTATTTTTTTTTTTAGGTCCCCCTAGTGGGCTTGAACATGCGATCTTGGGAAACTATGGGAGATTTTCTATGTCACATTTGTCTGAGAATTACCATTCAAAGTAAATGATCCGATTGACAATTGAAACCATGGTAAGGCTGGGTCGCCATAATTCAGCCTGCATTTATCTAAGCATCACTAGGAGCAATAATTTCAGACCTCGCAATGAAATCCTACACTAGACCAATTTACAGTAAAGTACAGTGGCTTTATCTACTTGCATTGAGCCACTGTGCCCATTATTTAGACAGGGCCACACTCCTGGTTATATATGCCATCATTCATCTATATCTGTTGCAGTTTTCCATTTGAATGCAAGTATACCTACCACCTTGTTTTAACTCGGTAATACACCAAAGACAGTCCCAAAGGGTTAAATGACAAGTTCAGCTCTGCTACACCTGTGATTCACTAAATGCACGGCTGCCTCTTCCAAGCATAAGAATGGGATTGAGGCAGTACTAGTAACCTGTCAAACTAATCTTCATTATAGAGATTGCTGGGGGAATCTTGGGAAAAGGTGGAGAAACTCTGCCCCACGATTACACCACCATCTAGCCTTGGGTTATACTAATGAGTCATTCATTATACATTACAACTGGGAACCTCTGGGAGTTTGGCTGAATGCACGCTAGCAGGATCACTTTGATAAATCATTGTGGCGCTCTGCATTCAAAACCACGGTATTACAACTGCAAACCGATTCTCCGAACTTCTCCCAGCACTGAACTAGTCGCGTCTATCAGATCCCGCTGCTTGTCTGAGAAGAGTCATGGGATAAATATCTAATTTGGCCGGAACGTGTGTGGACGAATTAGACAAGGCACTTAAAGTGTCTTGAAAATTTTTACTCCTTGCCCCATAGGGGGAAAGGGAGAGATGTAGGGCAGATTGGCCAGAAAAAAACAAATTACATTGACAAAATATACCGCACCCAGTAGGAGTTGTTGGAATGGGATGAAACTTTCTATGACGGACCCATTCCTGGGTCTGAATGTAATGATATATGGAAGTGATTACAATATTAAAGCGAAAGGATAATATTGGAGAAAACTGTACAATTAAAAAGAGGCTCTACGACTCTGTTGGACAGCCTCTAGCCTGGATATAAGATGATATACGGCCTTTAGCCTGGATGCAAGGTGAGATACAGCCTCTAGCCTGGATGCAAGATGAGATACAGCCTCTAGCCTGGATGCAAGATGATATACGGCCTCTAGTCTGGATATAAGATGATATACGGCCTCTAGTCTGGATACAGGATGAGATACGGCTTCTAGCCTGGATACATGATGATGTACGGCCTCTAGCCTGGATACAAGATGAGATACGGCCTCTAGCCTGGATACAGGATGAGATACGGCCTCTAGCCTGGATACAAGATGAGATACGGTTGGGCATGGAGTAATATAAGCTCCTGGTATGCTGCATCACATTTACCCACAGATGTTGCAATTGGGCCTGTGGAGCCTGCACACTCAGAGGTCACTGAAGCCGTCGTCCCATCTTGTCCCAAAAATGCTCAACTGCCGATAAAGCTGGTGACCGGGCAAGACAAGAAAGTGTTGCGATCTGGTGGATACATTCCTGGGAAACCCTTGCTGTGTGCAGATCTGTAGATGGAAGCCCTGCCATGAGAGGCAACACATGTGGCCACAGGATGTTCTGCAGATATCGATAAGCTGTTAGTGTCCCTCGTTTCACTACTAGGGGTGACTGACTCTCAGATGCGATGGCTCCCCCGATCACAAAGGCAGAACTGAAGCAATCTCTCACCAAGAGGTAAACTATCCGAAAGTAGCCTCTGAGGGCCTTTTTATAGGGCAGAAGGGAAAGCTCTTTTATGTCCTCTTGTGGCAAGACCAAGTGTCTAATAAGACCACACCTGTACTGATTTACATATCTGCCTGAGACATACCTGCATGCCGAGTCTTGCAGCAAACTTACTTTTCTATCTGGGTGTGTCTTGTCACTGAGTGTGTATGGACCCTTTAGGGCAGTGGTAGGCACCCATAAGGGTGCGTGAAGGGGGGGCGGCGTATTTTGTTGCATTTCCGCCATGGATTTTGCTCAAGGTTTGCCATAGATTTCTCCCTGTGCATTGCAAAGTGTGAATTCCACAGAATGATTTAATATGCTGCAGAGTTAAAAATCCACACATCTCCGAGGCTGCTGGCAACTGCTGGGGACTAAGTGGTCGGTATATCTCCTTTTATTATTTTATGACATCTGAGGGCTGTGGGGGAGTTTTGTTATAACTCAGACAAACCCTTTAATTCTATTATTCCATTATTAAAGAGACATTTGGTGCAAATTAAAGGGTTTTCAGCTCCAGATAATCCTAATCCTTTTCATATGCTCTATTTAGGCATGTCGCGGTAACATGGAGACTCTCCTCTATAAAGCCAAGAACTCCTCTACAGAAACTTAGGCCGGTGGAAGGAAGCCTATTTCATCACCCATGTGTTATACAGCATTGCATGCCATAACCCTCCCCCAAAAGCATTGCTGCTAGGGGAGACTATGCTGCCTGCAGGGACTCTGTGTACCGCCATACCAGGCCTGTGCATGAGGCATTGCAGTGTGCCTGCTCCCTTAGGCCTCATGCACACAGCTGTATGTATTTCGCAGTCCTCAAACCACAAAACCTCAAAATACAGATACCGGCTGTGTGCATGCTGCAAATTCCATGGGCCCCATTGTCAAAATGGACAAAAATAGGACATGTTCTCTTTTATGCAGGATGTACAAGAGGCAGACACTGAAATGAATGTGTCTGCATCCAGTCCCTAAAAAATAATGCAGATCGGATGCGGAAAAAAAACCCAATATGGTCGTGTGCATGAGGCCTTATTGGGTGTGCCTGCCATAAATAATGGATACAGTAGGAGCTAAAGCAGGGGTGCACAACCTGCGGCACGGGGGCCACATGCGGCCCTCGATACCATTCTGTGCGGCCCCATCGGTTAAAAGACATGTAGGTCTATGTCTTATGGCTTCTTACATGTATCTTCCTATTAGATGGGACTCCTAGAACTGTAACTAGACATTAATGTTAGATACTGTATGTTCAATATGCCAAAAATACAGTTTTTCAGTTGGTAATACCCCTTTAAGTTTTATTTTCGGCCCTTGGAATTGGTTCAGGGTGACAATGTGGCCCCCAACCAGAAAAGGTTGTGCACCCCTGCGCTAAAGGATTAAAATGGCCCCATATTCTTTTGAATTTGCCATAGCACTTTAAACTAAAAATAATTTTAATATGTATTATATACTGGTGAGATTTTTTGGAAATTCCCTTTTTTTTCTACGTTTTATATAAATCCTTTATACGCAGAATGAATTAAATCCTAATATACACTTTTATTTAGCCTGTACATATTTGCCCCATATAGAATACGGTCTATCTATCTGTATTATATTCCTAAGCACGCCGGTCTCTTGCATACAGCAGAGCGTGTCTCTGAGGAGGGAGTGTGTTACAGCATTATATCCTAGGGAGTAAGAGCTAAACTTAGTGGGCACTAATTGTTAGGTGAGCGAGTGCAGCCGGTCCCCCTGTTTCATCATCCAGTATCCATAAGCAGTTGTTTTGCTCGGTGACAAATCCACCGGTGACTATAGTTTTTACGTCTTGTATCTTTTACCTTGCCTTACATCTTGTGTGTTATACTACTCAAAGGTCAGAACAAAATTCTTTAGAAATATGTAGAATTTTATGAAGAAAACTATAGAAGTCTAAATATCAACATAAATAATAGAGAAGCAGCACAGTTTCCTTCTGGTTAGCACTATTGCTTTCTAGCCTAATGGTCATGGATTGTATGCCCTTAAGGATAGACCATCAATATTTAATCGGCGTCACTCCCCCCTTCCTCCAGCTGTTCTGCGGTAGCTCTGGCCACAGAAGTGACTAAAGGTGGATTTAGACGGGCCGACTGAGCGGCCGGTTGTCGGGAAGGAAGCGTTCCTTCCCGACAGTCGGCTGCTCGTTGAGTGAAGAAGACCGAGTATTTACATGCAGCAATCTCCTTCACTGTATGAGGACGAGGAGTCGCTATTGTGATCCCTCATCCTCATACAGAAGCATTGTTTCTGGGCAGTGGATCACTGTTTAGATCACACAATCTGCTACCCAGAAGCCATGATCGGTGGTGCCTATATGAAGGACAGGATCACCTGATGAACAAGAGTTTCGCTCGTTCATTGGGTGATCGGTGGCACATTTTGATGGCCAGATGATCAGGAATGACCATTGGCAGCAACAGTCGTTCTGATAATCTGGACGATTATTGGTGCCTCTAAATCCACTTTAAGAGTAGTGCTATAGTTATCAGCATTGTCCACTACAGAAATGGACGGGACTTTGTAGTTCTGCCACCAGAACTACAACTAAACAGCTGAGTGATGGGGATCGAAGCCGATCAGATATTGATATCCTGAGGTAAAGCCATCAATATTAAAGTACTAGAAAACCCCCTTATAGGGATGACTGTGGATTTTAACACATGTACTTATGTAGCTGCTTACCTCATGTACATCTTCCCTATGCTTTTTTTTTTTTTTCAGTTTGGACTCCCCTGACCCGTTTTTACCATGTGGACAAATCCCTCTGGTTTGTGTCCATCCTGTATGTAGCACTTCCTGTAGCTGTATCCAACCAAAACCATAGTGCACTTCTACTTTTTCTGTCACACCCCTAACGCCCAGCTAGTTACATAGCCGCTCCCCTAACACTGCCCTGCCCATGGACATAACATCACAACAAAGAAGGAAGAGTTGCATGGACATGGTCATGTGACCAGAGCCCAGGACGGGAGATAGGGGCAATAAAGGGAAAAGAAATACATTACAAAATGACAGTGACCTCTATAAAGGATTATTTTAAAGGGTGTTGATACAAAAACAAAAATCGCAAAAACTCTTTAAGGGAGGAAATACTGGGATATTTTTTAATTGCGGTCCTCAATGCACGGGCAACGTCCGTGCGGCTGCCGGGACGAATCCAGACCCATTTAACTTGAATGGGTCCGTCATCTGTCCGTTCTGCAAAAAGATAGAACAAGTTCTATTTTTTTGAGGAACGGAAGCACGGATCGGAACCTCGCGGAAGCACTCCGTAGCATTTTCGTGGGGTTCTGTTCAGCCCTTTCGTTCCGCACCGCATCTCCAGACTTGAGGACCCATTCAAGTGAAAGAGTCCAAATCCGTGATGCGGAATGCAAACGGCCGGTGCACTGCGGAACCGCTGTATGCGGCCCGCAATATGGCCACGGGAGCACAACAGCCTTGTGCAAGAGGCCTAAGGCTTGGTTCACACCACCATTTTGTTTTCTGTTCTTCCGATCCTCCAGAAGAGCACAGAAATCCGTTGGGTCACTTTTTCATTCTGGATGCAGGACATTTCTTCCGTCAGAGATCTGTTATTTTTGATGGAACTGACACAAACAGATGCAAAATGGGCACAACAGACGCTCAAAGTAAAGTTTTTTTTTTTTTTTTTTTCCTGTTGTTCTGATGGATCGGAAGAACAGAAAACAAAAGGGTGACGAGAACGAAGCCTAGGCGCGGTGCTACTGCAAAGGTATCTATGGGTTTCTTCCCCATAGCAGGACAGATGCATTCTCCCGCAGCATACTTTTATGCACATTTTAGCACCAGAATGCTGCAGCGCCGGAAGATTAATAGTTGCAAAGTGATTTCCTTTTAGCATGCAAAACCACAGGTATTTTTATTAGCATATTATTAATATCTCACTGTGTGTGCCCATACTGTACCATTCATATCACGCTGTATTGGAACGAATCTAATTTCCAGCTTCAGTGACCTTATAAGCTCCAATAGGTCTGTTTACCAGCCTGCTCATTGTGTCTGTTTTTTTCAGATTATTATTTATGTGTAGTTGTGTAATTTGTTGCTACATTTCTTTAACATTGCTTTTTTTTTTTTTTATACATGGCCACAAGCTTCTAACTAGTTTTGGATTTCACAAGCAAAATGTAAAAAATGAAATCCTTTTTGTCAGTGGATTTTAAAGCGCAGCAATCCATGTGACCTCTAGTCGGGATATCATGCCCTTGACAACTGATCCCATAAATCCATTTTATTTAGTCTATCCCCTATGCAAATAACCCTGTAGCAGTCGGCGGCACGCTGGCGGATTGGAAATGGTTTTATCCCTGTCGATTCCCTTCTTATAAAGAAAAGGGTTACATTTTCCTGCCAGTGGCAAGGCATTATGGTTAATGGCAGGTAAGTCTCTAACATATGGTGAGTAGCATCAGTGTAAAGTGAACTGATGAGCTCTGGGTGTCCAAGGGCGTGCTGTCCTTGGTGGTCACCGTCCCCTACTCAGCTTAAGCCGGTGTGATTTTTCACAATTAGGCCGCCAGGAAGACCACTTGTCTAGCGCAGAGGTCAGTGCATTAGACAAGATATTTGCAGCTGCTGCTGAACTTCAGGGACCTAGCACTGAAGCCGGTCACTGAATAGTGTCACTTTTTTCAGAATAGGGTTAAAATTCTTTCCATGGTTTTTCTGACAACCTACACAATGCAGGCTACTTTCACATCTGCATTCTCCTTTCTGGTACTGAGATCCATCATAGGATCTCAAATCCGGAGGAAAACGCTTCTGTTTTGTCCCCATTGATTGTCAATGGCTACAAAACTGACTTGATCGGAATGGAAGCATCAGAATGCATTCAGTTCTGTTTGGTTGCGTTTCCACGCCGGACACAAAAGCGCTGCAAGCAGAGTTTTTTTATGTGCGTCATGGGATACAAAGCAAGACGGAGCCGGCATCAAACACAATGTAAGTCAATGGTGCCGGATTCGTTTTCCCGGACACAAAAGAAAACTGCGCCCATTGACTTTTAGAGATAATACAACCGGACCTGTTCCTAGCGGATGCAGCCGGTTGTATTATACTAACGGAAGCGTTTTTGCTGATCCATGACTGATCCAGCAAAAACGCAGATGTGAAAGTAGCCTCAGTAGTGCCTCCTGTAAGTGCTTTTCCTGGATCTGACTTTATGTCTTGGACAAAGGTTTTGTGATGTCGCAGGCCGTGGAAGAAGCCATAGCAGTCCCCTTAAACAGCTGCCTCGAGTTGGACCCCCACAGATCACGTATGAAAGGGGTTATGCCATGTTAATGTAAAAAAATTAAAATCGCACATCATCTACTATGTGACAATATCTTCCCAACAAAGCTAGAACCAGCCCTGTACCTCACGTGGGTCCAGAGGTCTCCACTGATTCTTTTCTATCAATTTCATGTGACAGATTGGCTTCCCTCCTGGATTAGGCCTCATGCACACAACCGTTTTGCAGGTTGGATGCAGACCTGTTCACTTCAATGGGGCCGCAAAAAATGCGGACAGCACACCGTGCACTGTCTGCATCCACACGCCTGTTCTGCGGCTCCGCAAAAAAAAAAGGATAGGACAGTTCTATAAAGGGCAGGAGGTTTCGTTCCGTAAACTGCACAACACACACCGCCAGTATCCGTGTTTTGCAGATCCTCAATTTACAGACTGCAAAAAAGGCTACAGCCGTGAGCATGAGGCCTAATAGAGGAATGGCACATCATAGAGTCATAAGACTAGATGCTCCAGAATTGTTATTACATGGGGGATGCAAGTAGTTACTGAAACATGCATGTCGGGAGAGGTGACGGCTCCTCTTTAAGGAGCAACTTCAGAAATGAGCCAATGTCTCTCCTGCTGGCCTTCCATTTACTTCAAGCAAAAATAATAAAAAGAAAACATTTAAACTCGCTCAAGTGCTACAACCAGAAGGCATTTTCCGCTGCTATATCGGGAAGCAGGGTGGGAGAGTTGGTTTACTGATGGTATGTACTATATATTTGGCTAAATATTTATCGCCAGATCTGCACCACATCACATCCTGAACCAAGGGGGTTCCAGCGATAAGGTTACCACCTGGAATGGGGTCTTGCGCCATCAGGTCATAAAAAGTTTCTAATTGTTTTGCTCTCCATTTTTTTTCTCCTTGTCTTGGTGATTTGCATTTCATCATTACATTTCACCTTCTATAGCGACCACATATTCTGCGGCGCTGTAGAGACTGTCACCATTCACATCCAGAGGCGGACTGGGAACTTAAAGTGGCCCTGGAAAAAAATAAAAATAAAATAAAAGTGGCTCCAGGTTGTAGGTGGGTTTAAATTCATAGAAGGCGCAACAACACAAGCAGACGGGGCCAGCAATACTGTAGTGCGGCACAAAAACTCGCATCAGCAGAACAAAGTACCACAGTGCAGCACAAAATACTGCCACCCACACCACAAAATTCCAACTGTATCATTGTCCTGAGGGTGAACGGTGAACGTACGCTTGAATTCAGGAAGGCACCTGCAACTGATGGCCAGATACATACAACGGCATGCAAAAGTTTGGGCACCCCCGGTCACAATTACTGTTACTCTGGACAGTTATGCAATTTGACAATTAAATGATCTCTAAAAGGCATAAGTTAAAGATGACATATTATGTTTATATTTTAAGCAAAAACTGTAGTTTAGTACCTAGTAGCACTCCTTCTCCCAAGTCTTTCAGTTCTTGTTTGAGGGATATTCATCCATTCTTCTTTGCAAATGTCTTCCAGTTCTGTGAGATTCCTTGCATGCACTGCTCTTTTGAGGTCTCTACAAAGATTTTGGGCTAATTTCTGCAGCAAAAGATTATTATAGCAATTGAGTATTCTACCGATTATTTTTACAAATAATTGAGTAATCTAATAAGAAAAATTGAATTAATAGACTGTTTTCCTTTATAAAAACTTATCAGATACCCTGCCATCAGTCCCCAATAGCCTTCGTTCCCCCCTGTGCGATCAGCCCAAGTGCATCAGTTCCCCCCAGAGCCATCAGCTCCCCCCCCCATGCTATTAGCTCCATTTCCCCAGTGCCTTCAGCTCCACTCCCCAGTGCCATCAGCCCCTGCATGCCACCCATTGCCATGTCCACCACTCCCCCAGTGCCTCCATGCCATCCATTGCCATGTGATGTCCCCCACTGCTATCAGATCAGCCCTTCTATGCCATGTCCCCCACTCCCCCAGTGCCATCAGATCAGCACCTCCATGCCATGTCCCCCACTGCCATCAGCCCCTCCATGCCATCCATTGCCATGCCCCCCAATCCCCCAGTGCCATTTGTTCAGCCCCTCTATGCCATGTCCCCCACTCCCCCAGTGCCATGAGACCCTCCATGCCATCCACTGCCATGCCCCCCAATCCCCCAGTGCCATCAGATCAGTCCCTCCATGCCATGTCCCCCAGTGCCATCAGATCAGCCCCTCCATGCCATGTCCCACTCTCCCATCTGCCCCTCCATGCCATTCATTGCCATGTCCCTCTCCCCAGTGGCTTCATGCAATGCTCCCCTATCCCAATGCCTCCATGCCATCCACCATGTCACCCACTGCCATCAGATCAGCCCCTCCATGCCATGTCCCCCAGTGCCATCAGATCAGTCCCTCCATGCCATGTCCCCCAGTGCCATCATGATCAGCCCCTCCATGACATGGCGTCCGCAGGAGACGGACCTCATCTTTTTTCCAGCATGGACTGGGAGGGACCTGACGTCACACACAGTGTCAGCCAGCGCGCTGATGATGTGTGCACGGAAGGCCCTGCAGTGCGGTGCCGACGGCAGGCCACAGAGCGGTGAGTAAAAGGCTTTACCTCGCTTACGCTCCGTGGTCACGTGATTTAAACTAATCCTAGATGCAGGGAAACTGCAGCTCTAACACGAACGTGAGCAGCCTTGTGTCCATATTGCCCATAGTCCGCTATATACAGGAACTGGCTGTGTGTGCTCCGTATCATGGATGTGGACCCATTCACTTGAATGGTTCCGCAATCCACAAGATAGAGAGCGGAGGCACGGATCGGAGGCACTACAAAGCGCTCCCATGGGATATCGGTTTGTGCATCGCCACCACAAAAAACATAGAACATGTTTTATTTTTTTGCGTAACAGGCCGACTTTTGCGGATCGCTGACTCATTCAAGTGAATGTGTCCGCATCCGCAAGCAGCGGGCACACAGCCGATGCCCATACATTGCAGACGGCAGCATGGGCAACACACATTCATGTGCATGAGCCCTTTCAATGATGTTCACATCAGGGGCCATGGTAAAACCTCCAGCTGTTCACATCAGTCCCAATCTGAGGCGCACAATCGAATTTCCCCATCTCAGCCACAGGCAATCCAATAAGGATACAGTCACACAAGTCTGTCTCTTAGATTTCTGTAACCGAAAATTGATTTGCATTCATCTGAATGGGGGGCATTTTGGCGGCAAGTACATGGTGAATATGCCCGAAGAAAGTTTTTGGGGAGATAGAGAAAATTTTGTAAATACCCAAGTAAAATATCTGCGGTTTTCAGTAACTACACCCCAAACCTGGACAGAAGCTACACCTGTTACCCTATGGTTACGTCTGTGGGTCTGGCCCACCCTCTTGGCTCAATGGGTGTCACACCAGTAGGGTACCAGTGGTGACACTACTTTCTTTATGGATTTACTTTGTTTTTGCTGATCCCTACTCTTTGAGACAATAGAATTTTTAACCTTATATGCACACGGTGGGTATTACACACAGGCAATCCACAGCGTAAGGCCTCATGCACACGACCATGTGACATCAGTTTTTTCCTTTTGCAATCCCATGGACTTCAGTGGGTCTGTGTGCAGTGTCCTACTATGTGTTATATGTGGGCACTTTAAACTCTTGCTGCTAAATGTCATACTAATGTATTTCTGTCTAAGCTGCAATTCCTATTAACAGGCTGTTAGTGTCATTACATCCAATCGCCCCTAGGTGGTGCTGGCATCACACACATATATATATTTAGAGCTGGGGTTTGCTAATAAAGTGGACTTGAGAGGAAGTGAGTGAGTGAGGGTACGGAGAGGATAGGTTGAGGACGTTAATGGAGGAGCAGAACAGGCCCAGTCCGCAATGTAGCTGCCATATTATCCCTTTGGCTCTCGCCAGGCTAAGGGAGCAAGCAGATCAAGAACAGTATTACAGCAGCACAGACCAGTGAGTCTACGTCTGGATATAGAGAAAGTCTAGTGGAGGTTGGAGCCGAATTAGCCAATGGACTTCACAAGCACCAGTGACCAGGAGGAACCTAAAATTACCTGGACACAGCTGGATGATTAAGGCGCCAAATTCTCCTTTACCACATGCCTCTATGGACATAGTGGACCGTAATTCTTCAGTGAGCATTCTTTCCAAAGAATGGAGCAGAAGACTGGTGCCTGCCATTAGGGAGACCGCCCTGTGGATTGCTACTGACCAGTAAGAGTTACTATCCTGAAAGCTCGAGAGTGGACAAAGTATAGAAAGATATCGAGAGAAGGAAAACTCCTCAAATTACAATTACCAAGCCTGTTATAAGGAATACAGCTGAACCAATATTTGGGATTATCGCTTTACCATATAAATGAACTGTACCGAGTACCTGGAGACAAGTGATCTACTAAAAGTTCTGTTGTTTACTACACTTAACTCCTCATCCTTTCTACCACCTTCATTTGCACCTAATGGTGCTGGCGTCACGAACAACCGGGGTCCCAGCCTCCAAAGCACCCTAAACACCTATACCATCAAGGGCACCTTAACTACCATCTGGCTGGTGATCCCTGTGCTAGAGACTGCCCCGGAGGATTTAGTGCTGTCTTCCCATCCACTGCAAGCCGGCCCAGGGAGGCTCGGCTAACCGTGAATACCAAACAACTACTACCGCCATCGGCCCACCGTAGCTCACGTGTTGCCCCTGCGGCCCGGTCGCTGCATGTGGTCCGCATGTTGCAGAATGGACATACAGATGCAGAAGGAACGCGGATGGTCCTTGTATTTTCTGCATCCATATGTCCATTCCGCAGAAGAGAGAACATGTTCTATTCCCGGGCGCAAAGAAGTCAATAGGTCCAAAAAAAGATGCAGACCACGCAAAATACATACGGTCGTGTGCATGAGGCCTAATACAGTGCCTGCCAAGTAGATGAGATTTTGAATATTGCAGCATGTCAATTGTCCGTGCAGATTTCACCCTTTGCAATGCAAAAGGGAAAAATCCGGGACGAATCTGCATCAAAGTCCGCCACGGACATATGCAGATTTCGGGGAAAAACGCATGAAAATCTCCATAAACAAAACTGCCGCTGCGTATCCGTACGTAAGGGTTCACGGGTCACTAAATGATGCTCTTATTTGGCCATCGCCCCTTTGTCATAGCGCAACACGGTCGATCAGTCTCGTGGCGACCTCATGGATGCAAACAATAGCACCTCTGCCGCCTCTGTCCCCATGACAAACATTCAGGGACCTGATAATGACCCTATGTGTAAACCTTGCTGGAGATCATGGGGGAAGGGGGCATTCAGGGCTTCCAGGCCCCCACAAAATAACTTTAAAAGTCACGAAATACAAAAAAAAAAAATATGGACTTAAATGAGTGCCTTCCCAAGAAGTTCTGCAGCAGCTGAGGACTCTGCAGAGTGGATGGGACTCACAGGAAACCCTGAGTAGTGAAATCCATCTGCCCCCAGCGCTTGCCCCCCTCGCACAGCCGCCTGCCCGCTGCTCTCACTGCTCAGCACAGGAAGGAGGTGATGGCTGCACTGTGGAATGTGTGGTATGCCTGGCGGAAGATACTATTCTCCGCCGCGGGGGTGGTCGGGGCTGCCCGTTTCGGCGTTACACGGCTTTGGCGGAGACAGTCAGCGGTTATCCGCGGCTCGTCTGATCCGTGAAGCCAAGGCTAATTCGTGGCATAATAAATATATAGAAGGGAGAGGACCGAAGGTGGAACTTTAGGCGATACTGTCAGGAAGGTTCCCCCCCGTCGCTGTGTCTTGGTACGTCCCGTGGTAGGTGGGATTGGCTCTGCGGGGAAGTCTCTGGCAGATCAATGAAGTCGCTTTGATGGCAGTGTCGGCCAATTGAGCGGAGCGCCAGGGGCACACACAATCATAATAATCACAAGGGCTTCCATTTGTCACCCGGCCGGGCGGTGTGAGGCGCTGTGAGAGGGGATACAGCCTGGTGTGGTGGGCGCCCTGTACCGCAGGCTGCACGGAGAGCGGAGTTGGGGAAACTTACCTACAAAGTTGCCTTTATTTCTGCCGGAGGATACACACGGGCACAGCACGGGGACGGAGCCGAGCACGGACCAGGAATGATTTTTCCGAGTAGCAGTAACCCAGTGAGAACCCCGTACAGGAAGCAGGTGAGAGAGGAGAGCTCCGCGATCTGCTGGTTGTACAGATGTGATCGGCTGTCCTGATCGTACCAACTGGGGATGCAGAATCTGTGATCGGCCATGGCACCACTCTTAGGGGGGGGTCGTGCAGATGTGATCTGATTGTGCAGAAGCGGTAGCTGGTCAGATCTGATGATGCAGAGCCGATCTGATCGGGTGGGGAGGGTATGCTGCAGATGTGCAGGCTGTAAATGTGATCTTCGGTGTCATTAGGGGGAGATCAGTATGTTGGAGATCTTATGATCTCATGTGTGTCTTGCAGATCCCATTGTACAGATGTGATGTGAGGATGGATGGGCTGTATAGATCTGGTTGTAGAAGACGTGATCTATACAGACTGTGTGTTATACTATATACAGTGTATGCTGCGCTCTCTCTCTCTCCTATATATATATATATATATATATATATATAGAGGGTTATACAGTATGGCATGTGTATAGGCTCCGGGATACATCCAGTATAATATATCGCTATATATATATATGGAGGGTTATACTGTATGGCATGTGTATAGGCTCCGGGATACATCCAGTATAATATATCGCTATATATATATATGGAGGGTTATACTGTATGGCATATATATAGGCTCTGGAAAGTCAGAGTTGGCGTCTATACATTTGGCGCTATTACTTATGGTATCTATATGGACAGTATATTACACTATATAAAGGGATCCTCTGACTTTTCGGGATGACGTTAGTTCTTATGTCCCGGGTATTATAGGGGTGGGTCTGATGTCCTGCTTGTATATGGGCCGCAGGCTATAGGGCACATAGCATCTTCTATAGACCCCAACTTTTCAGTGTATACTTGTAGTGTCGTACATAATAGGTACACGGTTTCCCCATGTATTTCTATGGCTATAGCTAAGTCCTGACAGTACATGGACACTGGGGATATCCGCTCCATACCATCTTCTAGCAGTATATTACTGTATATATATATATTTAATAATCTCTCTGGGCGAGGAGGGTCTGGAGTGACTCTGTAGAGGCGTCCGAATCTGCTGTCCTGCTTTTTCCTGAGTCATTGGCACATCCCTGTGATCCCGTGTCCTGCTCCCTGTGTGCTATCCATAGGCTCTGATCATCTTCATTTATAGGAAGAGAGACGGCTGTAAGTGATCTGATATCCCTAATGCCCAGGAACAGTCGGCGACCCCTGCTTCACGTGCTGGCTCCAGTAATGTATTCAGGGCATACGCTGCGGTCACCTTGTCTTTTATTACAGCGATGGGGGTATTATAGGCTTGTGTCATTTATAAGATGTCATTGGCGACCGTGTCTCGCCAGATCCAGTGCAATCTGCTAGATGCAATCCAGTCAATACTGTAAAAAACCATCTGTTCCCACCCGTACTGGGGGGTTATTTTCTTAAGGCATGTATATAAAAGTGTAGCAAATACTTAGAAATAGCCTTCCGTGTTGTCGCTCCGGGAGGTTTACTTAGTGCATCGAGATTATTGACACAGATGTTTTAATACATTTGGAAGCCCTAGAGGCACATCAGTCAGGTGTTCGTGGGGTGTTTGTTTTCTAGACTTAATAATATCGTTTTTTTATTATTTAGATATGCAATTGACGGCCGGTTTAGTCTTTTTTATCTTATTTGTTTGTTGTATATTTTATTTCTTGTGTTTATTTTGCTAAAAGATTCAGTCGCTTCATTCAGTGCAACAAAAGCAAAACCCATAAAATGACATAGTATGGCACACACCCTGCCCTCCGCAGCCACCCCGTCAAGGCCAAATTGGTAGTTACAGTATTTTCTCACTCCACCTGTAACTCTTTAATTAAGTGGTTCACCCTTTAGGTTGTGTTTGTTGTCAGTGCAACCACAGGGTGTTAGCATTGAGATGCAAAAAAAAAAAAAAAAAAACCTGCTGAGGGTGAGGCCTGTTACTGGAAGGGCTGTACCGTGTGCGGATGTGAGTGCTCTGCCTGGTCTTGTGTTCGCAGATAAGATGCAGTGCATGCAGAGACCTCTGTGAATCAGCAGCACACACAGACTTCCCTTTTTTTAATTCCATTCATTGCAGCAAGCAGAAGATGAATGCTCTGACATTATTCTGCCATGAGAGTGGGGTACCGGCGGTGCTTGTGGCAGAGCCCCTTTTTTTTTTTTTTTTTTTTTTTTTGTCACCGGTCTGTATACAGGAGTCGGGCGCTGCATCATATTGGCCTGCACTTGGCTTCAACAAAAGTCACGTGTGACTCTCTCTCTCCTGCATGATCTTCTCTTATGGACAGAGTTGTTCTATCGGGTTCTGTAAGACCTATAAGGGATCCTGGGACAAGTCAGAATGCATAGGAAAAAACCACGATCGATATTGTGTCAATAAAAAAAAAATAATGTAAAAATTCCCAATTTTTTTAAAAAAATTAAGGGATTCTGGGACAAGTCAAAATGCATGGGAAAAAGCCACGATGGATATTGTCAATGAAAAAAAATGTAAAAATTCCCAATAAAAAAAAAAAATTAAGGGATTTTAGAACAAGTCAAAATGCGTAGGTAAAAGCCACGATAGATATTGTGTCAATGAAAAAAAAAGTAAAAATTCCCCAATTTTTTTAAAAAAATTAAGGGATTTTGGGACAAGTCAACATGCATAAGTAAAAGCCACGATAGATATTGTGTCAATAAAAAAAATTCTAAATTCAAATTATTTTTTTTAAATAAAGGGATTCTGGGACAAGTCAAAATGCATAGGAAAAAGCCACGATAGATACTGTGTCGATGAAAAAAATGTAAAAATTCAAATTTTTTTTTTTAAATAATGAAGGGATTCTGGGACAAGTCAAAATGCATGGGAAAAAGCCACGATAGATATTGAGTCAATGAAAAAAAATTTTTTTAAAAAAAGTATGGTTTCATCGGTCGTGATCATGGCCTGCATGCAGAGAATAATTATGCTATTTCAATGCCATTAAAGCAAATGTTTAATTATAGTTTATTTTACAGCTCCCATTGAAGTCTCTGTGCATGTGTTTCATCATTCAGGGAGAGAGAAGTGACAGCTTTGCCCTGTGCACATAGCTTGGGAATTATGGGGAGGTCTCTTGTGACTGCTTTTTATAGGCGACTGTTCAAATCAAAGCTGTAGCGAGACAGTATAATAATAAATAAACAAAATAAAAATACAAAATGATAATAAAAAATGATGAATTTGCTAAACTCTGGCTTTCATGAAGATATTGATGCGTTTCAGAGGGCCTCCTATCGGACATTAATGTGAGTGCATTAGAGGGTGGTCTCTCGTTACATCATGAGTGATGCAGCTCCAGCAGGAGGTCTCGGGTTGCTTTATAACGATAATATATTGCCCTTTTTCTCTAGTTTTATGTGGCAGCGATGGTTCTGCATCACTGGGGAGATGGACACCCTTAATGCTAGATGGATAAGGTGTCCTGCGATGACAGGTGCTGAGCTTCCTCCAGAGGTGTCAGACTTTTTTAGGACTTGTTAACTAAATAAGAATTTAGGCGAGAACAGATTAGCTAGTTTGATTGTTAAAGGACCTTTGAGAGTATTCATCAGGCAAGGTAAAACATGTGTGTATTATGTCATCTAAGGGTTAGGCATTTTGTAGGCCTTTTTATGAAACGTTAAAAAATAGATACATTTTATTCATATCACCTTTTTTCATACATGAAATGTCCCAGATTGTGATGGAAACAGACATTAGCCTTTCTTGGAAGCCTCTTCATTTCCAAAGACTTTTTGACCCCTGAAGTCCTTTCTATTCTGTAGGATTTCCTGTACATACATTTATATATAGGCTAGTTAAAAAAGAAAAGACCTAAAAGATATAGATTAAAAGGTTATGCGCCTTGTTAGTCACAATGCTTTTACTTTACAATATTGGAGAAAATCATAGAGAATGTTTTGTCATTAAATTTAATGTCTGTTTTTGCTTTCGTTTTTCATTTTTGACCTAAAAGACAGAAACCAACTGTAAAATCTGCACCTCGGCAACTAAACAAAATTGTGCGGCGTTTGCTTAAAGTCTAATCGATTGATTGAAATTAAAAAATAAAAAATGTCCTTTTTTTAACCTTTATTTTATCTTTTTTTTTTTTTTTTTTTTTTTTTTTTATTCGACTCCACTAATTCATCAAGGGTTGGAGCAGCAGTTACTTATTCTCTGCCAGTTTACTGCTGACCAAGGTGACTGCAGACATATTGATTTCTCGACTCACGAAGCCCCCTATTCCCCTTAGGCCAGGTTGACACAGTTGGGTTTTTTAATAACCTTTGTTTTTTTTGTTTTTTAAGTCATAACAAGGGGAATGCAAAAAAAAAGAGGAGAAATAGAAGTCTTTCTTCTATACTGTTCGTACATGCAATGTAAATCATTTTTAGAGACCTTCTGTCACTTTGCACATGTCTGAGCTGCAGGCAGCAGGTTATAGAGCAGGAGGAGCTGAGCAGATTGATGCACAGATTTGTGGGAAAAGATTTAGTGTAGCTTGTAACTTGATTGATTGATCTCTGGGCTTAGGAGTCCAGTGGGCGGTCCTATTCATCTGTGCATTAACCTTAACATGCCTACTGGACTCCTAAGCCCAGATTGAAATGAATAAAGGATAGGTTATACTGATTCTTCTCCAATAAAACTATATATCTATCTGCTCAGCTCCTCCTGCAGATCAGACCCCATGGATCTAACAATATATGGTTTTATCAAAACTATCTTTAAAAATATATGTTTATTCTCTAACCCCATAGTAGACTGGAGATTTTCACACCCTTTGGGGCAATTCACAGAATGGGATGTGTAGGACGCATAATTGCAATTACATCTGTCCCTCTGTTCTCTACATTCCTGGAAAATCCCAATGACAGACTGACCTGCTGGGTTGTGCCAGCCCAAGACAGACCGTAGACAAAGTTTAGTTTATTTCTTAATTGGACCTTAAAGTTAAGGTATAGATATAGAGATAGTAAAAAAAAAAAGTTAAAAACACTCGTTTTACAGTAGAAGTCAGTGGGCAGATGGGACCAAATAGGTGACATATGTTAGCACGGTATTTATTTGGCTCCACCCGACAAAAAGCAGAAATACCTCTTTGTTTTTTCGTTAAAGCAAATAATGGTTCCCTAATATGTTAGAAATACAGTTTCTATATACCAAATCAATACTGATTTTGATAGAACTGGTAAGGCCAAGTTCACATCTCCATCAGAGGCCTCGTTCGAGGTCTTCACCACAAATTCTGTCAAAAATATCAGACAAAAAAGTCCTGCATGCAGGACTATTTTGTCCCGTAAAATGGCAGGTTTCCCAATAGAAACCTGACTATAATGGGATCCATCTGCTCCGCTAGTTTATGTGCCAGATCCAGCACTTCTGTTCTTCTAGATGTTATGCTCCTACATCAGAGCAGAACAATAGAAATCAATACCAATATGTTTTATTTTTGCAGAGTTTTTGATATAGATTAACTATAGGGTCCAAATATGAAATTAACCAAACTTTATTGATTTTAATAATAATCTTTATTGATATAGCGCCACCAAATTCCGCAGCGCTTTACAATTCAGAGGGTTCATGTACAAAACAAAAGACGTCACAACGTAACTGGCTCCTATACGACTGAAACTCTAGGAGTGAGGGCCCTGCTCGCAAGAGCTTACAATCTATGATTTTAGAAAAAAATTGTCTTCCGTCTGGCCTGGCATCACTGAGCACGTCGCACTGAAATGATGAATGTAATCGCGTTTGCGTCCTACACATCCCATTCAGTGAATTGCCCTAAAACAGGGATGTCAAACTCGTGGACCTTCAGCAGTTGCAAAACTACAACTTCCATCATGTCCGGACAGATTACAGCTATTGGGGTATGCTGGGAGTTGTAGTTTTGCAACAGCTGGAGGGTCCACGAGTTTGACATGGTGTGAGAATCTGCAGTGTATCATGGGGCTATAGCCAGGGTGACCGAGAAAGCCGGCTACTCCCACCACACCCCCTATTCAGTGTCCCAGCTGCAAATGAAGCAACCACTGTACTCCAAATGACTTGATTTAATAGAGAAAATATTCAGTGTCCATAATCCCGTCCCAGCAGGGAGGGCTGGAGGGAACATTTGTTTGGCAGTAAACATTTACTTCCTATACATGGACAGAATACACGGCTTTTCACACTCCAAATCCATCACTTGACATTCATAGGTCTACGATTCCCAGGCAATCCAATTAGAGCTTTGTGGGATCTAAAACTTTTGCAAACATGTGGTATGAGGTCTGCTCCATCTGTTTTTACTCATTTATCCCCGACTCTTTTGTCACCCTGCAAACAGGCAGTGTTACATTGGATTTTCTTTGCTCTGTAATCTGTTTGCCTAGTTGCTGACCCCATGTTGGGGGGGGCGGGGAGGGTTCAAAAGAGGTGATGAAGAGGTAAGCAAGCCTAGATTGCAAAATTAAGGCAAAAGAGAGCGAGAAAGAAATAATTCTTGCTTTACAGTCACGTTTTTCAATCATTTTATAATAATAGAATCTGGTGTTATTATATAATTTTACTTGTTTATGTTGACTATATATAGTTTTTTGGTTTGTTTTAACCTGGCTTTCAGCAGATTATCAGGGTGTTATAGCAATACCTTCCAGTGTTTGGCCTCGATAGAAACTAAACTAAAGTGTGGAATTAAGCCCTTCATGCTCCCCTCCCCCCACCATTCTGTGCACACAGTTCCGCTTGGAAATGGCTCATCCCCTTGCTCTCTAGGCACACTGGAAGAGTTCTTAATGTGAATGATACAAGGGCCATTACAGCTAAGCAAGGGTTACTTATGTCCTGTTAAAAAAAGGCAGTGTGTATAATAAAATTTAAATAATTTGTGTACAGTGCCATGGAATACGTTGGAGCCATAGAAACACCACATACGTACTACATAAAATAAATAATGGTTAGCTGCAAAGCATGAGATTTGTTTATCACTTTGTGGTTATATTTTGACTTTTAGATGCGTTTTTACACATCGTGGGAAGAATATTGCACATTATTAAAAATATTTAATATGTTTCCAATTTAAAGCAAAAAGAAATTTCAATTTCAAAAAAGTAATTTCTCCATCCAAATATATTCACCTTTCTCCAAACAGT
Source organism: Bufotes viridis (assembly GCA_033119425.1). Taxonomy (NCBI): domain Eukaryota; kingdom Metazoa; phylum Chordata; class Amphibia; order Anura; family Bufonidae; genus Bufotes; species Bufotes viridis. The sequence goes on along the minus strand of CM065595.1, from coordinate 134,610,187 downwards.
TTTTGCAATTTTTAAAAAATATTTTGTAAATGATAGGGCCAGGTTCCAGTTGTAGCCAATACCAATATCTACTGTAATATACAGTAGATATTTATATTACATTTTTATCGGATAATTTTACCTCCTATCGTAGACAATACTAGCTAAATTGGAACAAATATTTTTGGGCGGGGAACCATTATTTTTGTTAATGGCCTTATGGTCTTTCATGCAATTAGCGTAAAAGCCGTACAATATTGTTATCTGATAGTTTGCTCAGCTCTGTGTATTTGAAATAAATTCCCGGGAAGGTAAAATGGATGCCTCCCCAGTGTCCAATGCAATTTGTAGTTCCTATGGTAACCCGGGGCAGCAGAGAATAAAAATGATTTGTAACACCGAAACCATAACATTTAAAGAGGCAGGGAGCAGGAAATACTCAGGGCAAGACCCTGCCATGTGTGTTACACAGATAAGAGTTTTCGGGGGTATTTACAGCGTGCGGATGTTCTGGATTATTGTTGGATTCCCACCGTAAAGTTGGAGTTTTAGGGAGTTATATCATGTTTAGGGGTATTCAATGGTATAGGAAATATGTAAAAAAATGGTAACACTCTGGCTTTAATAGGTAGGAACCATAATATATATATATATATATATATATATATATATATATATATATATATATATATAAAAGTCAATAAACGTTTTAGAAAAAAAATCAAATTATAAGCTATAACTTCAATATTCATGGTTTCAGTGGTCCAATTCGTTTTAACCATATCCTCCTGAAAAGAAAAATCTCAGTTTTGGCCGGTTTAGTAATGTGTAGGTCTTGATTCCTCAGACAGCAGTTTCAGGAAGGGACGTAAAATTTTTGTATATGAGCATGAGAGGAAGTAGAAGCTGCAAGCGCAAAATACAAAAATATAACTATATTATACAAAATTATTATAGTTATACAAAAATATAACTATATTACTATACCGTTTAGGAGCCAGTGTGACTTATTTTTTTTAATTTTTAGCATAAAGAAACCAAAAAGTGTTTTAGGATATATGTAAGGCTACTTTCACACGTTCTTGTTTTCCAGTATTGAGATCCGGCAGAGGATCTCAATAACGTAAAAAGACCATTCAGTTTAGTTTTTATGCATTCTGAATGGAAAGAGTGCATCAGGATGTCTTCCGTTCCATCAGCATTCCGTTTTGTGACCAGACACAAAACCGCTGCAAGCTGTTCGGTCATAAAAACGTAAAAAAAAACGGATCCGTCAATAAAAACAACGTAAGTCAATGATGCATAGAAAAAATTGATCCGTCACCTATTGACTTTCAATGTATTTACTGATGGATCCGTTTTGTTTTTTTTTCCATTTTTTTTGATCTCACACAACCACATCCTGGTGGAACGGTGCAGAATCAAAACGGATCTGTTTCATTCCGTTATTGAGATCTTCTGCCGGATCTTAAGACCGGAATTTACAACGCAAGTGTGAAAGTAGCCTAACAGCACTTCTCTCTTATTTCCTTTTTTTTTTATATATATTTTTTTTTTTTACTAACTATTGCACGGTAATAACATTGATCTAGTGAAACCTCTTTAGAAGACCTGATTGTTTTCCTTAGATGTGTTGCTGAAAGATTTTTTATTTTATTTTAAAGACTTCTCGACTTTCAGTACTGGACGGTAGATGGTAAAGTTTCATAAAAGTCTTGATTTATGCAATAGACGGCTTCGGCGGCAGAGGTGCGAAGTAACAAATGTCATTGTTTCCTATGAAGCCATTTACAGTACTTGTGACACAACTGCAGTAACAGTAATAATTATTGGGCAAGAGAAAATGGGTGCATTATGTGCTGATGGGGATGCCAGATGTGACCTGCAAATTGAGGAGGAAGGGGTATTTTACATTGTATGTTCTTTTGGATATACTGAGTTTATAGGTGTGTGATAAATAGATTTATTTTTATTTATTTTTTTGCTTTATCTTTCTTTTTTCCTATTGGCAATTGAAAAAATGTGTCCAAAGGTTGGACTCCACCGTTCTGTTCTGTTGTGGAACAGATGTTGGAAATATCTCTCTTCAAAGCAGCTGGAGTTCCCACCCAGTGCAAATCATGGAAGTCGTTCCGGTCAAGAAGACCTGCAATGTACAGAGAATTGTTTGTAGAATTCCCATAGGACCAGGCTAAAATGTTCTCATATGCAGCCCTTCCCGGAACAAGTTTTTTTTTTGCTTTGTGAAGCAGGGAAAGGATCATCAGTTTCGCAGATACTTGATTTTACCCAGATGCACATTGAAGTACAGAGCCGTTAGTGACAATGATTTATGGCACTGTGGGTACATACAGTGCCACATTATTATTATTATTCGCTTTATTGTGAAGGTTCCTACTGTTTCTTCCAGACTGTGAAAGGAAGTCTTTGTCGTTGGCTATGCACAAAAATGTATGAAGTCGTTTTGTAGAAATCTGGCTAATGTACGTAATATGTCCTTCTGGAATTTGTAAGTTCCTCTTTATAATTATCTGTAACTATATTGGAAAGTTCTAATAGAAACCGGAATAACTTTTCATTTTGCCCTAAAGAAGAAAAAAAATAGTAAAACTTTTCGGTTTATTTTAGTTGGTATGATCTCATTTGCAAGCGGGAGACATCCACCTGTAGTCATCTGTTTCGGGGTTCTTGCCCCTCATCAGTACAGGGCAGGTTACTGGTTGGCTCAATGAAATGTCACATCTGCATCTTCTAAGATCCGGCAGGTTGTTCCGGCAGAAGTCCTCCGGATCTGGCATTGCCAGATAGTGCCTCACACCGCAGGAGCCCACAGACTATAATGACATCTGGTGGGGATCCAGATGCTTTCTGGTGAAATTCCAGCTTTTGGATGGACAAAAACCATTGTGTGCAAGGTTTGATGTCCAGCTGAAAACCCAGCACCCGTGCTGGAAAGCGCCCGGATCCCCTCCAGATCCCATTGTAGTCTGTGAGGTCCGGCAGTGGGCTATGCCAGATTCAGAGAGCTCTGGCAGGCTGTTCTGCCGCAACAGCCTTTCCTGGTCCAGGATATTGCAGAAGTGAACCTACCTTAACCTGCCCTGTACTGGCTGACTCGATGAAATAACCCACCCCATGCTATTGCTATTCAGCTTAGTTATATCTGTTTCCAGTTCTATCTACTTTTCTTTGTCTTGGATGCTTTTTACACCTACCTCAACCGGTGTGAAAGGGCCGTGTCTAAGCAGAGTGATACAATGTGGCAGGAGAGGTCATGAGCATCTCATGAGGGGGGGTCAGTCTCTTGACACCCCCACCAGTCAGCTGTTTCAAAGGTCTTCAGCTCTTGGGCAAGCACTCCTCAAAGCATACCAATACCAGCGCCGTGCATTGTGTAGCGGCTGTACTTGGTATTGAAGCCCAAGCCTGTTCACTTGAATGGGACTGAGCTGAACATAGGCCATGTGTCCAATAAATGTGACGTCACTGGCCTAGGAAAAGGTCAATGCGTTTAATGGAGAACTCTGTCAGCAGTTGGACCACCACTGATCAGAAGACCTATCCTGAGGAAAGTTCGTCAATATTTTACTCCTAGCAAATCCTTTTAAAAACCTGGGACATTTTTTAGCCTGAGGAAGAGAAATATCTAGCAAGTAGTGCCAGTTATAATATCCAGCAAATATGGGTACCTTGAAATATGTCGCTGGTACCCAATGTTTTGGGTTACTTTGTATTGAGTGCTATGCAAGTTCTTATTGGCTGATTGGTAGTCAAAATTAAAGTAGCTCCTAAATGCTACAGTAATTTATCCACCTTTCGAGTTAACCACATTCTGTCTCAAACTAATGTCTCGGGCATTTACTGTAGGGTCTTATAGTATATAGTCGTAGCTTGGGGCTTTGGGAAGCAATAAACAATAATGTCTTTATGAGAGAGGAGAGTATTGGAATTTTAAATATCGTCTACCATACAAATATTACTACTGCCTATGTAGACCAATGATCGACCAGTTACTGAATACTTTAGGATCCACTTAAACTAATCCAATGGTATTCCCAATGTAAAATAAAATGTGCATCTTATAAAGCGAAAAATATGGTTGATGCTCAAACCTTTAGACACAAAACAATTGTAGCCTCGTTGTGTACCCGAATTGTTTGTTCTCTGCTTTAAGCTGCATTTACACGAGCCAATAATCGTCCAGATTATCAGGAACGATAATCTGCCACCGATTACCTGAAACGCTTTTTATAGGGTGATCCTGACGTTCATGCGGGCACTCCAGTTATAGTTTTGGGACAGCAGATCGTGTGGTCTAAACAGCGATCTTCTCAGAAACCTTGAATCTATATGAGGATGGGAGATCACAATAGCTATCCCTCGTCCTCAAACAGTGAAGGAGATGACTGCATGTAAATCCTTGGTCTCCTTTACTGAACAAGCAGCTGACTACTCGGGAAGGAACGCTTTCTTCCCAACAATCGGCTGCAGAATCATCCCATCTAAATCTACCTTCAGACATAGGGATTAGGAAGCTACCGATCTCCTAGAAGTAAGTCTAGTTGTAAATGGTACTCTAGGATGTTGGGTGGCCTCTAGAATGAAGATGAGTTTATTGACTGGTAAAATGTGTTTTCTCCATGTAGGTGTAGTCAAACACACATGGTCCATTGACAGCTTCTTGAGCTTGTCAAGGATCATGAGGGTCTAATTAAGTAAACTTAGAAGACTGCTCCTTCAAGTCTAAGATTTGGTGACCTCGTAGAACTAGTTTATGAAAGCCAGTCCTAAGGGAATATTGGCTAGTCAGGAATTTTGAAACCATGGCTGCTGTCTACCAGATATAGCACCACACTTGTCCACATCTTGTGTGTTGTATTACAGCTTAGCTTCATTCACTTTGGTGGGCTGCAATGTCAGACACAAGCATACAAAATGGCAGCGCTGGTTTCGGAAGAAAACGTCCTTATTTTTCTTATCCTTTAAACTTAGATTTTTGGAGCCACGTTAGTCAGTAAACTGTATCAAGTAATTCCATTTAAGCTTCATCCCGACACACCCCAAACCTGCCTTGGAACGTCCACCCCTGGGTGGGGTGTACCTAAGACCTGCCTATTTTGGGCTGGGACAAATTAGTAAATTCAAACAACTCAATCAGATTTTGTACTGTTGACAACTATGCACACAGTGATACTACGGACGGTAGTGGTGCAGATTCTGGACGAAAGCAACCATGTTTTTCTAATCTCAAATTCTTTATAGTAACCGTTTAGTCCTACCCTTAGTAAAGATAGATTCACATCTCCACTAAGGTTAATCCGATAGTCTGTTCCTCTGCCAGAGTCACCGTATCCGGCACAGCCAAATAACTCCGGACATCACCAGATCCCCATTTTCTAGTTTAAATGCTGGCTTCTGGGCAGATACCAGTATTTGTCTGGCTGGAGATTATGCCGGAAGACATTATAGTCAGTGGGGGAAAGAGCCGTGTGTGGCGGCATCTGGCTATGCCAGATACGGTAACTCTGGTAGTCTGTTCCTCTGCCAGAAAAGATTACCGGATTATCTTTAGCGGAGATGTGAACATAGCCTAAGGCTCTTTCCTTTCAGTATGTTTGTGGCAGTTTCCTGATAATCTTCTTTTTCTTGTTGGTGGTTTCAGTAATCTGTAATTGAGAATCATTCTGCCCTTGCTGTAATAGAAATAAGCTCTCCATGCACTGAGCTCCTGATGAGCTTGTGAAAGACTTGTGTTTATGGACAACAGCCAATCAGCGGAGGGAGAGAGCAGCAGCTTAAACCAATCAATGAGAAAGGAGGTGTGTGTAAGACTACCACGGACTCTCTGTAGGCACCGTAGCTGACCGGTGGTCACTGACCACTGAGCTGCTGCAATAGAAGTGAGGTAAAATGCACCAAAGGGGCAAGATCTGAGAAAAATAAATAGCAGGTAATTATTACCTATCGGTAGTGACTTGCATACAATTTATTAGCTAAAGACTGGACAGTCACTCTAAGCAATGGGAACACTTTTGAATGCATATTATGTAACTGGTGGACAAAGACCAAAGACCTCTTGTGCTTGAGGTCAAGTGTCCCTCACCCCTTCTAGACTATTGAACTGGGCCAACTACCAGTGGTACTGGTATTTTCATAGTTCAGGTAGTTGCACCAGCTCTAAATTGTCATATTATCCGACTATTTACTGTAATCCTTCATTTTATTCTATAATTTTTACCATCCAAAGTGCACATCCTGTATGGATGGAGCGCTAGCCACTATATAATCAATCTTTTGTGTTCAATAAGCGTCTGCATCTGGGCTTTACAGGCCGCAGGAACAAAATAATGACTAATCAGGTTTTCAGATAAAGAGAATGTCTCATTCTTGGCAATCGTTTTCAATTTAAGGATTACAGATGTAACAGATTGTATATGGTGTCACTCGTGAAGATGCCTTGGCGTCAATTCAGAGACGGAGAGGGTTTTGGAAATAATGCCTGAAAAAAGAGCTACTTGGCAGCAAAAAAATGCACCTGTAATAAGTTATAGTTTCTATGTGAAAAACTTGTGATCGGGGTAATGTATGTAAAACAAAGAATGGTTTCACTGTCAACTACCAGACTACCATGAGTGAAATGTGCAGGTGGTCCAGATAGTAATATTATTGACCTGAAGTACCAGGGTTCGAATCTATCCCTATTTTCATCTGTCTCCTCCCTTGTAAACCTACTGATAAGCAGGGTTGGCCTTATGGGTACATGACCAGAGAGCATCACATATATGTATTGGGAGTGGGGTGCCACTGGCTGTGGTATATTGGTTGTCTGGGGCCCGCACCGCCATTTCCACACTTCTGGCAATAGAAAGGTAGCCAGCCAGGATGCAGCCACATTCGCTTGGCCGGTGTTATTTCGGCAGCTATTTGGCAGTGTAATTTTGGTTTCATTATTGAGCACTGTACGTTAAATCCTAAGATTGGGGGGTCAAACTGTGGCCAGCCTCGTTGATGAGCTACTGTCTTTTTATGAAATTAGCTCTGATGTAGGTGTATTTCTATGGGATCTGGTGTTCCGTTATAGTGATAAGGCGCATTTACACTGCACTATTATCAGGCCCATTATCAGGAACGTTCACAATAATTGACTCATCTAAAGATGCTCGTTAATCGCTTGAATTCATCCTTTGTATGCAGACATCTAAATCATCGTTTCCGGGTAGCAGATTGTGCTGAACAAACATGGATCGGTACGAGGATGAGGGAATGCAGTAGCCATCTCTCCTCCCTATACAGTGGAGCTGATTGCTGCCAGCGATGAGCAGGGAGTTACCGGGAGGGAACAATCCCTTCCCATAATTTCCTGCTCAGCCAGCTCGTGTAAATGCACCATTAGGCCTCATTCACATGACCGTATCCCTTTTGCGAATACCAGTCGTGTGCATGTTGCTAAATTTTTTTCACGTTGATGGGAATGGACAAGAATAGGACGTGTTCTATTTATTTTTTTCTGGCCAGCGGAACGGACATATGGATACGGACAGTACGCGGGTGAGCTGTCCAGGTTCTGCTGGGCCAATGAAGTGAATGGTTCTGCATCCGATCCGGAAAAGAAATACGGTTGTGTGCATGGGGCCCAGGCTTTGAACCCCCACCGATCTGATGTTGTTGACTTCGGCCTCATGCACACGACAGTAGGTGTTTTGCGGTCCGCAAAACACGGAAGCTGTTCTGCGTTCCATTCCGCAATTTGCGGAACGGAACGCGGCCCATTGTAGAAAAGCCTATTCTTGTCCGCAAAACGGACAAGAATAGGACATGCTATATTTTTTTTCCGGGGCCACGGAACAGAGCAAAGGACGCGGACAGCACTTTTTCGGCCCCATTGAAGTTAATAGGTCCGCGCCCGCGGCTCGGACGCAGACCTAAAATACGTTCGTGTGCATGAGGCTTTAACCTGAGGATAGGTTACCAATATTACCTGTTTCACACCATTAGAAGCGATGACAGATTGCTAGGATATGCTATAACTCCCTGATCAGTAGCCGGGACCACACCAGTCCTCAGACTGAAGTAGCTGCAACACTGCGAGTGATCGGTAAGGTCTCCACCGATTATGAAATGGTGGCATGTCTTAGCGCTATATCATCACATTTTAAGATGTAACCCATTATAGAGGTTAATAAACAGGGCTTCACTATAAAGAGAACATTTCATCGGTCCTGACGTTATCATATACCGTAACTAGCTGGCAGTGTAGGGCATACTGAAGTCATGTTACAGCACTTACTATGTTTTCTATGCACTGCCTCGTTCGCCCGCTGTGCCCCCCGGTTTCCCACCTTGTATGTAAATCCATACCGTTGGTACAGGGAGGAGGAGACGGCTGTGTTTTAAAGGGGGCGTCACCTTCTCCCTGGCTGTGACGCTCTTCGCTGTGATTGGCCAGCTGGTTGCAACTCCTTGTCCCCAGCTTTAAAGCCTTAGATGCTTTGCTATCAAAGAGAAGAGGAGTCGTCAGCCCATGTAGTTATTATTTGGAGAGTATTATTTAGAGATGCACTTACTTTTCTGTAGAGTACCACATTATGTGCTGCTACAATAAAAGTAATGGACAACAGATTAATAAACTGCGGAGCCTTCTTCTCTTAAAGAGACATTTCCATTGTGAGAATCTTTGTTCTCTCATTCTGGAAATGTGTAAGTTCATGCATACTAGGAGATTTTTTTTTTTTTATGTGCTTGGAATTGCATTAGGGGGGAAAATGACTCTTCCATCTGTAATCTGTAGAGTCTGGTCCGCGCAATTATGTTGTCTCAGGAAATATGCGCTCTCATGAGCTAAGATGATTTCGAGGACTTGGAAGCAGGATGCTTTTATTTTTCATGCTGAATAAATGTATCCATTGACACTACAATGTAGAATTATGTGGCAGTGTACATAATGGGCACCTTGTTCACGAAAGTGCCTCTCATGTTGATGATTCTGTAACGGGCAGGAGAGAAAAGAAATCACAAGATGATCCATGGCAGCCCTTGCTGGATGTAGCTTGAGCCTTTAATAATGCCAACAGTCATCTGCCCGATCATTTTTACATGGCGATGATGCACCAAACTGGACCCTGCTCAACACATGGATGCATGTTTTCTTCCAGACTCCTCTCCCATATACTTGCACACTTGGCTCGGCAGAGTGTGCATGTGATCTCAATGGGAAGTGGGGAGCAAGTCAATGCCATGCGATGGTCATCTCCCATGAGAGTAAAAGAGCGGGGGAGAGTTAGCAGCACATCTTCATACACATAGGACGGTAGGCTGGACTTGCTGGAATCAGCAGACTTCTTTCTTATGGCTACCTTAAAATGTTTATTTCTACAAAGATACTGTATATAATATAATAAATATACAAGCTGTGATACACACTTAAAGAGGTTATCCCACATATTAAAATTTTTCTTTTTACTCCTATATCTGGAGGAATTGCTTCCCTTTCTGTGGGTGGGCAGCAGCTCTTCAAGCATGTGCACCTCCCCGGATGCTCTTGTTATTAACCCCTTTCTCCCCTGCATACAAAATAATCTCACATATGGTCCCAAAGATACATACGGTATGTAATGCCCCCCAAATCTCCTTCTCTACTGTCTAGAGGGAGATATAGGAGAGACGTTATTATGGACAGATACTTCTCTTTTCTGAATTGGCATCAAAAACGTAATGTAAAACATACAGGTTGGTTAAGTGACTTCCATCAAATTGGTCTTGGCGAATGTACAGTAGGCAGGACATGGTGAAAGTAGATGCTTTCACTCACTTCAGTCCTGTATAGGGTGCGGCTTAATACATTGGTGCTATATGGGTAGCATCATGGCATTGATATCCACATTGTGGGTGTGTTGTGTCAGCAAAACTATTTCCAAATAGATTAGTAGAAGGGCTCAGGCAGATGGGTGAAGCCACATGGTCTCGTATGGTCGCATTATGGACTGTGTGCCAAGGTTTGGTGCCTCCATGGGGCAAGGTATTCTACCCTGCTATAGGGGTATAGTCAGGACACCATACACATCATATACATATGGCCTAGTTTTTTAAAACAATCCTTATTCCAGGTGTAGCCCTGCGGTTCTGAATGGACAATACAGCATTGCGGCGATCTTTGGGGCTGTAAGTTCACTTCGGTAGAACTGCATGGACATCAGGTATTACATCTAAAATACGGATGGACTATACCAGGGATGGGCAAACTACAACTCCCAGCATGCAAAGACTGCTTACAGCTATCAGCCTACAGCAGGGCATGGTGGGAATTGTAGTTTTACAACAGCTGGAGAGCCGCAGTTTGCCCATCCCTGGACTATACCCATCTGAACGTGACCTAAATTGCATTGAAACCTTGCATTTCCTAAGAAGCAAGTTGCTTTTTTTTTGTGTTGCAACATTGTATCACTGCCTTTTCTAATGTCATAAAGTGAAATATTCAAATAAAAATCAGACTCGTCTATGTAATCAAAGTTTCATTTTGAATTGTCGAAAGCACAAAGAGTCCTGGAAACTCCCAGCTTCCTTCCTGCCGGTGCTTTTGTGCAAGCAAAAGCCTCTGCAGCAGAGAAGTGGTCCCTAAGAAGCCGACTTTCCCCGCTGATTGGATAATTGGTGCACTATGAGCAAGTTGGCAAAACACAGACATTCCTTTCACAAAACCAAGGGCCTGACACCCACACCCTCGTAAACTGTAGGAGTCAACCTGTCATAGCCAAGGTAGAAAAATGAAACCAATCTGCATCATCTCCCGTACTAATTGCTCATTCTTCTGCTGCATTACAGACACAATGATGTCATTGATATCCGCGCTGAACACAGGGTGATGTCATCTGTTCCTTTATACTGGCTTGATGCGATGAAAAGGTTAAGATCGTGCTGCTTCATCTATTGATTTTTTTCCAAGGATGGCTCATACTTCATATTTTTTTTTCTTCCTTCCCCCAGTTACCTCATGTTATTACCGTGTTCATCGCTTTATTGCCGAGCTTGGAAAGACTTACGGATAAAGGAGTAAGGTGGGAGGACTATCTGTGGTTCTTCAGTTATGCCTTTCCAGCTGTTGTTCAACTGCAACTCCCATCATGCTGTGGTTGGGAGCCACCGCTATCCTTTGCTCTAAAATTTTGGTTAAATATTAAGATTACGTCAAATAGTCTGCTTTCTGTTTGCAGCCCTTCCTTTCCCTATGTATCTAGCAGCTCATGTTGAGCTCTGCTGCATTGCAGCACCGGAGCCATGGGGTCCAGTGCAGTAAGGGAATGGAGTTGGTACGCTTTCCTTATATTCACATGGGTTTACTTTAGGTATGCCACTTTCTACGATGCATAAACCTATTTAGGTTAATTTGTTTTTGTGCGTCAGATGGGCAAATGCGCTTTGTACTCATACTTGGAACGAGACCAACGTTCCTGCAGCGTAGACAACTATATGCCGTACGTGTATATAGACAGAATGGAAAGACTGGTGTCACCAAGTCACGTGCTGTCTACACCCTGCATTTTGCATATTTGCCCTCATATCTTATTTCCCTGTAGGAGGAGGTCACCTTATGCTTATTTCACGTATACATTAATGTATCTGTATTAAAAGGATGCCTGTGACTTCTGCTTGAGGCCTTAGTCACATTTCCGTCTTTCACTGATGTGGTGTCCACATTTTTTTACGGACAGCACACGTACCCATTCGTTGATTTTAATGTGTATGTTCACATATTAGTATTTCTTTTTACTGACAGTGGGTAAATATAAAAATCACGGAGATATGCACCACTTTGGTCCGTGATGCGGACCAAGCAGGCCCACTGAAGTCTGTGGGCCCGTGAAAAAACACTCACACAACACGGATAGCGCTGACCGTTTTCCACTGACCACTGGTAGGAGATGCTCTGGGAATTAACCTTCAGCTGAGCAGTATGCGTTGAATATGGATGACACACGGAGGGCAACAAACGGACCCACAGATTCTTCTTCACGGGTGAAACACGGACACCAAATGGTCGCAGAAATGTGAACAAGGCCTTAGAGTGGCATCAGTCGCCTGTAGCGTGATTATAATTTTTTTTTAATGTAGATGTTTGGGTTACCCTTGTATGGATAGCCCAGTCTATGATGCCATTCCATCCCCTTTTTATAGTAATATTCTGATGTCCATCAGCCTCCCTTTTGGCCAATGTACATGTCTATTGTGCACATTAGAAGCTTTCCCAGAATAAAAGCTTAATGTACATCGCAAACTATAGCAGGCCATACACATTAGACTAATGTCAGCCAAAGCAGGTTATTTCGATGATGCCAGCCAACCTTGTAATGTGCATGAAGGGTTAACGATGTCAGATGTCGGTAGAGATAATGATCAGTCACTTGGATTTCAACATAGACCCTTATCCCCAATCGCTGTGATGGCTAACCTCCAGCACTCCTGCTGTGGTAAAATTACAACTCCCAAGATAAAAGTGCAGCGCAGTGCCGGCCGGCGGGTGACCACTGAGCGGTGAGTAATAGCAAGTGCTTCACTCCCGCTCTGTGGTTACATGACACAAACGAATCCTCGATGCAACAAATTTGCATCGAGGATTTTTTGTGTTGAATTACTCGATTCAATCGACTAATCGTTTCAGCCCTACTGTGCTGGGTTACCACAGCTCAGCTCCCATTGAAGTGAATGGTAGTTGAGCTGCAGTTACCCAGCATAGCCACTAAAGTTTGAACGGCGCTGTCCTCTGCTCCATTCAAGAGCTTGTTCCTGCACTGAAGGCTGCAGGGAACTGCTGAACATTGGGGGAATGGGATGTCACACCCTCCTCAATCCTCAATCGGATATTAATAATTATCATAAGGATAGGTCATCAATATCAGGAGCCTGGAAACCCCATTTAAAGGAATAGTGGTGTCTGTCTGTACAGTGAACTCCAAATGCATCTCACGTTCTTGTTGTTAATCCAGCAGAAAAGGCCTGTCAAACAGTGAACCTCCGCCATTCTTGTGTGCCTTCTAGGTTCCTGGAGAAACACAGCCTCAGTGCTATTGTATAAAAATTGTAAGCATGGATTGATTGTACATTTGCCCTTACCATGTGAACCTTGCCAGAGCAGCTTTGTCTAAATTTACTGTGCAAGCTTGAAAAGGATAAAAAAACATAAAAAAAGAAAAGGCTCATTCAAGTGGGATCTTGTAACCTTCATAAAATAAACAAGCCGGTTAGCTCTGCTCTAAGAACGTGGAATTGTGTTGAAAGTGTAGTCAATGCTAGGTTTTCCCGATTTATATTTATTATATATTATATTATTATATATCCTTTTAATAAAACAGGGATGCCATAGGTAATTCAAGCTCCCTACTGCTTCCCTGTCAGCTGCTTAGTGCACAAAGCCTTTCTGCTGCTCAGTAAGCAGAACATAAAATTGTTGTGTCATCCTGTATTCTGCTGATGGATTGTTTGATTATGCTTCAATCCAAACTCGGAACTATTTGAACCCTCCAATATTAGTTGCTATCGGGACTTTTAAGGCACCTCAGGAGGTTCACAAACACAAATGTCGGAATTAAATGGCCATTTTAGATGACCCCATTAGAATGTCGGGACTCAGATATGGAAATATAGGATGTTCTTGAGATTGGACGTTCTTGTTATTAAAATGGTATTGACTTGTCTCCTACAACGATCGAGATCTTTCTTGTTTTAGAAAAACTGAAGGATGTGTCGCAAGTAAGATTCAGGAGGTCATGCCCATATGTGGTCCATAGATGGGCAGATATATTGCCAACTTGAGGAGTTTTGAGTGTTGGTGGGACATCTGAGGTATTATCCAAATTTGTTACTTATGTAAATTTGTTGTATGTACAGAGAAGTGATGTCTCATTAGGGCGAACTTTACCTAGTATGGCATATGGGCATCATTCAGAAGAGGTCCCTGCTGGGGACTCCCATCTATCAGAGGTAAGAGATGCTACTAAGAGTGGCTCCTGCTTCGGAGTACTCAACGTGACCATGTGTAACAAAGTCGCCTTTTCATTTTAAAAAGAAAGGAATACTCTCTGGAGAAATGCGTAGCCATCTTTTTGGCTGTCGGACCTAAGTTGTATGTTGCCCAATTTTTTATTTTTATCTTTTGGTACTCTTAGATTAGCTCTAATCCACCTAGAAATCCAATGTCCCAGTGACCATCTATGAAATTGTATGCATATTTAGACATTGGACCAGTTTCTTTTCAACCAGGAGATGCAATAAACTCATGATTGGCTTGGCTATACTATTTTCAGCTATTTACGGTAAATTTTTTAGGACTTCTTGTTGGACTAATATCGATGAGATTTTGATGGCTTCAACAAAGTGTAAATGCATTGTTGAAGATCAATTACTGGCTCCTCATAGAAAAGCTATACAGAAAGAAGGAATCAAAAAATAGCTGATTCGATGTGTCCATTCCCCCCTTCCTACCCTTGGTTGGTTACGGTATTTTCTGTTTATTAAAAGGCTTGTCCATTTTCCGCTTTAGCTTTGAATAAAGACTTGAGTAGTGCTTACCTAATCTGTCCAGCGCTGCCACTGCAGTTTTGCTGACCAGGCTTTGATTATCTGGCAACAGTAGTGATATCTCATGGACAACACGTGACTGCTGCAGCCAATTGCTGGTCTCTGCGAAGAGCTGCAGCAGTCATGTAAACAATACTGCTGGACATAGTAGGCAAGTACCGGTACTTCTCAGTTCGATATTCTAGGCTCCTCTTCAACGCTGTTCAGTGTTTTGCAGAAACCGGGCAACCCATGGGTGTAGCTATAGGGGTGCAGAGGTAGCAGTCGCTACCGGTCCCAGGAGCCTGAGGGGGCCCAAAGACCCTTGTGCCGCATAAGAAGACACACAAAGCACTAAGGGAAGGGGGGCCCAAGCTGAACTCTTGCACCATGGCCGATGAGCCGTTAACTACGCCCCTGGGGCAACCCCTTTGAATCATATGATGTATGAAGTGCACTACAGGTCGTTGTTCATCTAAAGGCCAACGTCTGCTATTTTGACTTGTTTTTTATCTTTTTTATTTGTATTATATAGTCATTTATTTTAAGAGCTTGTGTTATGGCTGAATACGCCCATTTACAATTACTGACTGGCTATTTCTTAGTTTAATCTGCCTTTAAATAGTCACAATTGGTTACTCATTAAAGCTAATCCCTAGGCCGGGTACGTAACAGTTCACCTTTCTCTATAGAGCCATCTGACGTCACTTACTACATATAAAGCCTAACAACAGGTATGTGTGTACGCCGCAACTGACGCCACATTCCTTCCTAGGGCTTTGCTCGTTATTCAGACTATTTTTAACGTTGCTTGCGTAATCCATTTGGCTAGTAAATAAATTGGGTGGATCGCTTGTAGAAAAAAGGTTCTGGGCAGCCCCACATTCTCCTGTGCTGCTGATGGAGAGTGCTGGGGAATAGCAACCTGTTTGTTCGAAGGTTAAGGTCCGTACCCAGCAGTAGCTGAAGATGCTTGTAGTTTTATGATCGTTTGATACTAAACTGCCTTTGCACTGTACAATTTGTGTATCAGAAAGCAGAGGGTCGATGGTGCTTTCTCCGTTCTGAACGCTCATCAATTAGCAAGATCGGAGATTGGCTTCAAGCAGTGCCTCTTGCTTTGGAGCACCTAGCTTGTCTGTGCATTATGCAGACGGCCTATTGATTTCAGCGGGCACTGTGCAATGCTTTATTTCCCCAGTGGTGGTGCTGTAGGAAAATTGAACACTTGTTGCTGATTACATCCAGAGATTACAGCTGATTGCAGGGGTCTCCAAATACGTTGACATCAGTTTATCAGTGTAGGACCTGGTCTAACAAAGGATTATTCAAAGCGGTCAACCCCTTTGAGGGGCGGACTGGCCATAGGTACTACAGAGAAATTTCCCAGTGGGCCGATGCCCAGGGGGCTGCCCGAGACTTCTTCATGGCTTCTGCCCGGGTACACAGCTATCTGATGCTCTCAGCATTAATTAAATTAGGAGCGTCACCTGATTGGTCTTATTTGCATCTGCTGAGGCAGTATTTTTTGCTGCACTGTCGTATTTGGTTCTGCTCGGGCGGTAGTTTGTGCTGCACTATTGTATTGGTGGTCCCATCTACTACTGTTGCTTCGCCTTCTGTCAATTTGGACCTACCAACAACATAAGGCCATTTTTAGTTTCCATTCCGTCCCTGAACCATTTAATGGATATTCTTAAGCCAGTTTCACATCTGCATTTTTAAATATGGCAGGCTGTTCCGGCATCTCCTGCTGAAGATGGTGGAGCGCTTGTACTCGGCTATCTTCGGCAGGCCCATAGAGTTGAACGGGGAGTCCAGGCCTTGGTTTTCTTGTGATCGGTGGGGCTTCCAGCAGTTGGACCCCTGCCGATCAGACACTTACAAGTTGTCTTACAACCTCTTTAAAACAATGGCTTTTAACTTATTTGTGTTTTTTCAGTTATTATTATCACTTATTATTAAAATGTCTTTATTCTCGAATGTCCTCGTGTCATTGGGCCGTTGTTCTAGTATCCCGGTCTGTGTGACAGTGTTCTGGTTGTCCAAGCCTCAATATTGTGGACTCCCAGTGGCATCCGTGTTCTGTTGGTCTTGAATCTCCAAGCTTATCCTAGGCTTAGATTAAATATTTGTCCCTGGTACAGTACAATAAACTTTTCAGTATTCTCAGTATGATTCGGCAAGAAAATTCTAAACTGAATAAGATTTCCATCAGTCAATGTTTGTTAGGTTATAGAATGGCAAATTATAGACTTGTGCATCCATTGGTGTCTATAGAGTGTAGCTCTGTGGACATCTTTAGGGCTGAGTCTTATGGGACCTCGTGCCTCTGGGACATATAGATTACGGTCCTATTATCGTCTGTGTGGATTACAGTCTATATGGACGATTATAGGACCCTAAAGACAGGATTTTCTTAGCACATTAAGAGATTAGTTTTGGGAAGATTCCTGATGTATACTTGTGATGAAAGCCTCTGACATATGCCACTATATAGATGTGTGGCATACATCTCCTACAGGATCCCATGTAAAAAAAAATAATCATGCATCACCTGCAGGATCCCATGTAGGATCTCTCTATACCTCCCATAAATAATCATGCATCACCTGCAGGATCCCATGTTCTACTCCATGGGATACTTTTTTTTGCAGTACGCCCTGGCATAGAGAAGCACAGCCAACTACACTTTTCTATTAGTCAGAAGAAGGTATTCAATGTCTACTGCTTCAGTGGTTACCAAAAAGGTGCTCTTTTGGCATCCCACGGATGAACATGGACTTGTGGACACTTTCGCTATATGTGCTTTTCTAACACATGCTCCTAATGTAGAACAGGAACTCAATGTGACTATTGCCTTAAATGAGTTGTTCAACCCTTTTCATTGGAACTGGCGTGGACGGAACTGCTTACTGCACCTCTGCTCTCAGAGCAGCTCTGCATTAACCATCTCCATCCACCGCACAATGGACGAAGTAGTGTAGTTCCAGAGCCAGCAGATCCTAGGGACAGGCAATCCGTTGTAAAGGGTTGGACAACCCATTTAAGGTTCCCATAAAATTGCAGTAGCTGACTGTCGAACGTTTGTTCAGATGCCTGGTACCTATCATGACTCCCCAAACACATGTGCTTGGGCTCAGCCGAGCCATTGTCAGACATCTCTGGTGGCAGCTTGTCTTCTGTCGGAGCAAAAGAATTAAATGTTGAAAGGGCATCTGTCATCAGGTTTGTATCTATGACACTGGCTGACCTGTTACATCTGCACTTGGCAGCTGAAGGCATCTGTGTTGGTCCTATGTACATATGTGTCCGCATTGCTGAGAAAAATGAAGTGGTAATATATGCAAATGAGCCTCTAGGAGCAACGGGGGCGTCGCCGTTAACCCAGAGGCTCTGCTCTCTCTGCAACTGCCGCTCCCTCTCCACTTTGACAGGGCAAGCAGGTCTGATGACGTTCACTGCCTAGTCCTATTAATCAATTGCAGAGGGCACGGTAGTTGCAGAGAGAGAGCAGAGCCTCTAGGTGTAATGGTAACGCCCCCAATGCTCCTAGAGGCTCATTTGCATATAATAAAACATGATTTTTCTCAGCAATGCGGGCACATATGAAGATGGGACCAACACAGATGCCTTCAGCTGCCAAGCGCACATGTAACAGGTCAGCCGGTGTCATAGGGACAAACCTGCTGACAGATATACTTTATATAATCGTCCACTCCTTGTGAAATGGCGGGTTTGTCTGACAATAGTGTAATGTGTATGGGGGTGTTTAGACATGTGGCCCTGCATGTAAACCCCCATGTAGTTGTCCTTTTACAGTTACATTGAGTGCAGTTGGGTCCATGGGTTAAGTCTAGAAAAGTTGTAGAATATCGAACCGTCATAAAGCAGACAGCTTCCATATACGAGTGGGATTCATTTCATTCTTTTTGTACAGAAGTCCTGTTATAGGGGTTGTCTCACTTCAGTAAGTTGCATTTATTATTTACAGAACTTTAATACCAGGCACTTACTAATGTATTGTGATTGTCCATGTCGCCTCCTTTGCTGGCTGGATTCAGTTTTCCATCACATTATACACTTCTCGTTTCCCTGCAATCCATCAGAGGTGGTCGTGCTTGCACACTATAGAAAAAAGCGCCGGCCTCTCTGGTGGCCGGGACCGTGGGAGCTCACATAGGCTGGTGCTTTTTCCTATAGTGTGCAAGCACGATCACCACTGATGGATCGCAAGGTGGTCTGTAACCATGGAAACGAGCCGAGTATAATGTGATGGAAAAATGAATCCAGCCAGCAAAGGAGGCAACATGGACAATCACAATACATTAGTAAGTGCCTTGTATTCACTTTCTCTACATGATAAATGCCACTTATTGAAGTCAGACGACCCCTTTAAGTGTTTTTTTGGGCATGTCTGTTATTTTTATGAACTAACAATTACCTAACATCCCTCTATATTTACCGCAGTTTGGCCTCTGAAATCAAAGACGCAGGAGAGCTCTGACTTAGCTTGCAACATCCCGACTTTTCATCTAAACTATCAGTAGCTGGAATTTCATGTTGTTGCCGAAACAAATCATTAGGAGAAAATGTATTCCAAGTCTCTGGTAGCAGATTCGTCAGCAGGCGCTCCATGTTGAGAGATCTGAAAAGAGAAATGCTTTCCAGCTTGTTTTCTGACTGTTCTGCTGAGCACTCGAGTAAATGGATTCACGCTGTGACGTATTAGACTGCCTGTACTGTGCGGGTTTAACCAGTCGCCCGCTGACGGCCAGGTTGGTTAGTCGACTTTCAAGTTCACTTACAGTTGTGTTGTGGAATAAACAAAAAAAATCTTGACCTTTTTTTGGCCGAGATTGTCATTTTTAAAGGGAACCTGTCACCAGAAAATTCACAGTTAACGCCGACACAGTGCCTTGTAGGGCTAGCTCAGCCGAATGTATTGATATCCTTCATTTAGGTCACACATTTGGGCTTTTTGATGCAATTTCTGAAGCCAAAATCAGGAGTGGATCATAAAAGGAGATAAAGCATTAAGGACAGAAACAACTTTTTGGCTTATAAGAAACCTGAACGTGTGACAGCACCCTTACTGATCCATTGCATCCTTATGGGAAAAAAATGTACTTTTAGTCGATATGCAAATGAGCAGTTAAGTGCATCAAGGGCAGGTCCGAGTCACTCTGTGCACCCTTGTTCCTCCTGCTTCCTCTGCCAGCCCCTCCCTCTCCTTGATTGACAGTCAGGGAAGGGTTTTTACAGAGGAAACAGCAGGAGCAAGGGTGCACATAATGGCTCAGTCCCGCCCTCGATGCACTTAACTGCTTATTTGCATAATAATCCTGTTCTTGAGCGACATTATTATTATTTTTTTTACTCTTTTAAATACTCATCCTAGCTTTCTTTTTCTCTGCTTCTGTCCCTGCTCGACCAGAATTGTAATGTCATCTACATGCATGTCATAGCTACGGCCTTAGCGGTGATGTGTGCATGCTCGGCAGCTGACACCTGTCATTACTGAGGCTGCTGATTGGCCACCACCAGTGATGTGCATATAGATGAATAGTCAAATTTCTGGTCCAACGAGGAAAGGAATTTGGCCATATGAAAAGAAGTTACCGGTCTTGTAAAATACCTATTAAATGGCTCTTTCTGGGAGATAAAAAACTAAGTATTAAGAAACGACGAAGAATGTTGTAAAAATATACCCATCACCTTCTGCTCCCGTTCAGGCGCTTTCTGGTCACCCACTGGACTGTATTTCCTGATACCGCTAGGAAATGACCTGGTAACCAATTACTGACTGAGGCGGTCACCATTATAGACAGCGTATATTCTGTTCTTGCAAGATCCAGACCCGCCGCGATTCTACAGAAGCAAGCGTAGATACCTATAGTCCTTCTTGAGCCGAGGTTGGAACAGTAGCTCTGCGGAGGACAAGGTGTTAGGTCCATAATATATGCGGTCGTGTTATCCATATTTTTTTTTTTAGACACCCGGAAATGGGCTTTTGTATGTATCAAAACCTCATGTCTTGGCGTCTTCTAGAGGAGACCTGAAATAAGTATTACCTGATGAGGGACCTCGGATCAGTCCTCCTAGTCTGCGCCACTGCCACACTTCTGGCATGTTGTTATCTCAATGTATCTGTTCCGTCTGAAGCGATCCATTGGCACTCGCCGGCGAATCTCGCTAATTAGTCTCTCAGCTTGGCTCTCGGTGTTTTCATGTATTCTGATAACAGATGATGTTGTCGGCTGTTTTATGTTTTCTCTTTTTACATATGCAGTCAAATGGCAATATAGAAATGGCAGCTTGCACAGGATATTTACAAAAAAAAAAGTTTCTGCCTCAAAATCAGGTCCAAAAAATGCCTTAAAACAACCTTTCCTAATGGGAAGCAGCACAACCCAACCCCCCACACACACACATTTTTCGCATAAAAAAACTTGCACGGATTCCGCTCTGAATTGTGAACATACCATTGTTTCTTTTGTTCTGAATAGTACATTACCTAAATGGGTATTCCCATCTCGGACATTGGGGGCGTATGGCTAGGAGGTGGGCCCCCCACCTATCTCGTAAAAACAGCTGGCAAAGTGGAGGAGGGGGCACTACGCTGCCCTCCATTCATTTCTATGGGACTGCTGAAAATAGCTGAGTGCTGGATCGGCTACTTCCATCGGCCCCATAGAAATGAATGGGACCGGTGGCCGCACAAGCACGGTGCACTCCCATTCACTTCTATGGGGAGAGCACTTGGTGGTGGCCAGACCCGGGGAAACCTGAGGTCCTCCTGCCACCACTTTTCTTTCTCCGTTCTCGATGCGGGTTCGAGCATTGGGACCCCTACCTATCAGGCAATGGGGACATATTCTAGCGACATGCCCCCATTGTCTTAGATGGGAATGCCCCTTTAAAGGCTCACTGAGTTTTCATGAAACTTTTGATATGTTATACAGACATATGAACATTTTTGAACAGAGTGCTGAGACTCCTTCCGATCATATACTGCGCTCTCTCCCCTCGCTGCAGGATACCAAATAAGAGATGTGCTCGTAGGCTTTCTATAGAGTCCGTCTGGCTTCTTCTCCTGCAGCGAGGAGAGAGAGCGCAGTATGTGAGTGCTTCCCTCTCGTCATTCTAGTGACCGATGGGAGTGTCAGCACTGTCTGATCAAAACTTCTGATATGTGACCCCTTAAGCATAAGTCATACATGAGCATACATATATATTCTGCTTTGAAGCGATTCTCCAGGCTTTTAGTATTGATGACCTATCCTCAGGATAGGTCATCAATATCAGATCAGCGGGGGTCTGACACCCGCCACCCCAGCCGATCAGCTGTATGAAGGGAAGGCACCCTCACTGCGTCTCCCTTCACTCTTCCTGCTCACTGCTGCTATGTCTGGAAGAGAGAAGGGAGGCGCAGTGAAACTGCACCCCCGCCAATCTGAGGATAGGTCATCAATATTAAAGGCCTGGAGAACCCCTTTAAGCTAAGATATTGGCGGATGTTTGTTAAGGTCTTCACAATGTACTGTGTGGGACATAGTTACTTTTTAGACAAATATCCATTTTTGATTCTTTAAAGGGAATTTATCATCTCGTTGTTCTGCCCTATCTGAGTACTGACCGGGACCGTGATCCAGTGACTTAGGCTAGTTTCACGGTAGTTTCCGGGATTGCCAGAATTTTTCAAGTCTCCATCCAGCTCCATTAACTATAATGGTGACCGACGGAGATCCGGCCTCAACCTGACAAATATGGCGATAATAGGCTGGAAGAAAACCGCTGCGTGCAGGAACACCCTGCCGGATCTCTAACGCTAGTCTGAAACTACTTTTGTTGTTGCAGTAGTTTTTATAAAATCAGCTACAGCACGAGCCAAGCGTATGGTCCTTATATTTGTGATCGGCGTGCTCCCCCTGCCCTCTCACCACTAATATACACCAGGAGGAGAAGCTCATAATCAGGTACAGGGGGCTTGCAGTTCAAAAATATTGAGGACTTAACAGCGGGTCCACATCACTGCCAGGACTTTACCACTATGATCCAGCTCCAGCTGATAAACTGTGATTTTTTTTTTTTAAGAAAACGGCAACAAAAAAGTAACCTGAATTCAGGAATCGGGTCTCTGTCACTACTCTATGCTGCTCTCAGATAGGTCAGCGTAAGTTTAATAACAGATTCCTTAAAACTCTGCAGGAGAATTATTTTCTTAGTGGGTAAGGGTACTTTCACACTAACGTTATTCTTCTTTTCCAGTATTATAATCCGGTAAAGGGTCTCAATACCGGAAAAAAACGCATCAGTTTTGTCCTAATGCATTCTGAACGGAAAGCAATCCGTTAAATGTGCATCGGAATGTCTTCCGTTCCGTCCCCTGTACGGTATTTCCGGCCCAAATCCCAGAACACTACCGCACTTGCCGGGTCCGGCATTCATTTTCATAGAGATGTATTAATGCCGGATCTGATACCAAGTGTTCCGGAAATTGCCGCGTTGTCAGATCCGGTCTGCGCCGGGATATAGGAGTAGCTAGTTTCGCTTTTGATCTTTGAAAAAAATGTAATACCGGATCCGTTATTCTGGATGCGACGGATCTGGTATATCACTGGATCCATCTAGCAGAGCTGGGAAAAAAGTATATCCGCTTACACATGGATTGCCGGATCCTCACAACGCTACTGTGAAAGTACCCTAAGAGAGAACTTAGGAGGTAAGAGATAACTTGTGACTACAGTGTCCCTGTAGTCGCCCAACGAGACCCCATATCTCAGCTTCCTGCACTTCTTGCAGTAAATGACATTAGGAGAAATGGGATATTGGAGTAAAAATGGTTGTTGCCATGGGGCATAAGGACATCATAGAAATCAGAGGGCCCCAGCGAAGGACTAATGGTGGCCATCTTGAACAAATCATGGGAACATCTACCAATCTCAGGCTCTGCTCATATCTGATCCCGTCACTTTGGACAGCAACAAAAGCACTGCACGCAAAATAATGGAAACCTCGATGGGGCCCCAACCCAACCCCCTTACACACCATTGGTGTTTTTCCACCATGATGCTAGTGGGAACAGACCCGTAACCAAAAAACAGCAGCTTTTTGTTCCGCTGTTGCAGATCAGATCTCTGATTAGAATTCCATTTTTTATTTATTTTTTGATGATGACTGAATGAGTAGGAAATAAATTCCCGGATATATTGTCCGCCAGAAAGCCCATCTGTGGCCTAACCCTATGACAAACAACCGTCAACAATTACTGTGACACCAGCGCAGCCGCTTGCCAAAGAACCAGATGCTCTGTCTGAGGGAGATCTTGTTCATCTCTGCACTTGTTCTGTTTCTGATATTCGCAGTGTATGAGCAGGATACGGATGGGTTGGAATGGCATCATAAATTGGAGCCAACCACACGCTAATATTGCCTTCCAGCTTGGCAAATAGGAGGTTCGTGAGGTCAATATTCAGAACAATTAAGTTGGGATTTTTATGGCGTTACTCTTCGAGCCAAGTGTTGCCCTTTCTCACGCGGCTCCTACACGGCCTGATTTTAGACTTTGAAGAGTGAAATCAGGCAATTGGTCCATGCAGGAGAAACTCATTGTGCCTAATACAAAGAGAATTTCCAATTTGTTGAAGACGCCCCCTTTTTGTGAAGGGGGTCTATAATGGGCAGATGTCTCGTTTGTATGGAGAGCCCACTCTTGGAGCTTCTGCACTGGAGGAGTGAGAAAAACACATGGCTTGCCATAGTGTAATACATTTTTTGGCACAATAGTTTTAGGACTAATAGTAGGACCCATGCCTTAACTTGAGGATGCCTTCATAAGCCAGGCACACTGGTTACAGTATGATATCTTGGATGAGACTGATGCTCCCTCTTGATAAATGGGGTGTACGCAAGATCAGATCAGGGGATCGGAGATGAGGGAAGAAAACATGGAAGTATCCTGGGCTCTGTTGAAGGAATGTGGAGGTACGCTGTGGAGAAAAGTGTTCCGACGCTGTGGAGAAAAGATAGTTTCGTATGTACTTAGTCCTCCGTTGGGCCGCCAATGCCACCACTTATTCTGCTGATTGAACAGTCCTTGGGCTCAGACTCCCACCCATCAAACACTAACGGCCTGTTCAAAGGATAGACCGCCAATACTGTTTCATGGACCAATACACATCTTCATTGGTCCTGTCCGAGACCAAAATGGTAGTTTTTTTTTTTCTTCTCTATTAAACTCTTTTGGGACATAGCAATTCCTTTAAGGGCTTTAAGACTTAAATACTGATGACCTTCTGTTTGAGAAAGCACCGATGCTCCTGTGGGCGCCACAAATTTCTCCGTGCACACCAAGCACAGCATCGTACATTGTATAGGGGCTATACTGGTATTGAGCATCGGCCCAGTTCACTCCAGTGGGGGTGGGCTGCGGCTAGAACATGTGACCAGTGAACGACTTGCCATTTGGCCTAGGGAAGGAAGTGATGCTACTGAGAACGCAAGTGCCTTCTCAAACTGCTGATCGGTGGGGGTCCTGGGTGTCAGACGACCAATGATCTTGAGGATAGGTCATCAGTATTTATGTCTCGGAAAACCCCTTTAAGGGGATTTATCCAAATGGTCACTTTATATATAATTTAGTTATTTATGCCCATAATGTGCTCATTCAGAAAATGCTCAGCTCTTCTGCTGAATATCAATGTCCCTTTGCTTGAATTAAGTCTTGAAAAAGCCTCAGACAAGCATTTTACTTGCTCAGCTGGAAATTCCCACTCTGGGCTCAGAAGGCAGGGACGCTGGTTTCTCTAAACTGTCATTAAAAGGTCACTCACAGGTATATTTACCCTTTTTAAATATTGAAAGCCCTTATTTAACACAGTATTGAAAGGCAATGTGTCAACTAGATTCGTTTTTTTACCAATTGAAACCAGATAGCCAAACAGATAATTTTTTTTCTATAATAATAATTTTTTATTCTCTGATTTTCTGATTCATAATAATAAAGCCGTCATCTTGGATGAGCTGCTTCTGTACTCTCGGCATTCAGAGATTTGCTTTACAGCAGTCACATAGATTACAGGACCTGTGCTCTGGAGATGCTCTGTGACCTGTACGGAGAAGAGGTGAACCGTGACCATCACCTCTTGCCAATGGCGGATCTTGTGTTCTTTGCTTCCAGCTTTATAATAAAGGTGTGACCTGTCATTGTAATCCTGTCTGTGAGGATAATAAGATGACTGCTAAAAAGCTGAGAAGTGATCTCTGAAGAACAGGAAGTGTCTGCCTATTGTGACAGATACCTGTGGGCACACAGAGAATGAGGCTTATTAATATTCATGTATTCACTGCAGAACCCAAATTTGGGTAAGTTCTGTATGTTCTGATTGGTTGACATATTACCAAAAGAACGGTACTGCTTTAATTTTATTTTAATAAAAGCCATTGGCACAAAGTTTAAAGAGGAGCTGTCCCCCTCTCCTGACATGTCTGTTTCAGTAACTACGGTACTTCTATCTCGCATGCAGTAACAATCCTGGAGCATCTATTCTCATGGCTCCAAGATGTGCCATTCCTTTATTACTCCTGCTAGAAATTATGAATAAATGGCTGTCAGTTTGCAGTGAAGGGCCAGATGGGTGTCACCAGTTGGGAGTGTGTCCCTGCACATTATGCAGTCAGTAATGCTAGTGTCAGACTGTGCAAGGACACCCCCCCCCCCCCCCTTCAACTGGTGGGACCTGTCTAAACCTTCATTGCAACCTGCTGGCAATTCATAATAAAGTGCTGGGATATTATTGAGTTATAAGAATGTTAGAAAATGTTATAAATACCCAAACATTACTCACTTGTTAAACCCCCGACACTCCATCTCCAATCCTCCGCCATTCCCCTCTGAGCATATTTACTCACTGTTCTACAGGCCACGCCCCCACTGTCTCATGGATGCCGCCTTCGCTTTAGTGTTTGACACAGAACAGAAGCACGGCCGATGTTTAGCACAGACGCAGTACAGAATCCATACTGTGCCTGCGCTAAACATTGAAGCGAAGACATAGGCACAAGACTTCAGGGCCAGGCGTGATTACATCTTTACTGCCTGGCCCTGTCCATCAAAGTGGCGACGAATGCCTCTGGGTGCAAGGTGCAATAGCAACGCCTTCATTGCACCTAGGGACTTTAAAGGGTACCTGTCACCTGAAAATCGGCTTTTAAACTGTTGAAAGTACCTTATAGTGCCCCATAGTCGTGTCCTAAAGCACTTTTGCGTCCTTTTCCACGATTTAAATTCATTTTGAAATCGCTATTTTTTTCCTCGGCTGCCCCCTGCTTCAAGTCATAAGGAATAAAATAGCGATTTCTCAATGAATTTAAATCGTGGAAAAGGACGCAAAAGTGCTTTAGGACACGACTATGGGGCACTATAAGGTACTTTCAACAGTTTAAAAGCCGATTTCGAGGTGGCAGGTTCCCTTTAATAATTGAGAGGTATTTAGTGACAGATTCCCTTTAACTTCTTAAACACACATCCTCGTTTAAGTTGCCTTTCCTTTGACAAATGCTGATTGACGTATAAATCTGCATTGTTATGCATCTCCTTCCTTTCTGGTATGTGTGTAAATCTGGCAGTTTGGTATGTCTGGTATTCTATTCATGAACCAGGAGCCTCAATGATCCGCACCAGATGTAGCTTAATGCAGTACATGGAATTGTGGAAAGATGGGAAAAAAAATTGTAAAAGTTGTATCCATGGGTGCAATTTTTTTGGGGAGGTTCCAGCGTAGTTTCTACATTTTGTGTTCTGTCAGTTCATAAGTCATATCCATAATTTTAGTGTTTGCGCTATAGTCCTCTTTATAGTCCTATTTGCTAGTAAAAACATGACCATCTGCTGAAATGCAATTTTTTTTCATCAATCTTAATTGATGTGCCAGCTTAGCGTTTGATCTCGCCCATTGATCTCTGCGGACCTTTTAAACAAGTTGTCATTTGTCCATTGTATGTTTGAAGGCTAAACAGTGTTGAGGAAGGCATGGCCACACATCAATGGGATCATAATCCTGTTCACCCGCAGCCGCTTATCTGAAGAGAGAATTAATCAAGCTCTTCTCAGGGCCACTACCAGCATTTGTGTAGGCAGGATAACTGAACTGTTCCTAGGCCCTGTAGGTAGGATTTGCTTCATTCAATTACATTTTTCAGGAGCGCATTTTTTTTTTTTTTTTTCGTGTTCCACTTTTTCATCTTCATTGTATGACCTTCTCCTTATCATCCTGAACGTGACGACCTGTAATAGTACAGTTGTGTGTGTGTGTGTATAAAATGTATGTAATAAATATCTATACATTTGAAAGCAGTAGAAAAAAATACAAATAAGGCTACTTTCACTGTTGTGTTTGGTGCGGATCCTTCATGGATCTGCACAGACGGATCCGTTCAGATAATACAACCGTTCGATCCGTTTATATTATCTGTAACATAGCCAAAACGGATCCGTCTTGAACACCATTGAAAGTCAATGGAGGACGGATCCATTTTCTATTGTGCCAGATTGTGTCAGTGAATTTGTCTGACACACGGATCCGTCCCCATTGACTTACATTGTGTGCCAGGACGGATCCGTTCAGATAATACAACCGCATGCATCCGTTCAGAACCAATACGTTTGTATTATCTGTAACATAGCCAAAACGGATCCGTCTTGAACACCATTGAAAGTCACGTTTTCTATTGTGCCAGATTGTCAGTGAAAACGGATCCGTCCTGGCACACAATGTAAGTCGATGGGGACGGATCCATTTTCACTGACACATTCTGGCATTCTGATCCATTTTGGACCGCTTGCGAGAGCCCTGAACGGATTTCTCAAACGGAAAGTGAAAGTAGCCTAAAATTTGTATTTGTTTCACTATTTTTATTTATTTTCACTTTTTAAACAATTTTGAGTTCCTTTCCCTCTATTTGTGTGCACTGCATATTCTTACAGGGTCCTATTACCGACAGTTTTCAATGTCCCTAAAGGAAATATTCATTAAGTATCATTTTAATCTATTCTATTTTTCTGCATAATTATGGTGGTGACAATCTTGCCTGATCTGCTTTTAGGGAGATGCTTTACAATAGCCTCATGGACCATAGGGACCTGAGATGACTCATTGACTTCCCTTGTAGAGTCTTGTGGTCCTGCTCTGCGCTCTGTGCATAGGTCTAGTGGTCAATATAGAAACTGTAAAATGTCAGAATATATATATATATTTAAAATAAAAACGTAGAGGTTCTCTGGGCTTTTAATATTGATGACCTATCCTCAGGAGAGGTCATCGATCTCCGATTAGTGGGGGTCCAACACCCGGTACCCCTGTTGATCAGCTGTGTGAAGGCGCGTGAGCAGGAAGGGCGATGGCACATGCACACTGTGCACACCTTCCCTTCACACAGCTCATCCCCGGACCCCACTGATCCAATATTGATGACCTATCCGGAGAACCCCTTTAAAGGGGTTGCGGCAAGTCTTCAATTTAGTGTTCGTCAGTTTCCGCCAGTTCCATAGAGAATGGATGAAGCAGCAGGGTGCATGCTCAGCCTGCGCTCCATCAGGACCCCTCTTCTCGGGATCGGTGGGAGTCCCAGCTGTCAGATCCCCACCGGTTCAGTTAGTTATCCCCGATCCTGTGGTTAAAGGATAAGTTGAAACTTGGCACAACCCTTTTAATGTAAAAAAAAAATAAAATAGGTAACTTTCAGACGGCACATTTCCTATAATTAGAATTGGTGGCGGAGGATGCATTGCAGGGTTGGAAATGATAGCTCTTGTGTTATCGATTTGTTTCAGGGCAGGTCAGGTCCTGCTGTATTTCCTAAGTTCATATCCCATTTCTCCCACTCTTCATGCTCTGGAGTCAGTAACCAGACAACATTATGTGTTACCAATTATCATTGTATATGGATATACATTTCTTGTGAGAGAGAAAAAACGAGCGTAGACTGTTCTAATTGTGTGCCGTAATTTTCAGACTAAGTAATTTTGGTCCTGTGACGCCCATGATTCTCTCAATGGAAGTGACTCAGAGAAGAAGAAAAAAAAAATTCTCGGAAATAATTTCACTTGCAGAAACGATTTAGTCTGGTCGAATGCTGTAACAAAGCCCTGGCATTGAAGGTGGATCTCATTATTGCCAAACTAGGACCTTGTTAACGGAGAACAGATGCTTTATGATCAGACCATCATGCTGTCAATCATACGCCCACCTATGGTTGAGGATGAGGATTGAGTGTTTTATCTGCCCTTTGTTAGATATCTGGTCCAGACTGAAATATATTGGTCTAGAATTGGGATGATTAGGTTTTTATTGTCTAATTTTATAGGAACCTCTAGGTATAATTGCCTTTTTCTCATGTTTGTTGGCTGGTGATTGGTTATTATGCATACGACTATTTATTAAACTTAATGTTACCATTGTGGATTTTTAAATTACTAAATTTTCAATTAATTTTCTACTTACTATGAAGCCAGTGCTTCCTGTAGCAGAACACTGTGATTTATTGAAGAATGATGTATCCTTCTTCCGTAGACGGTGAAATGTTTTGAAAGATTGTCAATCGAGATACTTTTTTTTCCTTCGCCCTCATTTTAAGTCATGCTCCTTTTGTTGAAGAACATGTCATGCGCCATCTCGTTTGCATTAGTCTATATCCTTTCATGTTTTTCTCCTCTTGGACTCCGGAGAAATGTTCTTTTGCGATGACTCTAGTGTCGCCAGAGAATGGAATCTCTTTTAATATACACAAAAGAGCGTGTCACCGTGTCACGCAGACTGTGATAATTGGATCATCTGCATTTTATCATAGATAATTGCTAGTTTAGATCTGACAAAGATCGATGGCGATGGTTAGTTCATCTCTGATCAATAGTTTTCCTATCTATATTTTTTGAACAGAGCAAGGATCTTCAACATACTGTAGCCCGTGTCTTGGGGAAACCGTGGGGGCCGCACATTTCGTTGTAAGTAGTGGGTGCAATGACAGGTAGCAGTGATTGCACCGCCCCCATCATTGTACCAATCAGATGCCGCGTTCATAGCTGATTGCGGCATCTGACAGCAATAATACAGTGTAAAATAAAAAAACATTAATAAAATCATACTTGCCTTGCACCTTTGATCGCGGAGAGCCGGCTGCCGCCATCTTGATTGAAGATCTAGTGCGAAATCTCTCACGGCCCGCGATGTCATACGTCACTACACCTGGGATTTCGTGCAAGATCTTCAGTCAAGATGGCGGCAGCCGGCTCTTGGCGCTCAAACGGATGAGGTAAGTATGATTTTTATTTTTACTGCCATTCAGGGAAAATTAATTCTCTACCACGAAGTACAAGGAAATATGGCTTCACGGCGAATCTAATTTTCCCTGAAATTCGCTCATCACTAGTCAGAAGCTGCGTGTTTGTGACTTTTTAAATGCAACTTTTCGATTAGAAAAAAAAGTTGCATGTGTGTCTTTTCCCCACCTTTTCAAAAGGCAGGAGTGGGAAAGGGGCGTGACCAACAGACAAGACAAATCTATCTTCATTTATATCAGTTTTCTGGTGCAAATAAAGCCAGAAATCTAGGGCAGCTCAGAGCTGTCGTAGATTTCTGTTTAGGCGCACGGACTGTCGGAGGATACGCCTAATTTATGACGAGGCCTGCACTTCATCATAAATTAAGCGCATCCTCCGGCAACGCAGGGGGTATCAAGACCAGTGCAGAAAGTGCCAGTCTTGATAAATCTCCTCCTATATGGTTTGTGTTTTTATGCTGTGCTGTTAGAACATGGACTGAATGCCAGGAATGTGTATGTATATGAGTACCATGTGTATATGTAATCCCTGTTTTTAAACGCAGTTGACCATAATTTATGGTTTGAACCCTTTGTCATCTTCCATCATGCCTATGGGGTAAATTAGTGACGACTATAACAGGTTCTCTCTCCTATGGGATACTGACTCTGGATGCTTTTGAGCTCAGCTTGTTGCATGCGTCTAGTCCTTGGAAGTTCTCAGACCATTTACATACCAATACCGTTGTGATTTAGGTGTAATTTAGTGCTCTTATAAGCAAATGCATTCCTTGTATACAGTGCACATACACCCATTCTTCTCTTAATAGATAAGTGGTTTCACAATATATAGTGGTCTTAAGGTGTCTTCACACGTGGTGGAAAAATCTGCCAGGTGCAGAATTTAAATTTTTTTATACGAAGGTTTGGCTTTTATTGCAGATTTTTACGTGGGGGTTAGGATGCAGATTTCTGTGCAGATTACATCCCCCACTCAAAAGAATGGAGACATTGAGCTTCGAAAAATTTGCGACACATCATTATTTACACTGCGGAATGTAAATTTTGGGGTTGAACACAACGCCGCGATCAACACTTATCAGCCCCAGAACATAATTACCTGGCGTATTTTCTGGCAGAATTTTCTACCGCGTATGAGGTGCTCTGGCCCAGAAATGGGTTGGTCCTCAGCAGATAGATTCAGGCGTTTAGTCATGGTCTAATTTTATGGTTAAAAATGACTCCGAGGTATCTATGGATGTGGATGAGTCTGACATATTTTATACGGCACACGCCTAGGAACACGCCTTGTCATCTTATATAGTTGTGAGATACACCTTCAATACTCCCACATGAAGCAGTGTAAAGATGATGACTACTACAATCCTTCTAGAAGAGTCGGTTTTATACAGGTACGTCCAATACAAAGCCATTACTGGACTTTTTTTTTTAATATCCTTGATAGCCTCCGAGTCTGGCCGAACCTACCGATGTTTTCACTACGGCCCTGCATAAGCATCATTGAGATCATGTCTTTGTGCTGTTCCCACTTATCTAGCTTTTAGTAGAGTAGAATAGCTTTTGGACAAGGACACAGAGCATCCACGTTATTAGATTCTTAGGGTGTGGACGATGCCTAATGCAGACGCATATCCTGTGTTAAATTTTTTTCACAGACAGAAGACATTCTAGTTTTATATGAAATTTTTTGCAAATGGCTGTCTAGTGTTCCATGGTCTCTGTTGTTAGATCCTGTGCATGTTGCCTTCGATTCTGGACACAGGTCAAGTAGACTGGAAACACATGATGCATCTTTAGCCTCAAGATTGAAATCAATAGACAAGAGAACAGTGAGTCTGCAGAAAATCATTCATTTCTGTAGTTTCTATGCTTTTTCTTTTTTTTCTTTTCTCCCCGTAGGTGACTTCTTTCATCTTAAATATATAATTAATGCAAACTGCTAACGTAATACTTAGAAACACGACTGAGAGCAGATTTTTTTTATTGCCTAACAGTTGCGTTTAAAGTGTAACGGTCATTCTGTTTTTTATTGTTGTGATGTATAGGGGCAGGGATACTGACCATTTTTGTAATATACTTTAATTACTGAAATCTTACATTTCTATTAGAAAAATAGCTGTAAAGTGGCCCATTTTGAGCCTTAGTAACGCTCCTCCGTCTTCTGTTTACATAACCGTGGAGACTTGCTCCACCCCGACTGTTATGTAAACAGAAGACAGAGGAGCGTCGCTAAGGCTTAAAATGGGCCACTTTACAGCTATTTTTCTAATAGAAATGTAAGATTTCAGTAATTAAAGTATATCACAAAAATCACAAAAAATATTACTGCTCCTACACATTACGAAAAAGATGAAGATCTCTCCCTGTAACTGTCACAGCTTCGAACAGAACATATGGCTGGTGGCGGTTGAAGATTTAAACTGAGCACGTGCGACCAGCTTAGTGAGACGGACAGAAAATAAGGAAAAGAACAAACAGCGGGTGGTGCTATACATGTAGATTTTATTAAGTTGCTCAGTGGATATACAACATTTTTTATTACATGCAATTACAAAAGTATTCAGACCCAGGTGCTGGTTTGAAAAATGTAGAATTTTTTTAATGACACAACCCCTTTAATAGAATATTTGCAAGCAAAGTAAAAGATTAAGACAGGGCTTGACAAATTTCCTTGGAATCTAGGAGCCAGCTAAAAAAGTTAGTAGCCAGCCGGAGCCGCGTCATAAAGCTCCCAATAGATGCCCCCATAGTGCTCCTCCCCCCCCCCACTTCTCTATAGAGCCCCCAATAATGCATGCCAGTACATAGGGCCCCCAGTAGATGCCCCCATAGTGTTCCTACCCCTGTTTTCCATAGTGCCCCCCATAATGTGCGAGTATATAGGGCCCCCCATAATGCTTCCCCTTTTCAAAAGGTTATATGACACGTCAGATGCTGCCAGCGTCTAAGTGATCGCCACTTGCGGCCGCCATGACATGTGGAAACCTTTACAAGGATTACAGGGTCCGGAGGGGAGGGCAGAGGGGTCCGGAGAAGAGGGCAGAGGGGTCCGGAGAAGAGGGCAGAGGGGTCCGGAGAAGAGGGCAGAGGGGTCCGTCTTGTCAATCTCTTTCCCCCCTTGTCATTCACTTTCTTCCCCCTCCCCCCTTGTCATTCACTTTCTCCCACCCCCCCCCCCTGCCTCTTGTGTAGCGTGGCCGAGCTTTGTATAGTCCCACGGGTACAGGAGCTTTAGTTTCCTGTACCCGGGCGGACTGACAGGAAGTGCACACTGTGTGCGCACTTCATGTCAGTCCGGCCGGGTACAGGAGACAGATGCTCCTGTACCGCGGACCATACAGGGCTCGGCCACGCTACAATGAGGGACTGACAGGAGGGAGCTCTGAGCGCTTCCCTCCTGTCAGTCCCTCTCTTCATGCTGTGCCCGGGCGGTGCGCCTCATGGACGCGCCAGCCCGGGCAGTGCTGCAGCCGCCTGAGGCTCTATACAGAGCGCTCGGGCGGCTGCAGCATGAAGGGGGCCGGCGCTCCTAGTCCGCGTGTAGGACGCGCCGGCCCTCTGAGAGAACGGGCTGACAACTACCCAGGCGCCAGGACCAAATTCCTGGTCGCCATGGCGACCTGGCGCCTGGGATTTGTCGAGCCCTGGATTAAGATAGAGTTTTTGGATCGGCTGGAGAACTACAGCTGTATGTATGGCCCACACAAACAGATTCCCCCAAAATGGTCTGAATCTGGCAATGGTCTCTGATGCCTGTGGTCACAATAAATGTAACACTTTGGCAATCTGGCTGCGTATGTCTATGTACCTTTATTACTAAGGGACTTCTGAAGGTTTGAAATTCTGTCTATCAGTATCATGACATTTCTGCGGCGGGGTGCAGCTGTCATTCACAGCCCCAGCTTTCTCTAGCCTTTTGCTGCATGTCATGTCAAGTAAAATTCTAGACATCTCTGAATGCATACGAGAGAGAAAAAACGTGAGGAGAAGCCGTCCTAGTTCATCATGTTCAACAAGGATTCCCATAATAACCCGACTCAGTCGCATATACATGGAAAGCTATTCCTAAAAATGGCAGAGCCCCAGGCAGTCATGTCACCCCTCGGGGCTCACCATGTTGTGTTTGCAATCCTCTGTAGTCCGGGAGGCCTGGTTGAATTTAGTCACTTGTTCTGCTTTGTGTTTTCTGGTAATTACCGTTCGTATAACCGGCAGATAACTGCAGAACAAAAAACTCCTCCTGATTGTGTTTGTGATGAAGGTTCACACATGCTGTGTAATATTCTAACACTGCTATTCAATTTCTATAGGATTATAGTTTTATCAGTCGCCTTTTTTTTTCTGCTTTTCTTTCATCTCATTAGATTTTGTATTTTTTTGCCTGAGAATTGTAAGAAAAATAGCAATAGTCTTGTTATAAGGATTGAAGATTTATGCGATAGGCCTTAGGCCTCGTTCACACTTCAGTGTCTGGTCAGTGATTTCCATCAGTGATATGTGAGCCAAAACC
The DNA here is from genome assembly GCA_033119425.1 of Bufotes viridis. Classification (NCBI taxonomy): domain Eukaryota; kingdom Metazoa; phylum Chordata; class Amphibia; order Anura; family Bufonidae; genus Bufotes; species Bufotes viridis. The sequence goes on along the minus strand of CM065595.1, from coordinate 134,574,813 downwards.
AGAAGTGGAGCCTCCACAGACATGAGGTATAAGGGAAAGATCTGCACCAGTTCTGTGGGTTTGACCCGCACATGGTATTGGCTCACAAATCGCTGACCAGACACTGAAGTGTGAACGAGGCCTAAGGCCTATGGTACACGAACGTGTGCGCTCTGTGGCCGTATTGCGGACCGCATATGCGGATCTGCAATACACAGGCACTGTTCCGCGTGCATTCCGCATCACGGATGCGCACCCATTCACTTCAATGGGTCCGCAAATTCTGAGATGTGGAATGGTGCGAAACAGAAGCACGGAACGGAACCCCACGGAAGCACTACAGAGTGCTTCCGTGGGGTTTCGTCCCGTACTTCCATTCCACAAAAAGTTAGAACATGTCCTATCTTTTTGCAGGTGAATGGGTCCGCGATTTGCAGCGGCTGCCCCAGGGTCAGTGTTCCACGGGGCGCACACATTTGCGTGCAATAGGCCTAACACTGTGTAATATTTAGACAGCGTAAATGTAGTCCAGGACGTCAGAAGATGCTCCTAATTTCCGATCCCTATATTAATCAGAGGATCCTATATAGCACCTTAAAAGAAAGCACAAAATAGTGGCGCCCACCACCAGCAGATGAGGAATCAAACTGGTATTTTTCTACCGCATCTTGTGTCCCAGGGGTTCTGACTGGGTCTGTAGGGGTTAAAGCAAGTAGGCTGAAACTCTCCTTATTATGCCCTAAGGGGGGAATGCTAATCTGGCCCTGATTAACCTAGCCACAGAGCACCCTAAGGGCTGTATTACACTAAGAGATTATCTGGCCAATCATTGGTCAGATGGCTGTTTACACACACACATCTTTTGTTATACACCCAGTATTGGTCTGATTGGACAGAAATTGGTCAGACAATCTGTTGGTAAAATACAGCCCTAATGCTAATGGCCTGTAAGACGGCCTGTAATCATTAGAAGGATCAGCACTGGTGAGGTCTATTTTTGGTCCGATATTGTTTTGTTTATAAACTAATAAAGATTTTTTTTCTTTTTTATAATTAAACAAAAACAACGTAAAAATAGACACATAAAAACATATGTAAAAAATAGAACAAATTCTATTAATAATATTAATGCAAGAATGTCCTTGGGCATTGGCAAGGGGAGAGCAAGAAAGAGAAAGAAAAGGGTGCCATAACCTTGTCACAAACCTGTGTCTTTCTGTAAGGCAACTGGCTGCAGAAAGAGCCTCCCCCTCTGCTCTAATGGCAGTAGGATACCAGAACAATGAGCTGTGCCCAAGTCTCACCCCCTCAGTCAGCAACAAATGGAAGGATTTGAAAGGAGGAAATGAATTCCTATATTCTTCAAGCTATTGCAAAAGTCATGCAGTGACTAAGAATTGTGAGGTTTGAAACGCGTGATAGCATTCTGAACATTGCTCTTGTTTTTTTTTTTTTTGTAGCAGGTTTTGGCGGATAATCAAATACACGTTCTATACCAAGAAGTGTTTGGTCAACCGTTGTTTTGTTTCTACAGACTATTTCAGGAACATTGTAAGGAGCCGTAAAATCACCTGTGCTTACGGTCCTGAGATACGGAACTATAGGGTGTCAGCTGCCGCCATATGCATGTCGTCAAGTGGTAGTTATCACTGTGACTCTTTTGGCGCCTCCTGTTTTAAGACATATCTAATTCCAAGAACCTTGCTTGGCTACAACATCTCATTTTGCTTATAAGAATGTAAAATCAGAAGCTGAAAAAAAAAGATTCAGGAAAAAGTTCAATGGCCTCTCTTCAGTCTTGTTAAATCACAGACTGATGCCAATGAGTTAATTGAAGAGAAATTCTTCACATGTGGCATGTAATTACAGTGCCTTGCAAAAGTATTCACACCGTTGACTTTTCTCGTGTTTTGATGCCTCACAACCTGGAATTAACATGGATTGTTTAAGGATTTGCATCATTTTAATTTACAGAACATGCCCTCAACTTTGAAGATGTTTTTGTTTTGCTTTTTATTGTGAAGCAAACAACAAATAGGACAAAATAACAGAAAAAGTCAATGTGCAAAACTATTTACCCCCTAAAGTCAATGCTTTGTAAGTTTGTAGAGCCACTTTTTGCGGCAATCACAGCTCCAAGTTGCTTTGGATAAGTCTCAAATCACACACAGAGTGGTAAGAATATCTCTGTATTTAGCACCATCCTTCCTTCAACTCTGACCAGTTTCCCAGTCTCCCCCCCATGATGCTGCCACCGCCATGTCTCACTGTGGGGATGGTGCTCATTGGGTGATGTGATGTGATGTGTTGGGTTTGCACCAGACATACCATTTTCTTTGATGGCGGAAAAGTTCAATTTTAGTCTCATTAGACCAGAGCGCCTTCCTCCATACATTTTTCCCAAACTCACAACGTGCCTTTTTGTTTTTAGCTGAAAGTAATGGCTTTCTTCTGGCCACTCTGTCATAAAGCCCAGCTCTACGGAGCGTACGGCTTCAGGGGTGTGGAAATTTTTAAAAAAACTACTTGTCGAAGGACTAAAGTGGGGGCTCAATCTACTTGTCCCTCATGACCATCTACTTGTCCTGAACTTGTACTAACGGTATACTGTATGGGGGCCACAAGGAGACGTTATGCTGTATGGGGCAGGGGCCACAAGGAGACGTTATTCTGTATGGGGCGGGGGCCACAAGGAGACGTCATACTGTATGGGGCAGGGGCCACAAGGAGACGTTATGCTGTATGGGGGCAGGGCCACAAGGAGACATTATGCTGTATGGGGGTGGGGGCCACAGGGAGATGTTATACTGTATGGGGCGGGGGCCACAGGGAGACGTTATACTGTATGGGGCGGGGGCCACAGGGTGACGTTATACTGTATGGGGCGGGGGCCACAGGGTGACGTTATACTGTGCGGGGCAGCCCCAAGGTGACGTTATACTGTATGGGGCGGGGGCCACAGGGAGACGTTATACTGTATGAGGGCGGGGGCCACAGGGTGACGTTATACTGTATGGGGGCAGGGGCCACAGGGTGACGTTATACTGTGCGGGGCGGGGGCCACAGGGTGACGTTATACTGTATGGGGGCAACAGGGAGACGTTATAGTTTATAAAGTGCCACCTGCAGTGCAGATTGCAGGCAGGGCTAGACCCTCAGAAGACAGACAGCACTACCTTTATTTCTGACACCCCTGCAGATGAGCGTTCCTCCCAGAGTCTGTCAACTGAGCTCCTAGCCTGACCTGCAACCATTGACTGGGGTCACATAGCATTATACTGACTTATGATGCTATGTAACCCTTACAGTTCTGGAATGTATTGGATAACGCTGACATAATGCTGTCAGTGTTATCCAACACATTCCAGAGCTGTAAGGGTTACATAGCATCATAAATCAGTATAATGCTATGTAACCCAGTCAGCGAGCTGCGATGTGGACAGGCTCCGGGAGGAACGCTCATCTGCAGGGGGCCGTGGGGTCTCACTCTTCTTCTCCCATCTTGTCTCTGGAGACGGTGTGCTGCCTTGCTGTGCGCTCCGTGCTGGCAGGTGGGCGGAGACTTCAATACAGGAGCCGGGAGGAGCGGGGGCCGCCTGCAGGAAGTGCTATGTACGGGTCATATGCACGATGCAGGCTGACACAGATAGGAGCGGTCAGCTCGCATATGACCGCTCCTATTACTGTCCAACCACATGTCCCTGCTACTTGCCCGCACAGGGCTAAACAACTATTTAAAGTACTTGCCCGGCGCCCGGAACTGCATGTCCCGGGCGTCGGGCGATAGGAATTCCACACCCCTGGGCTTATTGTCATCCTATGTACAGATCCTCCAGTCTCTGCTGTGGAACTCTGCAGCTCCTCCAGGGTTACCTTAGGTCTCTGTGGTGCCTCCCGGATGAATGCCCTCCTTGCCCAGTCCGTGAGTTTTGGTGGGCGGCCGTCTCTTGGCAGGTTTGCTGTTGTGCCATGTTCTTTCCATTTGGTTATGATAGATTTGATGGTGCTCCTGGGGATCATTAAAGATTTGAATATTTTTTTATAACCTAACCCTGACTTATACTTCTCAACAACATTGTCCCTTACTTGTTTGGAGAGTTCCTTGGTCTTCATGTTAGTGTTTGGTTAGTGTCGCCTCTTGCTTAGGTGTTGCAGCCTCCGGGGGCCTTTCAAAAAAGGTGTGTATATGTAATGACAGATCCTGTGACACTTAGATTGCACACAGGTGGACATCATTTCACTAATTATCTGACTTCTGAAGGTAATTGGTTGCACCAGAGCTTTTTATGGGCTTCCTAACAAAGGGGGTGAATACATGCGCACAGGCCAATTTTCTGTTTTCTATTTCTGAAGAATAGTTTTATTTATATATTTTTAAACTTTTGTGTTCTGATCCATCACATAACATTCAGATTAACAAAACATTGAACTTAAGGCTGTAATGTAACAAAGCACAAAAAAAGTCAAAGGGGTTGAATACTTTTTCAAGGCACTGTATATTTCCTTCCCCTGTACAGCAGCACCCACTGGTTTATATATAAAGGACTTTATGATGTGTATTCGGTTTCTGTTGCCGCTATGTACATGCATGGTACGCTTCCAATCCATTTCCTTCAGTTTTATCTGCTTAGACCTTGCTTTGACATTTATGTTTCTCAGAAAAGTCTAATTTGTTAGGATCATCATAATTGTCAGCTGGTCTGGATTGCCTCCAGCTGCAGAGGTCTTGTTTTACTGTCATGTTTGAATGAATCCTACTCATGAGAGGCATATGACTAGAAGAGTATTGAAAGTTTTCAGAGATTCAGGATAGGCTATCAGATCGGCAGGGTCCCACACCCAGGACCCCCGCCGATCAGCTGTTTGAGCAGGCCGCGGTGGGTGCTGCTGTCTCCTCGTAGCTTACAAAGCAAAGCGCCTTCCATCGGATAGCAGACGTGCTTGGTATTGCAGCTCAGCCCCATTCACTTGAACGAAGAATAGGACGTCACTGGCCAAGGACGTGGAGCGCTGCGGCCTCTTCAAACAGCTGATCGGCTGGCGTACCGGGAGTCAGCCGCCATCGATCTAATATTGACGATCATGAGGATAGACCATCAATATCAGAATCTTGGAACATCCCTTTAAGAAGTAATTAAATTAATACTATGAATAAATACAAATTATTGGATGGCAATTGTGGTGTGAAAGTAATTGTTTTGTCAGCAGCATCGGGCATGTATATAAAAATATAATGATATACTGATCACAGATTGCCTGGTTGCTCTGAACCTCAGTGATCACCCGTTAACTTGTTGGGAACCTAGTAGCAAGTGAAAACTGGGAAAATAGGGTATAATCATTACATGCTACCTATTAAACTTCAAGAAGAGATGTTTTTTGTCACCACTTTGCACTCCAGCTAATTGATGGAGGGCTGGATTGAGGGATCAATTCTCAAAATGTTCTAATAGGGTTTTAAAAAATAGGATTGTTAAAAAAGCCACTAGCGAGTCGGTTCTCTTTCCCTTGGAGATGACTCTTTGCACAGTCCTTGACGGATTAATAGGGGTTCTCCGATTTGATAATCCTTTGGCATGTTTAACCATGTTAAATATCATGTCAGGTTCCCCTTACAGCTGTTGTGAACACGCAGATGTAATCTTCTAAGAGGTCTTAAAGGGGTTGTCCAGAAATGCCTAGAAAGCGCTCAGAGTAGTATAAAAAATAGAGATACTCACAATCGGTTCCGATGCTTACCGGGTAGAAAGATAACTCCAAATGTATCCAAAGGACCACCTTCACCCAGTGGAGGCTGAAAGAGGGTCATTTTGTCTGTTTCGCTCCAGTACAAGTTAACTTTTTTCTGTATAGAATAGCATAGTCCTCTATCGTATTCTACATAGAGGCATCCAATAAATAGTTATACTACATAGTATGCCACTGTATGCCTATAACATCAGAAAACATATACAGTGCGCCCTCAGGATCCAATATTTTCTACATACAATGGTCTTTTCCTAACCATCGTAAGTTGAAACTAGACTCAAGATACAATGCCTGAGATTCAGATCCAACCAGTCAAGGCCATGTAAATGCAGTGGTCTCCTCCACCAGCGAGCAGCAGATTGTCAGGAAGGAATGCTTCCTTCATGACAATCTTCTTCTCTGTCGTCCCGTGTAAAGGGACCTTTAGGATGAGTTCACACTTCAGTTATTTGGTCAGTTATTTCCATCAGCTATTGTGAGCCTAGAACAGGTGCAGGTCCTTACATTACACCTGATCTCTAAGTAGGCTTCACTATGAGTTTTGGCTCACAGTAGCTGATGGAAATAACTAACCATATAACTGACCTGTGAACTTGGTCTTAGTTATCTGCTTAATTTTCTTAAATCTTCATTTTCTCTTATTTTGGGTGACACTTTGGGGCTTTGGAACCGGTTTCTCAAGTTAAAATGGTTTCAAAGTACAATGGTCAACCTGGAACCAATTATTATTGTAATTTGAAGAAGCTCTGTATATACCTTCGGCGTACACTGCATACTAGGGTGAAGGCACCCTTGGGTCAAGAATGTGCTGTGTGATAGTATCAGAAGATGCTTCTGTCTGGGTGGTCGGTAATTGTCTACAAGAATCATTCAAGCACTTCTGTTTGGATTCCTCACCTCTGTGTATATATTGGAGAAAAGATATTGGGTTGTTGGTCAAAAATATGACCTATCTCCGTTCATCACTGCTTCACTGGTAGGATTTGACAAATTTTGAAAGCCTGAGGCTCTTTGGTTTTCATTGGACTGAAGACTGATCAGGAACTAGAGGATTTGGTTGATTGTTTTATTCATATAGTAGTAGTCTTCAGTGTTCTTTTTTTTTGGAATCTGAAAATGTATTTCAAAAAGGATATCACATTTATCTCCTAACTTAACTGTGGTAGGTAGACCACTGACATTGAGGTCAGTAGAGGTATGATCTGGTTGTCTTTTAGCTTCTCGTAGCATGAAGGTGGCTCTTTGCCGTTGTAGTCCCATCGTCTCATTAGACCTGAAAAATTTCTATTTTATTTATGGTATCCATTAAATATCCTTGGCAAAGGACCCTATCTTGACCAGTAGGTTCTGTTAAGGGCCCACTTACTTAATGATAGGCACCATCTTGAGTACATTAGGTACCTAACCTCTAGAATATCTCCAGCCTTTCTCTACTCAATAAATAAAAAATCTACAGCATATTTTATAGCCACATTCTTCATGGCAATGGTTTTGCTTCTCGGTCACGTAGTAATGACTTAGTATCTATGATGCAGGCTTTCAGAAGTTTGTCTTTGAATTAATTTCCATTTACAAGCCTTTTCTTCTCTCTGCTATGCGTAGTCCTCACCTTGTATCTATGACATTGTCTGGTCTAATGAAGGACCCTCTGCATCTAGCTCTTGAACAGAGATCCTCTCCTCATTTCCCAGCAACCATTGCAAGATATTTCTGTATTTGGGAGCCATTAAAACGAAAGCCCCCTCTTTAGCTGTGAGAAGGGCATTGCTTTTATAGAGTGGCACGCAGTGTTTTTTTCATACATGTCACGTTATATAGCTGATCGTATATCATTTTCTACATCTCATCTCCTAAAAATGGTACATGACTCACTCCAACTTCTCTTCTCATCCTCGCAACCCATTTAGACTTATAGATGGTGAGTGCAGATAATCATGACCATGTTAAAACTTCACAGTCCCAGCCTCATGTCTTAGCCGTCGGCTTTACCATTTGAAGTTGTCGCAGAAGCGGGGGCAACTTGCCATCGTTGCGGTTTCTGCCCACAAGTTCACATATCATTGCAGTCACTTGGAAATATCTAAAGCCATCATATCAAGGCCTCATTGAGTGAGCCAATTTGTGCAAAGCAGTGCTTAAAGGGGTTATGCCACGACTGACACAAAAACTGAAAATTGGACATAATATAGTACCTACAGTCTGATAAATAAACAAATATAAATGATCACATGGATCTAGAGTTTCTCAAATTCTTGGCTCTAGTTTCTCTGTATGATTCTCTTCAGGATCTCAGCTCAGGGGGCACGTCCTTTCTACTGCAGCTCTCTCCCTATCACAGCTTAGGGGTGCCTCCTTTCTCATGCGGCGTGTCCTTTCTCCTGCAGCTCATTCCCTGCAACTGTCACAGCTTCTAACAGTAGATATGGCTGATGGCAGTTGAAGGATAGTACTGAGCACGTGCGACCACCCCAGTAGGTGGATGTGCACATTACTATATGGATTAAACACCAAGGGGAAACATTATAACAAAGTAAAGAGAATCTCTCACAACTGGAGCATTTTTGTAACAAAGCAAATTACAAAAGTAATTCATTTTTCATGGGAAATTATATTTAAAATAACATTTAATGGGGGTTACAACCGCTTTAAGGCCCAGTATGGGTTGAAAGTGCTGCATAAGGTTTATGTTGTATCCTGTATGTTGATGCCAATTTCAGTCCAGTCATGCATCATTAGTCCTCCCAGGGATATACTTACACAAGCTATTTCTTTTTGAAATCCCCACCATTCATATAAGTCGGATGCACTCCCGGTATACCAACAAAGTTAATTTGTCGATTTTATAATATCTAATGTATTTTTTGTTTTTATTTTTTTCAGCAACCCATTGTGCCTGCTCACCCCATGGCTCCTCCAAGTCCAAGCACGACCAGCAACAACAACAGCAGTAGTAGCAGTAGCAGTTCTGGTTGGGATCAGTTAAGCAAAACTAACCTGTATATTAGAGGACTCCTTCCAAACACCACAGACCAGGACCTAGTCAAGCTCTGCCAACCGTAAGTATGCCTTTATGTTATAATCTGCTTAGGTCTGTGTATCAGAATGAAAGCCACTTTACGTGGTCGGCTTGATGACGTCGTAAAGTTGCTCATAGATGTTAAGTTGTTCTCATTAGGTTTCAGTTTTTGCAAAAGTAAAATTTATTGGGCTTCAATGCTTAAGGAGCATTTACACTGCCGAAGGAAGCGTTCCTTCCTGACAATTGCCTGCTCCTTAGGGGAGGAGTTGCCATCGCCCCCCCCATACAGTGGAGGGGATCGACTGTACGAAAGATGAATTTGCTAGCATTTTGCTTGTTCACCTGGTGATCTATGGCACCTTTACACGGGCAGATTATCTGGAACAAAAATTCCTACAAATGCTCGTTCCCGGTAATCTACTTGATAATTGGGCAGTCTAAATGAGTCTTTAGTGTCAAAAGGATGGTCGCCATGACAGAATCCATTGTCCACAGTTGTAACAGGGTCCGACTGTGACTGGTGGTTTTCATTGTAGGATGCCTTCAGTTTCAGGCCAGGTTCTGGGTGAGAACATAGCCTTAAAGAAGACCTGTCATGTGACTGTCTTCAAACATCAAAGGCAGCCCTTACCTGGCAATAGCTGGTGCCCCACAGATTCTGACACTTTCTTTTTAATTTTTTAAGCTCCCCCCCCCTTTCCTGAGCACTTTGTGCCGGTAATTTTAGCACCAGATATGCTAATGAGGCCATGCACAGCAACGTATAAGACAGGGCCTGTGTGACACTGTCCAATAAATTTGTTGGTTTGGTCAGAGTGCTCTGGTGCACTTCCCATTTAGAATTAACCATAAGGATTGCCCCTTTAACAGTACATGGCCTCGGTCGCATATCGAGGGTCGGAACTACAGAAATTGGTTGCTCAGGAACAGGGGAGTCTAGGGAAAAAAAATCTGTGGGGCAGCGGCTACAGATAGGTAACGACAACAGCCATTGTTGGAGGACATGACAGGTCCTCTTTAAAGAGGCTGAAGTAGAGGGATGCGTAGCTTTATGCTTGCCTTTATGGCTAGAGGAGCTCTGGGACTCAACACAACTTGTTTTTTTTTCCCTGAGACTTTCCTGCAAGATAAGCAACGTCAAAAGTGTCACAGGCTGCTGCGCCCCCCCCCCCCCAACTCTTACCGAAGAGAATGATGGGATTATTGGTGTTAGTTGTCCACCTTTTGAAGAACAATACATTTATGCCAGCAGAAGCTATACAATAGTGTTGAGTCTTTGCCCATGGTGCCAATTCATGGACTATTGTAAATGGCATTGTCTACTTGTCTTGTGGTGACCTAACATTCTTCTTGCCAGTCATCATGGGGGGAAAAAAAATCTTTTTTTTGCTCTGGTCACCCAGTATCTCAGGCGTAGACTACTATGGCCACGTTATGTAGCATCCAGTGTTACTCTGAACTTCAACTATGTGTGAAACATATTTTTTTTTTCCAGTCTGCCAGTTATGGAAAGATTTTCTGTGACGTTAATGAGTCAGAGGTTGGCTCGACAGAACTGCACATGTTTACCTGGGCTGTAGACCCTCGCCCAACCTTACAAAGCCTTCCACATTTGTTTGTATGAGTGTTGTTGTTTTATTCCAAGTCTGATGATGTCATGCACCTAAAATACTTTACATACTGCTTGGGCTTGTGTGGGAGTTTCTGTTCTGTGGCTATAGTATGTGCCTTTAGTACTTTATGGCTTGATATCCCCTAGTGTGTGTTTGTATATGAGGCCTAAATTCGGCCATACACATTAGACTAATGTTGTCCAAACCTGCCTATTTCACCACCTAATGTCCCACTTGACTGTCCCCCAAAGAGGAGATGTCAGAGAGAAGGGTTTGGCTTTTGGATTTCAACATGCCCAGTCCTTTGGTTCTTAGAGAATATAAGCCCATGCCAGCAGCCTCCCCTCACCCCATTCAGAACGTATTTATGGGGGGGTTTGGGTGGGTGTCTGACAGCTGTCTAAAGTGTATGGGCCAGCTTTAGGGAAGGAGTTTGCTTTCATTGTTGGGGGCAGAAACTATGAATGTGATAACTTTCTGAAAGGTGCTAACACGTATGGCGGTGCTATATAAATACAAGAGAATTTGTACTGAACTTGTGATGATATTTGGCAAGCTCAATTTGCTTGTATAAACTATACTGAGGACCTGCTGAAAAAAGACTGCCCAGACATATTGGTGGCACATTTTAAGAACATATGGTTAAATGAAGCTGAACCTGTAATTTGTTAGGGAGATCCATCTTTGTTGTGGTTTGGTCTGTGCACCTTTTACTTGGCAAAAATACTTAAAAAAAAATACTGTTTTGGTCTCATTCACACTGTTTATACACAGGCAAATTGATCTACAAACTGTCTTTAAAAATTACTCAGGCCTTTCTAAGAATATACGATCTACTGCCTTCTCCTGCAGTCTTAAAGAGGTAGTATGCTTTAAAACATTTTAGTTAGAAGATTCTCCCTGAAAGAAGCAGGTGACAGCAGGAACCCTCAGCGATGAGCTGCAATTTCCAGTAGGACCAGGCAGCAAGTATTCAATTTCCTAACAGCACCACCGGAGGCCAAATGAAGCATTACATGGCTCTGATTGAAATCGGTGGATTGTTTGTGTAATGCGTGAACCTACTGGGTCCTCCAAAGATGGTCTTTGTAGCTGTTCTCCACTCTGGTTTATCGATGTTGGTTCTGATCAATGGACCCCCACCCCTTTAATAAACTCAGAATACCCTAATGGGCTATTTTGAAGTGGGGTTATTAAACTAGATAACAGTTTTGCCTGCAAGGTAATTGAAGTGCTGGCTGATATTTTGTATTCTGTAGGCTCCCTAATACAGTAAGATATAGATGTGTGGGGTCTGTCTTGCCCATCTCCATACAGTCGTTTAGTCTGGGTCGCTCACATTTCAAGTTGTTAGGAAATCTGTAAAATCAGAAATTCAGTTCATATTCGTTTGTATAATATATTGTAAACTGGCATGATATGACTTGTTAAATAAATAGATTTTTAGGTGATTTTAAATGGCATCAGTCTTTTCTCGTTGCTACGACTAATTTCTCCATGCGACGAATTCGAATGATGGAGAAAAGAAATGGTGATTCCCATACCAGAGAATTAGATTTAATGGGGTCGTCAACCTTTTCAATAAGTGAAGGCTTATGCTCAGGATAGGCCATCACTAGCTGATTGGCAGGGGTACGACAACCCACATCCCCACTAATCAGCTGTTTTGCAGTAGCTTTGGAAGCAGATGGCTCCATCAACTCTATAGTGGTCTGAGAACGTCGTGAGGCTGTGCTCCCATGGAAGTTAATGAGCTCAGTCCACAGCTAGACCATCAATATCATAGGCCATCAATATCAACATTTTGGAAAAATACTTTAAAGGGGCCCTCTGGTTCAAAGTAAAAATTTCAGTATACACGTAGAATGTGTAGTTAACATACCTGTTTCCCTACTAGTTTGCCCCCGAGTTTGTCCCATTCACTGTCCCCACATCATGTATGAGAAATGGCCACCAGTGGGCTTCAGTAGTCTGAGACACCCCCCCTTAGACTTGGATGGACCAGCGCTGATGTCCATCCTCCATCTTGCCCTGTAGGTTTCCTTCCCAGGGAGCATTTGTGCGTCTTAGATTACCAAAGCACACTGTGCAAAGGCTTGTCAGAAAATCTGGTGACTATTTTACTTACATGTAGATGGGACTGAAAGTGGGGCAAACCATGGCAGCAACATTGAAAAGTAAATGGATATGTTAAAGGGGTTATCCAACCCCTGTAATGACCCCCCAATGTCTGGGCCCCTCGTATAAATTATACTTACCTGCTCCCCGACACAGAGGGAGGCTCTTCCCTGTCGTGCCCTGCTATTGGCTGCTCCTCCCGTCACTGGATGCTTTGATCTGCGCCGCAGTCGTGCAGGCATCCGGAGTGGCGATGGTGCTGGGGAGCTAGTAAGTATAATGTATACGAGGGGCCCAGGCATTGGGGGGGGGTCATTATAGGGATTGGAAAACCCCTTTAACTATACATTTTGCATAATAATTTTCATTGTAATCTGGAGAGTCACTTTGAGAGGTTGCCCATGGTCAATTAGAACCCAGGGCCCCTGCCCCAGGACTGCGAGGAAACATTGTAAACCACAGACGCACCGTGCTGCATAGCTGCCGCTTTATATTACAGATTGTAAAAGTCTTCCAATGTCTTTTTACCAAATTTGCTAAATATCGTAGAATTTATGCTCCGTTTTCCATGATCCAGTGTCTGAAGCGATTGGCAGTAATGAAAAATGATCTCAGACCGTCTAGAGTGGGTGACCTTGCAGTTTGTCTAGACTGATAAATACGATGTTATATCCTTGCCAACGTTTACGATTTTTTTTTTTCTTTCTTGCCCTCACCGTTATAATGATTATTTTTTATTATTAATTACCACGTCATAGGAGCTTGTGATTAAAGGGACAGAAAACCCTTGTGCTGCCCCCTCTACAGCACTTCACTAAAGCAAACAATAAATCCACAGTGGACTGAAATGACAATAAAAGAAAATTAGTTTTCTCAAATTATGGCCGATACAGTCAGGTCCGTAATATACGAGCACAAGGCAAATCCTCTCTGTGACTGTTTAATCAAACAGCCAATTAACTCAATTTTTCCCCCCTTCCGTTTGTAAAGGCACAAAGTCATCGGTAGGATAATAGTGTCATTTCGAGAAAAGACCAGAAAAAAATATTCCTTTATGAAAAATCACTCTGATATTGTCATTTTATTGCTTTTATGACTTCCTTTTTCAACATTAAAGGCTCCTGATATTGATGACCCATCCCCAGGATAGGTCATTAATATCTGATCAGTGAGGGTCCGACACCCCACTCCCCCAACGATCAGATGTTCCCTGCAGCCTTCAACATTGGTATTGGCACTTAGAATGGTGCAGGAAGCACAGCTCCAGTGTAGTGGCCGTGCCGGCTTACTGCAGCTCAGCTACCATTGAAGTGAATGGCAGATGAGCTGCAGTACCCCGTCACGGCCACTACACTTAGAACGGAGCTGTGCTTCCTGTGCCATTCAAAGTGCTAGCTGGAGCATCGGAGGCTGCAGCTAATCAGGGGAGTGCGGAGTCTCAGACCCTCACCGATCAGATATTAATGACCTACCCTGGGGATAGGTCATCCGTATCAGCAGCCTGGTAAGCCCCTTTAATTGATCTGACCCCAAAACTGAAGAAAATTTGCAATTTTCGTTATATATACATTTTTTTAAATTTATTTTACGCACTTATATAGCGCTGCTATATTCCGCAGTGCTTTACAAGCATTAGCATCAGGCTGACCCCAAGGAGGCTCACAATCTTTGAATGTAAAACCCGCTATGCCGGGCTGTGGCGTACCGAGCACAGGCAGGAGCAGGAAGCAAGCTGTGCACGCAATGCTCAAAGCCTGTGCCGATGTATAATATACCACATCGGTACAGGATTGGAACAGAGTGGAGGCATCTGAACATCTGGTGCCTATTTCACAAGGAAAACAAGAAAAAAGTATATGATAGAATTTCTTTTTAGCACATTTTGAATAGGTTTTAATAATGTTTAGTTGAAAGTTTACGTATACTTTAACAGTAAAAAAAAAAAAAAATTCATGGGATAACCCGGACATATCCCCATCTTTACCCCTCCGGCCCCCATGATATGAGCATCGGTGCATTTCATGCTCCGATGCTCTCCAGGGCAAGGGCTTTTTTGTTTACAATGGCATACTGCTAGGCGGAGGCTTCCGCCCAGCAGTGCTCCTGGTGACGTCACTGGCTCTGATGGGCGGGTTTTAGCGCTGCCCTAGCCGTTTTACAGGCTAGAGCAGCACTTAAGCCCGCCCATTAGTGCCGGTGATGTCACCGGGCTCACTGCTGGGCGGAAGCCTCCGCCTAGCAGTGTGCCGTTGTAAACAAAAAAGGCTCAATGCTCTGAACCCGGACAACCCCTTTAAGCAGGTTATAGTGGAGCTCGCTAGTAATTCAAACTGAAGTTTAAATTTTCCTTAAAGGAACTTGCTAAACCAGCTAAAAGAAATAACTTTCCGATACGGGTAGATGCCACGTTTCATTGTACTTTAAGGGTACTTACAAACAGAAAATCGATGTAGACTTCGGTGCACAAAAAAAATGCATATGTTACTTGGGGTCTTTGGTGATCTTTGGTGAGGATTTGCCGCAGATCTTACCCTCTCACCCTTGCATTGCAAACAACGTGTTGCAGATTTCTAAATCGCTTGACATGTCAATTTCCTCACGGAAGAAAATCTTTTAGATCTCATTCGCTGGTACTGTATTATCCTGCACAAAAATTCTGTGTGGAAAACGCGTGTGTAATCCAAAATATGCGCAGATACCCTAAAAGTTGGATTAGAGAAATATGGGAACCTGGATAAATCTAAATTGCACTACTTCTATACTTGCTGTATGAAAATTAGAAGCTCTTTGTGCACAATTTTTAGCGATATATATCGGCCCATCGGGAAGCCACCTTGTCGCTGGTAGACAGGTACGACACAGTTTTGATCAAAAACGTGCGCCAAGAGCTTCTAATTTTCATATAGTACAGTAAGTATAGCAGTAATGCAATTCAGATTTATCCATTTATCTGGTGTTTGCACGTGTCTGGGCATAGGGGGAGATTTTATAAAGACCGGTGCAGAAATTGATATCCCCTGCTCTGCCACAGGATGCGCCTAAGATCATGAGGCACACACCTAGTCATACATTCTGGCTTTATTTGTACCAAAAAACAGGCGTAAATGAAAATAGTAGTTAAAAAGTCACCGACAGTTTTTTACGCCGCTTTTCAGGCACAAGGGAGATGATAACTGTCCCCCATAGTGTGCAGCCGTAGTAGCATGCACCTGTACTTTATTTCACCTTGTTTGGAGGTGCTGGTCTATCTTTGCTTTTTGAAGTGTGGGAACCACTGGCTTGGCAGGAAAAAATGATGCTGTAATATACATTAATTAGAAATGCCAAATCTCTTGGTGTAAACTGTTGCTGCACAGGAGAACCTGCTTTTCCTGCACATTAATATTAAGTAGTGTGGCGCCAACCTAATTGCTTTGTTTGTCAGAAATAAAGGACACACCCAATTATTAGTAGCCTAATTAGTAGCAAGTGTTGATTATTATTATTTTTTCTTTGTGCAGTAAAATTCTGATAATCCGGCATACTCTCAACCAATGCAGTCCTAGATTATTGAAAATGATTTCACACATCCGTTTCTGTGATGACATCCATGACAAGATGGGTAGTGTTTTATCCATTAAGATATCCATGAGGGTTCCCTGTATGGTCCTTGTGTCCATTTCTTGCCCATCGTATACCATCTGTATTCCACGTCCAATGCTAGGCTGAGAATTATTAGTTTCCAGAACATCTCCTACCAATGGTCTGTGAAAATCACTGATGGAACACTGATGCCGTCCCTGTTGTGTCAGTGGTTTTCACACACCCATAGACTTCAATAGGTATTTTTGCTCTGCATCACGAACCACATCAGAGCAAGTCTCTGTGGGTTTTCCACTGACCCTAGGTCGGTGACAAATCACTGATGTGTAGAGAAACATATTAAAATCAGTAGGGTTATGTGCGGTCCATGGAGAACACGGACGGCATGCATCCGTGATTCACTGCTACGTGAAAGCGGCCTAAAGGGCTGTTGCTATTGACCTTATCACATCAATGTAGGATTATTCGCGCCATGTTAATTTCATCAAATGAAGGCTAATTTCACAGTAGGCCTGAGGATAAGAATCTTCAGTAGACAACCCTCCACTGAACCAAAGGGTTGGGTCAGGTAATTTCCTGTTTAGCTACTATTTTCTTCACTTTCCAGATTAGTGAGATTTCCAGGCCATTGAACCGTGTAATCATGCAGCATTTATGGCTCTGAAACTGGATGTACACACATAGTTAAAAGGTTGTCCACTTATGACCAACCCTTTAAACAGATTATAGGTTGCCTGCCTCCTGGGGCCCCCATTAGTAAACTGAATGGGATACAAATATTCAGTTTCCCTACAGTGCCTCTGCAGGAAAAAGGAAGCATTACACCATTCCAATTAAATTCAATGGACATTCGTTTAATGCAGAGACCTGTTGGGCTCTCCCGATAAATGCCCTTTGTATCCTGTCCTCACTGTATGGTGTAGAAGGCTTCATCACCTTTTAAATTGTTCCTTAACTTAATTTGGGTTAAAAATATACTTTTTGTACTTTTATTCTGTTTTATTTTTGCGTTTCCTAACTGATCTAATACAAGAAAGGTCTTGCTTTACAGCATTTGTATGGGAGTCAAGGACTTCCGGTTGATCTGGTACATTTTGAGACATGTTCTGTTTCCCGTAGGCTGTTATCAGGATTAAGCAGAGCTGCAATTGTCGGCGATACCACTTCCTGCAAACAATGGAACGGTCATCTAATTGTTTTCTTGAAGCCATTGAGACTCTGCCCCTGTAACATCAGGGCAAGCATATGGCCGCACAGTGGGGTAGCCATTCATCGGCAGATGTCTTACCTTTACTGACCAAGAACAGATCTTTTTTTTTTTTTTTTTTTCAAAGGCCATCCCTTTACTAAGATATTTGAAGGTTATGGATTGGAAACATTTTCAATAAGCACCCATTTTCTCCTCCTAGACTCCTCTGAGAGGTGCTTCAACCATTTGCAGAATATAGGCTTCCTACTTAGAAGACAGCAATGGAGAAATACATTTGTCATCTGCTGATCTTCTCTAATCCATGAATTGGATTGGACAGGAGGGGATCTCATTCACATCTTTGGGGGGAGGTTTCTAGGCAGCTCTCTGACCTGAGGTCATTTTACAAGGAAATAATAGATAAGCTGTGACATCACCTATTGTGATGGTGGATCCTGTCTTATCTGTACACAGAGGTGATATCATTACAGGCAGGATTAGAACGACAGATAAGCAGGTAACTGCAGTAAAGTGATCTGTACAGACCAAGAAGTGGGGCCTATTATTATTAGCTTTGTGGCAAGTGTGAAAACTGCAGGATTTTATGGTTTTTGTTAAAGTATAGATATTAACAAGGAAAATGTAAAATAACATAAAAAATTCTTGAAAAATATGTAAAATATAAAAATGTGATTTAAACAATAGGTCGTTTTCTGATGATCCATTACCCTTAGCGTTAAGAGTTCTCCGGCAGGCTATTCCAGCAGAGAACACCTTGACAGAGCTCTCTGGGCTGCGGTAACATCTGGCAGGCTGTTTTCTTCTAGAACAGCCTGTCGGAGAGCTCTCAACGCAAATGTGAAAGAGGCCTTACGGAGAGTTCACATCGCCATTTCATTTTCCATTCTTTTGATCCGTCGGAAGAACACGAAAAAAATACATAAGTAAGACGGGTCCTGAGCATCAGTTATGCACATTTGGCATCCTTTTGAGCCATTTCCATCTGAGATCTTTTTATTTTTATTTATTTTTTTAGATGGGAAAAAAAGTACTGCATGCAGGACTTTTCTTTGTCTTAAAAAAAAAAAAAAAAAAAAAAAAAAAAGCGCTCACACGGAGACCAAATGTGCCACAGAATCTTTTTTTTTTTTTTTTATGAAACTGTGATGTGAACTCTCCCTTACCCTACCAAGGAACTTTCCACTGTATGCTCATATACCAGTAGCTTCCTGGTGTCCATAGGACATCTTGAAAATTCATGAGTCCACCCCATATTTACATAGAGGTCAATCGTGTAGATGTTCCCCAGTGACTGTATATTGAAGCCTCCCCGGGAAAGCATGACAGAGTATTGGAGAGTGCATTGAAGAGGGGCCGGTGCTTGTGACCGGACCATAAAGCGCTTGTTTGATCCAGTGTCGCTGCAAAGCTTCCCTATTCATCCCCTGTTTGCTCAGCTGAATAAAATGCCAGCTCTGACCTGCACATTCACTGCCTCCCTCGCCACATTCCCACTACCCTTTATTATGCTTTTGTTCGAGGAGGGGGGAAAAAACGACTGTCAATCTCTCATACTGTTACAGCCTAGTCTTTTGGTCTTTCAGGTGTATTCATGAGCTGGTTAGAGTGGATGCTTCGCCGTAAAGGTTACAAAATGCGCTGCTTAATCTTCCCCGCTTCCCCGAGTTGCACGGTTTTTAAGTGGAGATAGACATGAATATAATTCTGCCAATTCAACCAGGGTTTAGTCTAACAGCTATCTTCTATTTTGAGGATCCAGTTGTCTTGGGGGAATCAAAAATCCTCTTGAAGGTCCATTTAACAGAGAAAAGGATTTTTTAACTTGTAAGACTTTTTTTTTTTTTCTGTTCATTCCAGTCTTATCATCTATCGCTTTCTTGTCTTTTATGATTATATCATCAGAATGACAAGTTATAACTGCTAGCACGCCCCTGCCAGCTCTGGTATAAAAGAGAATCAGGATTTGCAATGTGTTTTTTTTTGTGTGTGTTTTTTTTTTTGGGGGGGGGGGGGGCTGATCCCATTTGTAGTCTCCCGAATAACCGGAGTGTTACTAGCAGCTGCTCGGTCACACATGGCATTCCCATGGCACGTATTTAGGGGCATGTTGTTAGCAGTTTTGGGACTAGTATTTTTATACAGCTTTACTAATAAATCCAATGTATAAGCAGTCTTCTGTGGGCGCCAAAGCTCCCCCTTGTGGTGGTTGCAGGTAGTCTGACTTAAAAGGGGTTTCCTGGATTTTCATATTGATGGCTTTTGCTCAGGATGGGTCATTAACATGAGATCGGCGGGGGTCTGACTCCCTGCAGATCGGCTATATGAAGAGGACACGGCCCTTCGTGAGCACTTAGGCATCTTCCTAGCCATATGACGCTATATGGCCTATGCACAGCTCAGTCTCATTCAAATGGATGGAAATCTATGGATTTTCGTAACCCCCTCATTCACTTCTCTTGAGTGCAACTCTGGTGCCGGAGTGTCGCCCCTCACACCACCATTACAAACAGCTGCAGTCTCTCGGCGGCTGTCGGACCGCCGTTTCATTGAGTGACACCTTCCTTATTAATGGAATAGGGGTCATCTAGCGATAGCCTACATTTTTCAGTAACCCTGTAGCAAATGTGTATTGTACACTGTTTGCTTTACATCCCCTTTGCCTATTGATTCCGTCGTGTGACACAATAGTCTTGTATATTCTGTGCTCCAAGAAAGCAGTCTCATAACCAATATTTTGCTTGAGTTTATGTTTTTTTGCTTGTTGCTTTATCACTGCAGTGGGTAGAAGATAGTCATTTAATTAGATTAAACTAGGACAGCTGCTGGTTGAAAGTAATACAATTAGAGGTATAATTACCCTTGCAGACCATTGTGCTGTTTTAGGATGGAACATTGAATCTTCATAATGCAACAAAAGTCTTGCCTGGTTATTGGATTTCACTATGTTATAGGAATAAAGGTCTCTCTGTGGTAGCATTTGCCGTCTAAGTTCATGTCTCCTCCATACGGAGAGATTTGCATAATACATTTGCACAGTTTCTCTGTGATTTGTCATTTATCATTCTGAAGACTTGTTGCTGGAAATTAGGACTAAATTACAGCAAATATCAGTAGGAGAAAGACCTAACATCTGCCTTCAAACCCGTGGAAGCTGTCTCATGCCGTGTACACATATACAACGTAAAAAGGCAATCACATGAGGTCTACGAATTGAATTGGCGCGATATAAATAAATAAATGAAGATTAAAGGGTTCGTCCCACAAAAATATTCTATAGTTTTCAAACCAGCACCTGGATCGTAATGCTTTTGTAATTGTGCGTAATTAAAAATTTAGCATAGCTAGTGAGTTATTCAATAAAATGTATCTGTATAGCGCCACCTGCTGCTTTTGTTTTTCTTATTCTCTGTCCTGCTCACTGAGGAAGCCGCACATGCTCAGTGTCATTCTTCAACTGCCTCCTGAGCTGTGATAGGGAGAGCATGGACACGCCTCCTGAGCTGTGATAGGGAGCGCATGGACACGCCTCCTGAGCTGTGATAGGGAGCACATGGACACGCCTCCTGAGCTGTGATAGGGAGAGCATGGACACGCCTCCTGAGCTGTGATAGGGAGAGCATGGACACGCCTCCTGAGCTGTGATAGGGAGAGCATGGACACGCCTCCTGAGCTGTGATAGGGAGAGAGCTGCAGCAGGAATGGCACACTATGACGCTTTATAGACATTAGCATCAGGCTGTCCCCAATGGGGCTCACAATCTAAGTTCCCTATCATTACGGTATTAGGGATGAGCGAATCGACTTCGGATGTACCAAGTGGTACCTTGGAACCGAACCGATTCGATTCGCTCATCCCTAATCATTATATCTTTGGAGTATCATACCGTATCATAGGATAACCCCTTCAAGGAAATAATGGGTTGGAAAAAAAAAAACATTCTGAGAACTTAAAGGGACCCTACCATCCCAAAAATCTTTTAACACATAACAGCCCATATGTGAATATTCCTTTTCCTTGTCATTTGTCAACAAAAAGTCAGTCTATTAACAAAAGGAGTCACTCCATATATTGTACTTCCTGTTCTAGCTCTTTAACTTCCGCCATCGCCCTTTAATGCCAGCACTCATAAGTAGTATTTGTACCATTAACATGCATATCCAGCTTGATCTATGACAGGGGTGCACAACATTTTCTGGTTGGGGGCCAGATTGCCAAACTAAACCAAGGGCCAAAAATATAACTGAAAGTGGTATTAACAAGTGAAATACTGTATTTATGGCGTATTTAACATTCAGTATATACCATTAATGTCTAGTTCCAGGACTCCCATCTAATGCGAGAAACACCTGAAAAATACATGTGAGCAGCCACAAGACATAGGCTAGTTTCACACTAGCGGCATTGACTATAATAGGGGCGGAGTTCCGGCGCAGCACTGCGAGAGGCCGCCGGACTAAAACTACAACATGTCCGACATTTAGTCCGGCGGCCTCGCGGTATGCACTGTCGTGCTGCGCCGGAACTCTGCCCCCATTATAGTCAATGGGGATGGAGCAGCAGTCCGGCGACACACTTAAACTAGCGGCAGGACGGATCCGACAGGCTGAACAGTGGCCCCTGGGCCGTAGGTTTTGCACCCCTGATCTCTGATTATTAAAATCTGCTAGGAAGACTCCAACGTAGACAGTGACATAAAGAATATATAGAACTGCCACTCCGTATTCTCGTTGAATCTCTAGCCCCCTGCCATTCCTGTAGGTATATATACAGACTTGCGTGCGTTCTATAGCTCATTCACCGCCCCCCGGTCATAATGAGAAAGCGTCGTCTTGGGCAAATATTGTTTGAATAAAAGTCTCTAAATTACCGACGTGATATTCAATGACATTTACTAACGTTTCTTCAGGGACAATTAAATTCAGTTGTATCTGCTGGAACCGTTCTTTACCCAAGCTGCTCCCAGTAGCGCCTGTACTTCGTTATTTATGGCAGCCCCAAACTCCTCCTGTCTCTGGCCATTATCCTCATATATTATTTATGATTGTTTGCCTTTAGTGGACAATCAGGAGCTTTGTTGCATTATTTAAAGTGAAAAAATATTGATTTCTTTATCAGGAGCACCCATTTGTTTAAAACCATCGGAAAAAACGGAAATCTGTTACGTCTCTGGTTTTGCAAAGAAGGGGCGAGGAAATTAAAACGCTGATCATTGATGACTTTATTATACGCCTTTTAAACATTATGAGGGGGCGGCTTTTTAGCGAAAATCTTCTATTTTCTTACTTAAAAGAAAATTGTCCAACTTTATAAACTGGTAAAAAAAAGATCCATCCAAGACTCAGATTGTCAGTAACCACTATGGTGTACAAGCTGATCAACGCTCATAGGGTCGCTGAGTTTTGGTGAAACCTTTAAGATGTCATAGTAGTGACATATCAAAATATTGGCGACACCCACCGATCGCTAGAACGAGGTGAGAGAAGCACTTTCAGATTGCGCTCGCTCAGTAGAAGTCTATGGGCCCGTCTCTGTTCTGTTCTGCAGCATTCCCCGCGTTCACAATGATCCGACTCCTGGCAATCAAAACTTTTGACATGTCAAAAGTTTTACCATTTGAGGGCTCATGCCCATGAAATGTATTTTCTTTCCATGTCCGTTCTGGGTTTTTTTGCGGACCATATGCGGAACTATTCATATCAATGGGTCTGCAAAAAAACCGGAAGTTACCTGGTGCATTCCGTTTCCGTATGTCCTATTATTGTCCGCATTACGGACAAGAATAGAACTGTTCTATTAGGGGCCAGCTGTTCCGTAAAATACGGAATGCAAACGGACGTCATACATATTTTTTGCGGGCCGCAAAATACATACGGTCGTTTGTATGAGCCCTCATCACTCAGGCTGACGCACATGGCACGGGGTACGAATAATTAATACAAGCATTTGCCTGCACTTTGCATATACCGTACTCTTTAGGTGGGAACATGTGCCGCCAACAGATGATTTTTGCAGCTGACTAAAAAATCTGATCAGCCGACAAGCAAGTGTGATCTACTTGGTCGGCTGATCGGTGGGATGAAAGAAAGGCCAATGAGTGTCCGAACCGACATGAAAAGCGAAAATATTCATGAAATGTGTGCTCCTCGCACTGATTATCAGCCTCCTCTATATTGGTGTGCTGCGGCACTATATGATTTTATTGGTGTTTTATTGGCTTGTAAAAAAACAGCATGACATTCGTGCATTTTTTTTTTTTTTTATAGGTAGCGATGAGCGAATTCAAACTAATTGAATTCAACCTGAATTTTCTAAAACATTTGGTCAATTCCAAATTTGTGGTGATTCAGTTCTGGAGAATTTCTCAAACATTTTTCACAACATTAAAAAATTTTGACAGTGTAATCTGTAATTAAACAGGCAGTTTTTTTTTTTTTTTTACCACCGGCTCCCATCCGGTTACCCATAGCCGTATATATCATGGTCTCTTTGACTAATGCTGTCTTGGCATTAAATGGCTTAAAAGGTGTTGGACACAATTTGGGCACTTTCGATGTGGGTCAGACTTATTCAGACTGGAATCAAATCACCCGATTGGGCTAAATCGAATCTGAAATGAATTTCCGAAAATTTGCTTATTACTATTTAATAGTCGATTTATCAAACGGGTGGAAAGGAAAACTGGCTCAGGCCGCTTTCAGAGGAGCGTATTTGCAATGCGTATATAGTCTGGATTTAATGTAGCGGAATCCGCTGCTAATGTTAATGAATGGAGCCATTCACATGGGTGTCTAATTTCCGTCAATATTTGAAATCCGAGTTTTGTGCGGATTTGTTTCCAAGTACGCACATTACAGTCTGAGCAGTGCATAAGTAATGAAGGAAGGAAGAAATACGCGTGTAAATCCTGATGAAATCCTGACGACAATACTGAGGGTATGTCATCAGGATCCAGAGCCAGAATACTGACAGATTTCAATACACTCGTCTGAAAGCAGCCTTAGTTGCCCCTAGCAACCAATCAGATTCCACCTTTCATTTTTCAAAGCTCCTTTGGGAAATGAAAGATGGAATCTGATTGGTTGCTAAGCCAGTTTTCTTTTACTCCAGTTTGATAAATCTCTCCCATAGTAGGACACCACTTACACTATGCAAGGGAAACCTCTTTATTAGCAACTGGAGGGTGGAGGGAAATCTGCAAGTCTCAGCGGACTCTTATATAACATGTTCGTTGTTAAAAAACAACTACAAACATAAGTGACAAACTCTAAAAATCCACATTTGTCACTACATTATACCGGGAGCAACAGGGTTTAACTGACTACATGACGTGTTCATGTCGCGTTTGCGAGGATGCCGCGGGTTCTAATTGTGGCACCTGCAGTATGGCTCAGACATTAACAATGCAGACCGACTAAACAGCGCGCTCCTTTGCACTGTGTGGTCACACCCTCATGGACATTGTGCTATGCCTAATGCAGGGCCTGTGGGGACAGTGCCATGACACCGTGTATTTCAACATTTTTACGCCATTTTTTATTTCAGAGCCCACAGACGTGGAACAGGATTTATGACAGCTGACTGAAAGAAAAGATTGCTTTGTTGACCTTGGCAACCAATCACAGCGCTGCTTTCATTTTTCAAGAGCAGACTTTGAAATGAAAGCTGAGCTGTGATTGGTTGCCATGGGATGCTGAGGGCAGTTTTTCCTTTTGACAGTTTTACGGATCTCCCACGTTTCTTGTCCGTTCCTCCACCTTACCCCTGACTTCACCTCAATATCTTGACCAAATATACACCTTGAAGCAAAAGGGCTTTGTTAGCAGAGAAGTCTTGTGTGTGCACAGTTCCGTGTTTGCTTTCTGCACGGCCCCTCGGAAAGCAAGCAGTGTTCTCAATTAAATTTTACTCTCGATGATTCACGTCCCAGGCGTAAAAAAATAAATAAAAATTGCATGGAAGGAAGATGGGAACATGAATAACCTAGAGCACAAGATTTCTAATTAGAGTAATCAGATATAATGAAGAAATGGGAGTATACGTGACACATAATTGTGATTCTGCTTACAAATGACGAAGGGAGGACATGTTTTTATCGCGTTTGACTCATTAATTCATTCAGCTATTTAAGTCATTCATTCTCTACTTTGTTTAAACATCCCCTGCCACCACGCTGACGAGACGCGTTAAAGAGGTCCTGTCGCCTTAAGACAATACACGCAGAGAATACAGTTTTTGATAACGTGTATTCTGAGACAGGGGTTTCCGTTTTTATGGAGATAGCGCCTAATCGTTGCATGACAAATCTGTTTCCTAAATTGAATGCAATAACTGCTAAATCCCTGTGAGAAATACAAGATGTATACCGCGCTCTCTCCGCGATGCATATTCGGCTCAGGTGAGCACGGGTTTTCAGCCCTGGGGGGCGGCTTATCTGTCGGAAGTACAAAAGGCTCGGAAGCTCCCCATACACATAAGGGCCTGTTGACACATCGCTTTTTTCTGTACGTCAGGCGGATACATTTAGACCGTAGATGCCCAACCAGCGGCCCTCCAGCTGTTGCAAAACTACAACTCCCATTATGCATGGACAGCCTACAGCTATCAGGGCATGTTAGGAGTTGTAGTTTTGCAACAGCTGGAGGGTGTGGCGGTTGGGCATCCCTGGTTTATACATAAACATATGCAATCTATCCTTTTTTTTTTTTTCTTTACGTATACGTTTGATGGATGGGAATATGTTTCAATACGTTAGTATGGTTTATTTTTTAAGAAATTACATATACACTTTTGTGAAACTTTTTTTTTTTTTTTTAAATAAAGATTTGAAGTGTATTAAAGGAAGTGGGGATAAAAGCGAATATGTTTAACATATGAAAACGTATCATCTTGCATTTCCATCCATTTCCCATTCACTGCAAGGTAAAAAAAAAAAAAGAAAAACGTATATGTTTCTATATGTTTTTGCAGAACAGATAAGCCTCGGTATGCTACACTATTCTATCTTGCGAATGAAGCGTACAGAAATGTAAATGGCGACAAACGGAGTCAAAAGTCTACACTTTTGAAATGTTTGCCCAATTATAGTCAATGGGTACATCAAGCCATATGTTTCAATACGTTTTTTTTTCTGTTTACAAACGTATCCGCCTGACGTACAGCAAAAAACGAGATGTGAACAGCCACCTATAACTAGCAACTCTCCCTAATTTTTTACAGACAATCCTAACAAATGTAATTCGCGGTGGGTTTTCGCATTCGCATTTAATTGAGAAGTTTGTAGATTGTTGCGCTGAAAACTGCAAGCTCCGCTGGCCAAAGTTTCCTGTATATTGGGGCCTTTAGATTGAGGTAGACTAAAGAGGTGCCAAATTAATCAAAATTGTCCTTTTGTACAAAAAATTATCATACCGGGCAACCCCTTTAATCACTCCTTGAGCTGAATCATTCCCCTGTGAGGGTCATAATATAATGGAGGAGACGGCGGGCACCCTGTCTAGTTCTTTGCTGATGGTCAATGGGGCTGAGAGCGACCCATACACCCACACCAATGGAGAAAGATAAAAGATTCATCAAATCTGCTATGAAGAAAAAACTGGTTTAGTTGTCCATAGCAACCAATCAGATTCCACCTTTCCGATTTCAGAGCTCCTTTGGAAAATGAAAGGTGGCATCTGATTGGTTGCTATCGGCAACTAAGCCAGTTTTCCTTTTATATCCCTGTAATACAAGCGGCAAAATTTGTCACTATCTGTTTCCAGTCAGTCGTACATTGTACTGCCGAGCCACATGGACTCTATGGGGGTCATTTACTAACCAGAAATACACCTATATTAGGCGCTGATTGGGGTGCAAAGGCCCTTTGTGCCTCAACTTGTGACTTCCCCGCTCACGGCAGGTATAAAAAAGTGGGTGGGGAAAATGGCATAGAAAATGGTCTAAATGTAAGATAGTTAGGAAGCGTCTTACATTTAGAAGCAGCGCTGGATTCGCCAAAGTTATGTAGAGGCTGGTCCCTCTACATAACTCTGGCGGATGCATCGCCAGCTATAGGGGATATTAAGACCGGTGTCTAAAACACCGGTCTTAATAAATGACCCCCTATGTGCTTCAGTACGCTGCTGCATTGGGTGCCGTATGTTAAAGAGGTTATCCGCAACTTTAATTTTTTTTTAATGGGCCCCTTGCCGTTCATGTGATTAAGCACTTTAAGAGTGAGGGCTCATGCACACGAACGTTTTTTTTTTTTTCCCCGTTTACGTTCTGTTTTTTTGCGCACAGTATACAGAACCATTCATTTCAATGGATCCGCAAAAAAAAGGAAGGTATTCTGTGTGCCTTCCCTTTCCGTTTCATTCAAAGATAGAACATGTCCTATTATTGTCTGCATAACGGACAAGGATAGTGCTGTTCTATCAGGGGCCAGCTGTTCTGTTCCGCAAAAAATGGAATGCACACGGGCGTCATCCGTATTTTTGCGGATCGCAAAATATTCAAAAAGCCATACGGCCTGATAATATGCTTCTCAGGAAGAATACTTCTGTCATACAACATACATATGTTTTTCCTGTCAGATATCCGTCGTAAGAAGACGCCTCTATAAACCCGCGTGCCTCTCTGGATGCCCGCATCCGTAATATGGCTTGGCGATTGATGTGGTGCATGAGACCTTATGATGAGAATCTTTTTTTTTTTTTTTTCCTGCTGTAAAGAAAAAAAAACATGATTTTTTTTTTTCCTTTTGGTCGTCATTTTTATTTCTTCACCTGTTTTTCATCTTTGATTCGTGTCTTTTTTTTTTTTTCCATCTTGGATGCCAGCTCTGTCTGCATTTTACCAGAATGCCAAAAAAGAGCAGCCTGGCACTCTTGGATGAAACTGTTCCCAATATGTAATGAGCCGCAGACCCGCTACACAAAGCTTTTCTATAGATGTGCAGTTGTACAGTTTGTTGTCCGTGTTCGGGGTATTGAGCGCCTTTTGTTATTCATTGTACGACTAGCTGACACATTTGTGTCATTGAAACCATTCAGTGTGTTAAATGTGTACACTTCGGTGGCTCACTAAATACACACTCGAGGCTTGAATAGGCCTATTTTGCAGTGTTTGTGTTTGATTGACAAAGAGCTTTGGTACTGGCGATGTTCTGTAACCCTTTCAACGTGATCGCCTTAAAAGAAATTAAATAGCTAATTTACTCCGCTGTCGCCAGCTGCAGAATGTCCTTTTCTTCTATTTTTCTAGGGTGGTCGGGTGTCATTTTCCTTGAAATTCTGGTGAACGAGACATTTCCTCCAACATGGTCTAGACTAGAGAATCGGAAACTCACCCTTATAGATAAAGTTGATTTTGGTTCTTCTGTCAAATTCCTTTAATTTGGGATCTGATGGCCCAGCACTTAAAGGAACACTAAATTTAGAAAATACACACAAAAAAACGATGTATTTCCCCCTCCAGGTCGCTTTTGACCTATCCTTTAAATATCGTTCATTCCCCTCTTCCAAACAAACCTGTGTCTGTCTGGTTGAAAGGAGTCTTTCTCACTGCAATAATATACCTTAAAGAACCCTAAGCCCCGCCCATTGTTATATGCCCTGCCTCTTCACACGCCCACAATGGTAAGGGCTCATGCACACGAGCGTGTGTGCCCTGCGGTCCGCAATGCACGGGCACTGTCCGTCCGTATGCATGCCGTTTGCAGTTGTGGACCCATTGACTTGAATGGGTCCGCGATCCGCAAGAGATAGTCCGCACCGCAAACAGAAGATGTTATTTATTTATTTTTTTGCGGTGCGGAGGCACGGACCAAAATCCCACGGAAGCGCTTCGTAGTGCTTCCAATCTGTGCCTCCGCTCCATATCTTTAGGATTGTGGCATTCACGTCAATGGGTCCGTATCAGTGATACGGAGTGCACACGGCCACTGTTTGCGGTCCGCAATTATGGGCACGGGGCACACATGCCTGAGCCCTAAATGGAAGGAATCGGGACCTGAAAGATATATTGTGGCCAAGTGTGTCTTTAATAATTTTAAAAACCTTTTCCGGAACAAGGTACCACTTGGAACCAAACTCTGGTTCGGGAAAAGGTTTTTAACAGTAGAAATTTATTTTTGAAGTTATTACCCGAAGTCTTGCGAAGACTTCGCGAAGTAATAACTTCGGCTCATCTGAGCCAAAACATTTTAATACTGTACGGAGCGCTCACTTCGTACAGTATTTAAACGGTGGTGGCTGGAGGACTCCGGTCCGGCTCCCCATAGAAGTGAATAGGAGCGCATGTGCGGCCCCCGTTCCCATTTATTTCTATGGGGCCGACGGAAATAGACAATGAATAGAAAATAAATGGAGGGCGGCTGCGCATGCGCAATGCGCCCTCCTTCACTTGCGGGGCTCCGTTCTCGACATAGCTGCGGGTCCCAGCACCTATAAGACAATGGGGGCATATCCTAGCGATATGCCCCCATTGTCCATGATGAGACAACCCCTTTAATGCTGTTAAAAGTAACTCGGGTAGGTTGGCTGCTCTCATCATCTAAATAATAAAAAAAAATAGTCGATTACCTTACAACTACAGAAAACCCTTCAAGAATGCATATTTTTGGATTTATCTAGTATTAAAAATATCTAGATACAAAAATAAGGAAAAATAAATGAAGAACATAGAAAGACTTTGACAATCTCTCTGTGCCTCGTCTTTGTCTACATGATAAATGCCATTTGCTGGAGTCAGACAACCTCTTTAACTCTCTCTCTCTCCATTGCTATCTATGCATTCATCAGCTGCCATGAACTGCTAAGTGCAAATGTGGTTTTATGATTCTTTCCGAAAATCCCTCACCGCATTTCATAGCGGAAAAAGGTCTAATTTTAAAAACCCTTTTTTTTTTTTCTATTTTAATTGCCATGGAGCAGGTGGCATTTACATTATTCCACATTTCATGTTCTCTAAATGACTTGCTTACATGCTCAGATGTTCTTTACTGTTTGTACTCGAGAGCAACGGAGTCAGCCTGTTTACTGTCTGCGCACAAGAGACAGAGCGGCTACACAGCCCTTCCTCCTCCCCACAGCGGTTACAGGCAAGAATGGCACAAATGTTTCCTAACGAAGGATATTGTGCATGGAGACGTGTTAGGTTGGGAAACAATGCACGTCTTGTGTCCAGCATCGATTGCACCAGAGCGCACAAACACCCCTTCACTTTCACTCCCTGCTCACGCCCGTGCACTCGAGCTTGGCATCTTTGTACGGTTATGGGTGTGGTTGCAGAAGGCACCCACTGATTGTTGAGACTGTTAAATTTAGCACAGTGGACTCCTGAGCCCTTTCTAACCATTGAACTTGCGAGAGTAGTGGAGAGTCTTAAGGGCTCATGCACACGACCGTTGTTGGCCGCAATATACGGGCACTGGCCATTTGTGAACCGCATTATGGATGCGGACCCTTTCACTTGAATGGGTCCACAATCCGGAAGGTGCAGTGCAAACGGCACCGCAAAAAAATAGAGCTAGTTTTATTTTTTATCTTCAAGTTGAATGGGTCTGCATCCGTCTGCGCCAGCCACATGGACAGTATCCGTGCATTGGGAACCGCAATTTGCAGTTGCCAATGGACGGCACACGTTCAAGTGCACGAGCCCTAAGGTGGATTTAGATGGGCCGATATTCGGGCAGATTATCAGGAACAAACGTTCCTGTGAATTTCTCGTTCCCAACAATGTGCCAGTCTAAAAGTGCAGCCGATGATTGTTTGTGGGCAGCAGATTGGGTATAGATTGGGTGCAACTGCATGAGGACGAGCGATCACGCATTTACGTACTGTGGTGCTGATCATGCAGTGCCTTACCCCCATGGAACAAGCAGCCAACTGTTGAGAAGGAATAATTCCTTCCCTACAATTGGCTTCTAGTTGCCCTGTCTAAATCCAAAGGGAAACAATAACAGATAAAACAATTCCTGTGACATGAATGGGATATACAGTATGGGGTTTACCAATTTAGGGTCTCCAATAGGTTGGATTCCCCAGAGTTTAGGCAAATGAGGGTTTCTTAGGTTCTTCCTGGCCAAGAAGGCTCAAATCATGGCTTATTCCACCTGCTCATGCTTGTTTTTCATGGTCATCAGACCTTTATCAACCAATGCCCACCATACAGCCCGTCAGTTTTACAATCTGAGGTCGAACAAGTAACTGCACTGTATGCTTATGGAGGACCGAGGGGATCACGCGAGGGCCCCTTCCGGCTGCTCACACTGATTCATAACTGAATGCCTGTGATATCCATTTTCTGCTTCTCATTTGTTTGAGAACAGTCCATTGCCCCCCTCCCTCCCCGTTTGTGGGTATGCACATCTGATGACATTACTCATCCCACTTATGAATACGTAGGCCCCAGCCGGTTTCCTGTTCTGGGAAAAACTTGAGTGAAAACATTCTCTTGTGGTAATCAGTACAAATTTGGAATTGCTGCTGTACTTTTCCACGCCTGCATTTTTATTCTTTTTCGGGTTTTTATCTCAGAATTTTTTTTTTGTCTCTTATAAGCAGCATCCTTTCACCAATAACTCTGAATTTATAAGGAGAAGTGATCAACCACTTGGAAGTCCAATAGGCGGGCCCCATTAAGATGACAGCAGGATAATATTTCTTAATTAGCTGCGCTTGCCAAGCAACATTGCCCTTAGGAGAGTCATATGGGTGTTTGCCTTTTGTAGTATTGTCTCCAACTGTGGTGTAACAAGGCAAACAAACTTGTACTGAGAACAGGAACCAAGAGTTAAATCCTCCCTGTGCTATTACTGAGGTATGTAAAGCTGAGCAATTGTTCAGCTCTCTGTCATCCACCATCACCCCCCCCCCCCCCCAATCCCTGCACAACTCACCTAAACAGGCATGTTATTGCTATGGAGGGAAGCAGATAAGTGGGTCCCTTCTGACACTGCTCATCATGTGAAATGGGTCAGGTTAACATCTCCCAAGTGTTGTCCCTTTGAGGAAATCTTTGGGGGATAGTTGAACTGTACCTTAAGAGTAGACATAGTCCATTGCAAGGAATGCAACTCATCCCTGCGGTGAAGGGGCTCACAGTGCTCTCAATTACCTCACAGATCATAGTTTTATATATCGAAGCTCCCTCGAATTAGTAACAGAGTTATTGACTTATTTGTCCAAGCACTTTGATGGATCTCCAGACGTTAGTATCTATCTCTACACTCCTCAACCATAACAAATTGCATAATATTGTGTAGACCCCCCTTGGGTCACCAAAGCCACTCTGACCCATCGAGACATGGACTCCACAAAACCTTCTGAAGGTATCCTGTGGTGTCTGACACCATGAAATTGACAGAAGGTCCTTTACATCCAGTAAGGGCCCTTTTACACTAGACAGTAGAGCGAAGTTCAGTCCCAGATCGTTACCCAGTTGTTACATGCTGCGGGGATCGGTGACATATGGGGGTGAACATTCATTGCTATAGTCATTTGTCCCCGTAACGTTTTCTTGTTTGTAGGCAGCACCTCCCTGTTTGCGCATGCTGTTGTACTGTATAAAATGAGAATTTTAGGTGCTACATAAAAGATTGGATCACCCACTAAAAGAGCATACTTGGCAGCACATTTGCATGGGCCAATCATTGGGAAGAAGCATTCAAAGGAACGTTCATTCCAAATAATTGGCCCAATGACAAAGTGGGGCCTCTATGAATCCAATGAGCCATGGCCACCCATGGTCCTATTGCATGGTTGCCGGTGGTCCTTCCTTGGACCACTTTTAATAAGTACTACCTCACAAGACCGGCCGTTTGGAAGATGCTCTCAATTTGGCCCTTGTCAAAGGCACTACTTACACTTGTCATTTTTCCAACTTCCAAGACAACAAGTTTAACAACCAACTGCTCACTTGCTGCCTGTCCTATCCCACTCCTTAACAGGTGGCTTTGTAAAGAGATAATAGATATTGCTCCCTTCATCTGGTCTTAATGTTAAGGCTGATTGTTATATGTCAGAGGAGGCACACTTAAGTAGAAGCGCCACTTTTGCAGAGATTTCTCGCATGTTTGTTTAACCATGTTGTTACTCTTTTATGTCTACAACCTTGACACGATTTCTGTCATTTCCTAGAATTTGCTGCGCATTGGTGGTTATATGCGTCTCGTAGATGTAGTGCAAACAAATCTGTCACATTTCCTGCCTGAGGAGAGATCAAAAAATGAGAACGAGTGCGTATGACCAGAGGTGAATCTGATAAATCAGCCCAAGGCTAAAATGTGCGTTGGACATGTGTGTGGAGAAGTTGTTGTTGGTGCGTGTCTGTTAAGAGTGTGATCTTTTAGATCTTTTTTTTTTCTTTTGGTTATATGAAATGTGAGAGGATTCTGCATTTCCCAGCTACATGATTCCTTAGGGCTCATGCACACGGCCGTTGTTAGGGTCCGCACCTAAGCCACATTTTTTTTTGCAGCAGCTCAGATGCAGACCCATCCACTTCAGTGGGGCCGCAAAAGAAGCGGACAGCTCCGTTCCAAAAGAATTAAAACATGTCCTATTCTTGTCCGACAAGGCACTTCTATCGCGGGCCTTCCGTTCCGCAAATTGCGGAACGCACACTGCCGGCATCCGTGCTTTGTGGATCCGCAATTTGCGTGGTAGTAAGCCCTTATGCAACATACACTCTTTCAGTAACTGGATAACTTTTTTGGGAGTTTCGGAAACAGATATGCCCTGCAGGGCTAACACCCTGTAAGGTTGTCTTCTTCACACGTGGCAGATTTTGTTGCAGAAAATTTCGGTAAACCGAAAATCCGTTCCATCCTTTCGAATGGGCTTTCTTTAGTGGCAAGCACGTGGATTTCTGCAAGCCTTATTCAGGTAAATGGAAATGATTTTCAGTTGCAGAAAATCTGCCAAGCCTGAAGGCTCCCTAAAGGTGCTGGGATGCCATCTTCATGATCTCTCATGCAAAGCAAAGTCTTTCAGTCATCTGGAGAAGTGGATGCAAAGAATCCCTGAAGGACAAAGTCTTGCGGTGCCATCTAACCTTTTATTAGTATGCTTTTTTTTGGGTGGAGGGGCATTCAGTAGAATACCTTTATTTACCGGCAATGTGACTGGTGCCAGATTCTCTCTAAATGTCTCCTGCAGTACCGCATTGTGATACTTCCAAGAAACCTGGGATCAATATCTTGGGGACGACTTGTCCATGTCATATAAATAGAACATTAACCGTAAGTGGTGATGGACATGGTCCACGCTAGATTGCAGGCGTTGTTCAGTCCCTCCGCAAGGAAGGAGAGGACATTTACCTTCACGCTGAATATCTTCTTCTCGTATCCCAGTGAATGTGCAGCTTTTTTTTCCGGGTTCCCTATCATGGCTGTGCTTGCCGTTTGCAAGATTTTCTTGCTGGTTTCTAGTGAATTAAACCCAAAATGGCTGCTAATACTGTGTCGCCTATAAGATGGGTCCGATTCACTTATCACGTTCTGTTCTGATAATGTTATCCCTCGAGGAAGGAAAAGGTGGCTTTTTCCTGTGCTTGTTATCTCGTTGGTCCTTGTGGCCTGGAAACAGAAGGCAGGTGTGCCGAGCGAGCCATAAATCCAGCTGCCGTGCCCGGCAAACTAGAAATGGAGGGGCAGCCATACTTATATACTAGCTAATCTTTCATTAAAACAGATAATTAAGTCTGGCAGTGTTTTTTTTTTGTTCAACACAGAACTGAATAGTAATCCGTTAACAGAAGGACGAGTAGAGATGACTGCTTTTTCTATGTTCTTGGCTTTTTTACAGCCCTCCAAAAATACCAAATGCTTAGTCACATTTCAGTATAATAAAAAGTAGTTGTATGGCCCCTTTCACACGAGCGAGTTTTCCGCGTGGGTGCAATGCGTGACATGAACGCATAGCAACCGCGCTGAATCCTGACCCATTCATTCCAATGGGTCTGTGTACATGAGCATCAGCATCAGTTCTGCGTTGCGTGAAAAACGCAGCATGTTCTATATTCTGGGTTTTTCACGCAGCCCTGGTCCCATAGAAGTGAATGGGGCGTCAGTGAAAAACGCATTGCATCCGGAAGCAAGTGCGGGTGCGTTGCGTTTTTCACTGATGGTTGCTAGGAGATGTTGTTTGTAAACCTTCAGTTTTTTTATCATGCGCCTGAAAAAGGCATCAAAACGCATTGCACCCGCGCGGAAAAAACTGAACAACTGAAGGCAATTGCAGACAAAACCGACTGAAATTGCTTGCAAAATGGTGCGAGTTTCCCTGAACGCATCCGGAGCCAATCCGTATCGTTCGTGTGAAAGAGGTCTATGGCTGTGTTCACATTTGGGTGGAAACTCTGGCACAGATTTATAAAAACTGAAAAAAAAAAACAACCCATAGCAACCAATCGTAACGCAGCTTTTCTTTTCCAAGAGCAATGTAGGGAATGAAAGCTGCTGTGCTATAGTTGGTTGCAATGGGCATCTTAAGGCCCAGTCACACAACGTTTTGTGCTGCTGTTTTTTCCAGGTAGAATCTGCACCAAAAACGCCTCTAAAAAGCCGTTCATTTCAATGGAAGGCAGAACAGCGTGGAAAAAGAAGCAGCCTGCTCTATCTCGGAGCAGAATCTGCGCCGGTTCTCCCATTGAAATGAATGGTAAGCTCAAGTCACTTCTATGGGACCAGGGCTGCGTGAAAAACGCACACCATCGAACACGCTGCTATTTTTCCTGAACGCAGAGATGATGCGTGAAAAACAGACCCATTGAGATGAACAGGTCAGGATTCAGGGCCGCCATGAGTGCCTCGTGTGGGGGAGGGGAAGTGACAACAGCTGTGAACACATCTCTGGCCTAGCAGTGGTTGTCACTTCTTCGGCCTCAACACAGACGGCACAAAATTTGACTCCTTTAAAGAAGACTGAACTGTGATGCTGGCCTGGGTTGATTACATGGGCAGACACCGGAGCAATGTAAACGGCACGATTAGCTTCTCGTATTGTCATTGTATTTAAAGCAAACATGAATCACTATTAGTTTCTCGGGATTATCCAGAGTGCAGACAAGTACAACAGTGTAGAAGGCATGTTCCTGTCAGTGATACAATCCAGAGTGAAGCGGAGGACGTGGGTTGGGCGACTTGCCGTGGAATGTAGGGCCGGGCGTTCTCACAAACTCAGTCTTGCTGAGGAGGAGTAATAAGAGGAAATGAAACCTACAAAAGGCATTGTTCACAGATTTAACCATTTCATGATGTGAGAGTTTCCATACGAATGGTCCGTATTTCTTGGACTGATGTGAGGGGCTGCTCTTCCACGCCGGAGAAAATTACATTTTTGCTTTTGGGTTAAAGGGGGTTTCCCATCTCGGACAATGGGGGCATATCGCTAGGATATGCCCCCATTGTCTGATAGGTGCAGGTCCCACCTCTGTGACCCGCACCTATCTTTAGAGCGAAGCCCGCAAAGTCAAGGAGGGCGCATCGGGCATGCACGGCTGCCCTCCATTCATTTCTATGGGGCTGCCAAAAATAGCCAAGCACTGGCTTGGCTATTTCCTTCGGCCCCCATAGAAGTGAATGGAAGAATCGGTCGCGCAAGTGCAGCACGCTCCCATTCATTTCTATGGGGATTCGCGCAGCGCTCGGCTATTTTCGTCAGGCTAATAAGAACCCTTGGTGGCACACTGCCGGTCACCACTTTGCCGGCTTCGTTTTTAGCTGCGTTTTGGGACCCGCACCTATCAGACAATGAGGGCGAATCCTAGCGATATGCCCCCATTGTCTGAGATGGGATTACCCCTTTAATGGTTTCCTTGGCAGCTGGTTTATACAGGTCAAAAGTAAGTTGTGGTGGACTGAACCATGCAGCTCTATTATGAATTCAGTTCTAGGCTGTGACTACGTGGCGACAATCAGTGGCGTACAAATCGTGGCAATACGACCTCTGTGTTTCTCTATGGAACCAAGATCCTGTAGACATTGCATCTATTGAGAATAAAAAATTCTGACCAGCATTTGGTGGCATGCCAGGTAAAATCTCAGAATTACCAGGCCACAGCCTCAACGACTCTCTATCTGAAACAAGATTGAAGTTGACTTTGAGGCAAAAAACCTCCGATTTTTTTTTCTCCCAGTGGTGGTAATGTGTCCGATGATTTCTTGAATACTTAGATTAAGTCTTGGTAATCCAGTATTTTAACCTTGACCCAATTGTGACTAAATGTCATTGTGTAATCAGTCTTTGGCCGCGTTCATATCTCCGTTTTGGAGATCCAGCGCAAATGCTGGCTGTCAGCACATTGCATGCAATATTTTGTTCCTGGGGAAACCCGGTATTTATGCCCGAAATTTCCGGATCAGCTCCGTACCTCAGGGATCCAGCGGTGAAGTAGAGGATCCGTTAATGCTTGATCCTGCGAGATCTGGCAGGCTGCCGAGTGCCAGAACGACCTGCCGGATAGCCTAGCGGAGATGGCCTTGGGGCTTATTCAAATGCAGGACATGTCAGTGCCTTTCCTCTGTGGTTGGTCCACTTTTTGCAGATATAAAAAATGGAATCCTTTTTATCAATTTTCTATTCAGTTGGTCAGTAAAAAAATAGGCCGCGCATGCATGGCATCCGTGTGCTGTCTGTGGTTTCCTTGGTGCATCTTGTCCACAACATGGACCAAAATAGTGCATGCTCCAGTGAGGACATCTGAACAAACACGAAGCATTCAGTGCATCCGCGTGCTGTCCATACACAACACGTAGAGCAGATAGCCGTGAATCACTTAAGATATCCGCACACACACAAATATGCTTAGCCCAGCTGAGCATGCATGTCTCCAAAATAGGGAGAGGGGCGTAAACCATGGGCAGATAGGGCATGATGAAATGTCATATTTTTAGCTGCCGGGAAATTCTGCAGCAAATTATTATTATTTTTTTATCTGGTTTTATATTTTCCCGTATAAACTTTTGCAGAACCTAGTGTGTCAAAACTGGGAATAGAAAATGTGAATTTTTATTTGTCAGATTGTGTAACTCATGATAAGCGGCAACATAGGTGTGGGGAAAACTTCCCCCTCTCCTTTTATTGTGTACAAAACCCAACAAACCTTTTAAAGGGGTTGTCCCACAAAAAACATTCTACAGCTTTCAAACCAGCACCCGGATCTAAATACTTCTGTGATTGCAGGACATTAACAATTTTAGTATAGCCACTGAGTTCAATAAAGCCTTCTATATAGCGCCACCTGCTCTTTATCTAATTTCTCTCTCCACCTCACTGAGATGGACGTTCTTGCTCAGTTCTTTCCTTCAGATGCAGCAGAAAGGGCACCCCCCTCATCTGGCAGCTTGGAATAAATCTAGCAGAGCATTCGGAGCAATGAGTGGGGCGCTCTCTGGATCCACTGATTCGCAGGGCTGGTTCTAGCTATGTTAGAGATTGTACTATATAATAATTGATCTTCATTTTTTATATTAATCGTGGGATAACCCCTCTAATAGGAGAACTGGAAATCTTGATTGTCTCGTGGTAGAACTTTCTGCAGGCAATCATGGCCGTGGTCACCCTCCGTATTGTACTAACCTCCTATTGTTATTCTAAAGTCATTATTAATCCAGTTTCACATTACTAATTTGGCTCTATTTTGTTTGTTCAGATATGGCAAGATTGTTTCCACAAAGGCGATTCTGGATAAGACAACAAACAAATGTAAAGGTAAGTCTCTATGGTGATGATACTTTGTTACGCTCTCTACCTTTTTTTTTTTCGAAACTGTACAAAAGGGAAGAAAATACCGAGCAGGAATCGCGGCTTCAGAACAAGCTGTGTGCATATAAAGGATGGAACTTAATGTGGCACTTGTAAATTTTACCACTGGCTGGAGACATTTGTCTGCAGGCGGTACCAGGTGATGCAGAATTATAGGGCCGTTACAGCGTTGGTACGCTTTGCACTACTCACAAAGGGGCGACTGGCCAACCCACCTGCACGAAGGAGGCTAAGGCGTAATAAAACATTAACTTGCTCTGCAGATGCTTTAGGCACACTAGACCAATGAAACAGGAATACTGATTTCCCTAGAAATATAGACCAGGTATTTTTCCATAGGTCATATTAATGCTTAAAAAATTATTTCATTCCCAAATCAGAAATCATTTGGCCGTCCTCTTTCAACATCTGTTTTTGGATAGCCGAGTGACCGTTACGACCAGCGCTACAGCTCCAGCAAGGGCTGTCGTCTAGATTTTCCAGACTCATGAACAGAAAAATTCTGTCTAGTTTTTGCAGTGATGCGTCACGCACTAGGCAGAGGTGCAGGTTGAGTTGCTAGGAACGCTGGACGCCAAGGCCTCGTAAACTATATCGGAATAACTCGAGGGCTTTGAATACCCCTTAAGAGAATTTTGGCTGGACCCAGACATGTCCCCTTCTTCCCTCTGAGATAACCATTGGAGCATTTCATGCTCTGATGCTCTCCCTTGCCCTGCGCTGTATAGCACAGGGCAAGGGCTTTTTTGTCTACATTTTTACACTGCTAGGCGGAGGCTTCTGCCTAGCAGTGTTGCTGCTGACGTCACTGGCACTAATGGGCGGGCTTAAGGACTACTCTAGCCTTTTTTACAGGCTAGGGCATTACTAAAGCCTGCCCATTAGTGCCGGTGACGTTACCGGGCTCACTGCTAGGCGGAAGCCTCTTCCTAGCAGAGACCCGATACATCACTGGATCTAATGAAAAAGCCCTTGCCCTGCGCAGGGCAAGGTAGAGCATCGGAGCATGTACAGGTTTAGCTCTGAACCCAGACAACCCCTTTAAATAAGTCAGTGGGGTCTGTTAACCTCCATTTGTTTATTTCCAGGAGTGGAAGCCATGACTTTTGATGTTTTCTTTTTCTTAGTTTTTGATCTGTTATTAAATTTTTTTTTAATTCTTTTCTTTTTGCGATAGTTCCAGCTTATGTTTTGGATGTTATATGATGTTCTATTGAGCACTATAGCAGTCTACTCTATTCAACACCTCAGAAACATGCCAGAAGGGACACACGTGGTACATGTTGCCCCCATACAAACCTGTAGGAACAAACCAGTATGCTTAATATGCTAGTATTTTTGCTTGAGGACATATTGGCCAAATTTGATGCGAGCAGAGGCCTAGGCATTCATTTTGCAAATCTAGGGAAGCTACTGTTATTTTTTTATAGAAAATGGCAGTGTTGAGATCCTGACGGTATACAGCACAGCTTTGATTGTTATGGAGAGGCGTAGTTCTTTCGCCTTGTCACAGAGACCGGTTAGCACGCAGTACTACAAATTTGACAGGATTACACATCGTGCAAATTGGCTGGGCTAATTAGGAAAGGGTCAGTTTAAGCACTATTTAATGACATGCCCAGGCTCTCCATGGCTATTATGTTGTGTTCTTAAAAAAGGCAAGGCAGAGGGATATCTCCCATTCCTTAGAGGTGTAATCATTCCTGACCTCTCCTTTCCCAGGCACTCATCACATGAAAACTCTGCATTAACCTGCTCGCTTTAACCAGATCTGGTCACGGGGACATGGGTGGGTGGCAGAGACCTTACATACTACGGCGTCGTGTTCCTGGCTATTTGTGTCACTAAGGTGGGGGCTGACTGGGCAAAGGAAAGAATTCAGTCAGATGATTCTGATTTCACCATTCACCCATGAGTAAGCAGC
This sequence comes from Bufotes viridis, assembly GCA_033119425.1. NCBI lineage: Eukaryota > Metazoa > Chordata > Amphibia > Anura > Bufonidae > Bufotes > Bufotes viridis. The sequence goes on along the minus strand of CM065595.1, from coordinate 134,533,873 downwards.
AGAAGACTTTCCCGGGGGCACCTCTGATTTCTGCAGAAGTTCTTCAGTGGGAGGCAAATGCTTAAAGTTTTACAAGTGATCAGCAAAGCTCCAGTTGTCAGTTTAGGTTTTGCTTGAGTTATCCACAATACCCCATGTCACATTAATGGGGGGTCCCGGGGGTCCTCACATTGTAGAGCCGCTGAGGCTGTCCCCATTTTTATTTCCTAATTAACCCCATAGAGCTCTATATATTGTCAGTCAGGGTTTAATAGCACTCAAAAATGTAGTCTTTTCCTCGTCAAACAGCTACTCCTAGCTCAGCTTCCTAGAGACCTGTGAGTGGGAAATGGAAAGGGATATTGGGATACAAAGTCACATTTTCAGGTATTGACCAGAATTATCCTTTTAAAGGGGTTTCACTACTATAGTAAATGACGGCAGAGGAACGACTGCCGGGACCCCCACAATCCTTAGAATGAGCAAGCCACTAAACGCTGCAATGCCTTCATATTGTCCCAATAAGAGATTCCCTTAATGGGCATCTGTCAGATTTGTCCCTATGACACTGGCCGACCTGTTACATGTGCGCTTGGCAGCTGAAGGCATCTGTGTTGGTCTCATGTTCATATGTGCCCTCATTGCTGAGAAAAATGATATTTTATTATATGCAAATGAGCCTCTAGGAGCAACGGGGGCGTTACCATTACACCTAGAGGCTCCGCTCTCTGTGCAACTGCCACGACCTCTGCACATTGACAGGGCCAGGCAGTGAAAACATCTGTCAATCAAAGTGCAGAGGGCACAGCAATCACAGAGAGAGCAGAGCCTCCAGGTGTAATGGTAACGCCCCCGTTGCTCCTAGAGGCTCATTTGCATATATTAAAACTTTATTTTTCTCAGCAATGCGGACAAATATGAACATGGGACCAACACAAATGCCTTCAGCTGCCAAACGCACATGTAACAGGTACGAATCTGCTGACAGATGCCCTTTAATACAGGTATAGGTAACATCTGGCACTCAAGATTTTATGAAACTACAACTCCCAGCATGCATACTTGTTCTGCTGTTCTCGGAACTCTTATAGAAATGAATAGAGCATGCTGGGAATTGTAGTTTCACAATAGCCAGAGTGCCAATGGTGGCTGACCTCTGCTTTAACGTCTCCTTTACAGATTTCTTTGCTCCTGTAGAACTTTTTACAAGCAGCGTGATCTATAACTTTACAAGCTGGGAGGCTATACACGATGGTAGAAAATGGCCACAAATTTCGTCAGCTTCAAGGACTGGCACAAATGCAGAAATATGGCGGATAGCTTTTTTTATGTGAAAAAAAACAACAACTTGTTGGGAGCAGACAGCTGAGGCGGAAGGTTTACTCTTCCCTCTGCAGTAACTTTTTCTTCTAATTAGAATCCTCCTCGGCACTGAGATGTATTGCAGCATGTCCATTTTCTGAGAGGAATGTTAAATATTAAGCTGCAGCTCCATCCAGCCGTATAGAGTTGGCTGCTGTCCTTGGAAATGACACGTAATTGGCACTGTGGCTTTAATTGACCATGTCAGCACCGATCCTGCAATTACTCCTGACAGTGCCTCAGCGGGGGCTTATCATGGTCACATACATAGCCGCTCATTATGGTTGTTAGTGCTCCGATTTAGGACTCTTATGCTGCCTCCCATTTTTTTTAGTATTTTAACTGTTTGCTTGGTCATTATAGGACACCAGAGAGCAGCAGTGATTGTCCAGCTACTTTTACTCCAGAACCCCATTAACCTCCACCCATGCTAGCCAAGAACGTTCACCAAGCCTCTTCTAATATTTTTGGTCAATTGAATGATTGGTCTAAAATAATGTTTGGTATTCCTCTGCTCTTCCACCTAGAAATGTACGAATACTTTGACAACTGGGTGTTGCCATTCCCCTTGCCAATGGAGCAGATCCCTACACGGTCAGTTGTCCATCTATTCATATATTTCCAGAAGGAATACCAGAGGAGCCACACCATGCAGAGTTTTAAGAAGAAATGATGCACAATTGTTATGTAAAGGGTTTATCCATCCCATGAGGAATGTAAAAAATGAAAATCGGACATCATAACGGGCATGATAAACTCTTTCGAACAAAGCTAGAACCAGCCCTCTACCACACATGGATCCCGAGATCTCCCAATTATTCTGCTAGATTTATTTCAAGTTGGCTGCTTAGGGGGCGAGTCCTGTATGCTGCAGCTAGTGGCAGTTAAAGGATGGAACTGAGCAGAGAAGGTAGAAAAAGAGCAAACAGCAGGTGGCGCTATACAGATTGATTTCATTGAATTATTCAGTAGCTATAATACATTTTTATTTACATGCAATTAGAAAAGTATTCAAATCCAGGTGCTAGTTTGAAAATTGTAGAATATTTTTAGTGGAACAACCCATTTAAAGGGAAATACAAGCTTTAGTAAAACAGAGAACACTCAGCACAGTACAGATAATGACCTGCTTTGGCGAATCTGATCGTGATGGCCATTTACCTGCTGTGCTCCCTATGCTCGAGTATTCTCCGTTGGACTGTAGTTAAGGTAGACATACACTAAAGACAGCTGTCAGCTGCATGTTAGTTTGGCCGACAGCTATCCCTTTCGATTCCCGCCCCTCATATGTGCATGATTGACACAGCCGAGTATGCGTGTGTTTTCAGTAGGAAGTAGGGAGGAAGCTGCTACTAGACTCTGGCTTATCGCTCAAAGAGCAAAAGGATAAGGCCGGGTTCACATCTGCGTTGCTGGAAAGCGGCTGGATCCCATTACAAGGAATAGGGATCCGGCGGTGCACGGTGGTATCAGACTATGCCAGATACGGTGAATTCCGGCGGGAGAACACACTGCCGGAGCTCATAGCGCATATGTGAACGCGACCTAAGGCATTTTAAATCCAACATACCTGTTGATCCTTATCTGCCCCAACCTCAGCCTTTTCGGGTAGAGTCTGGAGAGCCCCATACACATTAGATGGTTGGCCATTCCCACCAAAATTGGCAGTTTCGGCCAACATGCACCTGGTGGGTATAGCAAAGCTTAAGAATCTTTGTGCAATTTCACCTTTCTCCTTAGAAATTACATTCACAATTTGTACTTCTCCTCCTCCGCACGCTCCAGACCTAGTAACATAAGGTCCAGGGTCGTCTGCCATATTGATATTCTCCCCTGCACTGTGGTGGATTTGGAAGTGATTGATCAAGCAGATGACTCCAAGGGTACATTTATTTTGCAGATTCCACAACTGACTAACATTCGGTAGAATTGTGATGCATTGAGCATCTGTGTGCACGGCCTCTTCCTTTGATCGGTGTATAAATTGTCATGTTTATGATCCGCAGGTTATGGATTTGTAGACTTTGACAGCCCAGCAGCTGCTCAGAAAGCGGTCTCAGCCCTGAAGGCGACCGGAGTCCAAGCACAGATGGCAAAGGTACCTTTCAATAAGTGTCGAGCTCTTCTCCTGCTGGAGAGGTGTCAGAGGATGAGGTTGACTCTGTTTTCTCTGTAAACACGTCTCTTTCTTTGTGTCTTTTTCCCAATTGGACTTTTTTAAATGATGTTAACGAGGGGGGCGGTCGGCGGAGTTGAGGTTCTGTCCTTCTTCTTGCTGTCTTGACTTTCCCATGTTTTAAGAAATGTGTCTAGTAAAGGGGAGAGCCTTTGGATTTACACATTGCTTGATCCATTCTCCCCTCCACTGTCATGTCCACTATAGATGGCAACGAGGGAAATATCAATGAAGGCAGGGGGGGTATTTGTCATCTGTCTGGAAGGGAGAATGGATTAAAAACCATTAGTGTGAAAGTGCTTAAAGTGTCCGTTATCCCATGCACCGGACATCTCCAGAAGTAATAAAAAAAAAAATAATACAACTCCTATCATGCTCTGACAGCTATGCTGGGAGTTAGTTTCCAACAGCTGAGGAGCGACAAGTGCGCAACATGGCCTCATGCAAAAAAAAAAAAAAAAACATCACGTTTTAAAGTGGTCCCCTGGGTGTCTAATTCTGATTAAACACTGAATAACAGCTCCGAGACCACGGGACCGATGAACATGACATCACTGGCATAGGTAGACAGCTGATCAGTGAAGGTGCTGGGTAGAACCTAGACTATTAAAGGGGTGAAGATGGCCATTCCCTGATTGGGACCCCATCTGCAAGCTAGACCTCAGACTTGTTTTACATGGGTGACCATTCATCTGGATGGCAGCCAAGTAAAACTACATTCTCTCCACTGCAGGGGAAATGCCCGGCTAGTTTTATATTAGCATTATTAGTTCCGGCAGGCTGCTCTGGCAGAGAACAGCCTACCGGACCTCTCTGGTTGTGGTATTGCTGGATGCCCACTGACCCTATTGACGATAATGTTCTCTGCCGGAACTAACGTTGATGTGAAAGAAGCCTAACTGTGGCTAAATGCCGATCTGGGAAACAAAAGTAACTTACATCTTGAATTTGGCCAATTTGGAAGAAAAATCTTATTTTTGTCTAGATCATGTGTCGGTGAATAAGGACTTTTTAACATTCTTTATACCGTGGTTTCACTTCCAGAATCCGAGTTAATGTATTTTCCCTTAAATCATCGATGTAAGATTTTGCACATATCAGCATTTCCTGTATGACGATATTAGGGCGATAGAAGGATATGCAATCACTTCCCTCTTCTTAGGTACCGCAACTATTTTACAAAAATAAAAAGCTAAAGGGATCTGCTGCTTTTTCAGGAACGTTATTGGCCAGCTAACTACTATAGCTGGTTCTACAAACGATAAAGATAGATAGTAATTCCAAGGAGAATGGAGGTGACATGACAGAAGTTTGATTAATCAGACTAGCGAGGGCAGACTGGGAACTTAGTCGCCCTGGAAAAAAAATCTAAAAGTTATAGGCAGGGGCCAGCAATCCTGTAGTGCAGAACAAATTACCGCCCCAGCAGAACCAAATACCACAGTCCAGCACAAAATACTGCCGCCCGCGCCACAGTATGAAACTTATCTGCGTCCTGAGGACTACAATACAGTTGAGTTCAGAAGGACACCCGTGGCCGCTGGTCAGGTGCATAGGTGCCTGATGCTCCTACTCCTATTAATGCCAAGAGCATCAGATCTTTATGCACCTGGTTGGCGGTCACAAGGAGGGCTTGGGAAGCCCCCTGGGCATCAGCTCTACAGGGAAATTTCCCTGTAGGGTCTATGACCAGTCCGGACTGCATCAGGCTGTTGAGACAATGCAGCTAAACTGGAGCCACTGGTAATGGCTGTGTCCTATTAAAGCAGGGCTTAAAAGTAGCCCAAAGTTAGAAGTGAAGGCCCATCCATGGGACAGTCCAATGATGAAAACTTTTTAAGCACAATTCCCTTTGACGAGAATAATTTTTTGTATTAATCCCTGAAAACAGATATTGTAGAGGGACATCGGACCATTGTGGTGCGGTATAAATATGGACCACCATACAAGGTCCATATTTATGGCCAGCTTTATTAGGCTGTGTATGGGGAATATAATGAAGGATTTCAGTGGGCAGATGTCCACGTGTCACATACCAATTGTGAAATCTCTCAGATATCATAAATAGTGGTTTGAGGATGAGCTAGACCCACCATCCATTGGTGCAGGTCAGACGTATGCCCTTAGATCTCCAGCTTTAGTGGAATCCAATGTATTTTGGAAGCTGCCGGTACTCGCCATCATAAATAAGTCAACAGATGTACATGTACAAAGCAGCTTCTCATTATATACGGTGTATGTCGCTTCAAAGAGCAGCTTCAAAGTAATTGCCTGATAAACAGAAAAGAAGAAAAAAACTACTCTGTGCAGCACCTTTCAAGTACAAAAGTACTATTATTTCACAACTACAAATGAGTCTGTTACAGAACAATTTGTCAGAGATCATAGCGTGACTGAATCCTCCATGATAACCCTGCAAGAAACTTCCTACCATTACACATGTGGCTGGTAATGCACAGTAAAGCCTCTAGCTTCATCTGCCTCCTGTGGTGCCTAAGAAAATCTCAAAACATTATTGTTCTAATAAGCTTTTTCCCACTAAGCGGGGGCGGAACCATAAGTGGTGAAGTCACGCACAGACCCGACCTCCGAGGAGACCAGTAGTGCTGGCCTTTCCATAAGAGGACACCAGTACTGTCATTGTTGTAGATTTCTGAATGGAAAACCATACACCCTTTTGTGTCTCTAAAAACGGAGGTGGGCCCTCAATTAATATGGTACCACGCAGACAGGCTTATTGCTAAAATCATCAAGCTGTTACCCACTTTATTTGATCAAAATGCTTTATATTTGATTTCCTTTTTTGCTTTTTGTGATTGCTGCATTTATTGTTATCCCTTATAAAAGTTTACGTTGTGCAAAACATTTTTGTTGCCATTGGCAGCTCAAGTCCTGGGAACCAGTGGTCAGTAAACATTTCGATTAGACACAACATTTAGTTTTGCGATTTGGCCGGAGGAACAACTTCCCAGTAAGAATGCAGTTGAGTACTTTGTTATGCAAAATGATTGTTCTTCCAGAATATAGCATTCTATTTGGTGGGAATGTAAAGATAAATGTTGGCGAAATAGTTGTCCTGTCCCGACTCCTCCATAAAAGGGAATGTGTCATCAGAAAAGGACCTACTGTTTAAATCACATTTTATGTAAATAAATATAATTTATTTTAATTTTTGGAGAGGTTTTTTTTCATGTTGCTATCCATATTTAATAAAAATGTATATGATTTTTCAATTTTCAATTTTGGCCACTAGGCCTAATAGGTCTTAATTTTCTGTTCTGTTAAGTAGTTATCTTATCATTACAGGCAGAATGACAAGTAACACCTCTGTATAGATAACACAGGATCCACCGTTCGCAGTAGGTTATATCACGGCTTATTGTCGCAATCCTGACCTCTGCACAAATCACAGAGCATACCTAGAAAACTCTCCCACAGACATCAGATGGGGTCAGCTCCTGTACATTGTGCCCACAGCCCATGTAGCTGCTCTCAAAATACAGGACGTCTTAAAGTATTTTAGGCTTAGTGGCCAGTGTGAAAACTGCAGGATTTTATAATTTTTTATATATATTTTTTTTTAAATCTAGCAACATGAAAAATTAAAAGAAAGCTTGCCAAAAATTCTAATAAATTATGTTTATCATAAAAACATGATTTAAATATTAGGTAATTTTTTCGATGAAACATTCCTTTTAATCTAGATTCCCTAATCTGCTGAGTCTGTCTGTCTGTCTGTTTCAGTTAGGGCTGTATTACACCAACAGATTATCTGACCAATTTCTGTCCAATCAGACCAGTAGTTGGTGTGTAATTGGCCATCTGACCAATGATCTGTCAGATAATCTGTTGGTGTAATACAGTCTTATGCTAGAGATATGTGGTTCCCATGCACTTCTGAGGATGCTTATCGCCTAAAAAGAACCACAGATTAGACAGGTTTGATAATACTGCCCCCTCCAATCTGTAGCTGTCTGTTTGTTGCTGAGCGGGTGCTTTACAATCTGTGGTAATCAGATATCTCTTGCTCTCCCACGATGCTCAGTCTCCCCTTATGCTTTTCCATTGAAAAACAGAATAAGAAACTGCAGCTGCATCCCCCTCCTCTCCTTTTCTACTTACTGTTCTACTAGACTGAGGTGGTTTCTGAACATTAAAGGGGTTGTCCCACGAAAAATATTCTACAGTTTTCAAACCAGCACCTGGATCTGAATACTCTTGTAATTGCGTGTAATTAAAAATTTTGTATTGCATTGAGTTATTCAACAAATTGCATCCGTATAGTGCCACTTAATTTCTTATTTCTTTGAGATGGTTTCATCCTTCAACTGCCTCCTGAGCTGTGATAGGGAGAGCATGGACACGCCCCTTGAGCTGTGATAGGGAGAGCATGGACACGCCCCTTGAGCTGCAGCAGAAAAGACACTCCCCTGAGCGGCCAGCATGATATAAATCTAAACAGCAATGAATGGGGAGATCTCTGGATCCATGTGAGGTACAGGGCTGGTTCTAGCTTTGTTAGAAAGAGATTCTCATGTTCTATATGATGTCTGATTTTCTCTTTTTACATTATTCATGGGATAACACCTTTAAGGCTCTTTTGATCACCGCATTTTCCCCATACCCAAACCACTCGGTGCACCCTTCCACTGCCCCCCTCTTGCCCCTACCTGGTGCTGCCTGAGACAATCGCCTCACCTTGCCTCATTGGTTTTGCACCCCTTCCTTTAGGGCACTTAAAGTGGTTGTCTGGGTTCAGGGCTGAACCCGGACATACCCATAATTTCACCCCGGCAGCCCCCCTGATCTTACCCTCGGAGCATCTTATGCTCCGATGCGCTCCCTTGCCCTGTACTAGATTGCGCAGGGCAAAGGCATTTTCTATTTTACAGGCTAAGGCAGCACTAAAGCCCGCCCATCAGTGCCGGTGATGTCACCGGGCTACCCGGTAACCCCATGGAGAGCCGGGTTCGCCACTGGAACTCCAGAAAACGCCTTTGCCCTGCGTGATTTAGCACAGGGCAAAGGAGAGCATCAGAGCATGAACTGCTCCGATGCTCAAGTCAGGGGGGCTGCCTGGGTGAAAATGGAGGTATGTCCGGGTTCAGCTCTGAACCCCTTTTAATGCGTATTTGCATATGGATTATAAGTACTTATTTTCCAGAATGAAGCAACAGAACAATAAGTGAAAGGTATCATTACATTTAGCTAAGCTAGCCCTACAAGGCATTGCGTCTGGTTCAACAGTGAATTTCCTAATGACAGAATCAGGGGTTTCGGCAAAGGCTCCGCTTCAGCTGCTAATGAATATCGAGGGGCTAGAATCACCATCTACTTAGACATTTATTTGATAAATTGAATTGGTGATTGCACAATGTGAATATTTTCCCACCAAGCAGCGCAGTGCGTTCGATACGTAGCGGAGTGATATTATTTTTCATATGTAGACTATCGCTGACAAATAAATTGGAAGCAGATCCGTTTAGAGGGCAAGCATATTTTTTCGGTGAGAGCAGCAGACATGTCTCTTATCTCGTCTGTATCTTCCCATAGATGGTTGGCACAGGCAGCAGGGCTGGTAGTGATCTGCTGCTGGTGACCCTACTCCGAGCAAGAGGAAGGAGATGTTTTGCAGTTGCATCAAGTCCCTTTTTTTTTCTCCTTTTCCCTGCGTTTTAGAAAGCATTCCACACGCACAGGGAGGTTTGGTTAATTTCTTTCAGATGACGGAGGATTTTTTAAACATGTTTGTTCCTCCTCAGTGTGTTCACCAGAGCCGAGGGGTTGACGCTTCTTATTTTGAAACAATGACGAAAACAACTGTTTTGGGTTTGGGATTTTTTTTCGTTCTCGCATTATTTTAGGGAGCGCCGTAAGCCGTTGACCTTTATCATGCTCATCCTGTACTACATCAGTTGCATATGGCATTCCTTACGTTACATCTTTACCAGAAGTATAAAGGGGTTGTCCAGTTTAGAAAAACTATTTGTATTCACCCCATTAGGGAGTCAAAGGTTTTTTTGAGTCTTTTAATATTGATGACCTCAGACTCCCGTCACCCGATCAGCTGTTTGAGGAGGCGGCAGCGCTCCTCTCAGTGCCGCGGCCTCCTTGTAGCTTACTAAGCACAGCGCTGTCCATAGTATAGAGGCTGTGCTTGGTATGGCAGCTCAGCCCCATTCACTTGAGCTGAGCTTTGCCTAGGTCATGGGACTGATAAAAGTGACGTCACGGGTCTAGAGGCTGCAGCGCTCACTGGAGCACATCGGTCTCTCCAAACCGCTGATCGCCAGGGGTGCTGGGAGTTGGATCCCCGCTGATCTGATATTGATGTCCTATCCTGAGGATGGGCCTTGAATATTAAAATCTTGGACAACCATTTTAATAACAGATCAACTATTCAAGATCTATATTCTGGAGAGCGGCTACTAAGAGAGTCTCTCACACTTGGCCTGTCCTGTATCTCACAGACACTTTGTTGTTATGAGAGGACATTGTGTAATACTTAATTTTCCTTGTGGGGGCGCTGCAGGAAAATTGAGCCTTTAGGTCTCCCCACAGATCGCTGTTGACTGATTCGTGGGGGGGGGGGGGTGTCGCACAAGAGGGACACTTGATGAGTCTATTGTCAAGGACCCTTCTAACAAGGAAAGAAAAAAGTTAGAAAATGAGTACTCTTATCATATCAGTATGGAGATTTTTACACAACTTTGTGTCACCTGTGCAACTTTTGAAAAACCGTTCACATCTATTGGGCAAATTTGGCGACCAGTATGGCAACAGAATGCACAGGTAAAACACCTTCGTATAGACTATAGGACACATTAACGTCGCATTACTACCTACCACCCTGAACTTGTGTAGGGCCGTCTAATGGTCACGCGCATGAGGCCTGTTGTATATTGCTTAAAGGGAATCTGTCACCTGGTTTTATCATTTTAAGCTGTCACCATTGCCATGTTCAATAAACTACCTTATTTCCTGCAGTGGTCTTCTTTCTTCATTTTGTGGTGTCATTTTGATAAAAAAAAGCTCTTTTTCTGTTATGCAAAATGAACCTCCAAGGTGCCCAGAGGGGTGTTTTTTTTTCATCTCTGGAGCCCAGTAACGCCCCCCCCCTGCAGTGCCCAACCCTCCTTAATTTGAAGCCCAAGCACGCCTACTGATTCAGAAATATCCTCCCACAACGCCCCCTCCGCTACATCATCTTCTACCTTACAGATAAGCCCCGTTCTTCTTCCTGCCGGCTGCCGGAAATCTCGCGCAGGAGCAGTGCCGCCGACTTCCTGTGCCTGCGCGATCATAAAGCTCCTGAGGAATCAGCGCTCGGATTGCGTCCCTGGGCTCGGCGCATGCCCAGTGACACTTTTGAGGCTGTTGCCCTCAGGAGCTGCTGCTCTGTCATCCCATGTAAAGGGACCCCAAGGTGCTAAAAGGAAAGAGACATTTTTTTGATAAACTATATTACAAAGTTTCCTATATTCTGTTGATTTATGCAAAGTTTGTTGAGAGGTTAGTGACCATTTCAACCCCTCTCATTTCTGTTTAAAGTGACAGTAAAAAAAAGAATGAGTTGTCCAGTTGTCTTGTAGAAATCCTGCAGAGAACAACCAGGGACTTTATCAACCCTCTATGCCAGTTTTCATGCGTATAGATTTTATTCAAATGCTATTTTGCACAAATGTTGTAATTCTTTGGAATTTTCCAGTGCCGACTGTACTTTTTTTTTTAAGTAAGCGAGGTCTAGAGGGAAGGTCTTGGGCTGAAACATTTATCAGAATTTATGGTAGATGGAAATTATAGGTGAAATCTACTCCAGCCCATAGATGCTCTATAGATTTCAGGGGGGGGGCAGGGCCTAACAATAATTTTGTCATTCTGCAGACCGGGCACAGCAGGGAGGCTCCTGCTCCAGCCACTTGCTTTACAACCAAAGCCATGACAGTGAGGAGAGGAAGGGGGGACATGACTGATCTCCTGGGACACCCGGAGAGGATTTCTCAGTTTTAGTTGTAAAGAAAGACGGTAATGAAGGGATGATTTGCTAGGATAGTTTTGTTTTCTTGTGAATTTTAGTTTTAGATTAAAGTGTGCATCCGCTAATACCCTATTGTCCAATCTGACATCGGCCATGAAAAGACAAAACTACACACAGAGGCAGCCTTACAAAGCCCGGTCGGCGAGTATCATGCACGGGGCGTCTGTCACTTAGAATAGAACTTGTGTATGATACTCACCTGACGTAAAGCCCCAGAGGATGTCGGATGGGGCGGTGGAGATCAGGTACACTATAATGATCCCAATTATAAATGCATTAGAAGGAGTGTAAAATACAATGGTTAATGGTGGCGGGTTTATCTGCGTCAGTGAATGCTTGGGTGCACAGATGTCGATTCTTAGATCGTATTTTATACCACGTGGAAGCTTTTCTATGATAAATATTTAGGAAATTTATGAAGTCAAATACCAGCCACCATGGAGGCCTCGTCAGTGCTGTGTGTTTTGTCTTCTTACCTGCATGTTGTGAGGGAAATTCTAGTAAAAAATAAAATAAAATTGTATTTAAAGAGGCACCCAAACTAAAATAGATGTTCTCAATGTGCGCTGTGCACTCCAGTATGATCTATTCTCCCCGATGACAGGCACTTCAGGCTGGGATGAATTGGATCATCGTGTTTTTCCGTGCATTTACCAATAGAAAGTCCGTGAAAAGTTCAGCTAATTTTGTCTCGTCTGTTGTCCGTTTGGAGAACGTCCAGTAATGGGGAGACGTAGAAAGTTAGTCAGTAACGCTTTGAACGTTGCATTATCAGGGCAGGCAGGATCTGGGCTATGACATGCAGAATTTCATAGATGCCACGCATCATTGAGCTTGTACATAGCAGTAATGCTTTATGCAAGTCACTTGTAAATATATACTGCCCCCTGCTGGAAGCACCTTGTGGTCAAATGTAAACAGTATGGTCGTGGGGAATATGTTTTCCGCATCAAATTGCCTTAGCCACATGGATTTGACATCATTTAGGTGGGTCCAGCAGAGATTCTGAATAAGTATTTATTAGGTAATCACTTAAAGGAGTTTTCCGACTGTTAATACTGATGATCTGTCCTCAGGATAGGTCATCAGTATCTGATCGGTGGGGGTCTGGCTCATGGCATCCGCTCTGATTAGATTCTGGGAGAGGCTTCAGCGCTCTGAGGAGAGCCATGCCCTCCATGCAGCTTACCAAGCACAGCGCCATCCGTTATAGTGGCTGTGTTTGGTATTGCTCCATTCACTTAAATGGCACTTAGAGGCATCTAGGCCATGTGACCGATAAATGTGATGTCACTGGCCGAGGAAGAGGCCACGTCATACAGAGCGCTGGAGTCTCTTCAGACAGCTGACTGGCACAGTTGGACCCCCACCGATCTGATGCTGATGACCTATCCTGAGCATAGGTCATGTAGTATTAAACACTCAGAAAAACCCCTTTAAATATCCTAGAAAGCCCACGCTCCTGACCAATCTGGTGTAGTAGATTATTGTATTCCTCCTCAAATTACTTTTCTGGAGGATCTTTTCGTAGGTCTTCACATTGTGCCACTACTCTGTTATTCCTCCTGGAAGTGTATGAAGGCATTACCCTTGTTAACAGGGTGCAACTGTCACTAATGATTGAACAATGTCAGTGACGTCCCATTGACAATTTAGTGCTGCATTTGCAGGAGGAATAACAGAGGAGCAAAACACTGCAGAGTTATTAGAAAAAACTAATTGCTTTGCTTACTCCAGGACCACATTCTTGTGATGGGTGGGGGTTTCAGCATACGGAGCCCCACCGATCCGATGCTTATAAGTCCTTATGGCGAGCCAACCCCTTTAAATGTCAGCTCAGTGGCCCGAATTGATCCTCAGGACCACAATGGATTCACGTTTTGCAGCGGTTGTACGTCATTCATTTTAGAACGTCCTGGAAACATGTTCTAAAATGTGCCATTTTTCCTCTTTATGTTCTACTGAATTCATTTTTTTTCCTTTAAGGGTGTGGGGTCCGGGATGTTTTAGTAATAGTGTACGAGAAGTGAGTCAGCCCCTTTAAATCCCTGCATGTTTTCCAGAGGTGAGACTCCCCCCGCCGGTCGTGTTTTTGTGGCTTGGCTCCCACACTGGCAGGGGTTCAAAGCCAGCTCTTTGAAATGCCTCCATACAAAGTTTAACACTTTAAAACTTCAAAGTGAAGGAGGGAACGCCCTTGAAACGGAGCATGAACTGAGCCCAATCACCTTTTTTTTTTATTCTTCTGTCCTCCGTTCCCCGCTATGTCTTCAGAATACACCCGCTATGTTGTACCCTGCTGTTAGCTGGGAGAACATGGGATGAGACATTAGAAACCATTTTTGCAGCTACAGTAACTAATGGCCGAGGCACTGCTTTTTTCCATTTTTTTTGTTGCTTCATTTTACGTGACTTATTTCTTGGATCTACTCTTTTACATTGGCCGCTTTATATATTTATATTGCCACCTCCCTACGTATATGAGCGTAATAGCGGACCCACGAGCTCAGCTGCTGGGCAATGCACATACCTGCAATATGGAAGCATCTTAGAGTCTGATAGATCAGGAGGTCAATGCCATGGCTTCCTTTATGATTATTTGTGCCGGTTGTGTTCTCATCTAAACCTATGATTATCTCATCCTCACTGAAAGATTGTAATGGAGATTGATGGTCTGGATTCTTGCCATTAGTAGGTGGCATCTCAAATCACAGGTCAAGCAGCCAAGAGGTCCTCCCTTTGGCACCTTGCTTTCCAGTTCTGCTTCACGGGTGGTTTCTGTCCTGCCCGAGGACACCTGCGTTGCGGTTTGACCGCTGTATCGCCCCAGTCAAATTCCCCACCTGCCACCGTCCCCACTACAGGTGATGTGCCCGAATCCGCTCTGGCTAAAGACATAAAGCCACTTACCTAGTCATCGGCACTCCATTGTCCAGACCACTTTGCCCTGGCCCCCAGAAGTCCCATCTATCATTACATGCACTGCTACTGCAGCCATTCATTGCCCCCCCCCCCCCCAAGTAGCATGTGACCACTAAATGGCTGCAACGGTCATCTTCTTCCACTTCTTGTGTGTGGAGACCAAAGGGGACCTGGTAAGCATCAGAACTGGCGAGTATCAAATCTTTATTTTAATTATTTTTTACACCGTTCTGAACATTTCACTAAAAATGTTGCTGTGATGAACAATCCCTTTCAATGATATAATTGACTACCTGCCGCCACCTCTAGGGGGAGCTTACTGAATACTGTTTTAAGATTGAGTTGAATGTATTAACAGTAGGCAGTAAACTCCTCCTCGGGGAAACTGTAGACGACCGGGATTTTAATTTAATATGGTATAAGTGCCGGAGAACTGGAGCGCTGCCATCTCTAAAGATATATTAGGAAATGAATCAGCAGAACAATCAAAATGGCGTTACAGGGTAGACATTTCCGGTAGGTTGTTTCAGTAGGTTCTGGCACTAATAGTAATAAAACTATTTTCTACATTTTATCTAATACAGTATATTTTCCTATTCGTCGCTGGCCTCATACATGGGCATGGACCACTCTACACAAAGGGATATTTGCAGCATCGATAGACGCTAATTGTCCCTCACTGTCACATTACCACTTACACATGGGAAAAGGTCTCCGCTTTTACTTTACTACTGGACAAAAAGGATTTTTTTTGTAAGGGACTTGCAGTTTAATGTAATTTTTTCTCCCTTTTGGTTTTCTTCTTCATCTTGAATTGACAAGGATCGTGTATCAAGGAATTCAAACAGTCCCATTTTCGTGTCTATGTTCTGCCGACTCCTGGCGCTGAAATATCACATGCGATTAAAGAAAAAATCCCTCCCTCCTGTAAGCTGCAGACTGAGCTTTCTATCAATAAGACATTCAGTAATAATTCAAAGTGCAAAGGGGATCTCTATTCTCTGGGACGGTGTGTTCTTACTCATACATATATTATTGTTTCTTAACATGTAGGTTCACACTTGGTGCCTTTGAAAATAAAATATCATCTGTATGGCTGCCTTTATCATCTCTGTGTGCTCCAGCTACTAAAGAGGAGCTGTCACCTCCTCTTAAAGGGGTCGTCTCATGTGGGGCAATGAGGGCATATCGCTAGGATATGCCTCCATGGTCTGATAGGTGCTGCTCCCACTTCTATATCGAGAATAGAGCGGGCCAAAGTGGTGGCTGGAGGACTCTAGTCCGGCCACCACCAAGCGCTCTCCCCCATAGAAGCACTTGACCGGCCACCTCTCCCATTCACTTCTATGGGTCTGACAGAAATAGCTGAGCTATTTTGGCGGCCCCATGGAAATGAATTTAGGGCAGCTGAGCATGCGCAGTGCGCCCTCTTCCACTTCTGAGGCTTCATTTACTTCTAAAAGCTTCATCCTTTAAATGTCTGTTTTAGTAACGCATTGCATTCCCCACATAAAGCAATTCTGGAGCATCTAGCTCATAGAAGTTATGAATGAGTTTCTAGCAGTTTGTAGTGAAGGTCCAGATGGGTGTTACCAATTTGGGGAAGTGCCAAAGAGGAATAACAGAGCAACAGTGGAGAGATCAAAGAAGAGATGTTACAGAATTACTAAATATTTACTAAAACAAACATGATACCTTGGTCAGTGCTCAGTCTGTTCACTTTGCAGTTGGCAGCCGTGGACATGACTTTGTTGTTGTATACCCCAAATCTAATTTTCAAGGTACATAAATGAATAATTTTAAGACCCATTTGATGTATAAAGATGAAGAAGGACGTTTTTTCTTCAAAAATCATTCAGTTATGGCAGTGGAGGACCCAGACAGCGACATACAAATGCAGTGACAGTAAAGTACCCGGGAATTTCTCTCCTGCTCTTTTTTCAGGTCATTCGCTTTCTATACAGTAGAATTGTGTGTAAATCCAGTTTTTTTCTCTGGTATTTGAAATGACCTACATAGTTGAAAAAACGGAGAATTAGTAAATGTATGACAGCAGAAAACATTTCACAAATCCAAATATTTGAAATGCCGTTCAAGTTTTAAGGGCAAAATAAACAGTGAAAGTAAAGGGAATATTGCCCTGGACTTGTGCAAAACGTTTGCTTCATGCCAGGTCTGAGATCATTTAGCACAGGTTAATTTCAATTAGAATTTAAGAGGTTCTGTCACCAGATCACCCCTATTAAACCAAGGACATAGCCTGGTAGGGGTGATCCTGCAGTTTAAAAAAATACCTTTCTCCTCACTGTCGACCCCACAGTTGTTGATAAAAATCGTACTTTTATTCTTTTGCTGGAAGGCAATTTCGAGCTCCAGGAGACAGGCTTTCTCAGTACGAGCACCACTAGGCGACGCCTGAACACCCCAGCCCCACTTTGATTGACAGCGCTAGAGTACGACTTCGTCGGTGATCGTAGAACAAGGTTCGGACTAGGCTAGTGGAATTTTTGTCTAAAGGACCCGGGCAATTTTTTTTCTTATAGTTATTTTCCAATGGGCTGGAGCCTGGTTGCTTTGAACAAATCATCGACTTTTCCAGCGCAGTGGTTTTAATAACTTCCCTCCATTATTATCTTGCACGGTGTTTCAATACCTGTACGGTATTCGTAGTCTAAACAGGGTTGAATCCAGTGATGTAAACTCCCCGGACCTGCTGCGTGGTTAGAGATCATGTTCACATGCGGGTATGTCTAGTCTCGAAGCAACGTTTACCTCCTTAAAATAGAAATGACTTACATGCTGTAAATTCCATATAATGGATCTAAGTTGTGACCTGGATGTCGTGGCGCATAAAGCAACAGTTCAGAAGCGAATCTTAGATGTTCAAACGTCGATACATATTTGCTGCCAACAGGGGCGTAGCTATAGGGGGTGCAGAGGTAGCAGTCGCTCCCGGGCCCAGGAGCCTAAGGGGGCCCAAAGACCCTTGTGATGCATAGGAAGACACACAAAGCACTGAGGGAAGCAAGGCCCAAGCTGAACTCTTGCACCGGGGCCCATGAACCTTTAGCTACGCCCTTGGCTGCCAATGTATTCTTCTGTCTATGACCTGCGTTTTGAAACTTATTTTCCACAATATATTTTGTGAATGATAAATAATTGTATTGCTCTTTGCCCTTTAAGAAGAATTTCATATTTAGGGTATAGGGCAGGGATGGGCAAACTGCGGCTCTCCAGCTGTTGTAAAACTACAATTCCCACCATGCCCTGCTGTAGGCTGATAGCTGTAAGCAGTCTTTGCATGCTGGGAGTTGTAGTTTTGCAACAGCTGGAGAGCCGCAGTTTGCCCATCCCTGATATAGAGGGAGGGGGGACTTTGCTCTTAAACCCCCATTTGCTACTGGGGGCAAGAACCTGTGCAGGACTCCTGCTCTGTAGAGGAGCCGCATTGTTTGCAAACGATGACGTGAAGAATTGTCACAAGGGTCATTAAGGGGAAAACGGACACTAGGCCCTTTTGACCTGGGAGGCAAAACCCAACGCCATAATAAAGGGCCCGGTTTAATCTTTACAATCGCCTGTGCAGACCACTGGTCGGTATATGTCTTGCAAAACTATTTGAGCAGATTCGAATTAAGAAACGTAGCTGATCCTGTTCGAAACGTTATACAAATTGAATTCAATGCCTCTGTGTTTTTCTTTGTTTAGCAACAAGAGCAAGACCCAACCAACTTGTATATATCCAACTTGCCTCTATCAATGGACGAACAAGAGCTTGAAAATATGCTGAAGCCATTCGGACAGGTTATATCTACAAGGATACTCCGCGATTCCAGTGGTACCAGCCGTGGGGTTGGATTTGCAAGGTGAGACTGCATGATTTGTGGCCAAAAAAAGAAAAAAACTGCATAGAAAAAAAATGCATATTTCAGTATGTGCTGAGAGTTCATGGTCAGAGTATTGATTACAATCTCATTTTGAGCCGTACTTGACAACTACATGTTATAGTTGACATTTTTTTCCTCATTTTTTGTTTCACAATTTGAGATTAGTTTGCCTTTTCTTTACCTGCAGGATGGAATCGACAGAGAAATGTGAAGCCGTCATCAATCATTTTAATGGAAAGTTTATCAAGACACTTCCTGGTGTATCAGGTTTGTATTCTCCATCAATAATGTTGTTTTAACGGCTCAGCTTTTAAGAGGCTAGCGCATGAAATAGCTGAACTAAAAACGGAATTTGTTCGCAGTCTGTTTTGTTTTAAAAATGCGATAGCTTTCCCCCATATACATCCATATCTGTAGATTTAGTTTTATAGAAATTACATATTTCTGCATCATTGTAAGAATAAAACAGTTGGTAGTGATATTATCTAGATGGGTATTCCAGTTTAATGAAATTGATGACATATCCTCAGGATAGGTTATAAATTTCAGTTTGGTGATGTTCTGCCTCTCAGCAACCCCGCCGATCAGCTGTGTGAAGGGGCTGCAGCGCTAGTAGAAGAGCTGCGTCCTTTACAGTGTATATTTGCACACCGTCTACATTGTAGTGATGGTACAGTGTAATTACAGCTGTCTGTCCCATTAATCTGCACCTCCACTATGGTGTAGACGGCATGCAGGTAAATGCTGAAGAGATCGCAGCTCTTGCACCAGTTCTGCATCCCCTTTAAACTGGGATTAACAGAGTTGCTGAGAGTCAGACCCCCAACGATCTGATAGATGTCATCAATATCACAAAACCGCAATACCCCTTTATAGGGTAATCCTTTGTATTGCTCCTTTGAATCATCTTTGCAAAGAATCCAAATAAAATAGTTTCCTAAATGAAAATATATGTTTCCATAGTAACAGACTGCAAACAAACTTTGTGTAGTCTGATCCTGCATTCTGTCTGTCCCCTATATCTTACCTGCTAGACATAAGCCTTTAAGAATTAGGGGATGACAATATAAGTGCGCCTCATCATAAATTAGGTGCATCCTCCGGAAACCAGACTTTGATAAATCTCTCTCATAGTGTACCTAAACCTAAATATTTTTTTGAAATATATTTTATTAGTTGTGTTTATAGTTTTTTCTAGAAAAATAGCCCTATTTCTGTAGCGATTTTCACAGCGGTGCATACAGAATCCTGATTTCTACAATATGCAATGCAGGGAGTGCTGGCAGTGGAGCACACATAGCTGCTCCTGACTGTACCAGCTCTGCATAGCCCATCGGTGACCCGTTTAGGACTTTTCTCTATAAGCCAGAGCAGAGGGCAATGACAAGGAAAGCATCTTGATCTGGAGGACTCAGTATGTCCATGCACTATATAGTCAGCCTGTTGATTTCAATTAAAACAGTGTAATTCTTCATTTCCCCTTCGGAAGTGCTGCAGGTGAATTGACACGTTGCTGCCAGGTGTCAGCAGCAGCAGGACACTACAGCAGCGTATCATTGAGGGCTCCCTTTGGCAAAAAGGGGGTTTGTCTAAAGCAGACAGCTGCTGTAAAGAACATTTTACCCTATATTGAATCAAATTTTTATAATTTAAGAGTCTGAATTGTTAACAGCTTGACAGGAGAGATATTGAAGATAACAGTTGTGTCTTTTCTGATATCTATTGATTCTGTATAGCGATTACTTTTTTAATGTTTGCGCACACCTTCCTAATGTTGACAGGGATATTTGAATCATGTATTTCTCAGGTCTGTGAATCAGCAGGATGAGTGATTTAGAAATGAATTTAATTATATGTGATTCACCACAGATACATCAATAGGCACACCTCCCAGATAGAGAACCCGGTATGCCAGTAATTATAGCATGTACCGGGAAGGGGGAAGATTTATGAGCTATCTGCAAAAAAAAAAAAAAAAAGATATGAAACATCATTACATTACTTTTATGGGCTTGATAGAATCACTATTGGCGTTACCCTTGTCATACTGATCAGGGGTAATTCACACCGGAATTCTCTGAAGATGTTTTAATTACAGCTGATTATTTGCAGACACACCTCTTACTGAGGTAAATTCCTAGTGAGGTGTGTTGAATATATAAAAGCTTTATATAGTTACTTTTATAGCCTTTTGGTATGGTAAAGCTATTAGTAATTGCACGTAAAATCCAAACTAAAGATTTTGTAGAATCACTCTTGTCACTCTCATTTCTCAGGCCCCGTCCCTTGTCATTCTCATTTCTCAACGCCCCCCCTTCTTGTCACTCTTTTTCTCATCACCTTGTCACACTGCTCATTCATAACTCACCCCCTCCCCTAGTGCAGCGTGGCCGAGCTCTGTGAGGTCCGCGGTACAGGAGCATTTGTTTCCTGTACCCGGCCGGACTGATAGGAAGCGCACACTAAGTGAGCACTTCCTGTCAGTCCGGCCGGGTACAGGATACAGGAAACAAAAGTTACTGTATTGCGGACCAGACAGCGCTCGGCCACGCTACATTGTCAGTCCCTCTCTTCGTCTGCCGCAGCCCCCTCGCGTCTCCACTGGGAGGAGGTGGCGGAGCCCTGCTGAGCCGCGAGAAACGGCAAAAACACCCGGTGGGCCGGATCAATTTCCTCTGCGGGCCGTAGTTTGAGGACCCCTGATTTAAACAATAGGTACTTTTCTGAAGGCACGTTCCCATTAAAGCAGGCATGTCCAAACTGCGGCCCTCCAGCTGTTGCAAAACTAAAACTCCCAGCATGCCCTAATAGCTGTAGGCTATCCAGGCATGCTGGGAGTTGTAGTTTTGCAACAGCTGGAAGGCCGCAGTTTGGACATGCCTGCATTAAATGGTCATAATGGACAACAGTATGGACTAGTATGTGTACAATTTCCCTGCTTACTCATTACTGCGTATTGCATTAGTTTGCATTCAGGAATCCATTGGCAAGCTACAGGCTGGTTGATAGGTAGGACAGTTGCCTTCAGCTGGAAATTCCATACAGCAAGGGTGTGTATACCGTAGACCAGTAGTGGCAAACCTATGGCCCGAGTGCCAGGGGCGGCATTCAGAGCCCTCTCTGTGGGCCACCACACCCTGGAAAAAGTCCTTGTTGTACCAGTATGCCTTAGACTTTTCCTACCATTCATCAGTTCAGGGCGCGCTATGAACAGCACAGGTAGCGCACTGATTGTAGGCAGGCTACTATGGCTAAATCATAAAGTACATGGATAATATACTAGTATTCAGGTTAAATTGCCATGTTGGCACTTTGCAGTAAATAAGTGGGTTTTGGGTTGCAATTTGGGCACTCTGCCTCTAAATGCTTCACCGTCACTGCCATAGAGGCAGACCATGGAGCTACTATGTATGCTTGGAGAGAGAATCCCCAGCCTTGGTTGTTCTGCTGTTCCCAGCAGAATTCTGCTCTTCAGAACAACTGCATTGCTGGCAAACATGGGCCCAAAACAAACACCCTGGGCCCTAATGACGCGTCTTCTATAATCTTCGTTATGGAGCTGCCCCTGAAACAGCCATGCAGATTGCCACTGACAAAAAGAGTGATTGTGAAACATTTTAGTTACATTTGCAATTCTGTAACAAAATAAATAAAACAAAAAGATAAAGATAAATAAAAAAAATCAAAAATTTTAATAAATCTTTGTTCTGTTTGCACACACAAAAAACCCTATCCCGTTCATACAGTAACCCAAGATAATGAAATTCAAAGCAGTGTTGGCCCCCCACTGTGTGATGATTGTTTCCCCACCCCTCCCTCCCCCGACACACACACACACCCCTCCAAGTCTTTTCCGGAAGCGGTATTTTGCCAGCGAAAAGCCAGCATTCGTGCCAGAAACCAGAGGGATGTCATTATAGTTTCGGCGGGTCCAGATGTTGTCCGGCTGTGCCGGATACGGTAATTCTGGTAGTCTGCTCCTGTGCCGGAACAGACTACTAAAATACCGTAACACAGAAGTGAGCCTAGCCTTAGTAAATTGGTCCAGCAGTTTTTTTGCACTGCAACCCAGTCAGTATATATTCCCAGGTGACCCTTTTGCCAGTAAGACCATTAGAAGCATTGTTAATTAGACTGCAGTGGAGTTGTGTTTCCATCATGTCTAGCAGAGCTGTAATGGTGATGGTAAATATCTGAGTCAGGATGTAGACATCATCTCTTCCAGCCCTTTGTTAGGAAATGAGCTTGCTGGAGGCTGCGGTATATTCACAGAGCCGAGAGGGGATAACATAGAATAATAAGTCGGGTTGAGCTGCAGCGTGCTCCCCTCGGTCCACCGCTCAGCAGGTATAGTGAGATCATTTCAGGAGCCTACTGTAGATGTCAGCTAAAGACTGGAGAACAGGGATGCCCAGACATGGGTCACAAGCTTTAAATTAGCCCCAAAGAGAATGTGCGCTTTATGAAATCGCTTACCCCTCCCACCTTCCCCGTAACGTCAACATTTTACACCCACGTTGCTTTTTGCAAGACGAGGATAAGACTCCTTTTATTTATCACCTTTCATGCTGAATAATGTATCACAGCGTCAGAGGAGCACGGTTGTTTAGAGCCACCATTTGTGTGGTGTAAGATATTATGAAGTTTATTTTTTTTTTCGCATCAGTTAGCAAAATGTGTCCTAACATGATTACAAACTGTGAATCAACTGATATGTTAATGGACTGTGCAACAGCTTTGAGGCCGATGTTTGAGGGAAGCTTCTGCTGACTATAAACATAAATTAAGTATGGTGAAGGGATGACTGAAGGTTCCCACAAATGAGGTGTCCTACTCTGGGACGTAACTATAGCCATAGCACTTGCCATGGGGGCTAGAGGTGGGGGGGGGGGGGCAAGACCATTGTACCTTTTTGTGAACCTTATAATGTGCGTTTTCTGATATATGGTGCTATTATGCATATCTTCAAAGGTGCTGTCCATGTTCAGAGCTGAACCCGGACATATCCCCATTTTCACCCAGGTAGCCCCCCTGACTTGAGCATCGGAGCAGTTCATGCTCCGATGCTCTGATTTGCCCGACACTGAAACGCGCAGGGCAAAGGCATTTTCTGGAGTTCCGGTGACATACCGGGCTCTCCATAGGGTTGCCAGGTAGAGGCTTCCGCCCAGTAGTGCGCCCTGTGACGTCACCGGCACTGATGGGCGTGCTTTAGGGCAGTGCTAAAGCCCGCCCATCAGAGCCGGTGATGTCACCAAACACACTGCCGGGTGGAAGCCTCCGCCCGGTAGTGTGTTATTGTAAATAAAAGAGCCCTTGGCCCTGCGCAAGGCAAGGGAGAGCATGGGAGCATGAAATACTAACATCAGGGGGGCTGCCTGGGTGAAATTATGGGTATGAGCGGGATCCCATCTTATTTTGAGGCTCTATAAATTATAGTTACGCTCCTCATCCCACTGACTGTCATGGCTGTGCTTCTAGTTCGCAGTAGTATGAATTTACTGTCCTTAGGACCTCAAACCACACCAGTAGATTTGTACAATTGTATTACACAGGAGCCTGCAGAAAAAAAACTGAAGTTTCATGGAAACTGTCCCAAGGTGGGCCAGTAGCGGTAATGAATCATAATTTGGTTTATTTTAGTTAAAGCTTTTGTACCATTAATACACCCTGCAGCTCAGTTCATTAATAAATGAACATCCAAGTAATCTGATTAAAGGGGTTTTCTGGGTGTTTAATATTGATGATCTAGTGAGGGGCCAACATCCGGCTTTGGCTCTCCAGCCTTCTCACGGATTACCAAGCACAGCGCCATTCATTCATACTGGCTGTGCTTGGTATTGCAGCTCAGTCTCATTCATTTGAATGAGACTGAACTTAATCCAGACCATGTGACCTATGAGCATGACTTCACCATGAAAAGTTCACTTTTCATGCCTATGAAAAGTGAACAGGGCTGAGCTGCAGTACCAAGCACAGCCACTATCCAATGGACGGCACTGTGCTAGGTAAGCTGTGAGGAAGCCATGGCACTCATTGGAGCGCCGCAGCCTCATTAAACAGCTGACCGGCAGGGGTGCTGGGAGTCAGACTCCCACAGATCGGATATTGATGATCTGTTCTGTGGAAGCGAATCTACCAGGTCTCCTATACTGCCCATAAAGAGGGATTGTATAAACAAACAGGGAAAGCTGTCAGTCTCTGTGGGCGAGAGGAGCTGGACTCTCCGGCTTTCTCAATAAGTCCTGACAGCATTTGTACTACTATTTAAATTTTCAGTATCAGTATCTGATCGGTGGGGGTCCAACACTTGAGACCCCCGCCAATCAGCTGTTTGACAAGGCACCGGTGCTCGCAGTAGCTCTGTGGCCTTCTCTGTGCTCATCCAGCATAGTGCCATACGTTGTATAGTGGCTGTGCTTGGTATTGCAGCCAAGCCCCATTCATTTCAATGGAGCTGAGCTGCCACTAGGCCATGTGACCAATGCACGGGATATCACGTGACCTAGGGAAAGCCGCGAGAAGGCGAGCGCTGGTGACTTCTCAAACATCTGATAGGCAGAGGTTCTGGGTGTCGGACCACCACTGATCAGATACTGATGACCCATCCAGAGGATAGATCATCAGTTAAAAATCTTGGGAAACCCTTTTAATGGTTACGTTTTAAACATGTTAACGGTCCCTTTTCCTGGAGGGAAACTCATGTGTACACAAAATGGATTCTCTCCTAATTTCTGCTCCCCTTGCTCCTTTTTCCAGCTCCCACAGAAGCCCTGCTGTGCAAGTTTGCTGACGGAGGACAGAAGAAGAGACAGACCCAGAACAAATACGTCCAGAATGGAAGAGCCTGGCCGAGAGAGGGCGAGGTGAGACTTGTAAGTCTCTCCATAAAATTTCAGGGTGGGGGCATGAATGAGTAGCTTAAAAGCATGACTCACACAAGACTTTTTGGCTTGGAGCAAGCATGGCTTGGGTGTGTGTGACAGGCTGGTGCCCTCCTCTCTGCAGCTGCTAGCACTGGGGATTTGGCTTGCGCTTCACTTTCATGCTCATCCCTGACCTTTTCACACCACGGGAACGAGATAAGTGATCTATTCGGCTCAGAGTTCTCTCTTCCCGTGCATGTTCATATTCTGCAAAAGGAAAAGATAAATGTTTTGTGTCCCTGCATTGTCCTCTTCTGCTACATATTTTGAATGGTAAATCTACCTAGTTGTGTTGCAGTGTTAACGTATCACCAGGGCCGGTTTTAGACAAAATGTGGCCCTGGGCAAAATCAAAAGAGGGGGCCCACATCTTGTAATAATGTGCTAAAAACACCGTCTGACACCCCCGCCAATCAGCTGTCTGAGGAGATGGCGCATGCTGTTCACTGCTGCTGTCCCATAGACATACAGCAGCAGAGCAGGCACTTGCGCACAGCAAACACTGTACTATACACCCAGACTGCCCTCATTAGTAATGGTGCCCCCAATAGTGATAATACTCCCCAATATAGCCCCCATTAGTAGCCATGCCCTCCATCTTGCGTCAAATAATAATAACGCCCCTACAGTATCCTAGTAGTAATAATATAACCATAATGCCCCCAGTGGCTCTAATGTCCCCCTGTAGTGCCCCCCATTAGTACCAATATATAATGCTTCCCCCCATAGTGCCAACATACATATATACATTCCTGCCCAGTAGTGCCAAGTCTATATAATGATCTCCTTTCCCCCGTCCCTGGTGCCCCCAGCAGTGTGGATATTTAGTATAACAATACAATACTGCCTCCCTCCCGTCCCCGTCCCCCCCTCGCCCCGCCGCTGTTTTATCTGTGGCTTGTGATGCTGAATCCTGATGCATGCGGTCCCGATGACATCACCACTCCTGCTCCGGGCTCCGAGGTTGCAGTGATGTCATTGCGGCTTCTTGCTCTGTTCTAACGCCTTACAGGCTTGAGGCCTAGCGGCCTGAGGCTTGTGAAGTTGGACCACCATGTGTGCACCCCCCTTTATGGGTAGCGAAGTGGTGCCCTAGGCAGATGACTACTCTCCCCTATCCATCGTCCCTGCCGTAATTCAGAGCACATTGCTGCAGGAGATATAACAGGAGAGGACTATAACTCCCAGCATGTGTAAGCCATTATTATTTAATATCAGAGCACATTACAGGGGGACGTATAAGAGGATGGGACTACAACTCCCATCATGTCCAAGAAGTTATTATGTAACATCAGAGTACATTATAAGAGAAGGTATACAACTCCCAGCATATCCCGGGTCTTGTAATGTACCCTGATATTATATAATAATGGCCTGGACATGCTGAGAGTTGTAGTCCTCTCCTCTTATACCTTCTCTCGTAATGTACTCTGATATTACTTAAGAGGAGAGGACTACAACTCCCAGCATTTCCCTGGCGCTTACATTGAATACATACTTCTTCACATGCATGGCAGGTCTTCTTCATTACTTTACTGCACTGCTGAGCTCCGCCTCCTGTTCTGGTCACATGATGGTGAGGTCATCGCAGGTCCTTCATCCCTTCTTCTCTGCTGAGCTCCGCCTCCTGCATCCTGTCAGCACTGTGGTAATGATTTATATGTGAGGAAGGAAACTGTACACTGCATTGTAAAGTGCAGCTGTTCAGCTGTCCACCCGTTTGTCCCCTCGAACGTTCAGCTGAACAGTAGCACTGAAGCTTGGGGCCCCTTAGACAATGGGGGCCCTGGGCAATTGCCCCTTTTAACCCCCCCCCCCCCCCTTCTAACGCCGGCCCGGCATATGACCGCATGAAGCATGACCATTTTGTGTATATAATTATGGGCTCTAGGCAGAGCTTATACAAAGGATTCCAGGAAAATCTTCCATTAAGTTTAAAGGGGTTTTCCGGGTGTATAATAATGATGCTCCATCCACAGGATAGGTCATCAATATTAGATTGTCAGGTGTCCGACACCTAGCACCCCCGCTGTTTAAGGGGGGCGCATCTCAGCACCATTCTTTTGAATGAGACTGAGTTGCATCTCGGCCATGTGACTGATGAACGTGATGTCACTGGCCTAGGGAGAGGAGATCGCAGCGCTCACTGGTGTGCTGCTGTCTCTTTAAACAGCAAATCGACAGGGGGGGCTGGGAGTCTGACCCTCGCCTATCCTGAGGATAGTCCATCAGTATCAAAATCTTGGACAACCCCTTTAATGACACAAGATAAAAACCCAAGCAGGATAACATGATATGGTGCAAGTCTGCTTACGCATTTCAGGTACCTAGTGTACTAGTAATGACTGTGCTTGAAACACGTAAGCAGACTTTTGTATTATGTTTTGTTGTCCTGTTTTAGATTTTAACCTTGTTCAGTCAAACAAATAGAAGATTTTACTGCTCTCTCCAGAACATGCAAAAATTAAGTAAAGCATAGATTTAAAGGGGTTATCGAAAACTATAAGTTGCCCCCCATATGCCAGGCCACTCACAGGGAATATACTTACCCCACTCACCGCACCGCTCCTGGTCCCCGCACCGCTGCAGCTGCTTCTCCCCGTGCACATATGAAAACATTCGGGGGTGGGGGGAGCAGCCAATGGCAGATGGGGATGAGCCTCCCTAGTGTCACCCTAGATGCTAGGGAGGCTCGCCCCCGTCTCCGCCTGTCATTTGCTGCTGCCCCCCACAAGACACCGGATGTTTTCATTGGCGCACGGGAGGAAGCAGCGGTGCGGGGACCAGGAGCGGCGGTAGCCGGTTAAGTATATTCCCTGTGAGGGGCCCGTCGTATGGGGAGGCAGTTCATAGTATTGGATAACCCCTTTAATAAACTGGTGATATTTGCTATTTTAACAATATATTTACCCTTTTTTTGCTAAGTAGTTTCTTTGATTTCTGTGACTTGGTCCTAAAAACATATTTCTTCTTCACAGGCTGGAATGACGCTGACTTACGATCCTACTGCTGCTATTCAAAATGGGTATGTCAGAAGGTGATTTTCCCAGCTCTAAACTTTCTATTTCATGTTTGTTTTGTCCATGTGGTGAACCGCCGTATCTTCTTGTATTAACAAAGCATAGTAGGAGAAAAACATAGCCCTGCATCCTCACCCTTATGTGACCACACCCACTAAGTATAAAGCCCCTCCCTCATACTGCAAGTCAAGATGGGAGAGTTTTCTAGGCATGCTCTGTGACATGTGCGAAGGCCATTGTGCAGGGAGGGGGAAGTGATAAGCTGTAACTATCACCTATTGTGAATGGTGGATACCAGTTATCCAGCTGATGATGAGATGACTGCTGAAAATAGATCTCTACAGAAAAAAAGTGTTAGCCTAATATTAGGCTTGCTGACCAGCGTGAAAAGAACAGGATTTTAGGATTTTTTTTAAACTCTAGATTTTAAAAATGACATCAGCAAAAATTATTTTGTATGTTTAACATACAAACTTTATTTAGAACAGTATGACATATTCTGATGACACATTCCTCATAGAGGTATTGTGCAGTGACTCTATACTGATGACCTATCCTCAGCATAGGTCATCAATATCAGATAGGCGGAGGTCTGACTTCCAGCACTTAGGCCATCAGCTGTTGGGAGGGCTTGCTGCACTCTTGCAAGAGCTGCTTCCTCTTCAAAATTGCCTCTGTTGTTTCCTTTGTAGAGGCGATGCAGTGCAATTACAACTTCCCTGTACCATTGAAGTAAATGGGACAGAGCAGTTGCAATTATACTGCTCCACCGCCGCTGCAAAGGACACGACGTGCAGGTAAATTTTTGAAGAGGAAGCAGCACTCGCACAAGAGCGGCAACCCCTTCAAACAGTTGATTGGAGTGGATGCTGGGAGTTGGAACACCCATGATCTGATATCCTGAGGATAGGTCATTAGTATTTCCAAAGTTCGGGTTCGGGTTATCCAAGCATCCCGTTATGGATTCCGCTACCACGGACCATAACGGCATTTGGAATCCATAAGGGGATTCTTCAATGAACCCGAACAACACGGAGGACCTGGGGTGATGTCACCGTCATGTGATCAGTGCAGGGGGCGTGGCTCAGCACTGGATTAGATAAGAGGTGGTAGTCTACAACCTCTTATCCAATCCAGTACTGAGCCACGCCCCCTGCACTGATCACATGACAGAGACGTCACCCCAGGTCCTCCGTGTTGTCCAAGGTTCGGGTTCATTGAAGAATCCCCTTATGGATTCCAAATGCCGTTATGGTCCGTGGTAGCGGAATCCATAACTTGGATGCTTGGATAATCCGAACCCGAACTTTAGAAAACGAACTTAAAACAGAAGTTCGCTCAACTCTAGTCATTAGTATTAAAGGTGTTGTCTCAAGCATTGGTGCCATATCATGAGAAGTGCATGTCCCACCTTCAGGACCTGCACCTAATCTATAGAATGGAGCCCGAATAATGAAGGAGAGCAGACCATGCATGCGCAGCTGCCCTTCTTTCATTTTTATGGGACTGCCAAAAGGAGGCTAGCGCTGACTCATTTCCACCTATATAAAAATTTAGATATTCAACTTAAAGGCTCATTCCATACGAAGCTTATCACACTGTTATGACTATTGGCCAGCTCTGAGGGGGCGGTGCTTCAAAGAACACTTTACAGAGAATTCCTGCATCATGTCCCACCCCCGCAGTACATGTAAAACTAAGTATCTGTATTGCCTGGAGTGTTCCTTTAAGATAATTCTAAGATTTCATTGTAGACATTTTCATTCTTTATGGGAGGACACTTAAGGCTTTTGTTTGACATATTAAAACTTTTTGTTGCAGGTTCTATCCCCCACCATACAGCATTGCCACAAACAGGATGATTACCCAAACATCCATCACCCCCTATATTGCATCTCCCGTCTCAACGTACCAGGTGAGTGATGAGAACCTGAGAAGCCACTGCTAATTGCCACAGCGATAACAAGGATCACTCTCTGTAAGGCTGACTGGTCTGCGGGATGGAGTCCATTATCACGTAAATTGGGATAATTAAAGATCCGTGTCTAGTGCATTGTATTCGTTCACTTTGATCTATTACATGCCCCAGTTTCCACTTTCCGGAGCCAGTGTGCTGGCTGACAGCCTCCTGCATGTGGACAATTTGTCCTTATTATTATAGTCCTAGGTGGCAATCTGTTTCTTGTGTTTAATGGTCTACCAGCACTAGTACACAATTTTGAGGGGATATATGTATTGCACCATTACAAAGATAATGAAGCCGTATGGGAAATTTTTTTTACTCTGAAAACATTCAGTGACAGATCTGTGATGCTGATGAAGCTGCGATGCCCACGGAGTGAGCTGGAGTCTAGTTTATTAGGGCATATGGTGGCTCCACTGTATGCCACTGATAGATTTATGTGTATGGTTTCCGTGGATTACTACATTTCCCTTGCAGCAACTACTGAAGTCAAATTTGCATGGTTTGCTAAATATTCCCCCAGCTGTTTTCTGGAGGTCTCGGAAGCCTGACCCATATTCATACCCATTCATCTCCATAACATCTCTCAGATTAAAGGGGGTTTTCTGTGTCAACTCCCTTAAAGGGGTTTTGCAGTGTATATTACATTTGATGCTTGCAGTCTGCCACCTGAAGCAGAAGAGGAATCTTACTTACCTGCTCCCCACCTGCCGTTCCCACGCTGTCTCGATCTTCTGGTTGCCACATTGTTTACATCCGGCGTTGCATGGCCACATGCTCAGCTGCTGCTGCCAATAACTGGCTTCAGCGGTGATATGCCGCTGGTAGCCACATTACATCTGGCAGTAAGTTCAGTAGTGAACAGTGCAGGAGCGGGTAGTTATAAATCTTTTTTTTTTTTTAGGAGGCAGGCTGCAGGCGTTAGATAAAACGTAATTATTACCGAAAAACTGCCCTCTTATAGAAACCCCCATCTATTGCCAAAAGCAGGGCAGGAGGCCTTAGCTGAGCACTTTGCCCCCTTGTTTCTTCTCGGCTCTCTGAGCAAGCGTTATATGGATTCATGGGCTAATAATTCCACTCTATGCTGATGATATGCTCCTTTTTTAGGGGATTTGGAAAGGTCTCTTCCCTCTGTTATGGAGCTGATAACTGACTATGGCCAGTACTTGAGGCTCAGTATTAGGGCTCTTTCACACTTGCGTATTTCTTTTCCAGCATAGAGTTCCGTCGTCAGGGCTCTATGCCGAAAAAATCCTGATCAGGATTATCCCAATGCATTCTGAATGGAGAGAAATCCGTTCAGGATGCATCAGGATGTCTTCAGTTCAGGACTGGAACGTTTTTTTTGTTGGCCGGAGAAAATACCTCAGCATGCTGCGCTTTTTGCTCCGGCCAAAAATCCTAAACACTTGCCGCAAGGCCGGATCCGGAATTAATGCCCATTGAAAGGCATTAATCCGGATCCGGCCTTAAGCTAAACGTCGTTTCGGCGCATCGCCGGATCCGACGTTTTGCTGTTTCTGAATGGTTACCATGGCAGCTAGGACGCTAAAGTCCCGGCTGCCATGGTAAAGTGTAGTGGGGAGCGGGGGAGCAGTATACTTACAGTCCGTGCGGCTCCCGGAGCGCTCCAGAGTGACGTCAGGGCGCCCCACAGCGCATGGGGGCGCTCTGACGTCATTCTGCAGCGCTCCGGGAGCCGCACGGACTGTAAGTATACCGCTCCCCACTACTACTATGGCAACCAGGACTTTAATAGCGTCCTGGCTACCATAGTAACCTCAAAGCATTTCGAAGACTGATCAGGATCCTGATCAGTCTTCTAATGCTTTGAGGCGACTTGCGTTCTGACGGATCCGGCGGGACGGAAGTGCCTGCCGGATCCTCAGAACGCAAGTGTGAAAGAGGCCTTAACTGGTTAGATGCGTTTCCCAACATGTGGCCTTGCTCTGCACTGGGATCCCAGTTGTTTCAGCGTTTAAGTATCTGGGGGTTCAGGTCTTTTTGCGACCACTGGACTATATATTATGATAGGCTGTTGATGTGCCATATTTGTGGCAGTAGGGGTCCAAACTTTCGGACACTCCCCAATTAGCAGATTAAAACATAGACACAGCGGCAGATCCATGTACACATCCAGAGCTCTAACTCCTTTGCCAAGCTGTAGTCACCGCCAGAGGTCTGACCTCCACCGATCACATGGTGAGGACCTATTCTAAGCAGAGACTATCAGCGTGTTTTCCTGGAAAATACCTTGAAGGAATTACAGAACCAAAAATCCAGTTCTCTCCTATGTTACTTTATGTGCTGCCAATCCACTAATGTATTTTAAATAGCGGCGCAATGGCATAGATCCTCAGGCTGTCCTGACCAAACTGTATTAAATTTTGCAATGCGTGTCTGCCAGGAAATAGCATTTTATATAGATTTTCACTGGGTTTCAGCACACAATAGATGTCATTTGCTTACTTGCAGACAGATTAGTCCAAAAACTATTAACACTGTGAAAGCTGAGCGAAGGACCCAAAAATTCCTTTTCCAGCCAAACCAGGAAACCGTTGTATCTAGTTTAAAGACAATTCGTCCTGCCAGTTATTGCACTTAGAAGAATTTGAACCACTTTTATAAATAAAATCTTGAAATATCGTGCAAATAAAGTCAAAATTTAGAAAGAAAATATAATAATAATGCTCGGGAGCAAATTCTGGGCTTTCATACCACGGCAGCTCATAAAAGAGAAACTCATTATTCTCTCTGCTTGGCAGAGAGGAGAACTTCATGGTTTGGCCAAGGAAACGCGTGGTCAGAGCATGACTATAGCCTCAGGTTATGGACGATGGCAAGTTATAATTTAGATTAAAAACTTCCATGATATTTTGGGTTTATACAAGCTCAATTAAAATGTGGATCCGAGGACTGGCCACAGACCACCAGTAATATGTATTTTTTGAGCTTTGTTGTGGGCAGGGGGTGCCATGATAGAGTTCAGCCAGATGCCTCCTCAGGAGATTGGGAGTTTGTTTGTGACCTAAACTAATGAACGTAGTCCTTTGGTTGGAGTCTTTGAAGTCTGTAGGGTACCGGGTACATACCCAATATAGGCAGCCATTTGGTATGCTTAACTTGCAGTAGTGTGCAAAACCTGTAGGCAGTAGTGGGAAAAATACTGCAAAATAGGAATGTTTTCAAAAAAGTTAGTGTTTATAGTTTTTTTTTTTATATATCAATTAACAATGCAAAGTGAATGAACAAAAACATGCACACAGTTTTTGAAGGACCTCACCAGGCAGGTTAGGTTGTTCCAGACATCTTGGAGAACCAACTACAGATCTTATGTGGATATAGGCTTGCTCTAATCCTTTTGTCTCTTCATGTCATCCCAGACAGACTGGATGATGTTGAGATTCGGGTTCTGTGGGGGCCATATCAACACTTTCAGGACTCCTTGGTCATCTTTAGGCCTCATGCACACGGCCGCTGTCCCCGGCCGTGTGCACACCGCATCATGGATGCGGACCCCATTCCTGAAGGTGCAGAACAAAGGCACGGAACCCCATGGAAGCACTACGGAGTGCTTCCGTGGGGTTTCTCTATATGCCCCTGCACCGCCCAAAAATAGAACTTGTTCTAATTTTTTGTGGCCCGTGTGCATGAGCCCTTAGATCCAGTTCTCCTTTAACATCAATTTTTGTCTATTAATATAGCGCTGATACGGATGCCTTTTCTGCATGTTTTTCCCATCTTTGCTGCAGAATTCCAAAATGTTCTGTTTGCCGTGTCTAGACACAGAGCAGACTTGATGCCTTCTGTTTCTCCTGCACTATATGATCCCCAAAACAGATGGCAGAGCAGAAATAATAGAATGCTGTACATTAACACCGGGACACTAAATATTTGCTAGTAGTATTAACCAATTTTTTTTTTTACGATATAAAAAAGTAATATATTGAAATAAACACTAAAGTAACAAACCATTCATACTAGATTAGTTTCTCTGAATTTAGCAGGTTCACCCTCATATGACATTGTCCTATTTAGCCCTGTCCAGTGCACCGACACTACTTTTTTATCTGACCTTTAGACACTTTTCATAGAAGCTATTATAGAAATAGACGATCCCTATATTTCTTCTGGACTAGAACGTGCTATTGTTTACATATGTTGGACTTCATAATGTGGATTACCCAGGGGCCGAATGGAAACTTAAAGTAGCCCTGGAAAAAAACCTTAAAGTGATCCATGTTTTAGGCAGGTGCAGATTAACAGAAGGTAGGACAACAGAAGTAGGCGGGGCCAGCGATGTAGGAGTGCAGCACAAAATACTGCCCCAGCAGAACCAAATACCATAGTGCAGCACAAAATACTGCCCCAGCAGAACCAGATACCACAGTGCAGCACAAAATACTTCCACAGAGGAACCAAATACCACAGTGCAGCACAAAATACTGCTGCCCCACTGCAGTATTCAACTGTTTAACCATCCTGAGGATAGCCATACAGTTGAATTCAGGAGGGCACCTGCGGCCACTGGCCAGGTGCATAAGTGCCTGATGCTCCTAGTATTAATTTCAGCCGTGAGGAGGGCTCTGGTGGGCCCCTGGGCATTGGCCCACTGGGAAATTTCCCTGTGGGGTCTATGACCATTCTGCCCCTGGGATTACCAGTATAATAAAACACAGCAGAGAAGCCTCTCATTATGCCAACCAGGACAGAGAGCCTCATGTGCCCCTCTCCCCCAATATCCTTTCCTTTCTAAGCCCTTGGATCAATTATGCACCTCTTGCTATCGGTGTAGTCCCTCTGTAGATCGAGTGAGTCCTGCACAGGTTCTTAACACCTAGTGAAAAAAAGAGTTGGGATTAGTCTCTCCAAGGGACCCATAGCAGCCATTTTTTTCTGCCTTTATGGTGCAGAACAATGCACGTGACTGGTATGATGGAATACAGCTCAGTGATACAGATCCGTGCTGCCATATGGTGTTTGTTACATGTCTTAGATGTGAGCATGTGCCTTAGGCTTCTTTTACACATGCATTTTTGACTAATCTGGCAGGAATCAGCAAAAACGCTTCTGTTACTGATAATACAACCATCTGCATCCGCTATGAACAGTTCCGGTTGTATTATCTCTAACATAGCCAAGACGGATCCGTCATTAACGCCGTTGAAAGTCAATGGGGAAAGGATCCATTTTCTACTGTCTATTGTGTCTTTTGCATTGTGGGTCATGTCGGATCCGTTTTGCTCCGCATCCTATGAAGGATAGAAAACTGCAGCTTACTGCGGTTTGTTCTCCGGTATGGAAACGCAACCAAATGGAACGGAATGCATTTTAGAGCGTTCTATTCAGTTACGTTTTGTCCCCATTCACAATCAATAGGGACAAAACAGAAGCTTTTTTCTCTGGTATTGAGACCCTATGACGGATCTCAATACCGGAAAATGTAAACGCTAGTGTGAAAGTAGCCTTACACTGTCTAAATGAAGCGCTGCATTAAGATTATATGCTAGGTTTTCTTTTTTAGCTTATACATATTATTATGTAAAGGTTTTTTATACGATTTTACATTTGCTCCATTCAAGAGAGAAGCTGGAAAAAAAAAAAAAGAAGAAAAAAACACCTAACACAAAAGGCTTAATGTGGATATTATGTGTCTGTCCGCGGAAATATCATAGTAATTGAAAGGGAATTGAGAGGCTTGGAAATATAACGCTTGCGGCAGAGAATAGATTTTTTATTTATACGTATTACTCAGGATCCTCAGAAGTGGACTTCAGTGACTGACTCTAGTATCGTACCAGGAAATTATTTGTACAAGCAGATAACCATACCAAGAAAACCCCATGGTTACCAGAAATAATGTAACATCACAAAAATGACTTTATTAACTTCCAAGGTAATAGACGGCTATCATAAAGCCATAATGGCGCGAGCAATTCACGGATGCAGAACAAGACCATCTTTCAATATATATACACATACTTATGAGAATAGGTCAGAGGAGAGCACAAGAAGCTATACAAACGGGATACTCCTTATCTCAATATACTTAAAGAGTAACTCAACTTTTAATCAACTTTTTAACAAATGTCCCAAATGCCCTAAAAATATTTTTTTCTAATATACTTTAGTAAAAAGTCAAAACCAATTAATAAAGACATTTTCACCTAAAGTTGTGATTTCAACCGCGCTTTAAATCTAGTATTCTTGCACAATCCTGACCTGTCAGTGGTGTACTGATCAATGGGGCTGCGGCGAATGGAGTACGGGCAGGAGCACACATTGCTGCTCCTGCCTGTGCCCCCTGAGGTTGGCTAAATGCTGGCATAGCACATCCGTACCCTGTAACCATGTGCTATGCCAGGATTAGCTGAGTGGAGCAGCCTCCTGCCTGTGCCCGCGTCGCTAAGCTAAAAGCTTACAATGCAGGATTGGTGAAGTGGGCACAGGCAGGAGCCCGCTCTGCCCAGTTAATCCTGGCATAGCAATGTGTGCTCCTACCTGTACACCGTTCACCGCGGCCCCATTGATATGCAGGAATCCGTATTCCGTACACCGCTGACAAGTCAGGATTGTGCAAGAATAGTGAATTTAAAGCGCGGTCACACATTTAGGTGAAAATTTCTTTTTTTAAAAGTTAAAATCAATTAATAAATTATATAAAAAAATTTTTTAGGGCATTTAGGACATTTATAAAAAAAAAAGTTGAATAAAGGTTTAGTCACTCTTTAAACATAAGAGCCATCTATAACCCGCCCCCTCCAGAAAAGTTAAAAAAAAACATGTTCTATCATAATGAAACAGTAAGTGATCCAAGTCAGTAAGCAGCCTGTGCTGTCCACTATCTCAACCTCCGACGCGAGTTTCACCACATGCTTCACCAAGCAAAGTCAGAATTGCAAAGTTTACAGCTTCTCATACCATGGGAAAACCGTGTCAGCTTATCCTTAGATGCAAAAAATAATTGGAAAATAGCATAAATTTCAAAGTCATACAAATAGGTTGTACAGTTAGTTACATGTAGACTTCGTTTAACAGTGCTTTTCTTTTCTGTGTTTTCCTAGGTGCCAAGTCCCTCCTGGATGCAGCCTCAGCCTTATATCATGCAGCATGCTGTAAGTCCTTCTAATTTGTTAAAATATCACATGGCATTTAGTGGCCAGAGCAAAGTATTATAGCATAGCAAGAAAATAACTGTCATAGCTGAATAGGTCCAGGCATCTCTGTTCAGTTTTTCAGTGATATAACTTTATAGACGTCAGCTCTCCCAATTCCAAGTTTCTTTTCACGCAGCCATAAAAATATCTTGCTGACTGCTTCTGTCACTAGGGGGAGCATAAGATTGAATTCATTGGATCCCATAGTAATCCATCTTCGGTGAGCTTCCCCTAATGGTGGCAACTGGCAGCCAGAATTCTCTCATATGGAACGAAGAGCAGTTTGGATTTCTGTAGCACACATCCTTTTAAAATTATGATGATATTAAATCAGTCAGGAGTGTTGATAAAAGACCATTTTAAATTTAGAGATGCAAAGAGGAAGGAGAACCATCTCGTTAGCGCCACCTTGTGGAAGTGCTCCCTATGAGTCAAAATACAACAGGCCTTGGGACATGACAAGGGAAAATAACCAATATCCATCTGTAGACAGCTGTTTCGGTGTGCTTCCCCCTCATCAGTATGGAGTAGGATTGTAGCTGGCCGAATTCCACAAGATGGCACTATTGAAATGGTTTTCTTTCCTTTGGCAATACTTTTTTGCATATTGTTTTCCCATGGGGCATTGCCAATAAGTCTCCATACCATGGAATACTTCCAGTAAGTCTCTTTAAAGGGGTATTCCCATCTTGGACAATGGGGGCATATCGCTAGGATATGCCCCCATTGTCTTATAGGTGCAGGTCCCACCGCTGGGACCCGCACCTATATCGAGAACAGAGCCCCGAAAGTGAAGGAGGGCGCACTGTGTATGCGCAGCCGCCCTCCATTCATTTCTATGGCGCCGCTGGCTCAGCGCCTAGCGCTGGCTCAGCTATTTCCGTCGGCCTCATAGAAATGATTGGGAGCATGGGCCGCGCATGCGTGTGTTACTGCTGCTGTCAGGGCTGAGCTGCAATACCTGACACAGCCCATGGACAAGAGTGGCGCTGTTTGTGAAAATGAAAATCAAAGCAGACCTCTGTTTTGAATCTTTCAGAGTCCGTTTAACAATCTGTAAGAATCTCTCCCACCGTTCTTGGCCCCCAATAAAATGGTACAAGCAGTCACCAACTCAGTTGGTTAACTTATGCAATTCTCCATTTGCTCTAGATTGGCTTCCTGTAAAATATCACATGTGATTTTACACCTTCAAGTGAATTTATCATCAGAAAATGACCTATTGTGTAAATCAGGTTTTTGTGTTTTATATCTTGGAGAGCAATATTTAAAAAAAAAATCCTCATATCCTGCAGGTGTCACACTGACCACTAAGACTAATAAGATGCTGACAACTCCTGCTCTGTACAGATCACTTGCAGCAATCATCTTATCATCACCGGCAGGATTCACAATGTACGATAAAACCTCTGTAGAGGTAAAACAGGATCCAATATTGACAATAGGTGATGTCAGAACTTATCTACTCCCCCTCCCTGCACATGGCTACAGCATTTTCCGAATGAAGACAATAAATATACTATATATCTATTGTGTATATGTGTTCATGTGGCTGTTACAGCAGCTCAGGCAAGATGGCACAAAAAATAATACAAAATATGTATGATAAAAACATTAGAAAAAGAGGAATATGTATCCGTAATATTGATTCGCGCTATAAATATGTTGGACTGATTTTAGTTATATCTTTGATTATATTGTGGTCACTTCCAGAGCAGCATTCAAAATTCTTATTCCTACTTGATTGGTCTCAGGCAGCATCACTGTCATGTACTATTAAGCGACAAAATTAATAAAACCACGCACTCACAATGTTGATATGCAAAAAGGGGGAAGGTTTAATATAATGCTCCATATACAAGACAAAGTATGTATATCAAAAAAAGGAAAAAGAAAAAAAGAGAAAAATCAAACAAATCTCCGTTTGTAATAAACTTGTAAAACTCTAAATTGCGATGGCTAGGAGAGGACGTTTCGGTCAGAAAGACCTTTTTCAACGCATCGCACAATGTAGAGTCATGGAAGATCGGGAGATGGCGTCCCACGTGGAGAGCGCTGGAAAGGGAGCAGGAATGTACTATTAAGCGGGCACACAGATTTTGGTAATATTTGTGCTGTCATCTGGTGCTAATGTAGTTTATCCCATAGACTATGGAAAGCTTGAGAGTTTAAAGGGGTTATGCCATTATTGATAGGAAAAAAAAGGAAAATAAGACATCATATAGGACAGGGATGCCCAACCGGCAGCCCTCCAGCTGTTGCAAAACTACAACTCCCAGTATGCCCTGATAGCCGTAAGCTAAAGTGCCGCAGATTGGGCATCCATGATATGAAAGATGAAAATCTCTTTCTAAGGCCTCTTGCACACGACCGTATGGCTTTTTCAGTATTTTGCGGTCCGTGTGCATTCCGTTTTTTGCAGAACGGAACAGCTGGCCCCTGATAGAACAGTTATGCGGACAATAATAGGACATGTTCTATCTTTGAACGGAACAGAAACGGAAGGCATACGGAGTACCTTCCATTTTTTTTGCAGATCCATTGATTTGAATGGTTTCGTATACGGTCCGTATACGGAACGCAAAAAACGGAACGGGACGGAAAAAAAACGTTAGTTTGCATGAGGCCTAACAAAGCTAGAACCAGCCCTCACATGGATCCAGAAATCTCCCCATTTATTGCTCTGCTAGATTTATTTCAGGAAGGCAGTTAAGGGGGGGGTGTCCTTTCTGCCACAGCTCTTGCCCTGTAAGTTGAAGATTTAAATTGAACATATGCGACCATCTCAGTGAGGTGGACTGAGAAATAAGGAAAAGATCAAGCAACGGCGCTATAGAGATATATTTTATTGAATAACTCAGTGGCTATACAAAATTTTAAATACATGCAATCACAGAAGTATTTAGAGCCAGGTGCTGGTTTGAAAAACGTAGAATATTTTTCGTGGCACAATCCTTTCATCATGAATGTAGCTTAGGCTTGGATACAAAGTATGTAACGAGGTGATAAACTGGCCCCAGGATCCCATGTGACAGATTCTCATTAAGGGCAGGTTTGCAGCCGGTGGCCAGAGGCAGGTGAAGCATAATTCCCAGCATGCACCTTATGACATTAGAAATCCTAAGAAGGAAAACAATGAAATACTCAGCACACATAAACTCTGCATCTGACAAACAAAGCCGTGCAGCGGCTCTGAAGCGGGCCGTAAATTAGGCGATTGTTTAATCTGCCCAGAACCTGTTATTTATACATGCGCTGTCTTTTGTACTGCGCAGCTACACACCTCTCTGAGTAAACACAGTCGCCACATTTATTCATTTAGCCTCAGAACCTTTCATTCTTCACATCTGTTCTAGTCGCTCACTAGAGCTCAACGATCTAAGATGGATTCTCCGCGAGTTGGCAGACTATTAAAGGGCAGCACTGTTGCTCAAATAATGGGGTATCGGGTAGGGGGGAGTACGCAGGTATCATAGGGTCCCATAGCCAAACCTAAAGTAAGGCCCAAAAAACCAATAGAGGTATATGGAAATAATCACAATGACATGCAATACCACTACCACAAAAGAATCACGGTTCAAAAATCAACAAGACACAGACATATAAGAACACGGAGGTGGTGGTCTGGAGACAGGAGGGAGTGCTAAAGTGCTTGTAATAAGCAAACCAAACCTGTTAAGGAATAGGTACGTGT
This sequence comes from Bufotes viridis, assembly GCA_033119425.1. NCBI lineage: Eukaryota > Metazoa > Chordata > Amphibia > Anura > Bufonidae > Bufotes > Bufotes viridis. The sequence continues at coordinate 134,492,746 of CM065595.1, read as the reverse complement.
TCAGATCAGTAATGTATAAGGCTACTCTTACACTTGTGTTGTTGTTTTCCAGTATTGAGATCAGTTCTATAGATTTTGAGAATGGATTGACAGCATGCATGTTTAGCCACCACTACATTCATATGGAGGGACATGGGACCCACTTTCTTGTGATGGTTAGACCCCCAACCATCAGTCGGTTAATCACATATCCTGTGGATACCCCAAAACCGTAGGACTGATCTTTGCCGATTCTCCGATTACCTCGTGATTAGGGGGGAGCTGCCAATTTGAGCTAGAGTATAAAGCTAAAATTGTAGCTCCATAATCACTGATTTTGAAGGCTGTGTATTGGACTTAAAGAGCCTCTGTCAGCATGATCAACCCTATTATTGCCTGCTAGGGTTGACCATGTTGATTGCATTGCTGCAGAGATATGTGGACTTTTATATTTATGCAAATTAGTCAGTTCAAGCACTGAGGGGCTGGTGTAGCTCTTGGAGCACCACTATGCCCCTATGTGCTCAGTACACTCCCCCCTCCCCTTTGATTGACAGGGCTAGACAGCCCTGGCTAATAGTGCCTGTTCTGTGGCTCACTGTGAAAATGGCCTTAGTCATTGGTGGTCCAGCATTATTAATGGTGTAAAGGGGAGGGGAACATGTTATCCGAAGGCTAATCCTCATTTTTAATAGTGGGTGTAGAACCGGGATAACAGTATGACAGCTCCGTTGTTTTCTTGGTAGAACTAGAAAAAGATGGGAGGAAGGATGTTCTCTGGTTGGAGGGATGGTCTGACTAAAAAAGTTAAGCAAGACTGCCTGCCGTGCTAAAAGTCCAAGCAAAAAGGAAGTTAGAGAGTCCGGACAGGAAGTAGAACACAAGGAGTGACTTAAAAAATCCCACCCATTTGCTGAAGAAGAAAAAAAAAATACAACGAACATGTACATATGTCGGCTGTTAACATCTGCTTAAAAATCTGATGTAGTGTCCATTTAAAGAGTCATCTCACAGTCTATTGAGGCATGGGAGAAGATGAGATCAGAGGCCCCAGTGATGACTAGATGGAGGCAGTTACTCTTCTTTGTCATCTACCAGGGATTTTCACGTGGAATTTCCACCGCCGTGCTAAATGAGAAGCGTCTTTGTTGTCTTTTCACCTATCAATGAGGATTATTTTCTGTAGAATTCCCCTTTAACTAGTTCCTATAAACCTATACAGATAGAAAATAATTTCCAACAGTGAGTGAGGTCGGAAGTAGGCATGCCCATTGTTCACGTTTTTATTGCAGGCAATTTCAAGTTTTTTTTTTTAAATTAAAAAATCCCCCCAAAAATTGTGATTGTCAGTTCCTGTCATTCTAAACCCCATCCTGCACCTTGCATCACTAACCACAAACCAAGCTTTTGACAGTTTCCCTCCTAAAAGGAAGTCTTCAAAGAACCCAGCATCTCTGGCCGTGGCTCTCCAGCTGTAATTCATATCTGTAATGTTTTCTTCTCTTGCTGATGTTACAAATTTGCATCACAAAATTTGGTTTGCATCCAGTGACGGATGAACATGAGTTTGTGATGGGTGATGAAAGAATTTCTCACGAAGCGTTAGGAAATGGACGTTGCGGTAATTCCGAGAACTGGTCTCAATTATCAGCCGTCTTGCGTGTTAGGAGACACTTTAATAAAAGCGTCTACGGCGATGTCATCTGAAAGGTATTCCTGACTACATCGAGTGATTCTGCTCCCCTAACGAAGAGCAAACACTCAGCAGTCACTCGCCTGCAACAAAGCGATCAATGAAATAGATTGAGTCTGCAGAAGGACCAGACGAGTTCCTGGGCAAAAACCGCACCAACAGAACGAAGAACTTTTACAAAAATCTTTCCGTTATTCACTACAAGTACACATTTAGAGCATTTGTAAGAAAGCGTGCACATTGTGGTGCTCACACTAATTGGCTTGCCTTAGGGAGAGTAGACAGATCTCATAGGGCCCCACCCAGCCTGTGTAAAGCACTCCCAGGCAACATGGTATGTAAAGTGAGACCCCCCCAGATATCTGATAAATGTACATTTTTTTTTTTATCATCAAATGGAAGAATTTTTTTTATAAAAAAAAAATAATTTAATTGTAATAAAAACCCGCCCTCACCCACTTTATCGAACCTCTGTGTTAGTAAAAGAGGACAAGTGCTTTATAAATATGGCGGCAATTTCTAAACACCATATTTCTTTTAGTAGAAAGTCTATGGTCTGGTGAGAGGAGAGAGCTCGTTCCTCGTTCTAGCGATCGATGGGGTCTCCGCTCTCAGATGTCCACCCCACCCATCATAATCCTTGATATGTCGCTATGGCATATCAAACTTTTGTGAAAGCCCAGCGACCCTATATAACCAGATACTGATGCCTTTTCCTCATCTGTTTTTATTTCTGTGATTGTGGTTTTTCTCAATGATGTTTTCTGTGGAGTGGCCATCTTGTCTGAGCTGCTGTTGACCGCAGTCACACGGAACATAGGAGCCTGCAGATATCACTGACTTCTATCGGCGAGTGTTGCGCACGGAGGGGGGGAGATAAGCTGCAACCATCACCTTTTGCGACTCCTGCGGTATCTATACCACAAGTGTTATCTGTCCTCGTAATCCTGCCTGTGATGATAATGATAGTACTTGCTGTGAAGAGAGCTCTACAGAACAGTGTCAGCATAATATGAGGGTCAGCGGTCAGAGTGAAAACTGCAGAACTTACAGATTTTTTATTTTTTTGTTAGAGACAGGAATATAGAATATAAAATATAAAAAAAAAACTCTTAAAAAATATGACAAACACTTGATTAAAACAAGGCATTTTCTGAGGATACATTCCCTTTAACTGATCTCTAAGGTTACGACCACAAGTGGTCGTGTTGCAGTTGTGACGCAGGCACACTGTCCGCTGTGGGCTCTAATTAAACTAATGAAGACTGCACGGTTTAGTCGCTCTGCATTGTTAATGGCTACGCAGTATTGACGGTGCCAAGCAGCCATTAACAATACAGACCGTCTAAACCAGGCATGCTCAACCTGCGGCCCTCCAGCAGTTGCAAAACTACAACTCCCAGCTTGCCCAAAGAGCCTACAGCAGGGCATTGTGGGATTTGTAGTTTTACAACAGCTGGAGGGCCGCAGGTTGAGCATGAATGGTCTAAACCAGGCATCCTCAAACTGCGGCCCTCCAGCTGTTGTAAAACTACAACTCCCACAATGCCCTGCTGTAGGCTGATAACCTGTAGGCTGTTCGGGCATGCTGGGAGTTGTGGTTTTGCAACAGCTGGAGGGCCGCAGTTTGAGGATGCCTGGTCTAAACAGTGCGTTCTTCATTGGTTTAGAGCCCACTGTGGCCCGGAAGGGCACATGGTACTAGACAGCGCCGCGTGGTCATACTTTGAGTGAAATTCCATACTTGATTTTTATTTAATTTTTTTATGAACCTTACGTTACAGCATAATTTCTTGTAATTTTTTTTAAGGGGGCAGTGTTAACTCCCTCCATGGACCATACCATGTCACTACAGCCGGCCTCCATGATCAGCCCTCTTACCCAGCAGATGAGTCACCTGTCATTAAGCAGCAGTGGAACGGTAAGTGTCCGTCTCAATACTTACAGAATACTCCAGAAAGTTGTTTTTTTTATTATTTTTGTATCTGCATGAATGCGCCGATCATGGACGGACATAATAAGCTCAATAACTTGTGTCTGCCTTCACGCTCCACATGCAGTAATTCACTTGACACAGACGACCCGTTTCTGAGCCGTGCTGGATCTGATGCATATTTTAAGTTTGGGAGAGGTGGGATTTCTGTGTCAAAAGGATCCATGAGCTCACGGTTTCCAAAATAACCGTCGGCTCGGAAATGATCAGAGCAGACGCTGTACCGTGCCTGTGTTTTATGACTTTTTAATGCACATGCAGAGGGGGAAGCAGATAATGGGAGGCTGATTGAATTCCTTGTAACTTCCAAAATTAGACCTGCTCTCTAAGCTTCATCTGAAGCTCATCATTTATTCAGCTGTTGCATTATCCTCAAAATGCTGCTATTCAAATGAACGTAGAGTGATGAGAGAAAGGGACCTATTGTTCCGTTATTAGGGGAATATTTCTAAATCATAGGTTATTTTTTGTGTATTCTTTCGTCATTATAATATCTGGGGGATCCTTACACAATAGAGTAATATACTAATAAGTCCAAATTGTTATAACAGCTTGTTACTCATTCCAGCCTGTGGGTGTCACTGTGGAGCAATGTCTGTGTAGGTGCCCACTGGACAAATACATGCATAGACATTTTTGCATGCAGTGCCACCTACAGGCTGGAAAGAGGAATTTACTGAGTAACATGCCAAAATGAGTGCGTTAAAATATTAAATGTATTTTTATTTACGTAAATGTTTAATTGTCTAACTTTTTATTGTTTCCTTAATATGATTAGATGAGGCCTTGTTTATTGCAGAAACAGTTTTGGGTTTTTTTTGGTGCCGTTTCAGAATATATGGCTGAAAATGCAAAAGTAAAAACAAATACCATGCAACAGCACTCTGAAAACTTGGAATATACACTCCTCAATAGTGAAACTGCGACACAGGAAGGAGATTCATGGAAATATGCAAATGACAGGCTCAATCAATACATGTTAATGATATGCAAATCCTAAAAAATGGAATGAAAATATTCAATTTCTCGATTTATTCAGTATCGAGCATGAGCGCTACATGCAGAAATACAGGCACTTAGGCGCCTTGGCACGCTGTCAGTGAGGTTATTAATGGCTGTCTGAGGAATGTTCTACCACGCTGAATGCACTTGTGCAGGCAAATCATCAAGATCTGCTGCTGGCAGCTCCCTGTGCAATTGCTGACCAATGACGTCCCAGGTGTGCTTGATGGAAGACAAATCCAGAGACACTGCAGGCGATAGTAGCACGTGTAGGCCACGCAGGCCTGGTGTTGTCCTGCTGAAAAACGTCTTCTAGGACACTTTGATTTGGTCACTGAACCAGTGTTAAGGCCATTTCTCCAATGTAACACTGAGCGTGGTGTACCTGAAATGAACATTAGAGGGGTCTGACTATCAGATGCTACTCCACATTATAAGCCAATGTGACGTTCCCTTATGAAGGCTTCTTCATGGTGTGGTCTCCAGACCGAGCTCCAGCATTCATTACATGGAAGACCAAAGTAGTACTTATCACTGAAGAGGACAGACCTCCATTGCCATCTTGCTGTGCACGATGATAGTCTTTGAGAGCAGTGGCGTGAGGTCAGTGGAACACCTGTAACTGGACGTCATGCCTACGCCTTCTGATACTTTGTGTAGACGCCGTTTGCCACCCTAGACTTGGGATGGGACGTCCAATTTCACTTGCAGTACAGAATGGATCACTATGCGCCATTCTTCTAATCCGACGATCTGCCCGTGCAGAGGTTTGCCCCTCTGCACTTTTTGCTGTCGTTCCAGTTCATCGTTGCTCTCCCAGCCACCGAGACACACAACCTTGAACAGCGCTGACATCTGGAGCTAGGCCCATAGTGTTCTGCCCGAGTGATAAACCAATGTCCCTCAGTTCAAGGATTCTTCCCTCTCAGTTTGCGACCAGTGGTGATAATTGGCACGACAACAAACAGGAGGCATCACACAATGATCCCACACAACTTAATCCAATTTTTGAGGGTTTTTTTGTGGCTAAAAAGTTTGCTTTTATTCAAGCTTTTATGCCCCTCCCACGGATTGGAGCTAGGTGCTAGAAAATTTGATAATTTGCAGATCTTAGCAACACCTGCTACTTCCTCTATTTGCATAACCTTACGGCTTGTAAAGTTGAGGAGCGTATAAATGAACGCTTTTTTCATTGTTTTTTATTTTGTCTGTTTGCAGACTGCTGTTGCATTGTGTTTCCTTTCAAAATGTATTCTGCAGGTTATTACAATCGTGGATACTGAAAGTGTATTTGACAATCTGCAATTGACATTTCAGATTATTTTTAATATACTGTGACAGGGACAATAAAGGGCTTATCCAACCCCTATAATGCCCCCCAAAATGCCTGGCCACCTCATACAGGTTATACTTACCCCGCTTCCTGGCACCACGTCACGTGGATCAAAACATCCGGTGACAGGGGAGGGGGGGTTTGTTTGCAGCCAATAGCATGCTGCAGTGGGGACGAGCCTTCCTAGCATTGCGGGTAACGAACATTGTTTGTAATATACATTATTAGGGAAAGATGTTTCTTTGTACTAGAAAACAGGGTGGAAAGAGTCTTCTTAGCAAAGCTCTGAGCGCTTCCAAGAAGATCCTGTCTTCAGTCTTCTACTGGGCGCTGAAGACACCTGTGTGTAACAGAGTAATTCTCATCTCTAACCCAGTCCCGGGCTATGTACACATGCCCTATTGCTGCCCATCACCCTGCCTCTCTGACTTGTTAGACCCCTGTAAAATAAGAGTTACATTACGGTTTTCCTTGAAGTTAAGATGGTGGTCGTTGCGCAGACAAAACCTCAGTCCTAATTAAAGAACAGGGATCTGGATGTAATAGAATATAAACTGTATGCCCACAGGGGCCTATAATAGTCTAAGGCAGTGGTGGCGAACCTATGGCACAGGTGCCAGAGGTGGCACTCAGAGCCCTTTCTTTGGGCCCCCGCCCCCTGGAAAAAGTCTATGGTGTACTGATATGCCTTATACTTTTCCTGCGCAGGGCGCACTATGAACAGCACACTGACTGTAGGGAGGCTATTATAGCTAATGATAACGCACATGGAAGATATACTATACTGGTATTCAGGGTAAATTGCCGTGTTGGCACTTTGCAATTAATACGTGGGTTTTGGGCTGCAGTTTGGGCACTCGTCTCTTAAAGGTTCACTGGTCTAAGGAATTTGATATTTCATTATTTTGTACAATGTTCCGAATGATTCCATTGACACAACCTTTGAGGAATGCGATGGGTGAGCTTCCGCCAGTCATGAGGAATCTCTATAAAACCGGAGCTGGTTTAGCTTCCTGAGATGTCATTAGCTAAAACGATTTAGCTGAGTGACACAATCAAGGAGTGGCATACTGTTAAAAGGATACCACACCTATGCGTAAAATGGGTCTCCCCCGTGTGGTTCGTGACTCATATAATTAAGTTATACCGAACCCATAGCCAGTGCCACGGTCGTACAGACAGAGAACATATGAGGTGACAACACCCACTACCATCTGCTTGTCAAGGTAAAAGTATTATGGCTAGTTAGAATGTCTCCCCCATCTTCAGAAATGATCTGTGCATTGACTTACACAATAAAATGAGTTTTCTGGGTACCACTTACCTGGATGTGCAGGCATTAGTACAATACTAGACCTACTAATATGGGCTCTGTTAGAATTTTGCACAGTTTAGAAGATAAAGGCAGCAATCATTGGGATGGAGTTTAGGAGCTCACTTCATGCACTTTGCATTATTATTAAGTTTAATGTATAATCAGCTCCCCCTAGTGGCGACTACTGGAATGTAGAAGTTCATTGTTAAGAGGTTTTCCAAGGGTATACATTTTTTTTTTAAAGGGGCAGAATGGCTTAAAAATGAAAACCCTATTAGGAGGTAAGGGATCAATATCAAAAAAGAGGAGCATCGACCTCTATAAAGATAGACTAATAAATCTTCACCAAATTTTGGGCTAAGTTTATAGGTTGGATATTCAGTTTCACAGTCTGGCTCAGTATTGAAAAGCTGATAATGAAAAGTAACAGAATATTACTTATAACATGTTTAGCAAATGCAAAAAGAAAACATTTTCACAAATTGTCAAGAAACGAATGCAAAAAAAAAAAAAAGCTTGACACCAAAATTGAGGGTAGAGTTTCAGGGGGTGTCACCAAACTTTGCAGCATTACTGTGATTTACACCACAATTGGCACACATACTGTCTGTATCTGTACTCTTGAATTTTTTGCATTGAGCAATAAAAATAAAAAAAATTCCCTCCATTTTGTTTTCTCAGTATATGCCTGCAACAACAGCTATGCAAGGAGCGTACATCCCACAATACACACACGTCCAGACAGCTGCAGTTTCTGTTGAGGTCAGTATGGGTATATGATTTATTGGAATTCAGCAACCTAAGCATTACTAGGTGAGCAGTCTATGCGAGTAGGCATTGAAAGGGGTGTTTCTAAGAATAACAGAGGTGGATCATGAAGAGAGGACCTGATACTCCCCTCCCCCAAAATGTCTGTTTTAGTAACTGCTTGCATTCCCCTGGTATTATCAAGGCCGGATCATCTATTTTTATCGCTCTATGTTTTGTCATTCCTCTTATTCCTTCTATAAGTGATGAAAGAATTGCTAGCCATTTGCAGTGAAGGTCCAGCTGGGTGTTACCAGTTGGGAGTGTGTTCCTGCACAGTCTCACACTAAATGAGTGATGTCAGTGATAGGTTGTGCAGGGACGACTCTCTGTTGTACTGTTTCTCTCCTATTCCATCTAAATATTAAAAATAAATTGACAACTAGACATTACCATTCCCCTTGTCAAAGAGGCCCCGGTGTCAGATTGTGTAGCCACCCACCTGTCAATATATTAAAAAATTTCCAGGAGGAATAACAGAACTCCACATTGTGTTGCTGGTCTAAGAAAAGATGCTCCCTCATTGTTATATTAGGTGAAATACAAGTAGTCACTGAAACCGACCAGTCAGGAGAGATGACAGGTCCTCCATAACTTTAGTAATCAGTCTCTCCTCCGCCTGGAAAGGCTGATAACAGGGGACAATAGATTGCATTTAACCGCACAGTAGAAAAGCAAAGATAAACGTGTCCTTCTGACTGTTTCTATAGTACACGTTACTGCATTGAAAACGTGTCTTATCTCTTTGATGGGCTTTGTTGTGAGTTGCCGTCATTCCTAGACACTAATATATTCTTCCTATTTTGCAGGAGCCCAGCGGTCAGCAGCCGGTGTCAGTAGAGACCTCTAGCGATCATTCTCAGTACACCTATCAACAAAACAAGTAACTCTAAGGTAAGGTGTACGATTGTATCATTCCGAAATCTTGGTGCCGCCGCTGTACAATACTGGGGAAGTTCTAGATCAATATTAGACCTCATGCACGTGGTCCAAAAACCACAGGTCAGGAAAATATGGACGCAGTCCGTGCACCATCCACATTTGTTTTTGCAGGGCCATTGACTTCAATGGGTCCGTAGTCTGCACTTTGCCAATATATTCTATCTTTAGATACCGATAGATGCATCCGTACGTCCGGTTCTGCAAGAAGATAACGACGTGTCCTAACCTTGTCTGCAAAATGCGACCCCATTGAAGTCAATGGGTCCACAAAAAATGCGGATGTAACACGGAAGGTGAAGAGTCCTTAGGTTGAGGAGGATTTTTAATAATAAATACAAAAGTATCAGCAAACTACAGTTCCCAGAATGCTTCATTCACTTCTATGGGAGTTGCAACAAGAGAGCATGCTGGGAGTCGTAGTTTCACAGCAGCTTGAATGCTAAAGGCTGCACACTAGTGTTTGACACACTAGAAATGTGACCTGCACCTATCTCCAGAACAGGAAAGGTTAAAGGATAAAGGACCTTAAGGCCTAATTCACACGTCCGCAAAATGGATCCGCATCCCATCCGCAATTTTGCAGAAGGGTTGCAGACCTATTCATTTCAAAGGGACAGGAATGGATGTGGACAGCACACTATGTGATATCCGTGTTTCCGCATCCGTGTTTCCATTTCCGCAAAAAAATAGAACATGTCCTATTCTTGTCCACAATTGCGGACAAGAAAAGGCATTCTCTATATAGTGCCAGCAATGTGCGGTCCGCAAAATGCGGAAAGCACATTGCAGCCGTCCATGTTTTGCGGATCCGTGTTTCCGCAAAACACACTACGGACGTGTGAATTAGGCTTAACATGTACAGCTTGGAAGTAAGAAAAGACAGAGGGGAAATGATAGAAACTTTTAAATACATAAAGGGAATCATCACGGTAAAAGAGGAGAGAATATTTAAAAGAAGACAAACTGCTACAAGAGGACAGAGCTTTAAATTAGAGGGGCAAAGGTTTAAAAGTAACATCAGGAAGTATTACTTTACTGAGAGAGTAGTGGACGCATGGAATAGCCTTCCTGCAGAAGTGGTAGTTGCAAATACAGTGAAGGAGTTTTAGCGTGCATGGGATAGGCATAAGGCCACCCTTCATATAAGATAGGGCCAGGGGCTATTCATAGTATTCAGTATATTGGGCAGACTAGATGGGCCAAATGGTTCTTATCTGCCGACACATTCTATGTCTATACTGCTTATACGTGTTGTGCTCTCCATTCATTGCTGCAGGGGTTTTGAAAATAGGAGAGGAAGCGAGCTCGGCTGTTTTCGGACGTCCCATAGAAGTGAGTGGGTAGCGAACTGTGCCCGCGCAGCCACCTTCCATTCATCATTATGGGATTGCAAGAAATAGCTGAATCAGTACTCAGCTATTTTTGCAACTGCCATAGCGGTGAACGGAGGGTGGCTGCGCAGGCACGGCTGCTCTCTTCTCACTTCAGGGCCCCGCTCTGGAATTAGGAGCTGGGACCCATGCCTATCTTGATGGCATATTTTAGCCCATGTCAGAAACCCTTTTAAGCAGTCTCTGATCCAGCGCCACTCTGGTCTCTGCCATTCTCTATTTACCTTGATCTCAGCACTGAGACCAGCGAGTGGCTGCAGTGGTCACATGCTCAGACAGCACGCGAACAGAGACTGGCGTGGCGGCGGATCAGAGTCTGCGTAAACAGACGAGTATGTGTTACTTAATTATTTTAAAGAGCCTCCAGCATATAGTGATGTACAGGACAGCTAACATATACTGTTACGTATGACACCAGCCGTGTAGAGATCTGAAAATTGCACAGGGCACCAGTAGGACTCCGATTCCCCATAGCCGCTCTGCTCTCCATCCGTAAAGCCTATTACATCACTCTATAGCCTGTGTCCAATTTGCAGTAAATGGAGGTCTGTATCCTGCTGATGAGAGCAGAGGAGCCGCATGGGAAATTGAAATCTCCCCGGGGGCACGCACACTGTTTTTCAGATTGCTCTCACTGCTAATGTTAGTGATTTAGCAAATAACACTATAATGCTCGTTAAAGGGGTTTTCCGACTATGACAAGTAATGGAACATCTCTTGCTGAGTGAAGGGGCATCAGTGCTAGTTTGGCTCCAGAGCTAGTTTTTTTAAAGAGGTTGTCCAAGATTAGAAAAACATGGCTGCTTTCTTCCAGAAACAGCACCTCCCCTGTCCACCGGTTTTGTGTGCGGTATTACAGCTCTGCCCCACTGCCTCCAATGGAGCGGGGTTGCAATACCAGACACAACCCATGGACAGTGGTGGCGCTGTTTTTCTAATCCTGGGCAACCCATTTAAAGGGGTCATTACCCCGTCTCAGTGTTTGATGGCATATTGCTAGGATATGCCAAAGTCTCAGATGGAAATACCCCTTTAAGCTTTTATTTCTGGACAGCGACGCTCCCACCATTCACTGTGCAGGGAATGGCACTATGGCCCCATTGACTTGAAATATACCGTAATTGAGCAGTATTTTGCAACAGGGTTCCACTCAATTTTGTAGTGGCGAAAACGGCATAAAATCACAAAAGTAGCAATTCTTTTAATGTTGTGTCAAAATTATTAAACACCAAAAAAACTGTGTGCAGGACTATAAATAACAAAAAAAGGATGTAATTTTAAAGCGCCCGCGGACTTTGTTGAATCGCTTAGTAACTATCAGCAAAGTGTTCACGTAGGAATGAGAGGTGAGGGGAGTTCAGACATGGCTTATGTGCGCAGCATCGTTGAGATGCCTTGTACTCGATAGCTGTCGTCCATCCCCTTGCTGCGTTTGTCACAATGGTAACCATCTGTACACAGACACTCAACATGGCCGTTCTGTAAATAGCGGTATTACTCTGGATAATGTGAGCCGGAGCCGCGATCGTCTGTTTGTTCTCAGACGTGTACTAATCCATTTATCAGGGCTAGGAGTTTGCAGCAGCTAAAACCATTTCCAGTAAGTGGCATCAGTATAGCCAGCTGCTCGTCCGTATCGCTGCATTATGCACAGTGCTGCATTTATAGCATCTGCCGCCTTAAAGGGAAAGTCTTGTGCTTAATTTTAGGCTCAATAACTGGATAGGAGTAAATAAAAGAAAATGAAAAAAAATTATATTATATATAGTAGCTATTTTTTAGGTTTAAAAAAATATGCTGGAGGGCGGCCATATTGGAGACAACATTTCTTCTGTATAGAGAGAGCGTGTGTGCTTTATGGCCGGTGCTATGAATGGGAGTTAAAGGGGGTTATGCCATGACTGATGTAAAAAATGACAATCAGACATCATATAGGACAATGTCTTTCTAACAAAGCTAGAACCGGCCCTGTACCTCACATGGATCCAGAGATCTCCCCATTCATTGCTCTACTCTGCTATATTCTCTTCAGTCAGTTAGCTCGGGGGGGGTGTCCTTTATGCTGTAGCTCTTTCCCTGTAACTGCCACAGCGTCTAAGGGCTCATGCACACAACCGTATGTAGTTTGCAGTCCGCAAGAAATACGGATGACGACTGTGTGCATTCTGTATTTTTCAGCTGGCCCCTACTAGAACAGTACTATCCTTGTCCTTAATGCGGACAATAACAGGACATGTTCTATATTTTTTTGCGGAATGGACACGGAAAGAAAATACGTTTGTGTGCATGAGCCCTAAGGTTACACGACGACACTGGTCGCGGCCAGGATTGCGGAGTAGTAGCGATCCCATAGAAATTTCATGCGACTGCCATGGCGATCCCATTCCTTGCTACTCAACAATCCTGTCGCTGTGTAGCCCTAGCCTAACAGTAGATACGGCTGGTGTGCGCGACCACCTCAGTGAGGTGGACAGGAAATAAGGAAAAGAACAAACAGCAGGTGGCGCTATACAGATACATTTTACTGAAATACAGTGGCTATACTAAAATATTTAATTACGTGCAATTACAAAAATATACAGATACATTGAAAAATCTAGAATGCGTTTCGAGACACAACGGTCAAAAAAAAAAGGGTCAATAAGTTAAAGCTGGCCATAAACATTAGATAATCGTCGGCTGAACACGCTGATTGCAGATAATGGTGAAAAGAAGGATCGGACTGTTAGATCTCAACATGTACAACCCTTTTGTTCTCGGGGTAGATAGCGGCTTACTCCCCTCTCCCCATTCAGAACACATGCAGGCTTGGCTGAGCAGAGCTTGCATGTGTATGGAAGCATGGTGAGCAATAGCTGTTGTGCAAACAAGCATCCGACCGACCGCTATTATTAAGGTCTATGGGCAGTCAAATGCCATAGGAAGACATGGCGTTGTAGCTCCCTCTCCTGTAGGCCAGGGAAGCTGCACATAGTGTTACTATGCTTCCTTATCTAGACCTCTGGCAGTACAATAGAGCGGTCATCAAATCCCCCGCTGACTCTTGTCTACACAGCAAAGTTGAAAAATGAGCTGCAGAAAAATGGAAATGTCAGCTTATTGAGTGCTGCAGTGGAAAACTGGAATAAAAAATAAATAAATAAAACACTCTTTTGATTGAAATATTTTGCCATTTTCTGATGATCTGCTCCCTTTGATACATTTTAGCATAAGGTTACATTCACACAACCATGTGTAATCCTTTTTCGTTTTGCGGTCCGCAAATAACGGAACCGTGTGTCTGTAATTTGTTTCCGTTGTGTTTCTGCATCCTTTCCGTATGTCCGCATTTTGCAATAATATCATAATATTTTGCACCAAGGTCAGGGAGCAGGGACTTCAATTACACGGAAATGGATCCGCTAAAAACGGAATGGTTTCTGTATGTCTTCCGCAATTTGCGGATCCATTGACTTGAATGAGGCTGCGGACCGATTTGTGTGGACAGTAGTAGTACAAGCTTCATATTTTTGCGGACGAGAAATGCGGAAACACGGATGCGGACAACATACTGAATGTTGTCCGCACATTTTATTCACCCATAGGAATGAATGGATCTGAATCTATTCCGCTAAATGCGGATCGGATGCTGATGAAATTATACGGTCGTGTAAATGTACCCTAAATAGTAGCTAGGAAGTCAGTGTCTTCATTTCATTGTCCACGGTGTAATTTTCACAGTAAATATAATGTTGTGTGAAATGTTATTTTTTTATTTTCTATGCAAATAATTATTTTTAATCAAATTAAAGGAGTTTTCCAGGCTCCTGAAACGCCCTAGAAACACAGCATTTTTTGTAGTGCCATTTCATGACGGCCCGGGTACTGGTTTTTGTTTGTTTTTTGTCGTCGCTTGGCGAACTCTGGGTTTGGTGTGTTTGTTGCCAGATGTTTTCCATAGCTTCTCAAAAAAAGTCAGAAAAAAACGCAAGCAGGCCCCATAGAAACTAATAGGGCTGCGTAAAAATCGCAAGCATCTGCAAGCAAGTTCGGATGCGGTGCGATTTTCACGCATGGTTGCTAGGAGACGATCGGGATGAGCAACCCCATTAAAGTGTATTCACTGTATTATTTTCCCTTATAACATGGTTATAAGGGAAAATAATAACGTCCTTAATACAGAATGCTTACTGAAATGTGGATTGAGGGGTTAAAAATAGTAACTCACCTCATCCACTTGATCGGGCAGCCGGCATTGTCTTCTTTCTTCTTCTTTGAGGACCTGCAAAAAGACATTTGATGACGTAACCGCGTTCACCACGTGGTAAGCCCGATTACGTCAAAGGTCCTTTTGCAGGTCCTGAAAGAAGACTATGCCGGCTGCATGATCAAGTGGATGAGGTGAGTTAATTTTTTTATTTTTTAACCCCTCAATCCACATTTTACAAAGCATTCTGTATTAAGAATGCTATTATTTTCCCTTATAACCATGTTATAAGGGAAAATAATAAAATCTACAAAATACCGAACCCAAACCCGAACTTCTGTGAAGAAGTCCGGGATCGGGTCTGGGCACCAAACATTCAGATTTTTCTCACGAGCGTGCAAAACGCATTAAAACGCATTGCACTCGCGCAACGCACCCGCATCCTATCCGGCCCTCACGCGCAACACCCATGTGAAAGAGGCCTTAGAGACTTTATATAGAATTCTCTTTCAAGAATAATATGTGTGGTTGGCATGAAATACCCATGAGCTCAGTTGTCTCCTTACATGTTGGCCTTGGGTTTTAGATGACCATAATGCAGTCTATGGTGGTCTAGGTCTGCTTTAGTAGAACCACAGGGGTAAGTAATCTAGGTGCTAATACCGTAATACGGACCATAAAAATTACAGCCACCCTAAATTGGCCTTATTTGTTATTTAAAGGGGTTTTCCAGGATAGCTTACCAATATCACATGGCACCACCTCTGATCAGCTATCGGAGGTGCCTGCGGTGAGCATCAGGGCCTTCTTGCCGCTCTATTGTATAGCGGCTTTGTTTGGTATTGCAGCTCAGCCACACTCACTTGAATGGGACCGAGCTGCACAGAGGCCACGTGGCCGATGAATGTGACACCACTGGCCTAGAAAAAGTCCAGAGTGCCACGATATCTTCAAACGGTTAATCCGCCCTGGGAGCCGGCCCCCCTCCGATCTGATATTGATGACCTATTCTGAGGATAGGTCATCCGCATCAACATCTCGGACAACCCCTCTAAGGTCAAAATTTATATAACGGTCTACCCATATGACCTAATGGTCCAAGGTGGATATCTAAACTGATGCTGTGGAAACATCTCTGATAATTTTCTCTTCGTTTTACAGATGGAACGATGACCTTGATTGGGGGAAAAGAGGTTCAGATGCTGAAACAATCACGGATTTTTCTGAACAATCAAGCTTTATGAATTGACAGTTTTGCACAGGTTCTTGGGAAAAATGTTATTTATAATGAAATCAACTCGAACTATTTTTGCTATAAGTTCTATGAGGTGCATAAAAAAAACCTTCAATTCATCTAGTGGCTGTTCCCCTGAACAGGTTTATTTTATTATGAGATTTTTTATCAAGTAACGTAACACAAAAAAGAGACAGACTATGAGTTATTTCTGGGTGTGCACAGGTGACCATTTCTTTGAATACATGTGCATGACAGAAACTTTTTGTGTTATTTTTATTTTATTTTTTGTCCTTTTTTTAAATTTTGATGAGATGCTTTTGTTTTTTAACTTTTGAGAATGTTTTTTTTCCTTCTGTTTGATTATTTTTTTATTTCTTATTGAAGGTTAACTCTTTTACTGGCAAGAAACCAGTGACAGGTCATTGCAAAACTAAATATTCCTGGTTTCTCAGATTTTGAATTGGTTACAATAAAAAAAAAAAAAAAAAAGGCGTCTTTTGTGATGCCTCTGTGCTTGCAGTGTGAGTGTTGCTGTAGTGCAGTGTTGCTGTCCGTTCCGACTAATTTTTTCTCATAGCGTGAAGTGTCTTATCTTTTTTCAATGAATTCCAATTTGCCTTAAAACTTTTAAATGCTGTAGCTTTTTTTTTTCTCCTCGTAATTACTAGAAAAAAAAATAAAAAAAATATATAAAAAATTAAAGTGTAGATTGCTTTTGACCAAGCAAGCTGGTCAGTTATGCCTTGTAAAACAGCAGCATAGGGCTTTTAAAGGTAGTTAATAAAATTGCAGAAAATTTGGCTTTTTAATGTGTAGATGTTTTTAATTTTGTTTTTCACGTAACATGTATGGTAGTGGAAAAGCTGTGGGCGGGCGGGAAGGAGGGATAATGTTTTTGTGTGAAACACATTTTCTGACTGGGATGTTTTAATAGAATCAGTTGTTTTGTAAGGCCTTATGCCAATAATTTGCTCTGGTAGTCTAAGCAATTTTAGGAAATCTGCTGTAAGATGCAATGTAAAAACCTTTTTGCTTTTTTTTTGCGTAAATAACTTGATGTTTTAGTGTCAGTAGAATATAGGAAATGGGATAGGGGATTTGTCCGTGAATGTGTTCCATTTTTTATTTTTTGTTTTCTTCCTTTCTCGCTTTTTTTTTTTTTTTTAAGTTTCTTTATACAATTAATGATAGTGCTTTAGATAGTTGATTGTGCTCAAACCAAGCAAACAAAAAAGTGCTGATGCAGCACCATGGCAAAAAGCTAAAGGACTTTAAAAATGAAAAGGCTGAGACATAAGTGGAATCGTCAATGCATTGGGTACTAGCTCTCTATTAGGTGAAAAAAAAAAATTATAAAAAAAAAAAAAAGACTTGGCACTTTTTAAAGGTAACTTTACCAAAGAACAAAGAGCCAGTAACCAATCTTCCAAGATTATGCTCAGCATGAAATTTTTCTGTACTCTTTATTTTTGCCGGACCAGTTTGCTGATAGGAGAATGTGCCTTTTTTTGTACATTTGCATTTGTTTTTAATAGTTTTAGTACATGTATGGACACAATTTAAAAAGCATGAAGGAAGACTTGGATCCAAGCAGTGCCACACTTCACGTCATCACTACAAGTATTAATTGTAAAGATAAAATAAATTAAAAAAAAAATAAAAACTTGTTTTGAAACTATGAAATTTCTGATTGGCCAAATACTGCATTTTAGTTATATATGCGCGTGTATGTATGTGTATATATATATATATATATATATATATATAGACATTATACACACACGCATATACACACTTATTATATACACAATTTTAGTAACACATTAGATCAATCACTGCTTATATTATGGCTTTTTATGGTTTTATTCTAATAGCATATGTAAAGGAAAAAAATTATGTTGTCTTCCAAAACTGTACTTGCCTGGTCAGCAGTGTGATCAGTTATCTACCTCAAAACTTTATTTCCTTTTTTAATGGGACAGGTTGCTGGCACTGCCTGTTTCCTCTGACCAAATCCTCCTAGCTGGAGCTAGGGCTAAGCAGTTTTAAGGACAGTTTTTTTTGTTTTTGTTTAATTTTTATGATTTTTTTTTTTACTATTTTAAGTATTTTTAGTATTAAAACTGCATGTATTTGACTTTAGCCAGTGGATACATTTCATAGTTTCAAAAGTAATTGCTGCTCTAAGTTTAGATTTTAGTTAAAAAAAAAAAAAAAATTACATATTCACAAGAAGTGTATTGTGTTATTTTTTTTCTTAATTTTTTTTTTTTGCAGAGGAATAAAAAAAAAAAAAATCAAAGTTGTGGTATAATTGGTTCAACGCTCCCTGTTTTAAATTGCTTTAATGAAACACCTTTGCTGCTTCAGGTGTGGGTTTTATCCTTACGATACGAATTCTAAACCGGCCCCTTAAGCAGTAAAGAATTGACGTTCAGACATGCAGCAATTTTTCTTTTATAAAACCCTTCTTCTAAATTTCAGTTTTTTTTTTGTTTTTTTTTCTTTTATTGTGAAAGTTAGATATTTGATTGCAATATTATAAGTAGTCCCGTCACACAGATCTATTAAGAAGAATAAAACAGTGCTGCAGGTGTCTGAACAAGGTGCCATACTTTGTGTCTGGGTAAGATTTGGAACATAAAAAATAAAAAAAAATAACCTCTGTACATATAAAATAATCAGTTAAAACATCACATACAGTAGTAGACAGCCATTAAATTATAAGAAATTAATTTATGAAGAAAGACCTTTTGTACAGATTGAAAAAAGATTTTCATAGAGATATCTATATGATCAAGAGAGTTAATTTTTTATTTTTGTTTTAGTAGTGCCACACACTTGCCAGTGGTAACTTATTTGTCCGGTTCAAGACAACTCTGTAGTTATTGTTAAACGCCAAAATAAAATTTTTGAACTGTAAATTTGATTAGATTGTTAGCTTTTTTTTCTGTTTTTGTTTCTTTTGAAAACTTTTGAATAAAAAACATCCAAAACAAAAAAGTGTTTTCTTTATTTATTGAACTATATTAAAAAAAAATCCTATACAGAAAGAAAATGAAGCCAAAACTCAGAGCTTAGAAGAACGTATCTCTTCTACTTGTAAAATGGGTCTGTCTTTTTACATCAAAAAGGAGGATCGAAGGCAGAGGGGCACATTCCCGAAGAAAGTTCAAGGGAATATTCTCCGTATCTCATGAGCCGTACTCTGATCCTCCCCCGATCCTTTTTAAACAGAAAAAGTCACTCTTCTGTATGAGATGTAAAAGGAGCCTAACCCAGAATACTGTGTTGTGTGGATGCAGTTTGTTGGAATTTCATGAACCGTGGATGAAAGAGTTGTCTGAAAACCCATTTTCGAATAGCTGTTTAGGGAAGTCTGAGTAAGGCTTCATTCACATGACTGTATGAATGGGTCCACATCTGTTCCGCAATGTGGACCCATTCATTTCAGTGGGACCGCAAAAGATGCGGACGGCACACAGTGTGCTGTCCACATCCGTTCTTCCGTTCTGCGGCCTCGCAAAAAAAGAAAGAGCATGTTCTACTACTGTCCACAAGGACACAAGAAATTTCTATCATAGGACCAGCCATGTGCGTTCCACAAAATGTGTAACGCACACGGGCCAGTATCAGTGCTTTGCTACCGCAAAACACATATGGTTGTTTAAACGTATCCTAAATCTCTGTTTAGGATCCTCATCTAATCAACCAAAGCATAAAGAGGACTGGTTTTTGTTCTGGAGGACCCAATGCGTTCATCCATTACATCTACAACAGATTGGTTTAAAGTGAGAGCTCTGTAATGCTTCATTTTCCCATGTGGTGGCACTGCAGGAAAACTGAACAGTTGCTGTCTGGAATACTCAAATATTAAAGCTGATCTCTGATCAGCCTATAGTTGGGGGCCCAACTTAAGGCGGTATTACACTGGCCGATCTTCGGGCAGTACGAGCACTGATGAATGAGAGCACATCCAGCACAGGCCTGATTACACAGAGCGATTCGAACTGAGTGCGGGAGGAACGATCACTACGGCAGTCTTTCCTCCCTCATTCTGTTCTGTTGATTATTGGCAGCACATTCCTGATTACACAGGGCCAAGGGCTGCCGATCCTGATGAAAGACGCCCATCATCTCATTTGCTCATTCGCTGGCTGATCGACTGCTCGATTACACAAGTTAAATTATTGTGTCTAATAAGGCCATTACAAATAATAATTGTAAAAAGGAGACAACCGCTAACCGAGTGCTATGCCAGACATTGTATGCAAACTAGCTGCTTCTAATAGAAAAAAGAAAGCAGCGCCTCTGGCGCCCCCTGCCTTCCCGCAATTAAAGCTTGAGAAACGGCTTTCTTTTCGCTTTTGAAAAAAAGCTAATTTGCATACCTTTTTCCCAGAGGAAGAATGTGCGGCTTCTAAGACTCCATATGTGTACTAGGCAGTCTCCATAAGGAGAAACAGTACTCTGCCAGGTCTATTCCAAATATTGCTAAAATATATTCTACTCTGAAAAAAAAAAAAATACTTGTGGCACAATTGTACTTTCAATAATATCCTGGTTCCATCTGAGTGGAACCAACGGTAATACTTCTCCTTTATACAAAAACATAGGAATCCTTATTCTTCCATAGATAACATTTGGATTTCCAGCATATTAAGGGTGGTTTTACACACAGCTTATTTTTTAATATAGTGGTATTCTTCCAAAAAATTTAGTGTATGAAACCACCCAAAAGTGGTTGCCCCTCAATGAATGACATTTCTCTGTCATATCATACAAAACAACACATTTTCAGTTGGAATAATATAAAAATTCTCAAGATATGTCAAGATATTGTGGTCACATACTTGTTATGGCGCCCCTTGACTTTCGGTCAACACTCACCTTTTGTGTCTAATGCTGTGAGAAGAAGCCGCTTTTTATTAGCTGCCTGTACAGTAGCAGCAATCACTGCTGCCTGTGTACAAGAGGATCTGGGCGGCAGGACTGAGTTACTGAGCATGTGTGACCACTGGCACTGGACACATTAGGTGGATTTTCCAAGAGGGAATCAAAAGAAGAACACGGGGCGCCATACCATGTAACCACTATAAGTAGACATGGGAGCAATCTTTTTTAAATGGTTATAAAATTGAAAACTTATGTTTTTCTCCATCTAACAGAGAAATGTCATATCCAATTGTGATAAACCCCCTTTAACTGAGCCTTGTGGAACAGTCAAGCCATTGAAACAATTATTTGACCATTACGAAAAGCATTTTTATTGATAATCTATAGAAATTGTCGATTGGCGTCATGACAAAGTTTATCTTCCAGGTTGCTCTGTAGATGTTTAGCTTGGAATATGCATTTGTGAAGTGGCCAATTAGTAGTAGTGCACTACTACTCAACCTTTTTATTCATTTCCCAATTTGAGGTTTCCCCCCCCAAAACAAACATTAGTAAAAAATATTTTTAACAAAAACAGCCAATTGGCAATTTATTCCAGCAAAAAATCATCTAGTTCAGATCTTAGTTTTTGAGCAAGGGTCAGACTGGTGTACAGATCTGGAGTTTGGCACATGAGGGGCGGATGGTGTGGTAGAAATGACACTTTTTAGACACTAGGGGCTGCAAGAGACTTTCTGGTTCCTTCTGTCTGAAGCTGACACGTGACATGACAGGTGCTCCCATGAGCCGTGCTGAAAATACCAGTAGATCTGGGTGTCATTTAAAGAATTTACTTGGTTACTTTTTTTTTTTTTTAGGACTGGAGAATAAAATGAAAATGTGCGTGGCACAATGAAAGTGTGAATGTAATAAAAGCAAAGATAAAAGTTGTAAATAAGCAATAATCCATAAGGAATCCTAGCGGATTCATGACATTGCAGGTATAAGGCCTCTTTCACACAAGCGAGTTTTCCATCCAGATCCAATGCGTAATATAAACAGTCAGCATCCGGGCTGAATCCCGACCCATTCATCTCAATGGGTCTGTGCACATGAGCATTGTTTATCACTGATCACTTTTGCGTTCAGGAAAACAAAAAAAAAAAAATCACAGCGTGTTGTAGATTGTTCATTTTTCACGCAGCTCTGTCTCCATAGAAGTGAATGGTGCCATGTGAAAAACGGAAGGCATCCAGATGTTTTCACTGATGGTTGCTAGGAGATGTAGATTTTTATTTTTATTCAGACTTGTGAAAACGTATCAAAAACGGATTGCATCCGCGCTGAAAGATAAACACTGAATGCAATCTAAGACAAAATTGATTAAACTTGTGTGCAAAACCAGTTTTTTTTTCCTGAACAGATGGTGACTCATTCTGTATCGCTCATGTGGAGGAGGCCTTAAGATCCTTTTAGTCGGGACGACAGAGCAGCAGATTGTCGGGAAGGAAGTTGTTTAAACTGATGATCTATCCTCTCGATAGATCATCAGCATCTGATCGACCTCCGCCGATCAGCTGTTTGAGAAGGCAGCGGCGCTCCAGGAGCGCTGTGGCCTTTTTACTGTTTACCGCCGCCCCAGTGAAGTCACGACTAGTATCGATTGGCCTGGGTGGGGCTAAGCTCCATTGAAGTGAACAGAGCTTAGCCGCATCCAGACCAGTTGATACTAGTCGTGACGTCACTGGGCCGGCGGTAAACAGCGAGAAGGCCGCGGCGCTCCTGCCTTCTTGAACAGCTGATCGGCAGGGGTCCCGGGACCCCTGCCGATCAGATGCTGATGATCTATCCAGAGAATAGATCATCAGTTTAAACAAAGTGCAGAACCCCTTTAATGTTTTTGTAAAATTCTTGAAGCAGCCGAATCGAATTTTTGAATACTTTACCAACTATCAGCCAGTTAAAATGACTTTTAGCTCATGTGTATGGCCAGCCTAATAGTTATTTATGTATAGAAATCCTAACATTACATTTATCATAGTAATATGTATAACAGTCTGTACAGAGAGGAAACTATACTAATAAGCGGACCTGACCCTTAGACATGACAACGTTTTATTACATTGTGTACAGACATCGAGAGCTACACCTTCAACACGACCAATGTACCTCGTAGTCATAGAAATATCTGACATTCTTCCACGTTTTATCTTCACATAGTCCCTTATCATGAGACCATTACATTAACCGTCAAACAGAACACAGCAGCTTTCCAGTGTCATCTGACTTAGAAACTGGTATGAACACACCAGGCCTGTGGTAGGTACATAGGTGGGTGTGAGTGTAAGGAATTTAAAGGGGAAACTGAAAGATGTTTTCTGAACCCAAAAGTCCTTGTCAAGGGTTCTTCAGAAGTTGTGGGTCTACTGCAACCTCTGTAACCTTTCAAGGGCACCTATCAGCAGATTTGTACCTATGACACCGGCACTTGGCAGCTGAAGACATCTGTGTTGGTCCCATGTCCATATGTGCCCGCATTGCTGATACAAATTAATTAATTAGTTTTAATATATGGAAATGAGCCTCTAGGAGCAAAGGCGGTGTCGCTATTACACCTAGAGACTCTGCTCTCTCTGTACCTGCTGCACCCTCTCCACTATGATAGGACCAGCCATTGAAAACGTCATCACACCTGGCCCTGTCTATCAAAGTGCAGAGGGTGCGGCAGTTGCAGAGAGAGCAGAGCCTCTAGGTGTAATGGTAACGCCCCCGTTGCTCCTAGAGGCTCAATTACATAAAATAAAACTTTATTTTTCTCAGTAATGCGGGCGGATATGAACATGGGACCAACACAGATGTCTTCAGCTGCCAAGTGCACATGTAACAGGTCAGCCAGTGTCATAGGGACAATTCTGCTGATAGATGCCCTTTAAAGGGGTATGAGCAAAATTGATGGATAGTTGATCAATGCCTGATTTTAATTTGTGAGGCAGAAAGTAGCTGTCTTACAACTCAAGCCAAGTTACCTTTCTTAGAGATTTTATGTCGCCCTTCTGCTAAGCTGTAAGTGGCAGTCAATCAGACTGTACATAGTGACTATGCGGAATTTATGCTTCTATAGTGCGAAACATGACCCGGTATCAGTGAGAGGAAGTAGCTGGCTTCCCCTATTTGGGTTTCAATAGAAATCAGTAGGACGGGCAGTCAGGTTCAAGACTGCATTAAAGGGAATGGGATTTTTACTTATGCCCTTTTGAACTTCTATGCTCTACATCAAATTCCCTTAAAGAAAAGATTCATAGCACCGTTCATCCTGAGCAGCCTGTTTCATGAACAAAGTGACTACAGACTTCACACAACTACTATGACATTACTATGAGACTGGAGAGACTTTAGGAACATTGGAAAGGGAATAGACGGATGTAACTGTGTTCAGAACAACTAAGAAACATGGTTTCATTCATTTTGGTGGGGGGCGCTATACACACTGTTAAGCTGTCCTACACATTAATGTTGGCCTGAATATCGCAGGACTGGCTGACCATCTAAATAGGGGAGCCTCCCGAGTCCTGACTCTCCCCAGATGTCATAGGAGAGAAACATCAGGCAGCTGGATGTCAACATGTCCGATCCTTCTGTTTCTCAGGCAAACAAGCTGCTATCAGAAGGTCTAACAGTAGCTCATTTCCCACTGAGAACACAGACACGTCACATGCTTAAGTATCTGGTTAAAGAAATTTTTGCAGTATGATGGACCATCGCCTAAAACATATGGTCAGCTTTACAGGTCAGATTCAGGACCTAGAACAAGATCATCAAAAGCTCCACTGCTCCTTCCTCATCAGATGTTTGGCAGAGTTGACTATGCTTATGATATGGCGTTATGCTTTAACTTCGCTAACCTGGCAGAAGAAAAAAGACAAATGGCTTCTATGGAATCTTATCCTTTTAAATCTAATCGCTAATAACTTTTTATTTTTTTTTATCTTTTTTTCAGTTGCGGTTGCTGAATACTGGTTTTCCATTCAGTGACAACTGTACACAAACCATTTAGTTCCACAGATAAATATGCTATTATTTCCTCAGCATATCGAATACATTATATTTAATACTGTTTCCCTCTTCTTACTGTTCCCCCTTATTCCTTCCCTTCATCCCATACTGGTATTTTCCTACCAACTTTTACCCTCATGAACACAACCCTACTAGCTCAGTGGCCGTGCGGCGGACTGCAAATAGCAGTTCACAAATTAATGCACGCGCTACGGCCGTGTGCACTCGTCTTGACTTGACTTGAATGCGTCCACTATCTGCAAGATACAGCCAAAGATACAACATGTTCCATCTTTTTGCAGTGCAGAGGCACGGGCCCGAAAACTCACAGAAGCACTTTGTAGTGCTTTCAATCCTTGCCTCCGGTAGTGATGAGTAGCAGGGGCAATATTCAAATTTGCGATATTTCGTGAAAATTTGGGCGAATATTCGCCATATATTCGCGAATTCGTGAATTCCTGATCTTCAGGCATTATTTTCTTGATTGCGAAAATTCGCATAAATTTTTTTTTCATAAAATGCGCATAAAAATTTCACTTAGACTGGTATTTAAAAAAAACTAATATTCGCGATTACGAATATTTTTTGAGAGATTCTAAATATTCACAAATTCTCGAAGTGCCGATATTCGCGATTAAAATTCGCAATTCGAATATTCGTGATCAACACTACGGTCCACAAAAGATAGGTGAAGTCCTATCTTTGGTTGTATCTTGAAGATCACGGACCTATTTAAGTCAACGGGTCCACATCTGCAGCACGGATTTGCCCGTGTATCACGGACCCGCAATACGGGTACCATGCCCCTATGGTCGCGTGCATGAGCCCTTAGTACAATGCTGTGGTAACTCTAATTATTTAATAATAACATTACA
This sequence comes from Bufotes viridis, assembly GCA_033119425.1. Classification (NCBI taxonomy): domain Eukaryota; kingdom Metazoa; phylum Chordata; class Amphibia; order Anura; family Bufonidae; genus Bufotes; species Bufotes viridis. The sequence continues at coordinate 134,467,065 of CM065595.1, read as the reverse complement.
TGAACAATTACTATTGCCTACAAAAATCACAATACATCATATAATTATGTTTTTTTATACTTATGTACATACTTTATATCCTGCTTTTTTACTAATTTCTTTGTAACATTTTATGGTTTAAAATTAATAAAAATGAATAAAAAAAATAACAGATCATCTTTTTACTAAAAACTACTGTTGGCATGATACAAATTCTCAGATGTTCGTCTCAGTCACGTTGTCACTGCAGCTAATCCTATTGTTTTTCTGCGGAGTTATAATGTCATATTGTACTTTGATGTTTGACCTATATCAGACCTATAGATAAATTCACACAAGAGGATTTCCCCAGACATGACGGGCATTTCGGTCACTTCTGTTCAGCTGTTCCCATGTTCATTTGAAGTGTCCACGAACATCTGAAACACTTTACATCCGTGGCGTTTTGTACAGAGCTGCTGCATGGCTTCACATTATATAAAACACGATTAATCATATCAGAGGATCGTTAGAAAGTAACCAGACACATCAGCCACACACACTCAGCAGGAAAATATAAAATACGTATCTAGGACAAAGGTAGGCGTAGGGTGGCACAACAGTAAGTGCTCCTGACTTCTGAGGATGACTTTTTGATTTAAAGCAAGGGATCCATCGCCTTGTCTGAAAAAGAGGAGCCCGAAACAAGTCTGTGCGGCATGAAGAGGCAGTCTCTTGTACAGCAGATCAAACCTGGTGTAACTGCATGCTCGAGAGAAAGAAATCTTTCACTAGGACAAAGTCCTTTGATTTAGGTTATCTAACTGCTGCCCTCAAAAGTGAACCAGTGGATAGCTGCCCTCGACACTCCCTATATCGGGATCAGCAACCTCCGACACTCCAGCTGTTCTGAAACTGCAACTCCCAAAATACTCCTTTCACTTCTATGGGAGTTACAAGAACAGTGGAATGTGTATGATGGGTGCAATGGATGCGGCCACATCGTCCTGCTCAGTGGATTGGAGGGGGCACGCTATGCCAGTGGTCGTTAATGGTGACAGGTGTGCCTAAACCTAGTTAATTTGGTGGGAGATAAGTTTAAGGGTGCTGTAGGACACCTGAAGACCTGGAAGGGACGTGTGGATGACAACACAGATAAGAGGACGGTTAGGCTTGAGTTCACATCTGCTTTTAGCTTTCCGTTCTCATGATCTGTTCTCCAAACATCAGTTATTATTGATGGGATATAAACTCCTGCATGCATCAAAAATAACTGATATCTGATGGAACTGACACAAACTAATGCAAACTCATCATGTTTCCGTTCTTCTGACGGATCAGAAAAACAGAAAGCCAAAACACAGGTGTGAACGAGCCTAAGCGTAATCAGAAGACGTGTGTAGTCAACATAGTCCAGATACTCTTTAGATAACATCTACATGAGAAGACTAAAGGAGATCTGTAAAAATTTGACCTTGATGTTGGTCTGTTACAGTAATTCATATGCATTCAGAAATCCAGTAGCCTGATCCAGCGGAGGAACAAGCTACCGTATTTCACCGTATCAGGCATAGCCGGATACTGTCGTTCACCCCCGGATCCCCATCGATTTTAATGGGGTCTGAAAGCATTCTGGCAAAATTGTGTCTGACAGCTGGACAAAAAGTCGTACATGCAGGGCTTTTTGTCTGCAAGGAGGACAAATCCCTGCTGGATCCCATTATAGTCAATAGAGTCTGCCGTTGGCCGGTTGTATCCGGCTATGCCGCATATGGTGAACACCAGCAGGCTGTTCCTCTGTCAGATTTCATAACGCTTCTGTGAACATAGTGGTGAAAGGAGGGTCCATATCATTACATTTTAGTGAACATACATGGACCTTAACCACCTATTGATTCGTCTGGATCGCAACAAACATCTGCGCCAAATTTAGTGGCATTTTTTTGTGCAAGTTGTCCCATCTTAAGCCATGCATCTTTCCTCTGGGCTATGCCCCCTTGTCTAAATTCTTCTAAAAGAGAAGAGTATCAGAAACATGAGTTCTTTTTGGCACAAAAACACTTGATAACCGTGCACACCTCCAATCTAATCTGGGCCACTGCATACACATAAATATGGATACATACGCGGACAATGCCAGAAGTAAAAATGACTGGGCCCCACAGCAAATTTATGGACGCATCGCTACCCCAGCCCCACTTCTTCGCAACCCTTCTCCTCCCGTGCATCCCTCACTCCTGTGGCTAGTGAAGATCGCTGTCTCAGACCAAGCCCGACTGCCGCTCTGTCCATTTCCTACACGTATATACCGTCATGTCATTGTATAATACTGTTGAGAGGGCCCTGACAATTAAATATTTTAGCCCTCCTCCTGAGTGGGCCCCTCCTGAGTTTGGGCCCCGCAGAAGCTGCTTCAGCTAAGCCCCTGATGCCAGCATTACCAGTGCTTCTAATGTTACCCGGATAATAAAGATTTTGCAGCCGGTGATTTCCAGTGAACAATGCCTTAGAATTTCTCAATCTCTTGCTCTTTATTTTTTGTACTGGCAGAGAATAAAATAGAGTTAGTGTGTTCCTCCCCGAAAAAAATGCAAATCTCGTAAGCCAGCTCATGTGAGATTACATCCGAGCAGGAAGTCACGGTGATTTCCCACAACCAACAAAGGTGAATCCTAAAACCTGACAAGCCTATGACCTGCATTATCTTGTATCATGGCATTACACAATGCTCGGTGCCTCCAGGTTATGGCACGCTCTTACCCTCCTAGATTATATCAGGAGACTGAAAGTTCATTGAAACGTAAATTACTTACAGCATACCTATTAGTAAACTTTTTTTTACATAAATCAATAAAACATGAGAAAACATGTTGTAATATCCTATAAACTGAGCATGGGACCTTCCTCGTGATCTGGCTGTCCATCGCTGCCCTTTCCCTACCTGCAGGCTCCCTGTAAATGTTCACAATCCTCCTCAGTCTCCAAAAAAAGCTACGTGAAACAGTTAGGACTGATTCACATGACCGTGGTCTGTCCGGGAAACGTGGTCTGCATGTCGGCCGCCTCACTCGGGGCCGACTGAGGCTACCCTGACCCGAACTGACTGCATCAGTCATTTATGGTACAGTCTGTTCATATCTCATCTATTGTACTGTGCTCACATGATGTGGGTACAGTACAGTGGAACCACTATCAGATAGGAACCATCATAAATCACTATGATGCAGGCAGTTTGGGTCAGGAGAGGCGGCTGACACACAGAACATGTTTCCTGGACCGGCCACGGTCATGTGAATTAGCCCTAGCCACTAGACAGGGAGTAAGGGGAGGAGGGGGATGCAGCTGCAAGCACTACGCTTCAGGTTTTGTCAGTGAAACAGCATGATGCAAAGAATGGACAAGGAGATATCCGACTGGTAAAGGCCCACAGCACAGCTCATACAACACTGATTGGATAGTGTCAGACTTTGCAGGGACACCTCTCCAACTGGTAACTCCCATCTGGACTCTCATTGCAAACTGCTTGCATTTCATTTATAACTTCTAGTAGTAATAATGAAGAAAGCTGATTGCCGGGTGTGCTGGGTTTCAGACCCCCGCCGTTCAGATATCTGATACACTGAGGATAGGCCATCAATTTTAACAGTTGTACAACCCCTTTAAGGAGATCATGTCCTATTCATAGGGTGGAAGAAGCGACGGAATATGGATAAGCATGATAGCCAAATAGTTAAAAGTGAAATAATCCCATGTTCACTCATAAATGCATTCTCCGGGACCTTGATACAATTGTGGTTGTGCCTGGTCCTGCAGCTAAATGCAGTTCATTTAAACAAATGGGACTGAGCTGTAGTACCAGGCACAGCCACAGCTGTCTATATAGCGCTGTGCCTGGATAAACAATGATTGAGGTGCATCATTCATCAGGTCCCCACCAATCAAATATCAATAGTGGCATCTACAGGTCGACCATCAGTAATATTGTCCTAGAAAACCCCTTTAAAAGGGGTTGGCCACCTTTTGGTGGGTTTTCTGCACACCTCCTTCCTGGCTAGACCTGCAAAAGGAAAGCATAGTTACCTGCATCCTGCTGCTTTGGCGCTTCTGCAGCCAATTGCTGGCTGCAGCTGTGTCCTGCTTCTCTTGCATCACGTGACCAACTGACGCGACCAAGGGGAGCAGGTCACTGCTGCAGCCAGTCAAGTGGATGTTTATGCCGGAGGATGGGGAGCAAAAGAGCTGGGACCCTGTGATGGGGAGGCAGGTAAGTATGCTTCCCTTCTGCAGAGGTCTGGCCCGGAGGGGAATTTGCAAAAAAAAAAAAAAAAAAAAAAAGGTGTCTGGCCCTTCTTCTCATAATGTTGTAAAAAAAAAAAAAACTTTCTCCCATCCATATTCCTGGCCTGTACTGCTCATGCCTTCTCCTGCCTGACCATGGGGGAGGGAGATAAGGGAGCTCACAGGAGGCGTTGAGAACACACATCTTTAGAATACAAACTAGGTTGACATAACTTTGCCATTTGTCAGTCGGTGGTTTCTACTCACATTTTCTAGTCTAATTTTAACCGTGCACTTGGCCTAGTACTGAGCATGCATTTTCTGATTCACTTGTACTTGATCCCCACAGGCTCCTGAATGATGTGTTTTATCACCAAATCGCTCAGAAGTGAATTAAAATTAATCTGGCTTTATCTGAACTCTTAGTAGCGGAGGGCGATTAATCTGTTCGCATCAAGGTTGGATAATAGATTAGGCACGCCGAGGAAAAGCTCAGAATGGAAACCCGGCAGAATTTGCGTCTTTTCTGATATCACAGAACTTGAAGGTAAGTTGGCTCATTCTACTTTTAACATTATTTGCCCAGTTCACGCACGACGCCATCTGTACCACTGTGCTAGATGCCTTTTGGAGCAGATGTATTCATATTTTTAATCACATTTTATATTTTATTTTGATTCAATTCTTTTATTTATTTTGTATCATTAATTGTTATATCATTTTTGTATTATTAGTATAGATCATTAATATCCCTTATTTTTTTTAGCAAATATGTAACTTTTTTAATTTTTCTTTATTTTGCTGCCTGCAGGTTTATATTGCATACAAGAATTATTAACTCAGTGTATTAGCGCAGATATTAAAGTAGATTATTTTATGTACGGTTCCTCAGGATGCCATTTTAAAATGATGTATTTGTGTTTAAAAGTTGCATATCTCATTCTACTTTTTCTGTCTGACCCTTCCTTCTGTTGAGATAAATAGGAACCCAAAGAGGAGTAGTGTGCATGCTTAGTTGTCAATGGTGTCATATGGGTGTTGCTAACTCAGTGTAGGAGTGCCTTCCTTTTATGTACTCATCCGGGGAGGATTTTGATTGCTATGTTAAGGGGTTATCTGGGAATTACTATTGATGACCTATCCTCAGGACAGGCGATCAGTATCAGATCTGCGGGGGTGCCACACCCAGGACCCCAGCCAATCAGCTGTTAGAAGAAGTTGGGTGCTCTGTGACATAGACTCTAGACTAGTGACATCACTGTACATCGCTCACATGGCCTAGTTGCAGCTCAGTCCCATTCAAGTCAATGAGGCTGAGCTGCAATACCAAGCACAGCCACTATACAATGTACGGCGCTGTTCTTGGTGAGCTACTGGGAGTCTGCAGCGCTCACCAGAGCTCCGGTGAGCGCAGTGTATCCCTGAAACAGCTGATCAGCAGGGGTGCCAGGACCTGGACTGCCGTCCATGTGATAATGATGACCCATTCTAAGGATAGGTCATCATTATCTTTACCCGGATAACCCCTTTAACATACACGGCTAATAAGCCCTGGGAGGAATTTTCACAGAGTGAGGAGGAGTCCGTGGATAGTTGTAATTACTGTAGGGGACCAAATGATAGGAGACAGCTACCCATAGTCTCATAAAAGGCTGACAATAGTTGTAACTTCCAGTCTAAGGCAAGCCCTGCTGCTCTGTGAAGTTAAAGGGGTTGTCCGGACTCTGGAAAACATGGTTGTCTACTTCCAGGAACAGCGCCACACTTGTCCATGGACTGTGTCAGGTATTGCAGCTCAGCTGCACCAAAGTGAATGGCACTGAGCTACAACACCAAACACAACCTGTGGACAGGTGTAGATGTGACTATTTTTAGAAGGAAGTAGCCATATTTTTAAGAGCCTGGACAACCCCTTTAAACACAATGCAAAAGTAAGAAAGCATGAATATTCAGTTGAAATTAAATGTAAAGAGGTTGTACAGAACTTAAATATTTATGACCTGTCCTCAGGATCCTGAGGATGGGTCATTAATATTAAAGGGGTTGTCCGGGTTCAGAGCTGAACCTGGACATAACCCATTCTTCACTCATTCAGCATTAATGAGTGGAGCATAGGAGCATGAAATGGAGCATTGGAGCGGCATCGTGCAGGGCAATGGCTTTTTCTTCAGTACCAGTGACGTACCAGGTCTCTGTATGGGAATGCTAGGCAGAGACTTCCGCCTAGCAGTGAGCCTGGTGAGGTCAACGGCACTAATGGGTGGTCTTTAACGATAGGGCAGCTCTATAGACCGTTTATTAGTGCCTGTGACGTCACCGGGATCACTGCTAGGCGGAAGCTCCTGCCTAGCAGTGTAAAAATGTAGACAAAACAGCCCTTGCCCTGCGCAAGGCAAGGGGAGCATCGGAGGATGAAATGCTCCAATACTCCACTCAGAGGGGCTGAATGGGTAAAGAAGAGGTTGTCCGGGTTCAGCTCTATACGATCTGTATGATCTTTCCTCTCTCTCTGTAATGTACTGATATACTGTTGAAAGAAAACGTAAGTGAACCCTTTGGATTTACCAGGATTTCTTCATAGATTTGTAATGCAATGTGGTCTGACTGAATTCACAATTATAGACTAATATATTAAGACCAAACTAATAACACACAAACAGTACCACGAGCACACTGGGTAAACATCCACAGTGCAGGGAGGAAAAGTAAGTGAACCCTTGAGTTAATTATTTGTCTAAAAGCCAATTGTCAAATGAGATTGAATGTGTGAGTTTTTACCCATTAAGTAAAGGCACACAAAGCCTGGTTACTGACAAATCTGCTGGTCTCAAGAGAGATTGGTTAGTGTGAACCATGCCGCTTTCAGAAGACGTGTTATAGAGAATGCATTGCTACTCACCTGGTTACTTCAAAGGGATCACTTACTTTTTCTTTCGGGTTGCATAGGATATAAAATTCTTAATGGGTTGTTGTTGTTGTTGTTTTTATTACTGAAGCCTATACTCTGTCCTCAGAAGGTTTTCTATGACTCAGAGATATTTCAAAGCTCCTGGCTATAACTTAAAAAAAAACACTTTTATAATGGAGGAGTACACAGTCTACAGAGCATGTTGGGACTGTTGTAGATCAGTGCCAGGGGGTGCATAATGGGTTCTTCTCTCATCACTGCTTCAGCCACAGCAGGTGTTCAGTTACTCATCGTAAACACGTGGTATTACTATGTGGCTGCTCTTCCCATCAGCTCTGGAGAAGCCTTTATGCTTCAGCATGTCTGCCCAGTCATCCCATGTTCTACTTTCTTCTTGTTGACTCATGGTAACTCCTACTCCTGCACTCAACTTTCACATAAAAAGCCTCTTAATTAAACTTGGCAGCCATATAGGCATAGGGGGTATGGTCTATATCCATGGAAAGAAGTGCAAATGCAATGAGGTCAAGGAGTTATAATTGGCATTCTCTATAGGCATAGAGATGAGTAAGTCCATTTGTCTCCTCAGCAGGACTTCTCCACCTGCAGGCATAGCCCCTCACAGGTGAAGAAGTGTCCACCTGCCACAAGATTGATGGGGCCAGACATGTAGCCCACCCTGACAATTTCCTGCCCGTGGAGCTGCTCCAGTTAACAGAGCAAGGGTAGAGGCTTCAGAGTGGCAACTGTGCAGGAGTACTGGCACCTGCGCAGTTGCTGTTCCACAGCCGAAGCAAAGCCTGTGCCCTTGTTTTGCTAATTGAAGCAGCAGCTCAGGCAGGAAACGGAAAGAATAAATTGTCTATCATCTGCATATTTATATGATAACTAGTAGTGACGATCAAAGAGTTTAGGTTTGGCTTCGATGTGTATCACATTAGAACTGATGCAATAATTGTAAGGCTACTTTCACATCTGCGTTTTTGCTGGATCCATCATGGATCAGCAAAAACGCTTCCGTTCTGATAATACAACCGTCTGCATCCGTTATGAACAGATCCGGTTGTATTATCTCTAAAATGACCAAGACGGATCCAGATCAGTTTTCTTTACATTGTGCTTCATGCCGGATCCGTCTTGGTCCGTATCCCATGACGCACACAAAAACGCTGCTTGCAGCACTTGTGTGCACCATGGGAGCGCAAAGGAACTGAATGCATTCAGGTGCACTCCGTTCTGTTCAGTTCAGTTTTGTCCCCATTGACAACAAATGGAGACAAAACTGAAGCGCTTTTCTCCAATTTTGAGATCCTATGACGGATCTTAATACCGGAAAGGAAAACGCAGATGTGAAAGTAACCTAAGGCTTCGTTCACATCACCGTTCTGCCTTTCTGTTCTCCTGCTCCGTTTAGGAGTAGGAGAACGAAAAGGATGGATTCAGCACATAACTGAGCCGAACGGAGCCTAAGGACCCCATAGACTATAATAGGGTCCGTTAGGTTTCCGCTCAGAAGATGATTTTTGAAGCGGAAATAAAAGTCCTGCATGCACAACTTTTGTCTCTGTTCCAAAATCTTCTTCTGAGCGGACACCTAACGGACCCCATTATAGTCTATGGGGTCCTCGGCTTTGTTAACATCACCATTATGTGCCGAATCCGTCCTTTCCATTCTCCTGCTCCTAAACGGAGCAGGAGAACGGAAAAGCTGAACGGTGATGTGAACGAAGCCTAAGATGTCTGGGCATTTTCTTGATATTCTGCATATCTTAGGTTGTTCCTCTGCTTTGGTGTTGAGAATCAGAAAGCATTTATTGAAGGTCAAGTGTCTTCTTAACCTTCTTTAGTCCCCAGGTACAATTAGGCCACATGCACATGACCGTATTCATTTTGCGGGCCGAATTTTTTGTGGATCCATTGACGTCAATCGTTTCACGGGCTGCATTTTGCCGTAGAAGACATTTTCTTTTTGCAAAACAGACATATGGATGGAGAAAAATCACAAAGATCATCTGTGTGCTTTTTGCATCCGTATGTCTGTTCTGCAAAAAGATAGATTACATCCACAAAACGCAGACCACCCTTTTTTAAAAACATATTTGCTTTATAACCATATGATAGGAGGAACTGCAGTGCATTGATTGACAAGGCCAGGTGTGATCACGTTTACACTGCCTGGCCCTGTAGAACAAAGTGCAGAGGGCACGGCAGTTGCAGAGAGAGCAGAGCTTCTAGGTGTAATGGTAACGCCCCCGTTGCTCCTAGAGGCTCATTTGCATATATTAAAACATCATTTTTCTCAGCAATGCGGGCACATATGAACATGGGCCAACACAGATGTCTTCAGCGCACATGTAACAGGTCAGCCAGTGTCATAGGTACAAATCTGCTGACAGATGCCCTTTAAGTAGCCGATTTATTCTTGTACATGTTTCCAGCCTCTTTTTTTTAAATGAATGTCATAATTTTAAGACGTCCGTCATGGAGGGTTATGTGCTGAGCAGCCTGTGCCTCATTATCATGGAGCGTGTCAGTGTGGGAATGCCTGATGTCAGGGTGATGTGCCAGCAGGAGTCTCCTCGGACCCATGCGGTGCTGCATTCAGTGACTCATCACTACCTCATGTGGGAAAGTTTATAGCCCCATAGATCAATATTTGATGTGGTGAGGTGCTTTTTTAGAAAGCTTCTGGTGGAACACACGGATTAATCCTGGAAAACATTCTCTCTTTTCCTGCCAGGTATTTTCTGGGTTATATTTGGCAGCGAGTGTTCCTTCTGACTGCTGTCTGATACTCAGTGGTCTGACACATTGATGTGTCACATACATGTATAAGCTGTCATTTCATTGTTCTTGTGTGCACTCGCCTAATTAAGATAACCCAGTAATTTAACTGGAAAGCCCCAGAGACCGTGTCATGATCTCACAGTATATGATGCCAAATGACAAACTGAAAGGTCTCCTGGTAGTCCTATGGTGCCTCTTGCACTAAGTGCCCGCCTTGGGTCATCTTTTCTACCTAGAATAACATGTCATATTTCCTATAATTAATTGTCAATGGCTTGGGAGCTTTCTTACATCTTGGTCACTGAGTTGTTTAATTTAGATGTGCCATAGTCAATGATTTTGAGTTCAATCAATTAAATTTAATAGTTTGCACACATTAAATTTAAAGAAAGGCCAAGGCAAAAAAAAAAAAATATATATATATATATTATATGTCAAAAGAAATATTTTCCAAATGAACTATTAATTTATAGAAGCAAACACAGAAAGGGAGTGATATAAACGTAGAAATTAGGAGAAAGATAGGAGTTAAACATAAATATAGCCGGACGGGCCTACTAGACGGACGGGGCCTACTAGACGGACGGGGCCTACTAGACGGACGGGGCCTACTAGACGGACGGGGCGTACTAGACGGACGGGCCTACTAGACGGACAGACGTAGTTTAGGCCAGGTTTACATGGTTATAACGGAAAATAGCGGAATCCATAAGACGGAAATCAAAACCGAAACCTTTACAGGCATTCCATTTTGATCCATCATAATAGAAGTGTATGGGCAATCATAACGGATCTGCCTGTTTTCCGTTATGCAGGACGGAAAAATGTCCTGTTGACAAGACCCGGCCTTACAGATTCACTCGAACAGATAGAGGGTACGTGCACAGATACCAGAAAGCAGACAGTTAATTAGAAGTCCTACGTGACGAGGTGCCTCTTAAAGCAGCTGCTGCGGCACAGTCATGGTTACGTCATCCATGGATAAAGCCCTCATTTATGCTCGCACCTGTCGCTGGACATCTTACTTAGCACCTACACTACAAATAATACTTCAATATAGTGTTTATCAACAGTGCAAAGTGGAACCCGATACATCAACCCTCCTAGTGACTTTCTCTGAGCTGGCAGATTGATAGACTGCTCAGTCACTGCCGTCTAGTACAGAGAAAGGGGAAGGAGCAAGAGGAGGCATGACTGGGAATGTTATCAGACTGGTTTCTGCATCTCTTCCCACCACAGTTCATGTGCCATGACTTTACTGAGTGAAAGTCAGAATACTGTCTATGTAGAAGGCTAATGAGCAGCTATACAGTATATGCCCCGTAATAACAGTAAGATGCTGTATTTATCATGTTCCAATCATTTATCAAGTGGATTATTACTTGAAACAAAGATTATAGACAGATAGAGATAGATAATAATACTGAAGGTAAATATCGAGTTAGTTTAAAAATATACAATACTATAAAATAATATAAAGTTGAATTGAAATCAAACATGGCACAAAGTATATGTGTACAGATTACTGATATGCCATGCACGCCCACCCTTCTTAATAAAGACTTAGGAGGATGAGAATGCTAATAGGAATTCAGAACTCGGGAGAACGGTGGGAGACAACTGGTGGGTGTATGGACATGACTGATTGCAGCACATCTATCTTATACATGGTGTTTCAACAGACTTGTCAAATCATTCATGAGATCTCACACATACAACACCACCACTAACACATACATGATCGGTTTCTGGGCTGAAATCAGATAAGGTTGGAATCTAGAACTAAATGAGTTGGCGCTCTTAGGGTTTAAAAACAATTCTCTCTAACATTTCTAGTTGTATATTGTTGAGGTTGACACTTTGTTGCTCTTCTTTAGATACATAATGTCACAATAACACTAACCTAGACAGCAATATCCTACAGAGTTAATCCACAGGAAAGCAGAACAACCCCCAAGTAGTCGCCGATCACCTCTTATTAGCGGAAAACCCTTCCTAACTTCAGAACAGTAATCAAAATAAATCCTTGGATCAGAGCCCCATCTCCAGTTCTCTACGATACAGACGACTTGTAATACTATCTCTTACAACGGGGGTCATCAACCTCCAGCACTCCAGCTGTTGTGAAACTACAAAACCCATCATGCACAGTTGCTCAATTGTCCCTATTACTTCCATAGAAATGAACAGAGCATGCTGGGAGTTATAGTTTCACAACAGCTTGAGTGCTGAAGGTTGCACACCCCTGTCTTACAAGAAAGTAGTAAAGTTATTCTTAAAATGAGCCTTGTTGGCTTCTTATGCCTCCGCAGGCTCGCTATTGGTGCAGTGAAGGACCCATTCAATAATGATATAGAAGCCTAGGTCTAGGCATGAAAAGGTCTTTGTAATGTCCGTAGAAATATTAGTCCATAGTGATTACGTCCCTCCTAAGCCAAACCAAATTTGATTTGGACAGCTGCTGACTGTAGACCATTTTCGACACATAGACTTCATAGCCAGAGAACCATGGATACGTGTGGCTTTGGAGGACTTTGTGTGGCCATCAGGTGTGGACTGCCCGTGGACCCTACAGGGAAACTTCCCAGTGGGCCACCTGAGCCCTCCTCAAGACAGGGGGGACAGGTGGAGGGAGTGATGTTATTTACATGGGACTGTATGTTGATGGCGGCTGTGGGAGGGAGTGATGTTATTTACGTGGAACTGAATGTTCAGGGGGTGATATTGTTGGAGGCGGCTGTGGAGGGGGTGATATTATTTACATGGGACTGTATATTGGAGGGGCTGAAGGATGTTATTTACATGAGACAAAACTTTTTTCCATTTTTGCCATTATCAGTCCAACATATAAATTGTCCATCGATAAACAAGTTATAATAATTGATACTAATATAGCGCATGAGCTGTAGGACAAGAATTTAATAACCTGGGAGCCATCGATGTCCCCTCAGCAGCACGTAACCTCATCAGCCCACAGAAATTACACATGGATTTATCTAATATAACACAAAGTGAACAGCTGCGGCTATAAGATCTGCTCAAACTTATTTTCGTAGAATTAACTGAGCTCAGCAAATGCTCAAAGTGGAATCAGAAGGCAAAAGTAATGACGCCCCGGCAGCTATTTATACTGCAGAGGAAAAAAAAAACAAAGTAAAATAAAATTACATGAAAAAGAACAAAAAAAACTTGAATTATCGTCTGTTATTGAGCTGACAGCACGAGAAGTTTGAGTTTACTTAATTCAACAGCTGACAACCAATATGGCTCCCCTTCTTGGCATCACCTTTACAAAAAAAATAAAAATTATTGCCAACTTAAAGGGGCAATCCAGTTTCAGCATATACTGTATATAAGTTTCCTATATAATTTCTGTGTCAATTTTCTAACAGTTGTCTAGATCTCTGCTTGCTGTCATTTAATGAAAAAACTTTTTTTTTACTCCCAGGGAAACAAAGAAATCTGCTTTGGTCATGTGATAGACACACAAATGCACGGCTAATTACAGAGCTCCGATAACGAACTCTGCACCCATCACAGGACCGAGACAGATTTTTATTCCCTGAAATAAATCAATGTCATTTCCTACTAATTCACAGCAAGCAGAGATCTTAATCCTGAGAACTGATGCAGAACATACACAGGATAGAAAAATGACAATCTCTCTATAAGTAAATCAGCACAATGAGCCAAAAAATGTTGAGTGGAAGAACGGATCCGTTAATGCGTCAATTTTCAATGTTGGATCCGCCCTCAATAAATTTCAATGGAAAAAAAATGCCGGATCCGTCATTCCGTCAAGTGTTTCCACATTTTTGGACAGAGATAAAAATACAACATGCTGCTCTTTTATCTGCGTCCAAAAAACGGAACTGAAGACAAACTGATGCAAACTGAACGGATTGCTTTCCATTCAGAATGCATTAGGATAAAACTGATCAGTTTTTTTTTCCCGTTATTGAGCCCCGAGGACAGAACTCAATGACGGAAAACTTTGACGCTAGTGTGAATGTACCCTTAGGCCTAATTCACACGTCCGCAAAATGGATCCGCATTCCTTCCGCAATTTTGCGGAAGGGTTGCAGACCCATTCATTTCATAGGGGCAGGAATGGATGTGGACAGCACACTATGTGATGTCCACATCCGTGTTTCCGCATCCGTGTTTCCGTTTCCGCAAAAAAATAGAACATGTCCTATTCTTGTCCGCAATTGCGGACAAGAAAAGGCATTCTTTCTATAGTGCCAGCAATGTGCGGTCCGCAAAATGCGGAATGCACATTGCAGCCGTCCGTGTTTTGCGGATCTGCGTTTCCGTGTTTCCGCAAAACACACTACGGACGTGTGAATAAGGCCTTAGACAAACTTTCACCAAAAGCATTTACTACCCACCTCCTCCTATCCAGCTATAAGAACAGAAAAGAAAAAATGTATTGCGAGCGTATCAGACCCCTTTGAGATCAAATAAACAAAATTAGCAATCACGTCGTCTCTGCACGAGTACAACTTTCATTTACATTGATTCTGCTTAAAGGGGTTATCCCATGATTAATGTAAACAATTAAAAATCAGACATCATATAGTACATGACACTCTCTAACAAAGCTAGAACCAGCTCTGTACCTCACATGGATCCAGAGATCTCCCCATTCATTGCTCCAACTGCTTTGCTAGATTTCAAGCTGGCTGCTCGGGAAGGGGGGGTCCTTTCTGCAGCAAATCTTTACCTATCACAGCTCATGAGACAGATGAAGGATGGAACTGCGCATGTGTGTCCACCTCTGTGGGTGGGACGAAGAATTATATAAAAAAGAAAAACAAACAGTAAGTGGATCTATACAGATCAATTTTTTTGAATAAGGGTGCATTCACACAACCATACGTATTTTACAGTCTGCAAAACACAGATGCGCAAAAAATACTGATGATGTCCGTGTAGCATCATTTATTATTTATTTTGCTGACCCATTGTATCAATTCTTATTCTTGTCTGCAAAGTGGACAACAACAGGACATGCTCTATCTTTTTTGCCGGACTGTGGAATGGGCATACGGATGCGGACAGCATACGGTGTGCTGTCCACATTTTTTGGGGCCCCATTGAAATGAATGGGTCCACATCCTATCCGCAAAAATCACAGATTGGATGTGGTATAAAAAATAAGGTTGTGTAAATGGGGTCTGTTTAAAATATATATATATTCTTTCCAACTTTTTTGAATAATTCTTTTTTTCCAGGTGCTGACCTTAAAACTGCAGAATATTCTTTGAGGACAACCCCTTAAATCTATTTGATTGGAAATCAGTCTGTATTAAACATCCTTTAACCCCTTGCTTACTTTTACACAGCAAAATTACTTTTTCCACTGATTAGTTTAATGAACTATAAAATAAACTATAAAATAGTCTAAAAAAAAAATCAAGACGGCCTACAGTGAGGAAATATGAGAAATACCTGAGACTAGGGGAAAAAATGTAATAAAATTTCAAGAATCAGATAAGATCCTCCATTACTTAAAGGGAATCTGTGACTAAACACCTCTCGATAAAACCAGCTGACACGGGAGATGTGCGCTAGTCAGCTGAATCTAATGATGATGCCCTCACCTCACTACAGTATGGGCCCTCATTGCTTAGAAATTGGCTTTTTAATAATATGCTAATTAGCCGCTTCGTTCATCAAGGGCGTTGCCACTCCACTCACTCTCTTCTAGGTCACGCCCCCACCACTGACTTTTTACAGATTACTTTGTTACTTTAAGCAACATTTGGTTGCTTTTACATTTTGTTACTTTAAACAACAAGGGTTCTGACCCTTTCCTTATGTATTCTTTTTACCTTATTTTCTACATAATATCCCTTTATGGTCATATGTCTACTATTGAGAATTTTAGTCATTCTAGTTAATTTTTTGAATCCATAAAGTTTACACATTTATATATATTATATATATATATACACACACACAAGGATAATCTCAACCAACTTAATCAGTATTTACAAAATACTTAGGAAAGGACACATCCTAGGTTATACATTTTGGTGCCATTATTCCTTTTTATTATGCCAATGTTTTCAAATGTATTATTTGAGCTATTTTATTTTTCCATTTTGCCAACAACGGGTCTGTCTCTCGGCACCCTCGCCGATCAGCTGTTAGAAGAGGCTGCGCCGATCTGGTGGACGATGCGGCCTTCTCTCAGCTGACCAAGCACAATGCCGTACATTAGATAGCGGATGTGCTTTGTATTGCAGTTTAGACCCATTCAATTAAATGGGGCTGATCTGTGCCTACGTTACGTGACCGATGTACGGTGACATCACTGGGCCTAGAAAGGGGCTGCAGCGCTTAATAGCCATGGCCGCTTTTATCAGCTGATTGGTGAGGTCAGAACCCCCCATCCTGAGAGTAGATCATCAATATCAAAATCTCGGAAACCCCTTTAATGTGAATTTTAATCTTGAACCAGGTATCTTTGAAACCCAACTTTTCCAATCTATTGGGAGCCATATGCAGTCTATAGATAATAAACCAAACAGAAATCAGGGGAGCCGATAACATCATGCCATTGAGCCCTGGAGAACGGCCAGTGTCCTTTCCCACTTTTACCTGCATCTCATTGGAAACGTATGAAGATGATGCTTAATTAGAGGGGTTGTACAAACATAGAAACTTAGAGGACCTGTATTGTGTTAGGCCTTATTCACACATCCGTAGTGTGTTTTGCGGAAACACGGATCCGCAAAACACGGACAGCTGCAATGTGCATTCCGCATTCCGCATTTTGCGGACCGCACATTGCTGGCACTATATAGAGAATGCCTTTTCTTGTCCGCAATTGCGGACAAGAATAGGACATGTTAAATTTTTTTGCTGAAACGGAAACACGGATGCGGAAATCACATAGTGTGCTGTCCACATCCATTCCTGACCCTTTGAAATGAATGGGTCTGCAACCCTTCCGCAAAATTGCGGATGGGATGCGGATCCATTTTGCGGACGTGTGAATTAGGCCTTATTCCTCTGTTATTCCTTCTAGGAAATTATGAATAAATTGCCAACTGGATGTTACCACTACCCTTGTCAAAGGGACGTGTCCCTATACAGTCTAACAGCAGCAGTGCCGATTGGGCAGTGTGACAGTGGAGCTGGACTCGTTTTTCTCTCAGAGCTCACAGACTGCTGTAAATGCGCCTAATTTATAACGAGACGCACACCTCAGTATAAATTATCTGAACCTTATGGCAGCATAGGGGGATCTAAGATCGGTGTAAAAAGCTGGTCTTAGTAACAGAAACAGTGCCACACCTGTCCACAGGATGTGTCTGGTATTGCAGCTCAACTCCATTGAAGTGAATGGGGCTGAGCCTCACTATAACACACAGGCTGTGGACAGGCGTGGCACCATTCCTGGAAGAAAGCAGCTACCCTTTTATAATGTGGCAATTAGGCCCCTTTCACACGAGCAAGTTTTCGGCGTGGGTGCAATGTGTGAGGTGGACGCATTGCACCCGCACGGAATCCAGACCCATTCACTTCAATGGGGCTGTGTACATGAGCAGTGATTTTCACGCATCACTTGTGCGTTGCATTAAAATCGCAGCATGTTCTATATTCAGCGTTTTTCACGCAATGCAGACCCCATAGAAGTGAATGGGTCTGCATGAAAATCGCAAGTATCCGCAAGCAAGTGCGGATGCGGTGCAATTTTCCTGCATGGTTGCTAAGAGACTATCGGGATGGGGACCCGATCTTTATTATTTTCCCTTATAACATGGTTAATAAGGAAAAATAATAGCATTCTCAATACATAATGCTTAGTAAAATGTGGATTGAGGGGTTAAAAATAAAATATTTTTTACTCACCTTATCCACTTGATTGCGTAGTTGCGATCTCTTCTTTCTTCTTCAATCATAAGCTGCCGTTGTTCCGTTAATTTTCCCTACCCGTGAAATTTCCCTACCCTCGTCGTGCCTGCGCACTGGGCTGTAACTTTTCACTACCCGCGGCGCATGCGCAATTGGGCGTAAATTTTCCCTACCCTATGCGCGTTCACCGTTAGCGGCGCTCTCCTGCGCCAAATCCTACTCAGCCACTCAGTAAGCGAGTGGGGTGACACACCTCCTCCCTCACCCGCTTACGTCACTTCCAATTTCACAGGTAGGGAAAATTAACGGAACACCGGCTAAAGGACCTGTAATGACGTCACATCACATGGTCCATCACCATGGTGATGGACCATGTGATTGGACCATGTGATGAACGCAGTGACATCACCACAGGTCCTTTACCTGGGATCAAGTGGATAAGGTGAGTAAATTTTTTTTTTTAACCCCTCAATTCACATTTTACTAAGCATTCTGTATTGAGAATGCTATTATTTTCCCTTCTAACCATGTTATAGTGTTTAGCGCGAATATTGGAATAGCAAATATTTTTTACGAATATTGACACTTCACTAATTCATTAATATTTAGAATATAGTGCTATATATTCGTAAATCCGATTATTCGGGGTTTTTTTTTTTCATTTTTTTTTTTCAATCAGGACCCAAGAATAAGATACCATTAACGAAGATAGAGAATATAGCACTTGGTTCTCGATCTTCGTTAATTCTAGCAAGTCAACAACCAACAGGAAAGTCATAGCCCGTTCAAAGAGTCATTCGCAGTACGCGAATATTACATTATGTAATTTTCGCGTACTGCGAATGAAACTTTGAACAGGGTATAACTTTCCTATTGGTTGGCTTGCTAGAATTAACGAAGATAGAGAATATAGCGCTATATTCGTTATCTTCGCTAATGCTAGCAATACAAGTAAACTTGCCTATACACAGCTCTAAGTTGGATGCGCAATGCGAGAATATTAAGTGATATTAGTCGCATTGCGCATCTAACTTAGAGCGGGGTATATGCAACTTACTTTACTCTTGTTTTGCTGGATAGAATTAGTGAATATGACGAATACGAATATAGCGCTATATTCTCTATATTCGCTAATTCTAGCAGGCCAATAGGAAAGTTGACTGTACCCAGCTCTAAGTTAGATGCGCAATGCGAAAATATTACTTTAGCTATTTTTTTGCAATAAACCGAATACTAAGTCATTATTCTATTTATTGCAAAAAACAGGTAAAGTAATATTTTCGCATTGTTTATCCAATTTAGAGCTGTCTATAGGCAACTTTCCTATTGGCTTGCTAGAATTAGCGAAGATAACGAATATAGCGCTATATTCTCTATATTCGTTAATTCTGACAAGCCAACCAATAGTAAAGTTGCCTTTATACCCCGTTCAATTCGCAATACGCGAATAATTAAATTGCATATTATTCGCGATAATTAGAATAATGACGAATGTTCGATTTTGATGAATATATATGACGAATATTCAATCGAATATTCGCGAAATATCGCGAAATCGAATATGGCACCTCCCACTCATCACTAGCCATGTTATAAGGGAAAATAAAATCTATAGAATACTCAACCCAAACCTGAACTTCAGTGAAGAAGTCCGGATTCGGGTCTGGTACCAAACATGCCGATTTTTCCCACACGCGTGCAAAACGCATTAAAACACTTTGCGCTCGCATGGAAAAATTGCGCATTTTCCCACAAAGCACCCACATCCTATCCGGCCCCATTCCGCAACGCTCGTGTGAAAGGGGCCTTAATGTGTAGGATTACAAAAATTTATAAACTTTTTCTCCCTGTAAACATCGCCGCCCTATTGATTGCATCTGGTATTGCAGTTTAGCCCCCCATACTCGAATGTGACGACGTGACTAAATTGCGCAGTGGATCCGCAGCCTATTATAAGGCGGCTACACCTTTCACCTGAACAGCTGCTCGTACACACAATAAAATCACTCCCTATTTGCACAAGAAATGACAGAGGAGTTTGTTCTATCGCTGCGCTACCTTGTGCCTCAAACATGAGCCATGACGTCTGGTCTAGTTCTTGAGGAAATTGTAAAACGACAATATCAGTGCCAAGATACGCTGTTCAAATAAAGACGTCTACAAGACCGAGGCTCGGGGTAGACAAAAACACATGAAACTAATAGCAAACGCCCACTTAGTTCCTCAGCGAAGTAGACAGTGACTCATGGCGTGAAAACTCAGATTAATCTACGAGCTGAATCGATCACCGCTCGCTTACCTGAACCGAATCTCATCACGTCAGATTTAAAGGAGAACTGTGATGACCTCAGAATATAGGCCGCCCCGGACTGTCCACAGTGAAACGGTATAAGGGTTAGAAAAGTAAATTTACTGAAAGTCTACTAGTGAATTCTAATATGCAAAATAAATGTGGAGCCCCAGTATTGGGTCTACAACACAATGAAAGCCAGATATCCCTCAAAGGAAGGAAAACCGGTGCAAAGGGGTGTCTCCATCACAGAGATCACCAAATCCACCATATTAAGTGGCTCCTATGTCAAGATCCCGCTTTTTTACAAGCTTTAAGGATATGCTGATGGACCATGTGATTGGACCATGTGATGTAACGTCACCACAGGTCCTTTAGCTGGTAGCTGAAGCTTGAAGAGAGAAGACAGATCACAACTACGCGATCAAGTGGCTAAGGTAAGTTAAGTTTTATTATTTTTAACCCCTTCCTCTTCATTTTACTATGCATTCTTTATTAAGAATGCCATTATTTCCCCTTATAACCATGTTATAAGGGAAAATAATAAATTCTCCAGAAGACCCGAAACCGGACTTCAGTGATGAAGTCCGGCTTCGGGTCTGGGTACCAAACATGGCGATTTTTCACAGGCGCGTGCAAAACGTATTACAAACGCTTGCACACACGCGGAAAAATCGTGCATATTTCCGCAACGCACCCGCCTCTTATCCGGGCGTCAAACGTGATGCCCGTGTAAAAGAGGCCATAATGTCTTTGACTTCTTCAAACAGCTGATCACCAAGGGTGCCAAGAGTCAGATCTCCAAAAATCTGATATTGATGACCTGTCCTGGGGATAAGCATCAATATCAAAATCCTGGGCAGCCTCTTTAATATGTCTGTTATAGTAAATAACTGTAGTCTCCATAAAGCGGTAATGTTGCTATATTTCCTTAGACTGCTGCATTGTCCCATTCCTCTGTTATTCCTCCTAGAAATGCAGGAATAAATTGTGACTGTTACCACCCACCCTTGTGAAAGAGTTACATCATTCCTTACCCTGACATTGTCTGCTGACAATACAATACTCTGTAATGGCACACCCCATTGACAGAGATTGCTGACACCGAGTGGTATATGTATTTTAACATTTTTAAGAGGAATAGAGTGCCGAGAACTGATTTTCCAGAATTGTTATGTTATGGGGACAAGTCCACTTTCATTAAAAGAATATAAAAATCAAATGAATCTCATAAAAGTACAGCTTATAAAAATCTGATAATATCATTACTCACGTGTTTGTATCCCTGACACCAGCCATGTCTGATAGGAGGGAATAATAAAGTGCGCGGGCAACGCGGGGGAAATAGACTTTACAATTAGGGACCCTTTACTCACATAAGATCCTCTAGACCTCTGTGAGCAGCAGATGATCAGGACAGGTATCCAGCCTCTAGATGTGAACAATCAATTCAATGACAGCAATCAGGTATCTTAAAACCTGAGAGAAAGTAAAACAAAATGTATGAAAGTTGCATTATTTTAATGAGCTTTAGGGCGTGTGTGTATGGGTCCTGTATGCGGGCACACAGTCTCTAGGGCTCTGTACCACGACTCCGCCTGCCGCTGTATGGTGCCTCTGTGACGTAGAACTGTAGGACCCCTTTAAGGTTTCAAGATTTACATAAGCAGCGACAGACAATAATCCATAACTGAGTCCTAGACAAATACTATCCCTAAACCCTAACAGGGATCTGCAACCTTCGACGCTCCAGCTGCTGTGAAACTACAACTCCCAGCATGTACACTTACTCGGCTGTTCTTGTAACTCCCATAGAAGTGAAAGGAGCATTTTGGGAGTTGTAGTGTCAGAACAGCTAGAGCGCCGGAGGCTGCCGATCCCTGCCCTAAACCAAAGGCAACATTTTATAATGTGCTTCTTAATATTCTCTAGGTCCTATGTTATGGCAAGTGCTACGTCATCCAGCCGAAACACAATGCATTAGCCGCAGCACTGGTTTATCTCTGGAGACCCGTCAGTCATGCAGTGCCCGGCTCCGATGCCTGCAAAGACTGTGCTACAGAATGACAATTCTTTGATCTTTATGATAATGGAGGCTCAGGGGAAATACTTAATGGACTCCTGCTGAATAGGCATGGAATGGATGGAGGATTTATTATACGCAGTATAGATGGCACGGCTGTCAGGGGCCCAAGCAAATAAGGGGCTCAAACTCACTTGCGAGTGGCCACCCACCTGCTACTCACCTGTCACTACATGGAAGCTGCAAAGATGCAGTTATAAAATGACAAGCCCCTTTAATAATAGGTAACAATAACTAAGATCTGGTTCCCAACATGCTGCCATTCCAGTTTGTTTTCTGTTTTCCCTCCCCCATAGACCGCCTAAATGGGGCCGCAAAAAGATGAAATTATTCCCATTCATATAAAAATCAGTGTCACTGTGTGAATGGGTAACAACCACCACCCTCAGTTACCTACCAAATTTACACAGTATGGTACAAGATGGAGATTGATGGGAGTAATAGGAAATTCAGGACCATGAATATTGCCCATATGGGGCGCAGATATTTCTGATGGCAGCCCTGGTTACACAAATTGTATTTTTATTCTTGTTTTCTATTATTGTTATAATTATTACTGCTACTATTATATATAAATAAATAATAAATATTTGTAAATAGAATTTTAGTCTATGGCGGACCCACGACCATGATCAAAACATGACTGCAAGTCTCCTACAAATAACGTGTAAGCGTACTTTCACACTAGCAGCAAGGAACAGGCGGGTGAACAGCCTGTCGAATCCGTGCTGCCGTTAGTGAACGCGTGCCCCCAGACTACTGTTTCGGCCCTATTGACTATAATGGGGGCGGGCCAGAGTTCCGGCTGCAGCATGGCAAACATGCCGAGAGGCAGCCAGAATAAAACTACGAGCCTAAATTCCCAGAAAATCCAACTGATCACTTGAAATTTTGGCCATGTGACAATGCGACTTGAAATCACCTGTGTGACTTAAAGAGGATCTGTCCGCTCTCCTAACATGTCGGTATTAGTAACTGCTTGCATCTAACCTTTGGCTTCATGTTGTGCCGTTCCTGTATTATTCCAGCTAGAAGTCATGAATGAATTACTGGCAGTTTGCAGTGAAGGTCCAGATGGCACCGGGGGGGATGTCCCCGCACAGCCCAACACTATCCAATTAGTGCTGCCAGTGTCAGACTTTGAAGGGACACCCCCCAACTAGTAACACCCATCTGGACCTTTATTGAAAACTGTTAAGTAATTTATTCATAACTTCTAGTCTAGCAGGAATAATAAAGGAATGGCACATCATAGAGTCATAAGAATAGATGCTCCAGAACTGTTATTACACGGGGAATGTAAGCAGTGATTTATGATGCAGTCAGTTCCTATCTGTTCATGGGTTTATTGTACTGTACTCACATGGGTGGTGATGTGAATGCAGTAAAACAGACTTGCGATCAGCTTTTAACTGACCGCAAAAGAAAGCTGTAGCATGCAGTCAGGGGAGCCGCAGTCAGTCCGGGAAATTCAGCCGGCACACAGTCCATGTTTTCAGGCCCTAACACGATAGTACGATTCAGCCCATAAAGTTTCGGGGTGTCCCTTTAAATCTCACATCAATCCAAGTTTTCCACTTGCGAAACTGAAGGCAATTTACAAGACACAACAAACTGTACTAAATCCTTCAGCTATTTTTGCATCTTCTATATTCCCACGAAGCCAACAATTCATACGGACAAAACACTAAAAGCGGCTAGACCCATTCACTCTGACAGAGAAATGTGGGACTGCAATGAAGGTGGGGGGGGGGGGGTCCAGTTATAGATGAGGCTCAGACAGGTAGACTGCTCTTTAGTCGCATACTTATTCATGAGCTGGGACGCCATTTCCCTGAAGTGTTTTAGAAGACTGATGGATTGCAGCAGCCATTTCTCACATTCTCCGCTCCTAATGTTGTGGTCAGATCCATTGATTGTCTCTTTAGCAGTTCAGCAATGAAAAAGTAAGGTCAAGGCAATGAAGGCCGGCCGTACCTGCATGGAGGGGACATGGATACTGCATAGTGCTTTCTCTGAACGAGGCGGCCCAACAAAGATGAAGCATTATAGCAATTGATGCATTCCTCTTAAGAAAGTGTGAGGACTACAAGGGCTCATGCACATGACCTTATGTATTTTGCAGTCCGCAAAAAACACGGATGACATCCGTATGCATTCTGTATTTTGCAGAACGGAACATCTGGCCCCTAATAGAACAGTCCTATCCTTGTCCGTAATGCGGACAATAATAGGACATGTTCTATTTTTATGCGGAACAGAAATACGGACATACAGAAACGGAATGCACACAGAGTAACTTCCGTTTTTTTTTGCGG
Organism: Bufotes viridis; assembly: GCA_033119425.1. Classification (NCBI taxonomy): domain Eukaryota; kingdom Metazoa; phylum Chordata; class Amphibia; order Anura; family Bufonidae; genus Bufotes; species Bufotes viridis. Next base: position 134,442,574 of record CM065595.1, on the reverse strand, counting down.
ACCCATTGAAGTGAATGGTTCCGCATACGGGCCGCAAAAAAAACGGAATGGACACGGAAAGAAAATATGTTCGTGTGCATGAGCCCTAAGTCTGGAGCAGAGTCAGTAGAGGGGAAACATCCTACCAATATATGGTGCCCATGGTGCCAGCCAAAACTGCTGTATTCTCCACCACAAAAATTAATCCTAGATGAGAACGCCCCCATAATGTAGCATGCAGCGCAGGGTGTGCCTTATGTCGGATGTTGCCTTGTGCACTAGCTCATGGTGGCTGGGACTTAGCTAAAGGTTCATGGGCCCTGGTGCAAGAGTTCAGCTTGGGCCCCCCTTCCCTCAGTACTTTGTGGCCAGGGGCAGGGAAGCACATAGCCTTCATGCTGCCCAAGGCAAAAATTGAAACGGCACGCCCCCCCATGCTAAATTCTTGACCTAACCCCTTCCCTCCAGCCAGAGGCGTAACTATACCAGCATGCACTTTCTACAATACCAGTGTCTTCTTATATGGCACAAGGGTCTCTAGGCCCCTCAGGCTCCTGCACCTCCTATAGCTAAGCCGTTGCATGGTGTAGTCATATGGTTGTCAAATAACCATACCACACAGTGTATAATAAGCACCATACAGTATGGTGCCAATAAACAGTGTAACAATATGGCCGAACAACACTTTAAGGCCTCATACACATGGCCATAAGTGTTTTACAGTCCACAAATCGCGGATGCGCAAAACAAGGATCCCGGCCGAGTGCATGCTGCCTTATCTTTTTTAACCTCTGTAGAAACTTCCTATCCTTGCACGCAAAACGGAAGGAATGGGAAGGAATAATGCAAGTCACCCGTACATATTAAATGGTAAAACACTCGGTAACACTGACATGGAAAAGGATCTAGGAATTTTAATAAACAGCAAATTAAGCTGCAAAAACCAGTGTCAGGCAGCTGCTGCCAAGGCCAATAAGATAATGGGTTGCATCAAAAGGGGCATAGATGCCCGTGATGAGAACATAGTCCTACCACTTTACAAATCACTAGTCAGACCACACATGGAGTACTGTGTACAGTTCTGGGCTCCTGTGAACAAGACAGACATAACAGAGCTGGAGAGGGTTCAGAGGAGGGCAACTAAAGTAATAACTGGAATGGGGCAACTACAGTACCCTGAAAGATTATCAAAATTAGGGTTATTCACGTTAGAAAAAAGACGACTGAGGGGAGATCTAATAACTATGTATAAATATATCAGGGGTCAGTACAGAGATCTCTCCCATCATCTATTTATTCCCAGGACTGTGACTGTGACGAGGGACATCCTCTGCATCTGGAGAAAAGAAGGTTTGTACACAAACATAGAAAAGGATTCTTCACTGTAAGAGCAGTGAGACTATGGAACTCTCTGCCTGAGGAGGTGGTGATGGTGAGTACAATAAAGGAATTCAAGAGGGGACTGGATGTATTTCTGGAGTGTAATAATATTACAGGCTATAGCTACTAGAGAGGGGTCGTTGATCCAGGGAGTTGTTCTGGTTGCCTGATTGGAGTCGGGAAGGAATTTTTTTCCCCTTAAGTGAGGAAAATTGGCTCTACCTCACAGGGGTTTTTTGCCTTCCTCTGGATCATCTTGTAGGAAACCGGCCGAACTGGACGGACAAATGTCTTTTTTCGGTCTTATATACTATGTTCTCTCTTTTTTGCAGAGCCACAGAACGGATATGTTCTGCTGTCCACATCTTTTGTGTCCTTGTTAAAAATGAAGGAGTTCATGGCTGTGTGCATGAGCCCTTATAGAGCTGCCTAAAAAACTATGCTATACAGTGTAAAATAATAGCGTGCACACACAATAGCAGTGCCACACAATACCACCATACAGTGCTCAAGTAATGCCAACATACACTGAACATAAAGTCTAAATAATAAAAAAGTAATTATTAAAAGTAATTATGATGATGATTTACACAGGTCACACACCCCGGGGCAGTCCCTGACAGCACATGGTGGAACATTGTATAATTCCATGTGCTCTCAATGGGGAGAGGGGAATAATCACATGGCAGCAGCTTATGTCCTGTGTAAACAGGAGCAACAGGATCCAGCAAGTTGAAATCCAACATGGCATCTGCCACTATGTGCATTAGTTAGTGGGCCGTCACCATCACAAGCAGCAGACTTTCATTTAATGAGTAGGTGCCCCTTTAGGTCTCTTGCATGCGGCTGTTCCGTGCATTGGGGACGACAATTTGCAGTCTCCAATGTACGGGCACCATCCGTGCGGCTGCCGCAACGGTTCCAGACCCATTCAACTTGAATGGGTCTGTGATCTGTCTGCACCGAAAAAAAATAGAACAAGTGAATGGGTCTGCATCCGTGATTCGGGGAGCACACGGCCAGTGCCCACATATTGCGAACGGGCTATTTGCGGCCTTAATTTTTTGTCTTATTTAGGCCTCCAGTAGCAGTACAATCCGGTGTCATTATATCCCTGACTTCTTCTGACCCAGTCTACACAGCAAAGTGAGACTTAGAAAAAGAAGCTCATAGTGTCTGCTGTAGTGGACAGTGTGAAAACTGGAATATTTCATGACTCTGTATGAACAGGTACAGTATATATGTGTATTATTGGTATGCGTGTTCATAATGTATATATATAAGTATAAGTGTTTGATAGTATGTGTTTGTATTACATTATGACCAGGGAAGGAATCTAACTAATTTGGTATGCATCTACTTAGAATCTAAATATTAACGGGTGTGTCTGGGTGATTAATATCGACAACCTATACTTAGGATAGATCATCAATATCTGATCACTGGGAGTGAGACAACTGGCACCTCCATTGACCAGTTTTTTAGGAGGCCCCAGTGCACCTGTGAGCGCCGAAGCCTCCTTTTAAAGAGAGTCTTACAGTACCTTTGTCCATGTAAAATTGCTGACAGCACTAGTTAGGGGCTGCCAAATTCTGCTCTTGCAAGTGCACTGGAGGCGGAGCTTCACTGTGAAGTGCTCTCTGCACCGAGCTGATTCACAGCCCCTCCCCACTAATCTGAGTGACAGCTGTAGCATCCAACCCAGGAAACCAATACAGCAGAGGGGAGGGGCTGTGAAACAGCTCAGTGCAGACAGCACTTCACAGTGAAGCTCCGCCTCCAGCGCACTTGCAAGAGCAATACAAGTTTTTCCAATGACAACCAGCAGAATTGTGAATGTAGCTCTGAAGTAAAATACAGGCTTGGGGGTCAACACCCAATAAGTAAAGAAATGCGTTTACAAATACGTAGATTAGATTGAGATACAAGCTGTAACGGTGGACGTACCCCATGTCGCATTTTTGCAGTTTATTTCACTGTCCCCAGTTTACGATTAAAAAACAAGTCTGTCTGCTCTGAAATCTAATTTCTGACATCGTCTGTGAGCTCTGTCTGAAGAACAGCTGACACATGTCCATTCTGCTTGCTTTTTCCCTTCCTTAATACTACAACATTTCTCAAAGTCAATCCGACAAGTAGAGTGAAATGTGTCCGGTTTAGTCACTGATGCCTTACGGCACAATGGTAATGTTTGTCTGCTTGGCGCAGTCATCCAAGTGCATGTATCCAGCCAAAAACTGCCTTTTAAGACTGAAATGTGTATGTGCTCTCTGGCTTATGTCCCTGAACCAATAATGAAGAGCCGATGACCTCTCTTACCAATAAGGGATATATGGGAGGTCTGATGATGGCCCCACAGACACTCTCCTTATGCCACAATATACACATACAATATCTCATAGAACAACCTATAATGTAGACCAGGGATGCTCAACCTGCAGCCCTCTATCTGTTGTAAAACTACAACTCCCAACATGCCCTGCTGTAAGCCCATAGCTATAGGCTGTCCGGGCAGGTTGGGCATCGCTGATATAGACCATTACTTAATCCCTTTGTGCCTCCAGCAAAATGAGAACCTTTCCAGTGCTGGACACCACTGGCTGAGATGTATCTCCTCGAAAACAAAAGGATCGGGCATGTTGAAATCCAACTACGTGAATCTTCTTTCCCCTGAATCTACTGTTGAGGGAGAGCTAGGAGGCCCCATACATATTAGATGATCGGCTGAGCCCACCAAAAAGAGTCAGCTATGCTGCACATTAATGTGAGTTAGGATTAAAGGGGTTTTCCAAGATTTTATTACTGATGACCTATCCTCAGGATAGGTTATCAGTATCGGATCGGTGGGAGTACTTCTCTCAGCTTTTCCTAGACCAGTGATGACATGTTCATTTGTCACGTGGCCTAGGCTCAGCTCCCCGCCATTGAAGTGAATGGGGCTGAGCTGCGATACCAAGCACAGCTTCTATACAATGTACGGCGGTGTGCCTGGTAAACTGCGAGAAGGCTGTGGCAGACACAGGAACGCCGGTGCCTTCTCAAACATCAGTATTTAATAGAGAAAACCCTTTTAAAGCGGAACTAGGACGGGATGTTTTCAGATCTTATGCTTTCTAAAAACCTATGGGTTAAATTTGGTCAAGTTTCTTTTACATACAGACATATATACAAACATATTTTTAACTTTGGTTATCAATAAAAACTACATTTTAATAGTTTATTTATGGTGAAATTTGCACTCATTTTCGTGGTTCATCTATATATACAATGGAACATATTGGAATGGGATACCTTTGGCCCACAATTCATCCATACAGGACACAGGAATTATCATAGTTAATCTTGTGATTTATAGATTAAAGGGCATCTGTCAGCAGATTTGTACCTATGACACCGGCTGACCTGTTACATGTGCGCTTGGAAGCTGAAGGCATCTGTGTTGGTCCCATGTTCATATGTGCCCGCATTGCTGACAAAAAAGATTTTTTATTATATGCAAATGAGCCTCTAGGAGCAACTGGGGCGTTACCTATACACCTAGAGGCTCTGCTCTCTCTGCAACTGCCGCGCCCTCTGCACTGTGACAGGGCCAGGTGTGATGATGTTTACAATACCCGGCCCTGCTACCCTGATCCCGCACCAATCTCTGGACCTTCACGTCTAGGAAATAATGTATCATCATTGACATATTATGCAATCACTGGCTGCAGCAGGCACTACTGAGGTCACCGCCAGAGACTGGCTAAAGCAGTCTCATGTCTGTGTCAAAACTTCAAACTACATAAAGTTGGAGGGGACCCAGGAAGCAGCAGCATAGGAGGATCAGTAAGGCGACTATTAGTCAGGTTGTTTTTTTTATTTTTTTTTACTACTTTAGATTATTCTGGGCTTATATTCAAAACTTGTATGGAGCTGCACATCCCCTTTTAAAGTTTCAGGTGCGCTTTATGAAGAAGTTTAGACAAAACATAAGCAATTCCAAAGACGAAACAGGCTGCCATGATATTATGTGATAGGGCCGTTCATACACACATCTGTTACGCACGTTTTCGGGCTTTTAGCTGAACATCTGTGTAAACACCATTTATAATGCCGCCAATATCAGATGCTTCTGCTTGGTAAACATATTTTGCCTTGTAGAATACCTCAACTGGAACAGTCGGCCGCCCCAAAAGTTGACCTCTCTAACTTCCTGAAACCTTTATGAAAATGTTAAATAAAATGTCCTAGATGTAGAACAGAGATAACATCTGATGTTAGCACAGTGTGTATTACGGTACTGAAGAATTAGGTTTGTGCTCACAGTCACTTCCTACAAAAGTGAGAAATTTTAGAACTTTAAAACTGCACATAAAATGTGCTTGAGCCCAGCGTCCCATGACAACACTTCTTTGATTCTTTTCCGGAAGCTCAGCATTTAAGTGAACATTGACTTTGCATCCTCAATAGAAACAGAAAAAAAAAATAGTTTCATATCAAAACACTGCTCTCCTGCTGGGTCCTAACTAGAGTGAGCACTTGTGGCCCTTGATATCTTGTAGCAAGTTTCCTGAATGTATCTGTAGGGAAAGTGCATGTCTGCCCAAGCAAAGCAAACCAAATAGTGAAAGAGGCAGGTACCCTTTAATTCTCTGTTGATAGGTGGAGAACCTCCACCTATCAACACCTTGCCTGATGTTATGGACAAATTAAATTTTTAAAAGGGTTTTCCGAGAATTTGATATTTATGACCTATCCCTGGGATAAGTCATTAACATCTGATCTTGGGGGTCCGACTCCCTGCACCGATCATCTGTTTGAAAAGGCCAAGATGCTCCGGTGAGCGCCGCGTCCTCTTCCTAGGACTGTGAGGTCACATTCATCAATCATGTGGCCTGGGTGCAGCTCAGGACCTTTCAAGTGAATGAGGCTGGGTTGCAACCAAGCACAGCCACTAGAGCAGGTAAGCTTCGAGGAGGACGTGGCACTCACAGGAGACTCGCAGCCTCCTAAACAGCCAATTGTTGGGTGTCCCAGCTGTCGGACTCCCGATGATCTGATGGTGATGACCTATCTTGAGGATAGGTCATCAATATCAGAATCTCAAAAAAAAAAAAGTAATATACCTTAATAAGTGTTGGAACTCTTTTCCTAAAACAAAGCTCCAAATTCCCCGCAAAGACATAGAATCACATGATAACATTCCATAAACAGTTTATAGATGGAGCTAAATAATAATCCAGTCTGTAGTCATCTCCTAAGCTCCCTCTAGTGGTGGCTGCTGACAGTCAGCATTTTATTTCATCTGTGAAAAGTGTTTGAAGGGAGCATGGTGCTGACCATGCTATACATTTCATAGGGGCTGTGCTTGGTATAGCAGCTTTGCCCCGTTCAGGGAATTCAGAAAATAAAGCTCCAGCCTTTTAAAGATATATTAAAAACTAAAGCAGCCTGAAATAGGGGCCCATTTAGTACCAAAACATATGGGGCTTCCCAAAAATGAGCAGCACAACTATCCTTTTTCAGTCTCCATTATTATATATTTCATTGTATCCATGTATAGATATTTATTAAAAATCCATAGGAAGAGAATTTATTAAAATGGGTTGTCCTACGAATAATATTCCACAGTTTTCAAACCAGCACCTGGATCCGAAAAATGTTGCAATCTCATGTAATTGAAAATGTATTATGGCTACGGAGTTATTTAATGAAATCTAATCTATCTGTATAGCGCCACCTGCTGTTTGCTCTTTTTCTAATTTCTTTGTCCTGCTCACTGAAATGGAAGAACATGCTCAGGTCTTTCCTTCTACTGCCACGAGCTGCAGCAGAAAGGGCATATCCCAGAGAAAGGATTTCCCCCTGAGAAAGGACATGCCCCCTGAGAAAGGACATGCCCCCTGAGCTGCCAGCTTGAAATAAATCTAGCAGAACAATTGGAGCAATGAATGGGGAGATCTGTGGATCTATGTAAAGTACAAGGCTGGTTCTAGCATTGTCAGAAATAGTTTGTCATATGCTAGATTATGTATGATTTTCATTTTTTTACATGAATCATGGGATAACCCCTTTAAGAATCCCTAAATTTGCAGAAATACACTTACGTGTTCAGGCAGGTATTTTTGTTTCGCAATGTTAAGAAAGTCATATTTGAGTTCATGTGGTTACAAGTTATACACTTGACTGAGCATTAGTTACATTGTAACTCGATCTAAAACATCATTATACTGATGAAGCATCTGGACCTGCTGTCCCAATGAAACACATTGGATCCAGCTGCTCTACTTACCTGGCAGATCTGGCGCTGGTTGTCCATTTCTCCCGGGCCAGGATCTGTTCACCCAATTCCAGTGGTGGCCATTGCAGCCAATTGCTGGCCTCTTCGATGCACCACTGAGGCCAGTAGTTGGCTGCAGCGGCCATGTGTTCATGACATCACCTGCTGAAACCAGGTAAACAGATCCCAGCCAAGAGAACCAAAGCGACAGCACAGGATCTACCAGGTCAATAATGATCATTTCCTTATTGCAGGCGGATCCCCTGTGTCATCCGATTTCCTTCTCAAACTGGACAACCCCTTTAAAAAGTTTTTTTTTACAAGATTCCGATATTTACGGCCTGTCCTTAGGCCCCATTCACACGTCCGCAAATGGGTCCGCATCTGTTCCGCAATTCTGCGGAACAGGTGCGAACCCATTCATTCTCAATTGGGCCGGACGTGAAGTGGAGAGCACACTATGTGCTCTCCGCATCCGCATTTGCAGAGCGCGGCCCCGAACTTCCGGTCTACGGCTCCGCAAAAGATAGAACATGTCCTATTCTTGTCCGCAGCTTGCGGACAAGAATAGGCATTTCTATGGGGGGTGCTGGCTGGGTGTGTTACGGATCCGCAACACACCACGGACGTGTGAATTAGGATAGGTCATCAGTATGAAATCAGTTGGGTTCCACCTCCTGGCACTCCTGCTGATCAGCTGTTTAAAGAGGCTATGCTGCTCCGATGAGTGCTGCAGCCTCTTACAAGGCCAGTGATGTCACGCTGATCAGTTCTGTGGCCTAGACCAGTGTTTCCCAACCAGTGTGCCTCCAGATGTTGCAAAACTACAACTCCCAGCATACCTGGACAGCCTTTGGCTGTTCAGGCATGCTGGGAGTTGTAGTTTTGCAACAGCTGGAGGCACACTGGTTGGGAAACACTGGCCTAGACACAGCTCAGTCCCATTCAAGTCACTGGGTCTGAGCTGCAATACCAAGCACAGCTGCCATGCAATGGACGGAACTGTGCTAGGTAAGGTGCTCCTCAAACAGCTGATCGGCAAGGGTCCTGGGTGTAAGACCCCATCAATCCTGAGGATAGGTGATCAATATCAGAAAATCTCTTTAAAGAGCTCACAAAATACCGCCATATAGTTCCCACACAATATTGAAACTTAATTCAAAATAATACCAGTATACACAACACAGTAATATTGGATGACTTAAGGGCTCGTTCACACAAACGTTTTTTGCTTTCCGTATACAGGCCGTTTTTTGCGTTCCGTATACTGTCCGTATATGGAACCATTCATTTCAATAGGTCTGCAAAAGAAACGGAATGTACTCCATATGAATTCCGTTTCCGTATTTCGTTTTTCCGTTCTGCAACAGTTTGAGTCAGGTCCTATTATTGTCCGCAAATCACGTTCAGTGGCTCCATTCAAGTCAATGGGTCCGTATAAAAAACGGAATGCGTACGGAACACATGTCCGGATGTCATCCGTTTTTTGCGGATACATGTTGTAGAAATGCTATGCCCAGCCCATTTTGCACATGTGTTTGGTGTTTGCAAGGATTACAAAGTTCCTGTTTTTGCGGAAAAACGGAACGGAAACGGAAACAGAAACACAACGGATCCAAAAACGAAAAAACGGACCGCAAGTTTGGTCTTCAGGAATCGCCTAAAACCACACCTGCCCTCAGGAATGGTAAATGGTCATTTAACACTTGCCAGTCTTGTTTTGCAGGCATTGAATACAGGGGCAGATCTATCATAATACCGTATATATGAAAATTATTTTTAAAATAGCTTATATCAGCCAAGATTTTTGTATTTCACTACTCCAGCTTGGAATCTAAAATCAATCAAGCGTAACAGAAGTGGATTTTTTATGTAATGCTTTGTATGAGTGGTAGATGGGCTCTTCATTGTCTTCAGTATATAACAGCCAAGCCGATCATCAGTGAATGGATGCAAATTGTGCCATTCATCCTTCTGCTTATTATGTGCTAGTATGTAATCACTGCTCCGTTCTCACCGGGATTATCCAATACTGGGTTTTTATGAGCCGGGACAAAGAACTTATTTGTGTAGTTCTCAACCAAAATAACAGAAACTTCATTCATTCATTTATTCATTCATCAAATGATACAGAATGGTTTAATACGTTCACATCCATGCAGATGCAATATACATCCATATACAGATAGATTTATAAGGTCCTGATTTGTGATTTTTGCAATGTGTCAATCTCAATCTAGAGTAATAAGGACTTCCATCCATAAAAATAAAAATTTGCGATTACCTTCACTTCAATTTACCTTTATTTTTGAGTTGAGGAATAGAAGTCATAGACATTCTAAGTAACACAGTTGGAGTGCATTCACATGAACGTGTGATGCCTATGCCCATTTTGCGGATCGCAAAGTGCAGATCTGCAGATAACAGGCACTGGCCGCGTGCACCTCGCATCTGGGTGCTGACCCATTGGGGGGTCACTTTTCACGCTCTTATGTTTTTTTTACAGTGCAATTAGACCAGTGTAGTGGATTAGCCAGTCATTATTTTGCATAGTATTTATAAAGCCGCTTTCAGATGAGCGTGAGTCACGCTCCGGACTCGCAGCACAGCTCCCGTCCTGAACTTTAACTAGCATTATATTGCTTTATGATGCTATGTAGCCCTTAGAAGTCTGGCAGCATTATGTCAGTGTTATCCAATACATTCCAGAACTGTAAGGGTTACATAGCATCATTAATCAATATAATGCTATGCGACCCTGGCAGTGCTGGAAGTTCAGGACGGGAGCTGCGCTGCGAGTCTGGAGCGTGACACTCGTCGACTGAAAGCGGCCTGAAGACTGGCACAGCAGGTGATAAATTAAACAATGCATCTTTGTATTCATCAGGGTGAGTTGAATCATGGGCAATTAGACTACTCGTTGGTCGGCTCACGATTTAGCTGCAAAAGTGCAGCGAAAAAGTTACATATTATATTTAAAAAGTTGCAGCCATATACATACAGTATGTTTATGTAAAGGTGCACATCTACCCGCTGATGCGACCAACTTTAACAAAATTATCGCACAGCCCAACACAAACAGACAGACGGAACTACGGCACCCCTGGAGTGGAGTAAAAATGAAACTGTTTTTGTCTAATTCATGCAAAAATGGTGTACCTACATAAATAGGCTGAAAAAAAATGCACAAAAAAAGCACCAGAATTAGTTTGAAACTGAAAATTGTAAAATGAGGAGCAACTGCCTTCAAAACAGGTGCATTTCCATTAGCAAATGCACCTAAAAATATTAAACTGTCTAAAATAGGAAAAATTTTACTAAAATAGGCGCAAAACCGTATAATAAATTACCTTCATTGACGTCAATAGGTCCTCAATCCACAAGATGTGGTGAATGATAGGGCATGTTATATGTTTTGCGGCGCGGAAGCATAGACCCGGAAGCATATGGAAGGGCTTCTGTGTCAGTGCCTCCTCACCACGAAAGATTGGACATGACCTATTTTTCGCTACATCTTGCAGATCGCGGACTCATTGAAGTCAATTGGTCCGAACCGCAATGCAGGGTACACAGGGCTAGTGCATGGCCGATGCAAGGATTTTTGCCGCCCTAGGCAAAAAAAAAGTTTGCCCCCCCATGTGACATCACAATGCCCCACCCATATGATCTGCCATATTAACTAACGCCAGTGCCGCTGTGTTTACATTAAAAAGCCTGCAGGGACAGGCTATAAAGACCAGAGCCACTACATTAAGCTGCAGTGGTTCTGGGGACTATAGTGTCCCTTTAATGTGAGGTAAATTAGAGACTAGTGCCACGAATAATATACTAGATTGCCTCCTTACACCCAGATGAGGATGATGATGGCTCTGGCTGCAGTCTGGCTTCACTGGTCTGGTGTAGAACAGGCTCTCTGGAGGCTCTCTGTAACTGCAAAAATCAATGTTCTGGGAGAACGGGAAGCAGCTCCATTTTTTGGGACACTTTACACAGCTCCAGGTCTGGGCCCCAGGGCCTGACAGTGAATATGCCCATAAGGCCCACCCAAAAGTCCACCTACATGTTCCACCCACGAGTTTGTTCACAGCGGGTGAAGTGTGTAGGGGATGTGTTATGCGTTTCTGTAGAGAATCTAATGTGTGTGCTTATGGAATGTAGTGTATAGGGATAGCAGTGTGTGTAAGGGACGCAGTGTGCATTTCCCCCCCTCCCTCCCTTGTCACTCTCTTTCTCACCATCCCACCCTCCCTTGTCACTCTCTTTCTCACCATCCCACCCTCCCTTGTCACTCTCTTTCTCACCCCACCCTCCCTTGTCACTCTCTTTCTCACCCCCCCCCTCCCTTGTCACTCTCTTTCTCACCCCCACCCTCCCTTGTCCCTCTCTTTCTCACCCCCCCCACCCTCCCTTGTCACTCTCTTTCTAACCCCCCCCCACCCTCCCTTGTCACTCTCTTTCTAACCCCCCACCCTCCCTTGTCACTCTCTTTCTAACCCCCCACCCTCCCTTGTCACTCTCTTTCTAACCCCCCACCCTCCCTTGTCACTCTCTTTCTAACCCCCCACCCTCCCTTGTCACTCTCTTTCTCACCCCCCACCCTCCCTTGTCACTCTCTTTCTCACCCCCCACCCTCCCTTGTCACTCTCTTTCTCACCCCCCACCCTCCCTTGTCACTCTCTTTCTCACCCCCACCCTCCCTTGTCACTCTCTTTCTCAATCCCTTGTCACTCTTTCTCACCCCCAACCCTCCCTTGTCACTCTCTTTCTCACCCCCCAACCCTCCCTTGTCACTCTCTTTCTCACCCCCAACCCTCCCTTGTCACTCTTTCTCACCCCCCACCCTCCCTTGTCACTCTCTTTCTCACCCCCAACCCTCCCTTGTCACTCTCTTTCTCATCCCCCCACCCTTGTCACTCTCTTTCTCACCCCTACCCTCCCTTGTCACTCTCTTTCTCACCCCCTACCCTCCCTTGTCACTCTCTTTCTCACCCCCACCCTCCCTTGTCACTCTCTTTCTAACCCCCCACCCTCCCTTGTCACTCTCTTTCTAACCCCCCACCCTCCCTGGTCACTCTCTTTCTAACCCCCCACCCTCCCTTGTCACTCTCTCTCACCCCCACCCTCCCTTGTCACTCTCTTTCTCACCCTCCCATGTCCCATGTCACACTCTCTCACCCCCACCCTCCCACGTCACTCTCTTTCTCACCCCCCACCCTCCCACGTCACTCTCTTTCTCACCCCACCCTCCCACGTCACTCTCTTTCTCACCCCCCACCCTCCCTTGTCACTCTCTTTCTCACCCCCCACCCTCCCTTGTCACTATCTTTCTCACCCCCACACTCCCTTGTCACTCTCTTTCTCACCCCCCACCCTCTCTTTCTCACCCCCCACCCTCCCTTGTCACTCTCTTTCTCACCCCTCCCCACCCTCCTTTGTCACCCTCTTTCTCACCATCCCACCCTCCCTTGTCACTCTCTTTCTCACCCTCCCCACCCTCCCTTGTTACTCTCTTTCTCCCCCTTTAGTGTAGCGTGGCCGAGCCCTGTCTAGTCTGTGGGTACAGGAGCATTTGTTTCCTGTAACCAGCCGGACTGACAGGAAGTGCACACTAAGTGAGCACTTCCCGTCAGTCCGGTGGGGAACAGGAAACAAAAGCTCCTGTACCCGCGGACCTGGACAGAGCTTGGCCACGCTACACCAGAGGGACTGTCAAGAGGGAGCGCTGAGCGCTTCCCTCCTGTCAGTCCCTCCTTTCATGCTGTGCCCGGGCGGTGCGCCCTCATGGACGTGCCAGTCCGAGCAGTGCTGCAGCCGCCTAAGGCTCTATATAGAGCGCTCGGGCGGCTGCAGCATGAGGGGGGGTCGGGGCTCCTGGCTGTTCCCTTCCCAAGGGCCCTGGGCTAGTGCTCCTGGTTTGAGGATCCGTGGTTTGCGGTCAGCAAAATGGACACCCCCGTCCCACGTTTGTGTGAATACCGCCTTATACCACTGACATCAGACACTCTTTAACACCAGGGTTGTTTCCCAGGAAAAAGGGTATATGCACACAGTGAAAAAATTCTGTCACACAGTCCTATAGTACTAGAGAAGTAGATGAGGCTTCCAAAATCTCATTCATCTGACTATATGGTTTCTGTGCCCATGCTGAGGATCGCAAGTAGCGGTCTACAATGCATGGGCATCGGTCATTTGAATCCCACATTGCGGTGCGGACCCATTGACTTGAATGGGTCCGCGAAATACGGCAAAAGATGGGACATCTTTTGAGGTGAGGAAGCATGGACCCGAAAGCTGAGTGTTTTCATGGGCTTCCGATCCGTGCCTCCGCTCTACCAAAGATAGGACAAGTCCCATCTTTTGATGTATTTTGCAGATCGCGGACCCATTCCAGTCTATGCGGTCCACAATACGGGCACCATGGCCATACAATCGTGTGAATGAGCCCATACATGGAGCATTGAAATCCAAATCATGTCAACTGCTTGTGCAGACTTCCAGTGCAGATCTCACCCTTTGCAATGCAGGGCAAATCTACATCAACATCCACAGCCATATCAGCAAGATTGGGGTGCAGATTTGGTGCAAAAATGCAGTTTCTGGTGTTGGGGTCCTGGGTTCAAATCCAAGCAAGGGTACAAATAATCAAATTATTAGTAAGTAATGAAAGGGGTTGTCCAGGGTTTTTTAAGTGATGGCCTATTCTCAAGATAGCTCCCAGCACTTCAGTGTTGCTGGTGCTGTGTAGTTACGGCAGTTCTGTCGACAGAGCTACACAGACCAACTCATAGGTGGGGGTGCGTGGTGTCAGACCCCCGCCAATCAGCTAGCACTGGCCAATCCTGAGGATGAGCCATCATTTAAAAACCCCAAGCCAATATCTTTAAGGCTGATCAGGTAATTGCCGGTCATATACTGGACCAAATGATTAACATCACAGAGCGGGACATTTCAGACATTTATTTAAAGAAGCGGTTTGCATTCAGTTGCAGAGGAGATTTTCTAGCAATGTCTTGCTCGTGAGAAACAGTGAAAGGTAACCGTATCTTATCCCGCATGCTGAAGAAAACCATTAGCCTTTCATCTTCGTATCATTAAGATCAGTCTAAAAGGTTTTGCCACGTTACAGTCTGTTTCATCTCGGCTAGGTTACTGTTTATCGGCTGACAGAAAAGCGAATGGTCATCTGAAATGAGAATGTACTTGTCTCAATGGGTTATTCAAAGTCACGTCTAGCGTCTTTCTCCAACATGTCTTAAAGAAAAGAGATCAAAATGGAGAAATCTGTCTGAGGACTGACAAATGGTATACAATTACAGAGCAAAAAAACTGTGAGAGAAAGCCACCAAGGCTAGAAGACGACTGAGCGGGGGAGATCACATTATAAGCCAGCAAAGTAATAGACAAGTCAAGGTTGAACGTGATGGACATGTCTTTTTTCAACCTATGTAACTACAGTACCAGAAAATGAAAAAAGAACACCTGGAGAACAATGTGATTAAGCGGAGATTGACGAAGTATCAACTGCTAGTGGTGTTTGGCAATGATTAGCGTTGAGCGAGCATGCTCTGCTGAACACCGGTTCGGCTCGAGCATCGTGATGCTCAGCACTTGGCGGTGTTCGGCCGAACACCCCGTATGCTCGAGTGCGCTCGAGTCTCCTTCCCTACTAGATATCTCAGGTTGTCAACTCTCTGTCCAAGCAGCAAAGCATCTAAATAACCTTATCTGAATAACATTCTGAAGAAAAAGTACATCTTAGCCTTTTTACATAATGTCTATTTTTATGGCCCATGCTGGTATAACCTGGCTATCTCCTGTATATAATTATATATTTACGGCTGGTATAAGTTATATATCTCCTTGTATACGACCTGGGACTCCAAGCATCCAGACATAGTCCCCATGCTGTTCCCGAACCACTTCAGTGGCGTTTCCATCAATTTCTGTCCTTTTTCTGTGAACCAGACACCCTCCCCTCTTCAGAACAGGGGGTGTCTGGTTTAATGCTCTGGTTCTCCCATTGACTTCCATTGTACTTGGGTGCTCTGTAGAGCATCCGAGCATCCCGATGTGTTCAGCCCGAGCACCCGACCACTTTGGTGCTCGATCAATACCATCAATGATCACACACCAGAGTGGTGCCCCCTTTATTTTGGGTTCTGCAGTAGGGTATATG
The DNA here is from genome assembly GCA_033119425.1 of Bufotes viridis. NCBI lineage: Eukaryota > Metazoa > Chordata > Amphibia > Anura > Bufonidae > Bufotes > Bufotes viridis. Next base: position 134,426,780 of record CM065595.1, on the reverse strand, counting down.
TTGAGGCAGGGTCACATTAATACTGGGTAGCATCTCCCCTTGCTGTGATACTGGTGATCACCCTGGCATGGTGTGCTTATACAGATGCTGGCTATTCTCTTGTGGTAGGTCATTCCAAGATCTTTCAACTTTGAGCCATAGTTCAGCCAAGGAGTTTGTTGGCTGGTGTGCATGGGAGGTCTATTGCCCCATCCTCAATGGGAGAGAGATCTGGTGATGGAGCTGCTGGATACCCTGAAGAGCACATTATGAGGTGCGGGCAGTGTGTGGTCAGACAAAAAAGGCAGAAGAACTGGTCCATTGATGTCCTGAATATACCGAAGGCTGGTCAATGTTCTCTCCATGAATACCAGGTGGGAATGACCAAAGTAACTAATTGCGCCCCACACCATGACAGCTGGTGGTGGTCCTGTGCGTCTTCGCACTATGCATAATGGCAGTAGTTGCTCTCCAGTCCTCCTGTGATGTGGGTATCATTATTACCAAAGCAGAACCTACTTTCATCACTGAACACTTTTGTTTGCCATTAATGGCTAAAGGCAAGGATTGGTTAAAGGCCTAATTAAAAAAAAATGGGTATAAGGAAGATTAAGAGGAAGGGAAGGCTAAGGATTTGCATTGCGAGGGTGTACTAAATGGTAAGGGAGTATCTTACGGTGGGGGGGGGGGGTTGTTAGTCCAGCAGACACTAAAAGTAAGAAGACTGTAAAGATGGACCTGAGAGGATACCATGGAGCTATAAAATCAAGAGGTTTTCTGGTCTATGAAACCATACAGGAAGGGTCCTCCTGTCAGGATCCTCTTCTATTAGCCAAAGTGTAGAGTGGCTACAAAGATCGCCTCTCTCTTTAGAGGAACCAGGACAACTCATTGAATTCAATGGGAATCGTGTAATGCTCTATTTCTCCTGCGGTGGCGCTGCAGGGTAAATGAACACGTTGCTCCCACAGCTGATGAGAGAACGTATAAGCAGCAGGACAATCTATCATCCTTTAGGACAAAAAGGGGAAGTCCAAAGAGGACAACGCCTTTAAATAAGTATCTTCAGATGATGACATTTTAAAAAGTATAGAAACCTAAGTTTATTAAACCCCTTTGCAACCACACCACGTAAATTAACAGGATAGCAGTCATTAATGTATATGCCGAGTGTGATGGTACTGCAGGCAGGACAGGATGACAGCCCGATCCAGTTCTGTCGGGGAAGTGAAGTGCCGATTCTGCATTCGGGCAGTTGCTAGGCAACGCTGTGACATCGGGGGTGATTTTACAGGGATTCCCTGTGCAGAGGGCTCCTTGGAGGCAATGAGAGAAGACATGATCTGCCTCTACTGCGTAGGCCTCTATACACATCCATGTAACGGCGACATAATGAGCTGTTATATTAGATCACTATTATCACTAAGGGGGCCAGCAGGGAACACACACACATGAAAAAATAACAAATACAGTAAAATGTAAAGAAAAGAAAAAAACTGCCTCTAAAAATGACACACCTCTTTGAATCCACACACATCAAATTGTATACATCCTAGGAATCAGATGCTCAGGCACACATTGGAATAGGGACGCCCTGAACAGGTGGTTTTTTGTTTTACAGCATGGCCAGCCCCAAAGCAATTATTGCCAGTCTCCAAAAAAACCCTTAAGGGTCTATTCACGTGTCCGTGAATGTGTCCGGATCTGTTCTGCAACGTTGCGGAACAGATCCGGAACCATTCATTCCCTATGGGGCAGGAACGGATGCAGACAGCTCACAGTGTGCTGTCCGCATCCGCATTTCCGGAGCGCGCCCCAGAACCTCCGGTCCGCGGCTCCGTAAAAAAATAAAACATGTCCTAGTCTTGTCTGCAATTGCGGAAAAGAATAGGCAGCTCTATGGTGGTGCTGGCCGGGTGTATTGCGGATCCGCAAAACACTACGGACGTGTGAATGGACCCTAATACTCTGTCTGGTTTAACTGACTTTATACCAAATATATAATAATTACCCGGCCACCAAATTTAATCTGTTCTATCCCAGTTATATCTACTTTTGTGCCTTTTACTAACAAAAAAAAAAGAAATTCTGTATTGGAACAATTAACATTCATCAAAAGTGAAGGGAGGAAGAAACATTTAAAGGGGTTTTCCCATAAATAATATTCTACAGTTTTCAGACCAGCTTCTGGATCTGAATACTTTTGTAACTGCATGTAATTAAAAATGTATTATTAATTTATTATTCAATTTCCACCAGCTGCAGCAGAATGGACATGTCCTTTGAGTAAGGACACGCCCCCTAAGCTGACAGCTTGAAAAAAATCTACCAGAGCATTTGGAGTAATGAATGGGGAGATCTCTAGATCCATGTGAGGTACAGGGCTGGTTCTAGCTTTGTAAGTTTACTTTAACTCCCCATAATATCAATCAAGTCGTTATTGTGCGTCTTACTGAACACATGTGGACGTTCCCCAAAGAAAGGTACAGTTCGGAGGTATATTACAGAGTAGGCTTTCCCCAATAGCTGTGTACAGGCAGCAGCAATGATGGTAGTAATCCTCCCCGAGTCTCTCTCTAATAACCACAGGGGTGCAATTCGGTTCTCATTAAAACTTTCTGCAGTTCCCAGTCTGCAGGTTGCAGATCTTAGATCGGACGGTCAGTCCTTCTACAAAGTGTGGCAGGCGCCGAAGCAATATACTCAGACCACAAGCAGTAAAGTCCTTTGCCATATACGAGCAGTACCTTACTGTTTGTCCAGCACAGCCTTGGTTCTCAACCATCCATAAATTGCAGTTCTCTCAGGGGTGGTCTCTCAGTTCTGTTCATTCTCTGGCAGCTTTCAGTCTCAGAGATAAAGGTTCCCTGGACTAGGCCTAGTTGTTCTGCACCTTACCAAAAGAACCTCCTCACTCTAGTCCTGTTCTGCTAAGACTCTCTAGCCAGGGGGTGGAAACAGCCTATCACCCAGGCAACTTCACTAAAAAAAGCTGCTATGTAACTACCGTATATGCTGCCTATAACAACTAGGGATTCACTTTTTAGGCTACTTTCACAATCGCGTTTTGGCTTTCCGTTTGTGAGATCCGTCATGGGCTCTCAGAAGCGCTCCAAAACGGATCAGTTTTGCCCTAATGCATTCTGAATGGAAAAGTATCCGCTCAGAATCCATCAGTTTGCCTCCGTTCAGTCACCATTTTGCTGTCGACCTGACGAAGCGGAGCCAAACGGAATCCGTCCTGGAACGCAATGTAAGTCAATGGGGACGGATCCGTTTTCTCTGACACAATAGAAAACGGATCCATCCCCCATTTACTTTCAATGGTGTTCATCTTGGCTATGTTACAGATAATACAAACGGATCCTTTCATGACGGATGCATGAGGTTGTATTATGGTAACGGATCCGTTTTTGCAGATCCATGATGGATCCGCCCAAAACGCAAGAGTGAAAGTAGCCTTAGCAGTGATCCACTGGGTCACTGCACCTGTATCAATGAAGTGGGCAAACATGCACGCTATCACTCCATTTATCTCTATAGGACTGCTGTAGACTACTGAGTACTTTCTTCTCTTCAAGAGTCCCATAGAGATAAGTGATATGGCAGCACGTTGTGAAAGCGCCGCTCCATTCATAGGGGAGGCACAGCGGATTGAGGATAATGGACAAGGTCAGGGCATTTACACTTATATGAACTAAAAGGGCACCTTATTGGGAACCAGTTGTGGCCATCATTATGTATTAAACAGGGCCCATTCTTTATATCAGAGAAACTTTGTGACTTCCATGCAACAGGTGGGTAGCAGGAGGACGGCAGTGCCAAGTGAGTTTGGGCCACTTATTTGCCTGTGCCACTGACAGCAGTGCCACCTGTACAGATACACATTTATTATACTTTTTACCACTCACTTTAGTTTCCACCTAGAGGTGAACCCAGGTTTCTATTATCATACAAGTCATTGAGCTGCATGGAATTTGGCTTTGCCATGCAGGGCGAGGCCCAGACTTTCAGCGACTTTTAGTATCTCGTGTGCTTGGTATCCAGCTGATCCTTGTGTATTCAGGCAGAGTAGAGAGCTGCAGATCCTATTAACACCGGGCGCAATGCCATCTTCAATTCAGAAAGACATCTATACCTGGCACATCCTCAGAATTACGGGGGGAAACATGAACAAAAAAACACAAAAAAAACAGTAAATATTCCAGTAATCTTCTTTGGCTTACGTGTGTATAAACCTATTCTCCGCGGCTCATGCGCCATCTCTTACGGAATTAAATTGATCTGCATCACATGCCCGGCTTATTAAATCTGGCACGCACGGAAGCAATCATAATAGTTTCATGTGCATCGCTGCTCGGGGCTCGATATAAAAAAAAATATATATAAATATATATCCCTTCAACGTCCTGGGTAGGGTTCAGCGAGCGCCGCAAGCCTAATGCCATCCGTTCTCTTTTAACCCTTCGTCCTCCTCCATCCTTGTGGGTCTGAGCTGCTGCAGTCAAGAGAACGCTTAAGAAACTATGTTACCAAAAGAAATAAATAAATAAAAATCTCCACATTCCTACCGGGATTGTGCAGATGAACAAAAGTTTTGACCGCTCGGATTGAAATGCGAGCCGCAGCCTTAAGATTTTGCCAAGAGGCAGGTTGGGGAAACACGTGTAGTCTTTAGGACCGTGGGAAAAGGCCTTCTACCTGGCCGAGTGTCCCCACCTTCTTCAGGTGCTGCACCTGGACTCCTTATAAGGCAAACAAGGAAGTGGATGCGGCCAAGTTGAAAGGTGTTTGTACCTGCTTGGATGGTCTCGCTCCTTGTAAACCTGCATTCTTCGTTCCCTCAACCTGTGTTCTTCAGCGCTTTAGTCTCTGATACAAGGAATGTGCGTAACGCCATCTAGTAACACTGATCGATCCTTCAAGAGTGTTCTCTGCAAGAAAAGACCATTGAAATCTGATTTTTTTTTCCCTTTTTTTAATGTTTCTATCGCAGCCTGAAGTCATAAAAAAAAAAAACGAATGGGGATTGAAGTGATTTGGCTCCTAGCTTTCATTCTGCATGGAAAAACTCATGTACAAGGTAAGACTCGGGTTAATCATTAAGGTGATGTGCTGTGGTTTGATGGTGACAGATAGTGATGTAGCAGAGCTGAGCGTGTGACACAGTTCCTTGACATCAGGATGCGTTTTGTGTGTTGTCACATAGCATTGTAGGTCCTGTTGCTTCATAGAGGGTTAGATGGCAGATTCAGCCCTGCTACATAAGGATCAAGATTGTTTCTGTCTTGACAGTGTATGACAAGCATGACAATCTATGAATCAGTAACGTCACAGGCACAACTAGAGCTCTGCATAAAGCTGCCACTGTACGCTTCTCAAAATGTCGCAGAAAATGGTTCATGCGATGAATTTGAGGTGAATACGGTGCGTTTAGACATTCTTACTCGTAAGTTGGTTATTTTTGCCATAACATCATAATAAATGTGTTTTAAAACTCTTATCAAATTGGGACGATCCCAGGCAAAGCAAGAACTGGTTATTATGTGCTCCGTTTACAGAGATGTGGTAACCTGCATCGACTACCAGTGACCCATGACTGTACACGAGGGCTTAGAAGTAGTCACACAATTGGTAGAAAGAGTAATTTATACGTATACAATGGAATATGAAGGGGATGTTCAAAACCCCTGGAATAGTTTTAGGGTTTTATATTTTAAATATAAATTTGTGACCCAATAATAGTTCCCTGTACTGCCCAAGTAACAATGCCCAAATATCAGAACAACTCAGTTTCCAAAAAATAGTCCTATACAGATTTATAAATAGTTCTGTACTGTATAGTTCTTACCACAAAAGAGTAAAAAAGTGCTCAAACAGTACTGCCATATGGAAAATGCACCTACAAAGTGCCAACACCGTACTCTTCCCAAATAGTAGAGCCATAAAATGGTTATACAGTAGTACCAGTATACAGTGATTGAATAACAGCACCATACACCGACTCATTACCAGGACCATACAGTGATTCAAAAACAGCAAAACACTGATTCAATAACAGTAAAATAGTGATTCAATAACATCATACAGTGTGATTACACAACAGTACCATACAATGACTCAATAACAGTACCATACAGTAATACAACAGTACCATACAGTAATACAACAGTACCATACAGTGATTCAACAGTACCAAACAGTAATACAACATTACTATACAGTAATACAACAGTACCATACAGTAATACAACAGTACCATACAGTGATTCAACAGTACCATACAGCAATACAACAGTACCATACAGCGATTCAACAGTACCATACAGCGATTCAACAGTACCATACAGTAATACAACAGTACCATACAGCAATACAACAGTACCATACAGCAATACAACAGTACCATACAGCAATACAACAGTACCATACAGTAATACAACAGTACCATACAGTAATACAACAGTACCATATAGTAATACAACAGTACCATACAGTAATACAACAGTACCATACAGCAATACAACAGTACCATACAGTAATACAACAGTACCATACAGTAATACAACAGTACCATACAGTAATACAACAGTACCATACAGCAATACAACAGTACCATACAGTAATACAACAGTACCATACAGTAATACAACAGTACCATATAGTAATACAACAGTACCATACAGCGATTCAACAGTACCATACAGTAATACAACAGTACCATACAGTAATACAACAGTACCATACAGCAATACAACAGTACCATACAGCAATACAACAGTACCATACAGTAATACAACAGTACCATACAGTAATACAACAGTACCATATAGTAATACAACAGTACCATACAGTAATACAACAGTACCATACAGCAATACAACAGTACCATACAGTAATACAACAGTACCATACAGTAATACAACAGTACCATACAGTAATACAACAGTACCATACAGCAATACAACAGTACCATACAGTAATACAACAGTACCATACAGTAATACAACAGTACCATATAGTAATACAACAGTACCATACAGCGATTCAACAGTACCATACAGTAATACAACAGTACCATACAGTAATACAACAGTACCATACAGCAATACAACAGTACCATACAGCAATACAACAGTACCATACAGTAATACAACAGTACCATACAGTAATACAACAGTACCATATAGTAATACAACAGTACCATACAGTAATACAACAGTACCATACAGCAATACAACAGTACCATACAGTAATACAACAGTACCATACAGTAATACAACAGTACCATACAGTAATACAACAGTACCATACAGCAATACAACAGTACCATACAGTAATACAACAGTACCATACAGTAATACAACAGTACCATATAGTAATACAACAGTACCATACAGCGATTCAACAGTACCATACAGTAATACAACAGTACCATACAGTAATACAACAGTACCATACAGCAATACAACAGTACCATACAGCAATACAACAGTACCATACAGCAATACAACAGTACCATACAGCAATACAACAGTACCATACAGTAATACAACAGTACCATACAGTAATACAACAGTACCATATAGTAATACAACAGTACCATACAGCAATACAACAGTACCATACAGTAATACAACAGTACCATACAGTTATACAACAGTACCATACAGTAATACAACAGTACCATATAGTAATAAAACAGTACTATACAGTAATACAACAGTACCATACAGCAATACAACAGTACCATACAGTAATACAACAGTACCATACAGCAATACAACTGTACCATACAGTAATACAACAGTACCATACAGTAATACAACAGTACCATATAGTAATACAACAGTACCATACAGCGATTCAACAGTACCATACAGCGATTCAACAGTACCATACAGTAATACAACAGTACCATACAGTAATTCAACAGTACCATACAGTAATACAACAGTGCCATACAGTAATTCAACAGTACCATACAACGATTGACACCGACACCATACAGTGCCTCAATAAGAGTATCATACAGTTGCCATGCAGTGCCCAAAATAATATTCTGGTACCATTGATATAATACCAACCACAGTGCCTATGTCATGACTGCCTCGGTACTTGATTAATACCACATATTATAATGCCCCTGTTTAGCGTGCTAGTATCCCTCAGAGACTCGGCACATCTGGATGTCTCGTGTCTGAACACCTGAGGCTCCTTGAACGTCAAGTGTTCAGTCACTGCTTGGAACTTAGTACACGCAGTACCATATGATGGGGGTAAAGGCACTCATACTCATTAGGCTATAGTTTCTCAAAATGGATGATTTGGTTGCTGGATAAAATCAGTCAGACTGTCATCGTATGAAAAGCGGTGGCTGTGTGTGGTATCATACAGTGCAGCATTGGGTGCCATATTTATGCTTCTAGGCAAGAAAAGCACCTGCATCTCCTGACTTGCACCCGTACAACATTCAGAAAAAGGGCACCCCAACTACCATCAGGCCAGAGACCCAACATCAGCACCAAGGGAAGAAAGGGCGAGCGCTAGGGAACATCTGTGTGTGGATTGCCACTGTGAATAATTGTTGCACCCAGAGCCACTACCACCCCCATCCTTCTGGGCTCGTTGCCTATTCATCACCACCAAATATACTTTATGGCAAGAATATTTTCCGAGACAGGCTTTTCAGCTCTGATATGGCAGAGATAGTAAAAATAAAAATAATAGGCAGATACAGGGAAGTTCAAAATTAGCCTGGATTTACATATAAGCTTTTTTTCATAAAGGGGAAGTAAATATGAAATTCTCATTGCATCAAAAAAACTGTTCAGAGCCGAGACAAAGGACTGAATAAACATTTGTGCTCTCTGAACGCTATGTGGAGACTATAGAAATCATGGCTAATGAATAACCACGACTGACTTAGAATTGAGATATAAAAAATACTGTCATGCTTTCCAGATCAATCAGTTTTCAGCTTTCATTTATCCAGGATAGTTGAAAAGCAGAGCACTGGTTTGCAGGGACAGGACAAGGTGTTGTAGTGTTCTAGACAGGTACGAAAATTGCCCCCTCATCCAAGCTAAAAAATTAATTCAAAAGGATTAGTAAGTGGGTCATTGGTAGGGAAGAGGATAACGAGGACATTACCAGTGGTCTACGGAAGTGAATGGGTTAATGGCCACATCACAGGTAGCACATCTATCCTTCATGACACCCCAAAATTGAATAAAAATAAATAAAAATTCAGACCAAACCTCATAACAGTCCCTGTCCTTGAGTAGAATACAATCCTCACAATGACCCCAGCCTGCACCCCAAAATACAGACACAGACCCCCAAATAAATACAGAGATTAGACCAGACCATAGTATAAATTATAGACCCCCAAAGCCTCTAAATAAATACAGACTCAAACCAGACCACCAGAATATCCGTAGACCCCAGAACATAGAGACCCCCAAAGGCTCTAAATAAATATAAACGCAGTAACCCAACCAGACCCCTGAATAAAAACAGACTCCACAATAAAGACCCCAGATCAGACCCAGGCTCAGACTTGCCCACAAGGGTACAGGTAAATTCCCCGGTGGGCCCTTGGGCAAGGTGGGCCCCTAGTCTCCCACCCCCAGCACAAGTGGCACATTACACGGTAGACTTACTGCACTACATTCATACATTCATTGTACAGCACCTCAGCCAGCCTATGTTCATATAAAAAAACTTGATTATTAAAGAAACTCCCCAGTTTATAATTATAGACACGATCAGAGCGGAGATGACTTCTAGGTATAGAGGAAAGCTACCGGTATCCTCCTTCCCCAGGACCTACCTTCTCAAAGTCGCTGCAGGGACCCCCATATGCTGCTGTGAGAGCAGGTAATATTTGAATGTATCCATAGTGTGCCCCCAAAATAAATTTTACTGGTGTGCCCTAGGCACCCCAGTCCGACACTGATGAGACCCCAAAAATAACTAAAGACTAGGGAGGAGCGATCTACCGTTATATCACGGATTGCAGTATCTCGGCACATAACGTAATACCCTGACGGAATGCTTTTGGAGGCATTTGGTTTTGCATTCTGTCCTAATAGAAGTGTATGAGAAGCATAACGGATCCAAACCAGTTCTGTTGTGCCTTGATACCGCAATCCATAACATAATTCCTCCCTAGTTAAGACACAAGGCCCCTAGTACGGACCTCCAGGTGATACTCTCAAAATAAATAGGGAGCCAAAAATATATACAGAACCTCAAAGTGAATAGACCAACCCAATAAAGAACAGACCCTTTCAATGAAAACAGACCCCAGACCAGACTACCTAAATAAAACAGACCTCATAAACAAATAAAGACCCCAGACATTTACAAGGAGCAGCTCACACTTTCCGTCATAGGATCTCAATAGCGGGGGGAAAACGCTTCCATTTTGTCCCCATTCATTGTCAATGGGGACAAAACTGAACTGAACGAAACGGAATGGACCAGAATGCAGTCACTTCCGTTTGGTTGTTTCCCCATCGCAGACAGAACAATGCTGCATGCTGCAGTTTTCTTTCCGTACTGGGATGCGGAGCAAGACGGATCCATCATGATTTACAATGTAAGTCAATGGGGACGGATCAGTTTTCAGAAAACGGATACCTCCCCTATTGACTTTCAGTGGAGTTCATGAGGAATCCATCTTGGCTATGTTAAAGATAATACAACCGGATCCGTTCATGGTTGTATTATCAGTAACGGAAGCATTTTTGCTGATCCATGACGGATCCAGCAAAAATGCTGGTGTGATAGTAGCCTATGCCGAATACGGTGAACTCTGGTGTTCTGTTCCTCTGCCGGAGTTCAGAATGTAGATGTGAACCCAGCCTATGAAGTGAAGTGTGTTCCTTTATAATGCCAAATCCATTCTTGCAACATTGTTGATAAATCTGCTCCGTGTCTCTGTATTTCTGTGAAATGTGCTCGGTTTATTCATCTGACTTGTTACATTTCACAAACACATATATTTGTCCCTCTCTTCTCTGCCGGAATGCAGGCTCTTGTTCTCTGGGAAGTACAATGACTTGTGAAGACTGCCTGAAGTTAGGACCACACTGTGCATGGTGTTCGCAAAAGGTAAGTCTGTAAACGGCTGCAGCGTGACAAGAATAGTACTTTCGTATTACGTCGCCATGAAATGCTTTGGGCACGGTCTCTTTGTTTCTGTCGGCTTTCTATTTGGCTCGCCTAGGTATTTTTTATTTGTGCAGACTTCTCTTGGATGCAGCAGGATAAACCTTCATCTGTAGCCTTTAGCAAGCTTTGTGTACGGATAACATGAACTTTTTTTTTTTTAACATGTTATATTCCTTAGCCAGCTGTAAATGCGTCTTAAGCCTCACGCGTGACTGTGTCAGTTTTGCAGTCCACAAACCACGGATCCGCAAAATACGGGTGCGGTCTGTGTGCCGTCCAAATTATTTTTGCAGACCCATTGACTTCGATGGGTAAGATTTACAGATGCGGTAAGTAAAAAAAAAAAAAGTGGATGCAAAACGAACGGTATTCGTATTTTTCGGATCCACAATTTGTAGACCTCAAAAAACATACAGTCGTGTGCATGAGGCCTTAGTTGTAGCGAAGAAACAAAAAATTGTATGCGATCTACAAATTTTGAGTCTTGTAACTTCCCGTTTTCTGGAAATATACACTGATGCAGATCTACAAATCCTATAGATGGCGTAAGCTTAGACAGGCTGTCTAGACCTGCACCAGTGGCTCAGGCAGGATGATAAATGTGGTGCAGGGATAGACACTTCTGTCTAATTTTACACCAAAATGCTGGAAATTAGACCACACCCCTTCCCAGCTAAGTCACACCTCTTTCAGACTAAGCCACTTCCCATTGGGGAGCTAGGCACAATAGATTTTTCTAAAACTAGATGCACTCATTAGCATCAAATTAAGGAAATTTTTTGTGCAATTTACCAGTGCACCACATTAGTATTTGTGGGCAATTTGTTTTCTCTGACTGTTCCGAGGGTGGCTTCTTACGGGAGTCATGTAAAAACTGTTCTGTATGATCTCAGGCAATCATATGTGTCTCTCATTTGATCCCCCACTCCCTCTCACAGTCTGCAGTCTCACTGACACCCGGAAGGAGAGATTCTGCAGCTGCATTCCCCTCCTTCCCCTCTTTCTAGTTTAGTTTAAGCTGTTTACACTAGATGAAGTTGTTTAGTGGCTGAGAAGGTTTCTGACCATGTACAAGGTGAAAAAACTAAAGACCACGTAAAGGTGAGGAAGATGCCACTTTCCCCCAAATATGATAAAATATGAAGATTCACACCATGTACTACTGATTACTGTGAAAGATTATAATGATAGTTAGGCCTCTTTCACACGAGCGTGTCCGCATTAGGTCCGGATGCTTTGCGGATGCGTTCAGTGAAAACTGTACGATTTCGCAGGCAAAACCATTCAGTTTTGCCTGCAATTGCGTTCAGTTGTTCAGTTTTTTCCGCGCGGGTGAATGCGTTTTGATGCGTTTTTCACGAGCGAGATAAAAAACTGAAGGTTTACAAACAACATCTCCTAGCAACCATCAGTGAAAAACGCAACGCACCCGCACTTGCTTGCGGATGCAATGCGTTTTTCACGCAGCCCCATTCACTTCTATGGGGCTAGGGCTGCATGAAAAACGCAGAATATAGAACATGCTGCGATTTTCATGCAACGCACAAGTGATGCGTGAAAAAAAACGCTCATGTACACAGACCCATTGAAATGAATGGGTCAGGATTCAGTGCGGGTGCTATGCGTTCACATCACGCATTGCACCCGCACGGAAAACTCGCTCGTGTGAAAGGGGCCTTATGCTTTAATTGGAAGTGCAGTGAAAGTCCTTTAATCCAGCACCTCACAGGTGAGCAGTTATGAAATCTATAATATCACAAGTGTAAAAACGTAGATTGAATTACGTATTGAGGACAATGACTCGCTTATTTAAGGGCCATTTCATAAAAACAACCCCTGTCGAAGGGCTTTCTCCGGAACTCCCATAGAAATGAATGGAGTGCTGGCATTCATGTGCGACCGGCCGCTCTGTTCTTTTCAGGGGGGCTGCAGAGGGTACGTGCCCCCCGTTCTAGTGATCGGTGGGGGTCCCAGCGGTAGGACTCCCACTGATCTGATAGGGGATAACTTCTAACAACCGGAATACCCCTTAAGTCCTATGGACGTCAGAAATGGACATGATGTGCATTGCATGGACAGCTATAAAATTGAATGGCCACCATGTAATGTCATGTTTTGCCTGCAGAGGCTGTTAAACATAAAACATCAGGCCAAACGGGTCCTCCCTGGTGATTGAAGCCAATTCCAGGGTTTAGAGATGTTGAGCTCCGATGTGAACACCCGATTGATGCACCAGTTTCTATTTTAAAAGGATTGTCTCATGAGTACATTTTATAGAGCTCCACATTCATTTTCAGGTTTTCTCATAATGTCTATACACTTCATTAAAGTGACCCGCCTGTTCAAGTAAAAATTTACATCACCTGGAGAATGAACCTGGTGACCTCCTTTTTATCTTTTGAAAATGCAGATCCATGGATTCCTAGGCTCCTCTATTGTCATCCAAGATGGCTGCACCACTTTTCAGACCACCTGATGCACACCTTACATTTGGTAGTCCACGACACTTCCTGCTTGTCCAGCCCTGCTCTTGGATTGGCCGACACTTTTCAGTTTAGCAGTGCTGGCCAATCAGAGGGCAGCAGGAAGTGTCTTGGACTATCGAATCCTCAGTGTACTTCAGGCAGTCTGAAAAGTGGTGCGGCCATCATCTTGGATGACAGAAGAGGGGCCTGAGAATTATTCAATCTGTAACTAAGAAGATGTAACGGAATAAGTGTTCTCTTCATAACCCAGAGAATATGATTTTTCTTCTTGAACAGCAGGTTTGCTTTAAACCAGCATTAGACTGGCCCGCCAAAGCATCCTAAGGTGGGCCTGGGCTCTAATACCATAATGGTCCTCAAGGGTCCAGGAGCCAATCACTTGCCCTAGGGTTTGTTTCTTTGAATCAAAACCTATGAGATTTTATTAACGATATGACTCCATTAATAATTTACCCTGATGGACCCAAGGAACCCCAGAACTCGTAGTTTATCTATATAGATCACATGCTCATCCACATCCATTTTTCTTATCCTTCTACACAAAGGAAATATCGACAGGTTATTTCGGAAACATCCAATAAGAAATAGACACTAGTGACAAGTGATTCGCTCCAAAGTCACCTACAAATTGGGTCGTCACCTCCGATGGGACCCATTATAGTGTCAGAGCCCAGGCCCAAAGAAGGATCCTCTGGTGGGCCCGTCAGACCCAGATTGTGATCTTTTCTGCATAGTATAAGAGTGAGTCCATTTTTGCGCCTAGGCCCATAGTGCCTCATTTCACACTATACATGGATTTCTCTTATTTATATTAATAACACCCACATTTTATGGATTTATTTTGCTGTATAGTCCAATCTCCATGCAGCTCAGGTATTCCTGCACGCCATCTGACATGAAGCTCTAATTCCAGCATCTTTCTGGCTTATATTACAGTGAATATCTGCAGTCAGACAAAACAGAGGGAGGAATTCATTGAGCCGTTTAAGGGCACTCACTGTAAGATGTACTTCCTGCCTCCGAAAAAAAAAAAAAAAACATTCATCTAATACAGCAGAATTAGACGTTGAGATTGCTTCAGAGATAAATGGAAAATTAATCAATATTATAGTCTGGGCGGAAGCTGCGGAGTGCCCCCGAGATGTCCAGACCTCATCAATGCAGGATCTTACCATCTCTTATGTACTGCTGGGAAATGAGTTATCAAGGGTTGGGATTCCCTATGGCTATATAGAATATGAATATAAAAGCTTATGATAACTGAGTGGAGGTTTTTCATTTAGATTTTTGGGTATAAATCAGATATATTGTAGCTTTTTTTTGTGGGGGGGGGGTGGTGTTCAGAATAATTTTTGTATTGTCTACATGCATATGATTTCACAAAATCATCACACTTCAGACCAAACATTTCTGCAATCCAGACGCTGATCAACATCCAGAGGTGACAAATGGCCCAGGGAGCAATTAAAATGTGCAACTGTTCATCTTCTAATGTCACCCGTGATGCTAGGGAGGCTTGTCCCTGTCCCCGCCTGCCATTGGCTGCTCCCCCCACCCGACACTGGATGTTTAGCAGCGGCGCCAGGTAAGTATATTCATTGTGAGGGGCCCAGCATATAGGGGAGCATTTTATAGTCTTGGATTACCCCTTTAAGTAGACAAAAAAAAAAAAAAAACTCCTAAATGTAACAGAGATCCATTCTAATTGGTAAGAAGGGTGATGACGTGTACCAGGTTTCCTAAATTGCACCCATCAGGTCACTAGAAGACAGGGGAGAGATAACAGTGCTTTCTTCCTGCTCTCCCATGCAGCTCCCCTACACATACACAGAACTAGGAAGTGAAAGCCTTTATTCTGTTCCCGATTTTAAAGCAGTGCTGTTCCCCAGATATTGCACCTAGAGCTTTGATTTTGGAATGGGTTTTAATATAAAGGTCTTAGCTCTATATTCTAGCTGCGACAATTGTTTAGTGTTTTACTCTTTTACCATAGGTAATATTTTATAATTTCCCGTCACAGCTTCCCTTCTCTTATCCAAGTTACTGTCATGACATCATTTTGGTTTAGTGATGTCAGCAGGGTTCATATCCTGTGGTGTACCCAGACAGTGGTATTGGTGTGATTAAAACTGCATTTTAAACAAAAAAACACATTAAAATATGCATGTGTTTTTAGTGTAGCTGTCATAAACAAGAGTCTGAGATGCTGAGCATTATGCAGTGTTAAAGCTCTAAGCCTTGGAAGAGGAAGGGGCCTCTGCACAGAGCTCAGAAGCACACTGAGCTCTGGAACCAGCCATTGAAGCAAGACACAGCCACTTCCTTCAGTCTGTCTATGCTGCTAAGGACGGGCATCAACTAGTAAGGCTACATGCACACGACCGTATGTGTTTTGCGGTCCGCAAAAAAAAAAAAATGGATGACGTCCGTATGGCATCCGTTTTTTTTCGGATCCGTTATTTTTGCAGATCCATTGTAACAATGCCTATAATGCTACGGAACGGACATACTGATGCGGACAGCACATGGTTTGCTGTCCGCATTTTTTGAGCACCCATTGAAATTAATGGGTCCGCATCCTATCCGCAAAAAAAAAAACAGAACGGAGAAGGAAACAAAATACGGTCATGTGCATGAGCCCTAACAGTGAGTGGACAGCAAAATCTCTAGAAGGGAGACACCTAGTGGCATAGATTTCAGAAGTGTTTTTTGGGTGGATAATGTGAATTTTTAATAATAGTGATTTTCAGATTTGTTCAGGTTCACCTAAAGTAACCTTTGAGAAGGAATTGTTTAAAAAGTTAGTGCCCATTTAAGGTTATTCTCACATCTGCATTCCTATCTTAGTTTTCTGTTATACCAACTGTGCCTAAAGGATTCCATTGACTGTAATGGGGTCTGGCAGGTTTCCATCATTCTCTCTATTATTTTGCCAAAAAATAAAAATGAAAAAAATAGCACTGCATGTTGCACTGTATTTTCTGATATTTTTGACAGAATATGTAATGGAGCCTGCATTGCAGAAGTCAACAAAGCCTAACATGTTTCAGCTATAATTTAAAAACAAAATGATGAAAAACACGCCAAACTTCATGCTATTTTCTCCAATGTGCTTTTAACCAGACCCAGCTGCACTGTCTGAATGCACCTTTAGTCTTTAAAAAGACAATACCATGGGTGGTTAATACAAGTAATAATCGCGTCTACTTGTTACAACTTACAAGCAGTGCATCTCACAGATTTATATCCATTTATTCATTGGTTTATGTACTTTCACAGAATTTTACAGATCCTTTGGGAGTCCCAGCTCGCTGCGACACTCCTGAAGTCCTGCTATCTAAAGGATGCCCGGCAAACCACATTGAATTTCCTTTATCCAAGGTAGAAACCCAAAGGATGAATCCACTGACAGAAGGAGCTCATAAAAACAGTGAACACGTAACACAGATCACTCCACAGAAGCTTGTTCTAAAACTCCGGCCAGGTAAGCGATTAGTCAGTCGTCTCCAGGCTTTCCCTCACCAGGGCAAAAATTTGTTGCCCTTACCCTGTAAATGAATACCCTCAACATAGAATAGCTGGTTGATGTCTGCCCCCCAGCCAGCACCCATGTAGCCCATTACCCTGACTTGGTGTGATCCAGCTAAGGCTCAGCATATCCTTTAATAACTTTTCTTCTAATGTAGCAGGGGGGCTTCTGGGTGCCACATAAGTTGGATGCCACTGTCAACTTTGTTCCCCTTATTACACCACAGACAACGTATCCAGTTATGCAATTCCATCATAAGCACTGGTTAGGGGCCTCTAAAGGGTTTCTCCGGGACTAGAAAATGATGGCTGCTTTCTTCCACAACCAGCACCACACCTGTCCACAGGTTGTGTGTGGTATTACAGCTCAGTCCTTTCACCTCAGTGGAGCTGATCTGCAATACCAGACACAACCCATGTACAGGTATGCTGCTGTTTTTGGAAGAAAGCAGCCGTCTTTTTTTAATTCTGGACAATGCCTCAACATGGGAGGATCTGTCCAATTATCGGGAAAAACAAACAATTGTTCTAATAATTTACTTATGTAAAAAAAAAAAAAAGCATAGCATTTGTTAGCAGCACATCTCACTGTGTAAACATGGGATGTGCGGCTGCCAACATACACATTGAATGGGGGATGAATGATCTTAAATAGCGATTTGTCCCCCATTCACTTTCAATTGGACTGTAGGAAAGGCCATTTAGACAACCGTTTATGGACTTGAAGATCAACCAGTGCTCATTCAAGGTGTAAAATGACACTAACAATACCCTGAGAGGTGGTAATACTAACTGTATGTTTATTATTATAACAGTCTAATTCATACTGAAGCCAAGAATCCAAAAAGTCTGATAGTCCAGTCCTTGCTTTTAATTAAGAACTAGTATATAATGTTGGATTTTGGAACAAATAAGAACATTTGGTCCCATTTATACCATATTCAATATTTAATACCCAACCCCAGGAAACCTCCCAAACCCAACCAGGAACATCCACTTCTGAGAAGGGTTTACCTAAAACCCATCTATTTCTGGTTCAAGATGGTTCAAATTTGCCAGCACTGTCTCTGAACATTAGGGACAATCCCTGCAAATTATGGACTATTGGCAACTATGCAGATTAGACAAGTTTTACTGCATTATTACCATCACTGAAACAAAAAATCACTACAGATACTGTGTAAGCCACCATTCTAACCCCCTGTCTATTAATTTCTCCAGGGAATTCAATTACATTTCAAGTCAATGTCCGTCAAAGTGAAGATTACCCTGTAGACCTCTATTACCTGATGGACCTCTCTGCCTCCATGAGTGACGATCTGAGGACCATACAACAACTGGGGTCTACACTTTCTAAGGAAATGTCCAACCTGACAAGTAACTTCCGCCTGGGATTCGGGACGTTTGTAGAGAAGCCAGTTTCTCCATATATAAAAACTGTTCCAGAGGATATAGAGAACCCCTGCCAGTAAGAACCTTACTCACCCCTTACTCATAATATTCCTATAACTGCTGACCATGATTAATCGCAGTGACGTATAACGTCTTACTCATCTGTGACTTATCGAACGATGACAAAACGAACACGAAGTCCGTTGCCAAAATGACATGATTTTTTCCCCCTGTAAATAGATACTAAGGCCCAAATGTCCTTTTCATATTGATAGAATTGTTTCATAAACCATATTATTTTTATTCATTCATTTGAATTAATTAATTAATTTATTTATGTTTCATCCATTTATTTAGTCTAAAATGGTCACCATAAAAGGGTATGGCGCGTTACTGCTGCAGCCAATCACTGCCCTCAGTTTTAAACAGAAACCAAAGCGCCTATGTGAACAGAGCCCTACAACAAAAGCACGTATCTCTGCCTCCCTATCGTCCTTTATCATGCCATTGTGACTAAACTGACCGTTTCCGTTTTACAGTAGAGAATCCGTGGACTGCTTACCCACCTTTGGATATAAACACGTTTTATCGCTGACACATAATGCAGCAAATTTTAATAACATTGTGCAAAAGCAAAGAATTTCAGCAAATATTGATACACCTGAAGGAGGGTTTGATGCCATCATGCAGGCGGCAGTATGCAAAGTAAGTCGTTTTTTGTAATGATACCGATTTCTTGCTTAACAGCAGTGACATTGAATGACAAAGGAGTACTCTGCCGTGTGTTAAAGGGCAGCACTTCCCATAACTCCCAATGAAAAGAATTGAGCTTTTGCAGCCTGCTCTCCACTAGGGTAGACCATTATCAGGATCACTGGAGCTCCCCCAGTTATACTCCCACCGATCCATGCTGTAAGACAGGGGTAGGCAACCTCCGTCACTCCAGCTGTTGTAAAACTACAACTTCCAGCATGCATACTTGCTCTGCTCTTCTCAGAACTCCCATAGAAATGAATGGAGCATGCTGGGAATTGTAGTTTCACAACAGCTGGAGTGCCGAAGGTTGCCGATCCATGCTATAAGAGATGCCCATATGGAAGCAGAGTTGGAACCAATCTGCTAATTATAACTTTTGGCTTATCCTCAAGTTAAATGTTTGTTCCTCATACATTGCTTCGTAATGGATGGATTCTCTGGTGGCTCTTCACCGGCAAAATAACGGCTGCCAAAAGGAGAAGACAACCACGTTTAGAGCTGACGTGGAGCCCATCACTTGTCACCAGGGATTATTTTTTTACATAAAAACCTATTAAGCCTTACTGATGATGTGTCCCGCGTGTACAATAACACCGATTATGATGCAATTAAAAATCAACGTGTACATGGTCTGTAAGGACGGAGGGTGGTCCTCAAGGGTCATCTACTGTACATGGGCAAATTATCGAGACAACTCTCTGAAATGAACACTCGTTCATAATAATTGCATTGGGAAAATGTGCCGCCAATTGCCATTTACCCAACAAAACGCTCGTCGGTTAGGTTGTCCGTCATTCATGCACATTGCATGTCACTTCACATCGCCCCATGTGAACAGTGATGTGCTGATGCCAAACGTTGAATCTGTATGGGGTCGAACGTTTGGTTACTACTCCCCATACAGAAGGCTTATTCATGCATGTTAACAAACTGGGAAATAAACAGCCTGTTCACGATCATTGCCCTGTGTATCTACCCATATAAAGGGGCCCCTAGAATCAATTTCTATGATGGACCTAAAGTACCCTGAACAAGTCATCACTGTGTGAATACAGTGAATCTGAAGCACATAGGAATCCAGGACTTTGAGTATATTAGAACAATGTTTTTAGGCTTCTGAGATTCTTTTTAAGTTTAATAAAAGTTTAGTTACACTTTAAGTTTTAGCCAGAATCTCACTTTGAACAACGTTTAGGCGACAATATTTTAAAATACCTTCCTTCTACTGTAGGACCGAATTGGATGGAGGAACGGATCAATGCATTTGTTGGTATTTGTAACCGATGCAGATTCCCACTATGGCATGGATAGTAAATTGGCCGGTATTGTGATTCCAAACGATTGTCAATGCCACCTAGACAGCAGTAATGAATACTACATGTCGACCGTCCAGGTAACGTGGTGTTTTGTTTACCCTGGGAAGCTAGACCTGCAATTAGAAGGCCACTCTTTACATTACATTGGTGACGTGGTCTTCTATTGGTGCTTATCTAGTCATTAAAATGTTCGTGTTGGACAAAATTAAACCTCATTTCCCTTTATTTGAAGAATAATGGGAGGGAACTGACAACTAGTGTGTGCAAATGTCTGGTTCAGAAAAATGATTGTCACTTTCTAACTCATTTCCATCTTCCAGCTCACAAACATCTGAAAATATTCACTACTCTATAGTAGAAAAAAATATGGATCTGAATAAGTAGGAGGACCTCCATACCTTTATAGACAGTGAATGAATATATCTTGCCGATTGTTTCTTCCAGGAATATCCCACACTTGGGCAGCTGATCGAGAAGTTGGTGGAGAATAATATTCTGCTCATTTTCGCAGTCACTCAAAAACAAGTCCCACTCTACCAGGTAAGAGCAAAACACTTGGTGACCTTACATTTCACATGCTACAGTCCCATCATATTTCAGGCAAAAATAAGTATTGGATATTCTACGTAGACGCCTGATCATTATAAGGTGAATGCATACCCAACACCATGGGGACCTAAAGAGTCAGATGGGACAAACTCAGTTTGATTCCAGCTTCCCAATTGACAGCTTGAACCTTTCTAAAAGATGGAACCAGAAATAGTGTCATCGCTACCATCCTTACTGAAAAGGATGGGATGGGCACCATTTTGAATCTTCCTTTTCACCTTTGTATAGTGTATAGCTCTAGTTTACATATGTTGCATAGTTCTACCTGGCTAACAATTTATCTACTATCCAAAATACTTAAAAATGTGAAAATTATTATCATCTCAATATTACTCTCATCACGGTAGGAGCACCCAAGGAATTCCAATTCTGTGTGGTTTCCCTGCAGGACCAAACGCAGACTATAGGATGTTTCACAACAAATCTTGTTTTCGTGGTGGTCTGTAGTCAACTGACCCCCCATGCAGGGCTAAGGCAGGGAACTAGGAAAAGAAAGATTGTTCTGGCAGGGCCCATGGAGAAGATGTCTCTCTCCAATTCCTAATGGGGACCAAGAACCTCAGCAAAGTAGGGAGAGGGTGCATCAGAGGGTAATGACCCCCTTCTGTCTTACATGAATGGGACAGGGGTATCGGGAAGGGCAACAAGTGCCCTAGGTTCTTTAGGGGCTATTTGGGAGTGTTTTATGGTGTAATTTTTTTACTAGAATAAAGAGGGCAGAACCAATAGTGTTATATTAAAGGGCATTTATTAGCGGATTTGTACCTATGACACTGGCTGACCTGTTACATGTGCGCTTAGCAGCTGAAGGTATCTGTGTTGATCCCATGTTCATATGTGTCCTCATTACTGAGAAAAATTTGGTTATTTTATATGCAAATGAGCTTCTACGGGGGGGTGGGGGGACAACGGGGCATTGCCATTACACCCAGTGGCTCTGCTTTCTCTGCAATTTCCATGCCTTCTGCACTCTGACAGAGCCAGGCAGTGAAACCGCCATCACACCAAGCCCCGTCAAAGTGCAGAGGGCGCGGCAGTTGCAGAGAGAGCAGAGCCTCTAGGTGTCATATTAAAACATCAATGCGGGCACATATTAACATGGGACCAACACAGATGCCTTCAGCTGCCAAACGCACATGTAACAGGTCAGCCGGTGTCATACAAATCTGCTGACCAATGTCTTAAGGAACTACAATTTCAGCAGTGCCCCTTTTTTCTTTTTGCTATCTAATTGTTTGTGGCAGATTTTTGTACAATCATCCCTTAAAAATCAAAGCGGTTTCAGACTCCAGAATGAGCTTTTGTTATCACGGTAACCAACCTAGATTTTATAAACTGCACATTCTGCGGGGATAGTTACAGTTGCTGTGCTTCTTGTGCTGCTCTGGTGCATCTAGCCTACACAGTGATTTAATATGTAGAATTGCATTAGCCTTTGATTAATGGTGTTTTTTTCCCTGGGAGAAGCTGGGTCTAAACTGAAATGAGAATATAATGAGCAATATTTCCTGTGCCTCTGTAATCAGTGATGCTGGTTTGTGTTTTGTAGCACAAAGGAAAGGGAAAAACTATAAAAAGGCTTTAGGCTTCATATTCAAGTAAAAAGGGTCTGATGCATATGAAGATCTGTGTAAGGGGGCCATACAGCAGCACACGCTGTCCACCGTTCCACAAAACCACAGGGACTCCATGTGCCACCATATGCTGATACATAGGCTACCCTATGTCAGATATTCTTCGTATGTGACAAAACTTTTGTCTTTCTCCACATTAAATCACAGAGAGGCCCACCGCGGCACTATGGGTGCATTATTGCAACTTGCACAAAGCAACATTGTAATACAGGAGTGCATGCAGGCCTAAGGGCATGTTCAAAACTCATCATGTGTGAACATCCCCTTAAGGGCAATTTGCAGAAAGACAGTGCCAATAAATGAACTCAAATACCAGTAGCGAACACAAACTAATTGGTATCAATTAAATAAACACACACAGCAGGGAGAAAATGTAAACCCTAGCATTAAATAACCTGTTAGATTCCCCTTTAGCAGCAATCCCCTCCACCAACTGTTAATTGTAACTGCAAATAATATTTCCACAACGTCGAGGAGGAATTTTGGACCATTCCTCCCTATAAATGTGTTTAGTTCATCAATGCTTCTGGGGTGCCTTTGGTGCACAGTCCTCTTCAGGTAAAACCACATTCCTTAGGGTAATGTCAGGTCTTGGCCACTCCAAAACAATCTTATGAACAATTCTTTAGGTAATTTGTGTGCTTTAGGTCATTGTTTTGTTGAATCAGACATCTCATCCGCTTGATTCTCCTGTAAAACCTTTTCATACACCTTAGACTTAATTTTTCCCTCAATTACCTGAATTTCCCTTCAGGTTTTTCAGCCAAAGCTAGAAGTGAATTTGAAAGGAATCAGACATATAAAGGAAGGACTTGTACTTCTCCTCTCTGCTGGATCGACTTCTAGCTTGTCAAAGGCTTAAAGGGGTTGTCAGAGTTATTTTTTTGTTCTTTGTATGTTTCTAATTAATCAAATGTAAAGGCTTTACCATGCACTTACTTCATCTGTAGTTGCTCTTTTCTCAGATTTCACTGAGAGTCACATGACCTGTGATGTCAGCTTCCCTCCCTGCTCTGATGATGTTTTGTGCACAAGCCTGAAAGAGCAGATATGTGTCTGTACAAGAGACGTCACTGTGCTGGCCATGCCCCCTGCATTGCCATCACTGTGCTGGCCACTCCTCAAAATCTGCCCCAAAAATCTCAGTGTGAACCTACCTTTCATGAGCTTTTGGGTTGGGGTGAGGTTTTGGTGTTGATGTTCAGTGTTCTTTTTCCTCCAGTTGTAAAGGAATTTGCAAATGTCAAAAAAACAACAGAAAACATTGAGGCCCGACTCATGTTTGCCGGAGACAATTTGGAGATTCCACAATGCTTAAAGGAAATGTTCTGTGGACAGAGGAGACAAATGTGGAACTTTTTAGCACAAATGCACAATACTATGGACGAAAGAGAACACAATACACTAACACCAAAACCTCATCCCAACTAAAAAACGGGCTGGAGGGGCAATCATGCTTTGGGGTTAATTTGCTTCTTTAGGGTCTAGATACCTTTTGTTCATTTAGAAAAGAATGTTTTCCAAGGTAAGGGCAGCAGTCTGTGGACTCAAGCTGAGGAGATGTTGGATGATACAACAAGTCAGTAACTCAAAACACACTAGTAAACCAATAATGGTTGAAATGATCTGTGTTTTGGAATGGTCAAGTCAGAGACTTTAATTTTGCACCATGACCTGAAAAGAGTTTATGCATGCAAGACATCCCAGAATTGGGTATAAACTGAAAGACATTTGCAGGGAGGAATGGTACAAAATTTCTCCCCAACACTGTGCAAATTCTAACTTTTGTGCAAACACAATATAAATCTAGTGGAAGTTATGTACACCATTTTTTTCTTTTTGTGCAAACAGAGTCAGTATTCAGGTTTTTCTTAGTTAATCTCCCCCAAGGTCTTGAAAAAAGTGGCAAGACTTCAGAGTTTGAAACTTGGCATTGTTTTCAAGCTATGCCAGATTCATCAACATGCCTGCACCAGGTTGATAAACCTGGTGAATGCTGCACTTAGGGAAAGACTGGTTCATTTGATGGCTTATTATCAATACTGTAGGTTTCCCAGGCTTAATTTACTTACTTAGTCCATAGGTTTGTGCTTTGCCTCATCCAACCATGGAGAACTAATGTACTAATACGAATACACATTTTTAGGCTCTATATTATTCTAACAGAAATTCTTCCAATAAAAAAAAAATCATATTTTATCTTAAATTTGTTATTGAAAAAAAGAAAACCTTCCGATTTCCTTTGGCAGAAAAAATTATTCTGCCACCCATCTCTTAACATGCATCGACTGGCGCATGGAAGTGGAGCCATGGAGCAGATGTGATTTGATAAGATGTCATGTTTCATTTATTTTAAAGAATTTGAAACAATAATGAAAAAATATGGTTAATGTTTGATATGTCACATTCTTGGCAAACGGCAGTGAAAATTTTTATCGTATTTTGCGGTTTCATCTGCCATTGGAAGAAATCCTATAAGAATAAGCTGCTTCTTGTAAGTTTTCTTAAGTCACTAGTTGACACAATTCTTGGTTTTGCTTCACTATTTGAGGCAAATTCGATTTGTTTGGGAAACCCCATTTCCAAGTACCCTATTGGGGAATAATGATTTGATAAACCTGATTTATTTTACTGTGACTTTGCCTTTATTTCTTTTTAATTCCCTATTTGTGCACAGGCAATTACTTTTTTAAATGTATGCAGTTTAGAACTAAAAAAGGAAACAAATGTTACTAAAATGGTATGTATGTCCTATAAAATAAAATAAAAAACACCATCTGAGTATTTTGCTAATGAAAATAAAAAATTTCTTGAAGCATCTTCTACACAGTATACGTTGTGTTACTGAAACAAACAATGACCACATTTTCCAGATTGCAAGATGATAGAAATAGAAATTTGATCCATTTCATCTTCAGCCATTCCTACGCTGACAGCCCGGACAGATGACATGCTTTGAAATATTAAGAAATATTTGTATTTTCAGTGTAACTTGGAAGTGACTTCAGGCACGGCTCCAAGTCAAACAGTAACAATGGAGTTAGGATAGCGTTCAAGGAATGCTGGCAGAAACTCCTCAGGTGCTACATAAGAGAGCAGCACACGATATATCTACGGTGATGATATTTTTTGTAACTCAGAACTATGACAAATGTCCAGCTATGTGACCACTTAAAGGGTAACTAAACATTGTTGAGAAAATGAAGGGGCAGAAATACTCCTCAGAGCTTTCTGTCTCTTTACCTTTCATCCGCTTGGCTTCTCGAGTGCATGGAGTACACATTCATAGCGAGTATATGGGATCCGTACTCCACACACAAAAAACTGAGCAGAGGCAATGAAAGCCCAAGGAGCAGAACACTCTGAGCAGGGTTTCTGCCCCTTCATTTTCTAACCTTAGGTTTTGTTACCCTTTAGGGAAATTAATCAGATGGGCCTGGATCTAGTACAACATCCCTTTTATGGGGTAACCTAAAGGATCTTAAAGTGCATTTCCACCTAAGAAATTGCCACATATTAGTAAACCATAAACTAGAGGAATAAACAGTGTTAGAATGATGTTTTTGTCTCTTCCAGAACTATTAGCTTTGTTCATTTCAGATGTGGCGGCCATTTTGCAAAAGTGATATACAGGAAGTGGCGCCATATTGGTTGCACTTTTGAATTGGCTTCGCAACAACTTACAGTGAACCACCACTTCATTAAAATGCAATACCCCATATACTTTAGTGTCCTATGACCAAGGTAAAACTTAAAGATCACATCCAGTATTTGTGTCTTCTTGTTTTTAATGTCTCAACGGATTTAGTAGCTTTAGATTTTACACAATGTGTTTTATAAAGACTTGAGTGCTGGATATAATCCGGGTTGCCCCTGGCCAAAACGGTTTCCCTTATAAGTCATATGCAACACCAGAAATCTAGCCAGTGAAGCACTATAGAAGCGGTGAGCAGGCTAAACAATTTGCCTTGTTGTTTATATGACCAATGCATGACAGTCAGAATTAAACATGGGAACAAGACGCAAATATCTTTGCATTTTGTCGCACACCTTACATGCACAATGCTGGATGCCTTGGTAGTCTATTTGTGCCATGGGGTTAATCGTATCCAAGTTCTTGCCAAGAGTAATAACTACAACAAAACTAACATTTACTCAAAAAAAAAAAATAATATATCACCAACAAACAAAATGTAACCACATTTTCCTTTCTTCTGGAATCGGAAAATGGGAAGGTGGTACAATGTAGTGGGCAGTAGAGGTGGAATGGGTTAAGGTCTTAGTTCGATCAACACCAAGAACGAAAAGAAAGACTATAATGAAGTGTTATCATAATTAAAAATTTAGGAAATACTAAAGGAATAGCTTAGTTATTAATAAAAGAAATTACTTCCAAAAAAAATATCATGTATGCAAATTTTTTATACAATATATCAAGGGTGGGTTGGAACTGCCCTTGGACCTTAGGCTGGGGCCAGTTTCAAGGGCTGTTGGCATAAGCAGAGTTTTCTCTGCCGGGTGCGGTCACCAATACAGGGTAAACCAATCTTAGAGACATTCACTAAGTAGAAAAATGTTGACAGCATCCAACCAAATGCCAGAGGAGTCTTCTTCATCAAGGCATGTCCCACGTGACCAAAATGTTTCAACCCAAGGAGGTCTCTGCAGAGCCTAGGCTGGGAACAGTGACGTCATCACACTAAAGGCATGGATCGTAATATCAAAATCGGTAGAGAATCGGCATCATCAGCAGAGCAGAAGCCTATTGCATATATAGAGTCCCCTAAGCTATGAAGCCCTTAGGCACTGTTCTACTACCCAACAGCTCAGTTCACCTCTCCTTAAAAAAACTGCATATTACCTGGCGAATGTTTACAATTTGTACTTCAGAACAGAATTAATATATTTTCCTTGTTTATTACAGAAATATGCCAAACTGATACCTGGAGCCACCGTAGGACTACTGAACAAAGATTCTGGAAATGTATTGCAGCTGATCTTATCGGCATACAAAGTAAGAGGTTATATTATTATACATCAGGTTATGTTAGTATTATTTTACAGTTATATGACAGTATTCTCCATTTGTAAATGGCTTTAGTATATATGACTCAAACGAATGGCATCCAGCATTAGGGCTTGCTCCAGTCTGTCGCTCAGAGTCACCATGGGCCAGGTCGGACTGGATATAGACCGTACAAGGAAATTTCCCAAGGGGCTGCCCATGCCCTCCTCTGAATGCATAGAGATCTAATCCCCCTAGATATTTATGCACCTGGCCAGCAGTGGAATGTGCCCTTCTGCATTACACTGTATTGCCATACTCAGGATGGCTATACAGTTGAATATGGCAGCGGGTGCGGTAGTATTTTATGTTGACTTTTGCCTTTTGTCAGTTTGGACCCACCAACAACATGGGGCCACTTTTTTTTTTTTTTCACAGTAATTTTTATTAAAGTTTAAAGATGCAAAATCAGTACAGTGTAAATACACAGTTATAAACCAGCATCAATATAAGGACATCTGAAAACCACACCGTGTGGTAATAGAGGCGCGAAGAGTAGTACAGTCCCCTTGCAGCAGTACATTAGCATAAAAAGATGGTAAAGCAGGGACATACATAATGTATGCCATTAACATATCCACACTCATGTGGAGCTTGCAGAGCCACTACCATCGACTCCGCTAAGCAGAGATGATAAGAAAAAGGTAACATAAAAGTGGAACGGAACAATAAGCACCAAACAACGGAAAAGCAGCACCAGGGTTCAGGGTAACTGTATCAGTCGAGACATTATCAGCTCTATAGAGGTCAGCGAGCACATGACAATATATTTTATGCATCTATATAAAGGCAATGCATGCGAGACAGTCAAGATGAATACCAAGAACTGGATATCCAGTCCGACCACAAAACAAAAAATTTTGACATTGAGGGCAGACTCCCATGCCACATTCTTTCATACATACAAGTGGTATTCACTATCTCTACGATCTCACAAAGGGAAGGAATCACCGGAGTTTTCCAGTGTCTAGTGATGGCTAGTTTAGTGGCCATCAATATATGGGCAGTAAGTGGTCGGTATCTCTGAGGTAAGGTATCTGGGAAAATAAAGAGGAGGGCCGTATCCGGGGTAAGTATAACAGGGACAGATATAAGCGTAGACAAAAGGTTTTGCACCTCATTCCAGAGGCCAGTGAGGTTGGGGCAGGCCCAAAGGACATGCAATATAGATCCTCGGCCACCACATCCTCTCCAGCAAGCAGGGCTAACAGAGGGAAACATTGAATGAAGTCTAGCCGGTGTGTAATACCACCGTAAACATGTTTTATAAATAGCTTCTTGATGGGACACACAGCGGAAGACCGAATGAGTAATCTTAAAAGTTGCACGCCACTGGGCCACCGAGAAAGTACGGCCCAATTCTTTCTCCCATTTGGCCAAGGGGGGTGGTTTCGACCACTCAACCTCATTCGTTAGCAGGCCATAAAAAAGGGAGATCCCCCCTTTCTTGGGGTATCTATCATGGAGATAGCGTATGGCATCTTGAGGGATGGGGCCACTTTTAAGCTTTTTCCAGGGCCACTTTAGGTTTCCAGTCTGTCCCTGCCATGAGTTCCTTTATTTTATCCATCATCAGCTTGACAAGCATAGATTAATTAGATTGCCCACTCTTATTTTGCAAGCCCCCCTGCCGACCAGGTGATTACAAAGGGTCTTAAAGAGTTTATCCAGAGAGTAAAACATGCCCCTCAATGCCCAGGCGCCTCATATAGATTATACTTGCTCTGCTCCCCGGCACCCGCGTCGCTCCTGATCCCCACATGCATCAAAACAACCAGCTACGGTGAGGGGCAGCCGATAGCAGGCCACAATGGGGTCAAGCCTCCCTAGCATCGCGGGTGACGCTAGGGAGGCTTGACCCCCGTCTTGGCCTGCCATTGGCTGCCCCCAGTTGTCGGATGTTTCGCAGCAGCGGCCATGCGGGGATCAGGAGTGACGCGGGTGCCGGGAAACAGAGTAAGTATAATCTATATGAGGGGCCCGGGCATTGAGGGGCATGTTTTACACTTTGGATAACCCCTTTAATGCCTTCAGTAGTAACCTCAGATCGTTCCTGTAGAACCATAATTTTTAAAGGGGTTGTCCACTTTGGAAAACCCCTTCTCATTCACTTGACCCCTGGCCACTATCTAAACAACTCAGCAAGCATCCTTACTTTCCGTGCACTAACTGGCAGGCAGAGAGAAATGTTTTGTCACCAATTTGAAATGTGTGGGTCTCTAGGGCATCTATGCGTTTTAATGAGTGCCCCTTACAGCCAAGCAGGGAACCCCTCTAATAGGTAAACATGCCCTAATAAAATTTCATTAATTGCAAGCCCTTCTATAAAACTATGCTAGTTACATATCATTCTTTGCACAGTAGTCAGCCAGTTAAGTTCCCCTATTATGGGATACATCGTTCTCCTTGCACATAAATCTTCATAAAGCTTCAGACGCACTAATACAAGTTATAAATGTTATCTCAAAGGATACATAAGATATATAATAGGATCACTCAAGACAAATAGAGCTTCTTCTGCTTAGGGTTTGAGGGCCATTCCCTTTATCCATTGCTATGCTCATCACTTTGGAGGAAAGTGGGTTAAAAACTCCATTACTGGACTATTTGGTTTCATGTGGATCCAGATGATACAAAATCGCTTTTCTGTTTAAGTGCTACAGTGGCAAAACCAATATAGATATGTTGAATCACGCAGCGTCAGTAATGAACTCAAGCGCTCTGCTTTACAGGCTTGCATTAGCCACCAGCCCTCTCTCTCTCCTTGGCTATGTAATCACATTTGACATTAATGTCTGTATAATATGACACACTATTTTATCTGCCGCAGCTGGTTAATGGCCCAGACTTACAAAATAAAGCTGGCCATGACTAAGACTATTATAATGCTGTTAAGTCCGTATGAAGCCAGGGTACAGGGGAAATGCAATTTAGCAATGCAAAGCAAATACACATCTGTAGAAGAAGAAGAAGAAGAAGGAGAAGGAGGAGGAGGGACATTCGGCAGCAGAGTGCTCTCTCCAAAAGCAAGTGTCAGAGCTATAGGAGTTGGTCTTTTAAGAAGCGTTCATTAAATTACTTTAGTTGTACAGCCCCGGGATTCTGCAATAGAACTAGAAGAAAAACCTACAATATGAAGAAATATATTCTTCATTTCTTAGCAATTTTCTAAAGAACTGCAGTTAGATAGAATGTACTCAGTGCCAGATACCTCAGGCTAGGGACTTAAACTTAGTTTATAATTTGGACGCCTTGAAACTGGGAAATAAATTTTATTTATGCGCACAAAGCTTTAATCCAGCACATTCGAAACCACCAAGATGCTGGATGATCAAATATACCAGACCATTAGAAGCTGGCTAGGGTATAGGGGGTGAGGAACGTGAACTTTCAAGGGTAGGACCTGAGGACAACGCAGAAAATAATTCCGGTTTTATACACAGACTTGAAGGGCCTGTTTTTCTTTACATTAAAAGCACAACTCTTGCATGGGTGCTTGAATGAGACTAAGGCTAGTTTCACACGAGCGAGTGTCATGCTCCAGATTTGCAGCGTGAGTATCAGACAGCTCCCGTCCTGAACTGCCAGCACGGGCGGGGTCGCATAGCATTATATTGATTTATGATCCTATGCAACCCTTAGAGGTCTGGAAGGTATTTGATAACATTGACATAATGCCTTCAGTGTTATCCAATACATTCCAGAACTGTAAGGGTTACATAGCATCATAAATCAATATAATGCCATGCGACCCCAGCAATGCTGGAAGTTCAGGATGGGAGCTGCTGTCTGATACTCACGCAGCGAGTCCAGAGCGTGACACTCACTCGTGTGAAACCAGCCTACGGCCACAGTCACACTTCAGTTGTTTGGTCAGTTATTTCCATCAGTTATTGGAAGCCAAAACCAGGTTTGAATCATCTTTCCATTATACCTCATCTCTGAGTAGGCTTCACTACTGGTTTTAGCTCACATTCACTGATGGAAATAACTGACCAAATAACTGAAGTGTGAACTTAGCCCTAAAGTAGTATTATAGATACAGCCAGGACAAGAGTGGCACTGTTTCTGGTGACTTTTTTTGTGACATATGGAAAACACAGCAGGGTCCTATACAAAAGTAGAAATTAAAGGCAAAAGTTTTTCAAAATTCTCAAAAGGGAATCAGCCTAGCTATCCAGCGATGCATACCATCGACACATAAAGGTCCCTTTCAGACGAGCGAGTTCCACACTCCGGACTCGCAGCGTGAGTATGCAGCAGCTCCTGTCCTGACCTCCCCAGCACTGATGGGGTTGCATAGCATTGGTTTATGATGCTATGTAACCCTTCAAGTTCTGGAATGTATTGTATAACACCAACAGCCGTAAGTCAGTGTTATCCAATACATTCCATACCTCTAAGGGTTACATAGAATCATAAATAAATATAATGCTATGTGACCCCGTCAGTGCTGGCAGGTCAGGACTGGAGCTGCTGCCACTCACGTGCGAGTCCAGAGTGTGGAACTTGCTCGTCTAAAAGGGACCAAAAGCAGGACTGAAATTTAGGACTCAATGACGACGACATGAAAACCCCTGGGGTAGCTGTAATGGCAGCTATATGGATTGTCACCCATGTATAAGAAAGGAAAAATACCGTAAAAGTAACTTGAAAACAAAAAAAAAAAATGTATTTACTCAGGCAGATATGTAAATGATTACAGGTGTGGTCTGATTAAACACTGGGTCCTGCCACAAGAGGGTGTAAAAGTGCTTCCCCTGCTGCCTTGTAAAAATGCCCTCAGAGGCTACTTTTGGGTAGTTTACCTCTTCGTGAAAGAGCATTGATTGCTAAACGTGCCTCTATGACTCATGTGAAGACATTTTGCTAGGTTGACTTTGAGAGGGCACATCATTGGACTGAGAGAAGCAGGAGGGTCATTTAGAAGAACTGCCCTCCATCTAGGCTGTTCTGACCTGGCTGTTAGGTGGTGTTGGGAGCAGTGGTTCTGTGAGGTCACACACATACTATGAACAGGCTCCATACGGAGACAGACAGACCACTAGTAGAGACGATCGTTTGACCCACGACAAGCCTACAGTGGGTGAAATCACCAACCCATCAACGTGTCCTACATAGAATCCATATATTGATGTTGATGCAGGCTACAATAGCATCAATACTGTAATACAAATTATTTTACCTTTTACATCATACATATTTTTGAAGTTGTTTAAACTTGAGATGAAAAACAACAAGAGACCTCATTTTCAAAATATTTGTGTAGTGAGCAATAGGTACACATGGAGTGCGGGTGAGTCATGGCGTGATCCCGGCATGCTCCTGCTCGCTGACTGAAGCAAAGAACGACTCTTGCCGTATTTTTTTTTTATTCTAAAACTTCTCATGTTTGGTGTAATGAAAAAGAAGCAGCGTGCGTGTAACAAACAACCTGCAGATAACGCTAAGAAGTGCATTTTCGCAGCACATGACAAAATTACTGCAACCCATAAATAAGTTACTACTGGAAAGCTCTGCTCGCTTTTTTCATAGTGATTGTGAACATTTTCTGCCCTAATGATTCTTCCTTAGACTGCAGCGACCATTGATGTAGGAATGTTTACAGCTAATGATGGCAGTTTTTTGGGATCGTGTGCACGTAATTGCATCACTATGCTGTCCCTCCCTCTATATGACCATGAGTTTACTGGAGAGAAGGGGAAAGGTCCTGCAGCATGACATGGAATACATGAAATCCTTGGGTTGCTGGTGTAATGAAAGGATGCCCTGGCTCCTGTAGAAGGAGCGCCACCAACACAATGCTGGTGGTAGTCAAGGAGATGGATGTGGTCTTGATTACTGGCTCTCACTGGGTGGCCAGCAGCTGTCCTTCCTGACCACTCTATACTCATGTATGCTCGGTTCAGCCAACTGTGTATGTGTTCTGTATAGAGAGAGTCTCACCCGGAACATTGGTGACATATCACTAGGATATACTACTAATACGGGTCCATTCACACGTCCGTGTGTGTTTTGCGGATCCACGGATCCGCAAAACACTGACATCGGCGATGTGCGTTCCGCAATTTGCGGACCGCACATCTCCGGCACTCTCATAGAAAATGCCTTTTCTTGTCCGCAATTGCGGACAAGAATAGGACATGTTCTATTTTTTTCGGGAACGCAATTGCGGACCCGGAAGTGCGGATCCGCAATTGCGGACCCGGCCGGGACATAGTCTGTCCCCATTGAAATTAATGGGTCCGCAATTCCGTTCCGCAGATGCGGAACAGAATTGCGGACGTGTGAATAGGGCCTATCAGATAGGTGTGGGTCCCACCTCTGTGCCAGCACCCATCTCTATAATAGAGCACCTAAAGTTCGGGAGAATGCACCGCGCATGTGCGGCCGCCCTCCATTCACTATTTTCAGAAGTCCCATAGAAATTATTGGAAAGTGTATGTTGCAAGCACAGCCACCGCTCCATTCACTTCTAGAAGTAGCTGAGCTTGCCTATTTTCGGCGCTTCCATAGAAGTAACTAGAGGGTTACCATGCACGAGCAGTGAATTCTTGTCCTCTTTGGGAGCTTTGTTCTACAGATGTGTGTGGATCCCTAGCAATATGCCACCAATGTTCCAGGTAAGACAACCCCTTTAAGGCCCCTTTACATGGGCCAAGGTAGTATGTAAATATTGGGAATCATCCATATTCTTTCCTGATAATTGCCTGCTTGACAGGATGTGAGGGCTGCATTTACATGCAGAAATCTCCTCTGCTGTATGGCGATCAGCGATGGCTAGAGTGACCTCTTGTCCCCATTCACATTCATTGGTTCTAGGCAGCAGATCCCAATTTACACAGCACAACCTGTTGCCCAGAAACAATGATTTTGGTGTCTGCATCAGTGATGACTGCACCCAATGAACAAATATTCGCTGGTTTATTGGGTGATCGGCAGCACCTTCACACACGGCAATTATCAGGTACCAATAATCATTCCCAATAATGAGCCTATGTAAGGGGACCTCAAGTATGAATAGTATTAGCCTTTTTGAGGGTTTTACAGGGATGCTCCATCATGGATTGTGGTTAGTGATGTTATCAGTCTGCTAAGCGAGCGTCTGATGTGTAGTCATTACTGTTCTGTAGGTGTTATCTTTGATGAGATGAGCATGATTTGTTTTTGCCAGTGGAAAGACAAGCTACATAATGAAGAGTTTTTCATGTATTTAGATGAAAAGCTACATGGGGGTGATCTGAAAGGCTTGTTTGCACGACGCTGCTATAGATTTGGCCTCAGATGCAGTAGAAAAATAATGGAAATAGTGCAACTTATTCATTTCTGAAAATTAGCAGCCGTGGACCTCGCTCCAGGTTTGCGCCAGTATCACAGAGTATGGCAGTCTCACGAATCGCTCAATGCAAGACAAAGCAGCTAGGACTGAAAAGCTGTCAGCAGAACATCCAAGACAGAAGGGCAGGACATAAAATGAACCTGTCACCATGCGTATACTGCCCTATCTGCGAAAGACGCCCTAATTATAGCCTTGTGTCACTTACTTGTTTTCTCGCCGTAGTTTTAATAAAATCACATTTTATCAAGTGCAGCAAGAGCCAAGCATTTTATGAGCCAGGTTCTCTCAATGACATGCGCTCGCTCTGGATTCCTCAATAATTCCCCTGATTGACAGCTTTCTCTCTATCCACAGTGATGCTATTATGCTAATAAGCTATTGTTTTGGTTGAGTAGTCTCCAAGGCATTGCTCCTGGTTAGCCAGAATCCCACTCCGCACTGCTGAGGGGCAACACCCCGAAACAGCTGTCTGTGGATGGATAACTGGCTTAGGTTTTCCCCGTCACATCCTTAAAGCTTGTAAAAAAGCGGGATCTTGACATAGGGGCCACTTATTTTGGTGGATTTGGTGATCTCTGAAATGGAGACACCCCTTTGTTCAGTTTTCCTTTCTTTGAGGGATATCTGGCTTTCATTGTGTAGAACCAATACTGGGGCTCCACATTTATTTTGCATATCCATAGGATCCACAGTAATGAGGAGAAGGCTCCAAAGCAGCTGTAGGAGGGCGGGGAGAGCCAACTCCTCCGAAATACTCCTGGCCTGCACAGCGCTCAGCTAAGACGGCATGTGATAAAATTTGATTTTATGAAAACCACTGCAAGAAAAACAAGTAAGGCTGAGTTCACACTTCAGTTATTTGATTAGTTATTAGGGCTCATGCACACAAACGAATTTTGTTTCTGTGTCCATTCGTTGTTTTTTTTGCGGATTCATTTCCATGTGTGCTGTCCGCATCCGTATGTCCATTCCGTAGACCCGCAAAAAAGATAGAGCATGTCCTATTCGTTTCCATTTTGCGGACAAGGATAGGCAAAACAAAACAACAGATGCAATACGGATGTCATAAAGACATCATCCGTATTTCTTGCGGATCAGTGTTTTGTGGACTGCAAAATACATATGGTCGTGTGCATGAGCCCTTATTGTGAGCCAAAACCAGTAGTGAAGCCGAGATAAGGGATAATGGTTCTGTGTTTTTGACCCGCACATAGTTTTGGCTTCCAATAACTGATGGAAATCACTGAACAAATAACTAAAGTGTGAACTTGGCCGAAGTAAGACACAGCTATAAACTCGGTGACAGGTTCCCTTTGAAAGGGATGTATCATCAGAAATTATATTATTTAAATATAGTTTACTATAAACAGTTTTATTATTTTATTTTGTTGCGCTTTCCTGTGACTAACCTCATAAAAAAAATCCTGATATGCTGCACTATTTACCCTGGCACTGGAGGAGCGGCAATGGGCTGGTGCTTCCTGTTTACTGCAACTTGCTTTACCGTGTAGACTTGAACAGAATGAGCAGTCATCTCATTCATTTTAGAGGGTGGGTAAGTTATTGTAGTGCTGGGGCATATATAAGGTAGGCTAACAACGATGTACACTGATGCCTGGCCATAACAAGTGCTGATCAATGACAAGTTTAAATGGCTTTTACACCAAACTATGCAAGTTGTATGGGGAATGACAGATTGTTTAGTGCCAATACAGTTGGCATATCGTTTACATGGGGAGATGAGCTCCTGATGACTGTGATCTACAGACCCACATAAAAGATGTGATCAGCAATCAAAAGAGCATGTTCTCACTTATGAATCGGCTCTAATCTTAGGGCAGGCCACCAATATATCCTTCTGTAAAATCCCGTTAGGCCCCCCTTCCTTCTTCCTCAATGATGCCCTAGGTACTAGTACTCTACCTATCCTTCACCCCAGCCGTGACCAGAACTAACCATCCACCATCACCATTTATCCTATGACCATATCTTCTCTACTCTGGTCTTTGATCTGAACAGTATCTAAACCTAAAACCCTAACCTCTCGAACACATGTTCAGGCTTTTCTGACTTGAAAGGCTTCTTCTGTGAACAAGCAGGCATACAGGAGAAATGGCTTAGTTGCCCATAGTAACCCATGAGATTCCTCTTCATTTTTAAGAGTTCCTTTGGAAAATGAAACATGGAATTTAATTGGTTGCTATGGGCAACTGAGCCCATTTTCCTTGACACCAGTTTTGGTAATTCCCCTATATGTTCTTAGTCTTCTGCTTTATTTGCTATAGGATAATATCACTTTCGAACTCTTAAAGGCCATGACTTTGTTAAATTGTGGATCTTCTGGAGAAAACTATAAACTCTTGTGGTTTCTATGTCTCGGGGCACAGCATTCTGAGTAATGTATTAGGTCAACATGCCGAAGCTTGACTGAAATTCCTTCATTACAGAGCTTTCCAAGAGAAAGAGACCATGCTTTCGAGTCTAGTACGTAGAGCATTTTTTCACTGTACCAAGAAATATCCACTGTGACATTCCTCCAGAAATATGTTCTATTCAATAAGCTTTGTTCTTCCCGATTGTCTTGTGGAATGCGGCAAGGCTCAACTTGACGTGGTGAAACTTCCCGAATCGGAAATGAGGTGATGAAATAATGGAGATAAGTAGGTGTCAAAATTCCCATAAGGAAGATAGGTGTTATAGCAGGTAGAGGTGATTTGCATACCTCCCAGGTATGTTCTGCATATGCAACTCATAGGTGGCAACAGCAGTGTCCACACAAATCAATGAATGCAACATATATCTAAAAAAAAAAAGAAGAAAAAAAACAAACCTTTGCCTTATTTGAATCTTGTATTCCTAAATGGTAACTTTTTCGCTGTAGGTCAGCTCACATTTTTTTGCCAGAGGTTTCAATTATGCAATGTAAACAACGTGAAGCAAATCCAGTAGAACGTGCTTACTCTTTTCTCATTGGTAACACTAACCGACTGGTGACTCACATACACATTCACAAGGGGCCGTAAGAAAATTGCTGACCTTTTGGCAGATAGTAACTAAATGTTAATGTTTCACTGAATATTGCTGAATCACATCTCTTTGCCTAGGAACTGAGGTCGGAAATTGAGCTTGAGGTGTCAGGAGACACGGACGGACTTAACCTTTTCTTTACTGCCAATTGTAACAATGAAACAGTCCTCTCAAATAGTAAAAAGTGCCAGAGAATCAAAGTTGGAGATAGGGTAAGTACAGCAAGTCAAGTTATAAGCAAAACATCTGTCTTTCCATCAATGTTATGGTCCATACCGAACATGTGCATTCTCTAACCCATAATCAGTTTGGTGCTGGCTAGATTGAGGTGCAGGTTGTAAGAAATGTGTTTATCTTCACCCATCACCCCACAAGAGGCATGGACTTTGCTACAAAAGGATGCCCAGGTCACAGTCACCAGAATAGTCACAGATTGACAGCAGTAACTGAGGCAGTAATAGCATAGTCAGGAACAGAGCCAAGGGTCATCACCGGAAGAGACAGGTCACAGAACGAGATGAGAACATAGTCCGATAGTCACAGATAGGTGAGATAGAGATAGGAGAAAAACAACAGGTACCAGATGACCCCTCCAAGGGGTGAGGCAGAGGAAATATCCAGGAACTAGGCTGCGGTCAGAATCAAGGTAAGTCAGGAAAACCAGAAGGAATGGCATGGCAAAATGATACCCTTTTAAATAAGCCACCAGTCGTGATGTCATCTTTGCCTTTACAACCTGACAGGCACCCAGAGGTTGAGAGCCGTGGCCCAATCTATCCATCATAGAAAACAGGCAGGACTCGAAAAAACAAACAACAAAAAAGTGAGGATTTTTTTTAACCTATGTACAACATGGGCTAAAAAAGTTATCCAAATCATGACATTGGACAGCCCCTTTAAATTATAAAATTATTTTTATCTACGTCTACCACTAGCTGTGTAAATCCATATGCAGTGAGCGCCTCTTGTGGCATATGTATTGAGGAAGCAATCTTTTCTGTTGTCTTATTGAACCACATATAATAAAAGGGTTACAACTTCATGCATTATACTGCGTATACTTTCAGGTTTCCTTCAATGTGACCGTGAGCTCAACCTCCTGTGAAAAACAGACAAGGCATATTACAATCAAGCCTGTTGGTCTTCAAGACAGCCTGGAGATTGAAATTCAGTCTGAATGCTCGTGTTCCTGTAAGGCAGAGGCCGAAGAGGAGAGCACAGAGTGCAGCCTGGGAAGCGGCTCCTTAGAATGCGGTGTTTGCGTTTGTAAACCTGGATTTTTAGGAGCCCAATGTGAATGCAACGAAGCGTCACTGAACAACAGCTCTTGTAAAGAAATGGATACGTGTTCTGGGCGCGGCGAGTGCTTTTGTGGACAATGTATTTGCAACCCATCTGTGTATGGACGGGTTTATGGACCTCATTGTGAATGTGATGACTTTTCATGTGTGAGGCATGGAGGACTTATTTGTGGAGGTAAATGTTAACAATAAAAAGAAGCGTCCTATCAAAAATTTACAAGCTCAGGAGAACTTAAATTTTCGTTCAAGTTCTCCAGATCCATTATTTACCCATGGGTGTCAAGTGTTATTGTAAAATGATGCGGTTATGACGGAATGGGGAGGTTACCTTGATCAGTTATTGAGGACCATTTTTTCGTACATATATGGTCACCTCTTCATTCAGTCTGCATCACGATGAGCCCTGGCCAACTTGGCTTGCAGAATGTGGGTTTCCCAACAGATAAGGGTCCCGGGGTCTTTAGGTGGCTAAATGCATTTCAAGACTACTCCATATTTTTTATAATTTAGACATGACCATAAATGTAGCCACCATTACAGCTCCCATCAAGGCCCTGGAAGGGAGCATATGTTGGAAATTCTAGTTTTAAAACCTCCTCATTAGCTATCAAGGCATAGGTTGCATAGTAGTAATAGATTTTTTTATTTTTTTTTGTCCACCCACTCACTATTATTGTCTATCTAATAGGTCATGGTATCTGCGATTGTGGAGAGTGCGTCTGTCAAAGCGGCTGGACCGGACAATACTGCAACTGCACAACCAGTATTGACTCCTGCATCTCGGAAACTGGGACCCTATGTAGCGGGAGAGGTAGATGTGAATGTGGCAGGTGCATCTGTAACAGCCCGGGCGTTTCTGGAGATACTTGTGAAAAGTGCCCAACTTGTGGAGACCCCTGCAGCTCCCAAAGGTAAAATATCATAAAGACGACCTGTGGCGTTGAAAATGCCGGCAGCATGCTATAGAGCAGGAGGAGCTGAGCAGATTGAAATATACTGTATAGGTTTGCATGAAAGAATAAAGTAAAACTTGTAATTAATTCATTTAAACCTCTGGTCCTAGGTGTCCGGTGGGCGGTCTTACTCAGTGATTGACAGCTCCCTCTGTGGGCACGCATACAGAGAAGGCTGTCAATCACTGATAGGACAGCCCACTGGACTCCTAAGCTCAGAGTCAGCAGGGAATGAAAGTTATACTAAATATTTTCCTACAAAAACTATAGCTCAGCTCCTCCTGCTCTATACCATGCGGAATTTTCAATATCATATTCTGCGCATCTATTTTGTATTAATTAAGGGGTAAATTACATTTACGTTCACTGTTCATATGTCGTGCGAAATAAACCCTAGTGGCCACCAGATAGATATATATATATCTTGGTATTGAAGACACAAATAGAGAAAAATAAAAAATAATTAAAAAAGGCACAGGTCACCCAGAGACCAATAACCGTAGATTATTCCTTGGCTGGTTTAGAGGCAACACGGATCTGGCCCCAGACCTTGGGTTGAGAAGAACAACTTCAGAAAAAAGCTTTTATGATCCAACCCCATAGCTATAAAACATAATTTTAACTCAACACATTAAAACCTCCATTGCGTCCTCTGGCGACACGTTTCGCTTATAAAGCCCAGGCTATGGCGCTGGATCACATCATAAAAGTTTTTTTTTGAAGAGAAGAATATTGTCTGCATGTCATCAAAACTAAAGACCTCTTTGCCAGGACAGATGTTTGAAATCTGGGACCGTCTTTGGATGTTGACAAAGATTGAGAATTCGCCGACATAACATAGGTCAATGCAGCGCATTAGGGCTGAGACAATGGATTTATAGCAGTGAGATTTGATACCGTCAGGGGTGTGCACACCATAGACGTAGCCCCCATAGCTGGGGCCATAGGAGAGCTTGGTGGAATATGCTCTATGCATTTTTTTTGACCACAGGAATGCACATGAAAAGCATAGAAATCTCACCACCGCTACGTTATGTTTACGTGAACTTAAGGCGAGGTCCTGTCATTGAAACCACTCATGTATTCCCAGTACTGTCCAATATACAAGATCTTTTCATGGACATGTTGAGTTGAATACATCTCTGATGAATTCAGAGCCTCCAGGCAGTGACAAGGGCAAGGTCGCAAGTCAAGACGGGACTTCTGAGCTTTAAAAAATGACTATGCATGAGATTCAGGTACGATGACTAAGGCGCAATTTATTATACAGGAGCGTCTGACTTCTGTAGCCTGCAGGACCGTCTCCGAAACATATGGGAGGACAGGGAGAAATGTGAGACGATGGGATTCTATCAAGTTATTTTTCAGAACAGCGAATGCTATACGTCGGTGAAACTTTTGACTCTCGTATGTTCCCTTTTTTCCCTTGTGCTGGTTGACGGGAGGAGATAAATGAAGTGTTTGTTCCTTTATGCAGGCCCTGCGTTGAATGCCATCTGTTTTCAGAAGAGCAGCAACCTGGGGTATGTGCCGAGACATGTAACATGGTGGATACCACAGTCAGCAAAGAGGACGGCTCCGGGAATCCAGAATGTAAGCCTATAATTGCAGATGAGAACAGTTCCCTGAATAGTTTTTATTGAAAATTGTCCCAAATTTAGAAAACAAAATATTTGTTATTTTAAAACAAATTTAATGTGAAAGACATCATACAAAAAACATCAAGAAAAAAAAATACAGCCCTGGAAACAACCAACAAACTGCTGTTGATGGATCTCTCATTATTGACTCTTTAATAATTAGCTGATATCCTGTAGGCACATCTGAATATCTCTCCGGTTTAATTTAAAAGGATGGCTCAGCTCTCCTAATATTTACTGTACGTTGTTTTACTAAATACTTGCACTCTCCATAAACCAACTATTCTGAAGCATCGTTCCTTAGAATTCTGTATTGTGCAATTCCTCTGTTATTCTTCCTGGAAATGTAGGAATAAGGCTACTTTCACACTGGCGTTTTTC
Source organism: Bufotes viridis (assembly GCA_033119425.1). NCBI lineage: Eukaryota > Metazoa > Chordata > Amphibia > Anura > Bufonidae > Bufotes > Bufotes viridis. The sequence continues at coordinate 134,384,193 of CM065595.1, read as the reverse complement.
TTTTCCGGCATAGAGTTCCGTCGTCGGCGCTCTATACCGGAAAAAAAACTGATCAGTATTATCCCTATGCATTCTGAATGGAGAGAAATCTGTTCAGGATGCATCAGGATGTCTTCAGTTTAGTATGTAAATGTTTTATAGATAGGGAAAATACCGCAGCATGTGGAGGTCTTTGTTAGGGGGGCGGGGGGGGTGTTGTGGAGGTCACTGTTAAAGGAGTGGGCTGCTGTGAAGGTCAAAGTTAAGGAGGTGGCCTTCTGTGGATTTCACATTTTAAGGAGGTGGGGCACTGTGGTGGGGTTAGTGTTAAGGGGTGGGGGGCTGTGGAGGTCACTGTTAAGGGGGCGGGGTGCTGTAGAGGTTACTGTTATGGGGGATACTGTTGATATCTTTTAACAACACACACAAACAATAAATGAAATAGATTAAATATACCCGTAGAAAGCCAGGTCCTTTTGCTAGTGTGTATATATATATATATATATATATATATATATATATATATACACACACATACACACACACACACACACAGTACATATATACATATACACACGCACGTACACTGGCATTTACGGTGTAAACATGGATAGGTTGCATCATTAATAACATGGATACCAAGTGCTTTTGCATATAGATGGCGGTGATAATATAGGTGAGGTTGTGTCCTCACCACATTTGGGATTCCATCAGCATCCAGCTGCCATCATACATGGACTAGCGCATTACGAAACGAGAACTTAACCATAAATAACTTTTTTCTTCAAGCGAGTCAAATTACCGCGAGCCGACATTCCTTGTTTTCTTAACTTAACTGATTCCAACTGTTGTGACAATGTCAGCCAAGCCATGCATAGTAAGAGGCCGCCTGAGGGTATCGCAGAGTCTCCATATAAGAAATTCTTTCTGCACTCAAGTGTCTTCAGGTAACTCAGAAGTAATGGAGAACACGCTCTCCGTAAGCACAAATGAGGCCATTATGTGCCTCTAGCTCATTACAGGCCCCATAGTCAAGTTCCTTTGAATGGGGAAGCCATTTTCTCCCCCTCGAGTACATTACATGGTCAATGGTGACTGACATATGCTGGATATCCTCAGACAAGAATAATCTCAGTCGCTGCTTAGATTTCTCCCTTGAAGCCGAGGGTAAAAACAAGTAAATATCGAACATTCTCTGGCAATTTCGTCCGTGGACTCCTGTCTCAACCGTTGGCGAGCTCGGCGTGACATGACAATCCATCAAGGCGCCTGTTTTGATGTCATGCATTTTATTTGTCCTGTCTCTTTCTCTTCCCTTCAGATTTCTCGGAGGATAAATCTATTTTCTGCACCATGCAAGGTGAAAATGAATGCACTATTACATTTAGGATGGCGACGGATGAGGAAGGAAAGAAAGTCATTTATAACATACGCCAAAACGGTAGGCATTTAATATTGTCTGTCAGGGATTCTAATGTAAGGGAGGGGGGAATGAAAAAAAACCTGACAAATGATTTCTGCCTGACAATATACTTGGCAAACACAATGCAAGCATTTAACGTATGGATCCGGTCTCATTTGCTGCTGACGCGAAGAGAACTGAAATGGGTTTTATCGGGTTTATTGATTACATGTGGCTATACATTAAAAGTCAAATAATATCCCGAAATCAGAAGACAGGTCCTCAGCACACTTTCTCACATAGGGCTGATGCACATGACCGCATTATGTCTACATTCCATATCCTCTGGGGGTGTAGGTACCACCATTAGGGATGAGCGAACTCGTGTTTCAAGTTCAGCGTACAAGGTTCGGGTTATCTAAGAATTCCGTTACGGATTCTGCTACCACGGACCATTACGTTATGGTCCGTGGTAGCGGAATCCATAACGAAATTCTTAGATAACTCGAACCTTGTACGCTGAACTTGAAACACGAGTTCGCTCATCCCTAATCGCCACATCACACTGTGATTAGCTGCACATATTCTGCAGCAGAAAATATGCCGCATTTTTTCTGCTTGAAATCAGCAGCAGAAAAAAAATGGCGCCTTTTTGTTGCTAAAAAGCAGCAGATTAGACACAGTTTTTATTCTTTGCATTGGAAAGGCCAAAATCCGCAATAATAGCCACTGTATAAATTGACAAGGCCGGGTTCACATCACTATTTCGTTTTCCGTTCTTCTGATCTGTTACTGAAGTAATGTCCACTGAGCTTCGCTTAGGCCGGGTTCGCATCACCGTTTAGTTTTGCGATTAGACAGAAGATGGGAAAAAAAAATGGGAAAAAAAAAACGGATCCTGTATTTTAAGCATCCGTTATGCTCAGTTATGCATTTTTTGCATCCATTTTAGCCATTCCCATCTGAGATCCTTTATGTTAGACAAAAAAAAAAAAAAAAAGTCCTACATGCAAAATGAGCATAACTGAGCATAACGGATGCTTAAAATACCAGATCCGCTTTTTTTTTTTTTTTTTTTTCTTTCTTCTGACGGATCACAAGAACTGAAAACTAAATAGTGATGCGAACCCGGCCTAAGCGAAGCAAAGTGGACGTTGCTTCAGTACCAGACATGGCTGCATGGATAGGCATGCTGCTGAGCTCGGTACTGCAGCCAGCCCCTTTATCTTGAAGATCAGTGGAGGTCCCAGGGGTACGGACCCCCACCTATCCTAACTTGATGACCTATCCCAATGTAAAATCCTGGAAAAGCACTTAAAATAAAATCTCTGTCAGGCAGTCACAATATCAGTCTGGATCCATCCTCGGATTCCCATAATGTCGAGCAGCACTAGATACTGAAGGGCCTGTAGACATCATCTAAAGCAGGAGCCAGTAACCCCTGGCGCTTCAGCTGTTGTGAAACTACAACTCCCAGCATGCACATTTGTTCGACTGTTCATAGACATAACTTTCATAGACATAAATGGAGCACGGTGAGGGCTGTAGTCTCAATACCTGGAGGACCAAAGTGGACCCCTGATCTAGAGCCACGTGATGCTCAATGTACTGAAATACAAAGTACCAATTATACTCATTACACGGACATTCGCCACTCAAATCAAGTCCATTGTCAAGTGTAACACTAACCACCGCCCTTTAAGGGGGCATCTGGATTTTCTTACTAAGACATGTCCCTTTTTAGTTTTTGGCAACGTTCCCAGTCACCGCCATCAGCATCAAGACCACCCGTGGTGTTAATACTCCATATCACATGTCCATATCATGCATCCCGCGACATGCCCATCCATGCCTGTCCGGTAATACATCTGATTTTGAGTGGGCACCTAGCATTCGCAGCATTTGTCTCTGGAAGCACTTTGAAATGTATTTCTGTAAATCTCAGTCCTTCTCTCCTATTGTTTGACACAAAACCCCATGAGAAATCATCGGTCTGTTCATTTGTCAGCACTCCCCAGCTGTCTTTTAAAGTGAAGGTGTCATATGGCGCATTGATCAATTCCTACAGCTCCGAAATGAGACCCTTTGAGCTTATGGAATGCTGTGCAACCGTTCCGAGGTCCCTGTAGAACGACGCCAGCCATCAAACAGATATTTTTCTCAGCTTTGCTTTTAAGGATTTGCTTATTATGTTCAACTTGCACTTCCCATTGGAGACCCACTACAGTGTTTTATCTAAATTACTGCTGAAAAGCAAGCTGGGTCGGAAATGCATCAGCATATACAGTATCTTATTCTTAACAGGGCATTAACCTGAAAAATGACGGTGCAGTTCCCATCACATCATTATCCGCAGCTACACAGAATGGCAGAGCGGTTTTAAACAAGCAAATAGTAAATTTAGGCCCGTCATGCATCCTGGATGGAATTTCATTATGTAACCGTAGTCTTATTTTCGGTTTGGTCCTTTGATGTAACTTACAAAATTACAACTGCAATTAGTCTTATTCTGCACTAGATGCACTAGAAGTCCTTACTAACCAGTTTTCTATTGTGGCTGAGCTAGTGACTAGTGACATCTAGTGGCCATTTTATGAATAGCCAGAGAAAAAGTAGCTGAGGACAATACTTGCCCATACTTTCTATTGGGTCATATAAATGATACAAGGACATCTCTTCCCTGGGGCCTTTTTACCTATTAGTGCAGCTCCTGATCTGACACCTCAGCTAAACCAGATATTACCAGGTCACTAATTCATTTTAATAGAGGTTGTGTAACTCTGTTGCTCTGCAGGAAAAATGTGCCACAGTCAGTCACTTGCCTGGCAATAACAGCTGACCCCCCCAGGGACTAGATTTAAGGGGTTGTTCATCATTGAATAACCCCTTTAATAAGTCTGTTTAATTAGCTGTTAAAGGGGTTGTCTCAATTCAGTAAATGGCATTTATCATGTAGAGAAATGTAATACAAGGCACTTACTAATGTATTGTGATTGTCCATATTGCCTCCTTTGCTGGCTGGATTCATGTTTCCATCACATTATACACGGCTCGTTTCCAGGGATTGCGGCCACCACTACAGCCCAGGCACAAGCTGGCAGGGAGCTGCTGTGCATACGTACATATGTGCACTCCCACGGTCCCGGCCACCAGCGCATGACCATCATTGCTGAAAACAGGGTGGTCATAACCCCTGGATACGAGCAGGGTATAATGTGATGGAAAAATGAATCCAGCCAGCAAAGGAGGCAATACGGCAATCACTATACATTAGTAAGTGCCTTGTATTAAAGGGGTTTTCAGAGATTTTAATACTGATGACCTATCCAGAGGAGACCTGTAGACATCATCTAAAGCAGGAGCCAGTAATCCCTGGCGCTTCAGCTGTGGGCACCTCTGGATAGGTCATCAATATCTTATCTGTGAGGGTCCAACATCTGGGACCCCCGCTGATCAGCTTTTTAAGATGGCACCAGCAGTAGCGCCACAGCCTTCTCTCAGCTTTTTCTAGCCCAGTAATGACATGGCTAGTAGTGATGAGCGAATCGACTTCGGATAAAACATCCGAAGTTGATTCGCATAAAGCTTTGTTTCAATACTGTACGGAGCGAGCGCTCCGTACAGTATTAGAATGTATTGGCTCCAATGAGCCAACGTTAGACTTCGCATAATAACTTCAGAAATTGATTTATACTGTAAAAAGAAAAAACATATCCTGAACTCGGGCTCGGTTACAAGGTACCACTTTAAACCGAACCGGAGTTCAGGAAATGGTTCGGGAAAAGTAATAACTTCGGCTCATCGGAGCCAATACATTCTAATACTGTACGGAGCGCTCTATCCGTACAGTATTGAAACAAAGTTTTATGAGAGTCGACTTCGGATGTTTCATCCGAAGTTGATTTGCTCATCCGTAATGGATAAGTAAAAAACAAAATCTCGGAAAACCCTTTAAACTTGGTCTACATCAGGGGTGTAGCTATAGGGAAAGCAGGGGAAGAGACTGCTTTGGGGCATACATTCAGAAGGGGCCCACCCAGGAGGAAGAATAAAAGATTTTACTGGCAGGGCCCTCTCAACAGTATTATACAATGACATTATATACAGAGACACTGTAGGAAACGTTCGGAGCGGCTGCCGGGCCTTGTCTGAGAGAATGATCTTGACTAGACTCAGGAGTGGGGGTTGCATGGGAGATAGGGGTTGCAAAGAAGTTGCTGGGGGGGGGGGGTTCCCTTTCAAAAATTTGCTGTGGAGCCCAGTCATTTCTAGTTACGCCACTGATCTACATGATAAATGCCATTTGCTGAAGTAATACAACGCCTTTAAGTAAAATTATTTCAGGAACACTCGGCAAAACTTATACACAGTATTCTGCTAAGGCTCTTCACTGGGTCAGACACGGACTTACAAGTTAGCTACCTATAGGTGGCACTAGAGAGACAGTTTTCTTCCTTCTGAAGGAGAGCTATTTTGCATACTTTTCCCAGGAAGCATATCCTGTAAGGTTACGCCTGCTGGATCTCCACGAGGAGAACCAGTACCCCCAAGATCTATGTCAAAGGCATCTGCCCCAGCCAACCAGCACCCTGTTCCACAATAACAAGGGGGAATAACTGTAAAATAGCTGTCCACAGATTGTCCCTGCTTTGCCTGATATCCTTAGTCATGTTTCAGGGTTTTTTAATAGGTAGGACACCGATTTACATGACAGCTATATATAGATGGCACTAGAAAGGGTTTTCTTCTTTCTGGAGGAGAGCTAATTTGCCTAGTGCAGGGACGGGCAAACTGCGGCTCTCCAGCTGTTGTAAAACTACAATTCCCACCATGCCCTGCTGTAGGCTGATAGCTGTAAGCAGTCTTTGCATGCTGGGAGTTGTAGTTTTGCAACAGCTGGAGAGCCGCAGTTTGCCCATCCCTGGCCCTAGTCCACAGCCAGAAGGAGCGGTCCATGACTTAGAGATTCATTTTCTGTTATAGCTGCTCCTATTAAGATTGAAATGGGACCAAAAAGGACATCATCCATCATTAGTGAATCAGCATGCGACCTCTGTATTAAAGGGAACCTGTAACCTCCAAAACACATATTAAACTGCCATAATTACCTTACAGTGTGTTCCTAGACATGTGTTTCATTCCAAAATCGGTGGCTGCATACTTTAATAAAACAATATTTTATTCTCTGTTCGCGCCGTTTTCTGAGTCAGCTTGAAGTCTAGGGGACAGCCGCAGCGGCTTCTTGCTTCAAGTCAAGCTAAGCCCACCCCTTACCCGTCCTCTCCTCACTTCGATTGACATCCTGCCGTGATGCAGGGAGCGATGAAGTCTTGCGCATGCGTGGTGCGCACCTTGTTACCGCTCGATCCCGTCTCCAGATCCTGCAGGCATCTGGCTGCTAAACTCTCACTGCGCATGCGCCAGCCATTTACATCGAGCGCGCGCCCAGCGTATCTGTTAATCAGCGTCAGTGTGATCACTGGCTTGCGTTCTTCTGCGCATGAAGCCAGTGATGACGCTGACGCTGATTAACAGATACGCTGGGCGCCGCACAATGTAAATGGCTGGCACATGCGCAGTGAGAGTTTAGCGGCCAGATGCCTGCGGGAGCCGGAGTCGGGATCGAGCAGTAACAAGGTGCGCACCACGCATGCGCAAGACTTCATCGCTCCCTGCATCATCGCAGGATGTTAATCGAAGAGGAGAGGACGGGTAAGGGGTGGGCTTAGCTTGACTTGAAGCAAGGAGGCCGCTGCCCCGTAGACTTCAAGCTGACTCGGAAAACGGCGCGAACAGAGAATAAAACGTTTTATTAAAGTATGCAGCCACCGATTTTGGAATGAAACATGTCTAGGAACACACTGGGGGCTACTGTAAGGTAATGATGTCAGTTTAATATGTGTTTTGGAGGTGACAGGTTCCCTTTAAGTGCTCTGCAATTATTACTGTAATGAGTGATATTAGACAATGCATTATGCTTGCAGTCTCACCCACAATTATGTCTGCGCTGCAAACCCCAGAAAAGGTTATCACTGGGATTTCCCTATTCACACAAGCAGAGGTGACCCAATTATTGCTGCAAATGAGTGCGGATCAATGGCGGAGTCACAAAGTCACTGAGTAATGGGATGCGGGCAGAGGATGGGTTGAGGTTTCTGTGCAGATCAGCAAAAAGAAAGATGCTGATAGAGGAAAAGACAGAGACGGAGAATATTCTTGATGGGATAACATAAAAGGTGGGGGTAGGCTTATTAAGTTAAAAAAAAATACATATGAAATGGATGAAGCTTGCATGAGAAAATCTACCAGTTCTGCAACGTAACTAGGAAAATTTGTCACTTAAAACTCCATAGGCAGCAATAACCGTTACATATTTTATGCTCCGTAATGAGAGGCTGCTTTGATCATTTAATTTTGTGTTTCTTAAGATTGTCCATCGCCACCAAACATCCCCATGATCCTCGTGGGAGTCTCAATCGCTATTGCACTGATTGGTATAGTGTTGCTGTGTATATGGAAATTACTGGTGTCGTATCATGATCGTAAAGAAGTCGCTAAATTTGAAGCAGAAAGGGCAAAAGCCAAGTGGCAGGTATGTACAGTATCCAGAAATAATAATCCTTAACCTAAATGTAAATGTAATATTACAATCAGAGATGAGCGAAGTTTTGAAAAATTCGATTCGGCAGCTTTGCCGAAGTTTGACAAGAAATTCGATTCGTTATTATGAATTAACTTGTCACGAATCGCTAGCTTTAAACCCCATTCAGCTGATCAATCAAAGGGACCGTTTTTAACGGATGCTTAGACAGAAGTGCACCCGTCTAACGGCCGTTAATAATGGGGATACGCTAGAGCAATATGGTCTCATCCACTTGCTCACGCAGTGGCAGTCCGCTCCGCTCTTGATTGAAAAAGACCTGTCCCGAGTGTGATGACGTCACCACGTGATTACACTGGGAGCGCGTGGTGACATCATCACGTTCAGCGCAGGTCCTTTGGCAGGTCTTTTTCAATCAAGAGAGGAACACATTGCCTCTGCGCGAGCAAGTGGATGAGGTGAATATTTTTTTCCTGTTCTTTGTAAGACAACTTCATCCCCTTATACAGGATTCTGGACTATGCTTCAAGCTGCTACCTTCTGTAGTAGTCCCAAAGTGGTTGACAGCTGACCCACAGCAGTCATAGACACTGTTGCGGGGTACCGATGGATCAGGCAAAAGTCATAGTTAGTAACAGGTCGAGGTCAGGGAAGGCAAAGTTTATGGAAACAAGTCTGAAGGCAAGAGCAAGCAGCTTAAAGTCAGTCCAGAGATCATACACAGGTTAGGTCAAGCAGCAGAGGGTCAGAATCCGGGAATCAAGCAGAAGTCAGTACCTGGGCAGACAAACAGATTATAGCACCCTTGCAGGATGTAGCAAGCTAGTAAATCTATTGTACAGGCAGATAAGAAAACAGCACAGCATATATAGTAGAGCTCATTAACACTTTAGAAGCAGCTGCACACAGAACTAAAGGAGGGTTAACCCTTGCAATACTGCAGTTGAGTACGAGTTGAGGTTCAATGAAGAATATCTCCAATAGACACACACAGCCCGCTACTGGAACCCAGGAACTGTGACAGACACGGTGGTTGGAGTAGCACCTGTTCCCACCCAAAGTAGCAGAGCAGTGGTGATCATGGGCCACGGACATAACAATTACTTATTGGATTAATCCCTGTGTTTGCAGGACAGTACCTTCGTGTAACAGATATTTGTCTTTAGGTGTAATGACCCATTATGATGTAATCTGTGTTTTTTTTCTCTTTCAGGGGGGTACGAACCCGCTGTTCAGAGGTTCTACCACTACATTTCAAAATGTCACCTACAAACAGACAAACAATGGGGCACTATGACAGCATCTTCACCTTGCCCCACTCCGAGCACTTCAGACTATTTGTGCCAGAGGGACTACTGAGAACCATAGTGTTACACTGGCATTCCGGGCGTCTCTCAAAGCTTAGGTTAGAGCAGCTATTTGTAAAGAGCAGATGTCAGGACATGCTGCTTGTTGTAGTTTCACAACAGCTGGAGAGCTACAAGTAGGAGACAAGCATGGGTTAGAGCAGGTCTGTGTTAGACACAAGTTCTTTCATTCTGCGCCCTCTACAGACCCGCTTGTTTTACTGTACTGACTTTGACAGAGTCTTACTCTTATCATACTGCCATTGGAGGTCTGGTTAAGATTCTTAAAGGGGTTTCTGCCATGATCGATTAAAAAAATAAAAAAACAGACATCACATAGAACATGACAATCTCTCTCCAACAAAACTAAAGGTGGCCCTGTACCTCACATGGATCCAGAGATCTCCCCATTCATTGCCCCAATTGTTCTGCCAGAGTTGTTTCAAGCTAGCAGTTCAGGGGAGGTGTCCTTAGTCAAGGGGCATGTCTTTTCTCAGGGGATGTTTCCTTTCTCAGGGAGCATGTCCTTTCTGCTGCAGCTCCTAACAGAAGATAAGGCGGGCTGTTTTTGAAAATTTAAAGCAAGAGCATGTGAGTTGGACGGAGAAATAAGGTAGAAAACAAACAGCAGGTGGCGCTATACAGATATATTTTATTGAATAACTCAGTGGCTATTCTTTAATACTTTAAAATTTAAGTACATGCAATTAGAAAAGTATTCAGAGTCACGTGCTGCTTTGAAAAATGAAGAATACTTTTTTGTGGCACAACCCTATTAACTACACTTACCATCAAATCATTGGAAACCATAATGGTAGCCCAATGGACCTCGCTACAAGTAAACTTATGCATGGAAGCCATGGTACGGATGCAGGCATAGCCTTACATACAGAGCTAATGAGATTTGTGAATATGGTTTACAGTCTGTAAAGAATGCCTCACAGACTTATTACTGGTCATATTGACCCATTCCACTTCTGGCTTCTTGATCGTGCTGCCAAATTTTGGTCTGCAGTCCATAAGCGGGCACAATTTAATTTAAAATGATTCATGTGTATATTCCAAGGGCTTGTACAAGATTGCAAAAAGATTGACTGTTCCTTCCAGAAATAGACCCACGCTCGCTTGAATGGGACTGAGATGCAATACCAGACACAAACGGGGCACAGTTTCTGAAAGAAAGCAGCCAATAATCTCAAACCCCATTGACACTAACTTCCACTCACTGACATTTAGGTAGAGATTCTGCATTTTATGGTAAAGCTACTTATGCTTTTCTGCAGACGGATTTTATGAACACACTAAGTTCCCAGTTCATGGAATTCAAAGGAAATGCCATGCATTGTTTTATCCATGACTTTAAAAGAGATGTAAAAATAAAAATACAGCAACTTTGCACATAGATGGTGTCCTACTGTTTTGTATACACAGCTTCTATACAGACCTTTGTGTCTCAATGGTTGCAGACTACCACCACAACCTGTATGTAGTCAGCCTCCTGTTCCGCTGCTTGAAGGTTAACGGGCATCTGTCAGCAGGTTTGTACCTATGACACTGGCTGACCTGTTACATGTGCACTTGGCAGCTGAAGGCATCTGTGTTGGTCCCATCTTCATATGTGCCCTCATTGCTGAGAAAAATGATGTTTTAGAATTTGCAAATGAGCCTCTAAGAGCAACGGGGGCGTTGCCATTACTCCTAGAGGTTCTGCTCTCATTGTAATAGCTGCACTCTCTCCACTTTAATTACTGGGGCCAGGTGTGATGATGTTTTCACTGCCTGGTCCTGTCAAAGTGCAGAGGCCGCGGCAGAGAGAGCAGAGTCTCTAGGTGTAACAGTAACGCCCCCGTGGCTCCTAGAGGCTAATTTACATGTATTAAAACATCATTTTTCGCAGCAATGCGGGCACATGTGAAGATGGGACCAACACAGATGCCTTCAGCTGCCAAGTGCACATGTAACAGGTCAGCCAGTGTCATAGGGACAAACCTGCTGACAGATGGAGTTTAAAATATGAGGAGGCACAGGAAGTTGAATAACAGGTTATGTTCATAGGCCATAACTAGGGATGAGCGAATCAACTTCGGATGAAACATCCGAAGTCGATACGCATAAAACTTTGTTCTAATACTGTGTGGAGCAGGAGCTCTGTACAGTATTAGAATATATTGGCTCCGATGAGCCGAAGTAATTGCTTCAAGAAGTCATGTGAGACTTTGCATAATAACTTCATGAATTAATTTGTACTGTAAAAAAAAAACATTTCCCGAACTCGGGTTCGGTTCCAAGGTACCAAGCAATAACTTTGGCTCATTAGAGCCAAAACATTCTAATACTGTAGGGAGCTCCTGCTCGGTACAGTATTAGAACGAAGATTTATGCAAATCGACTTCGGATGTTTCATCCGAGGTAGATTCGCTCATCCCTAGCCATAACCATGGAGATGTATAGGCCAGAAATGTTGTGCACACAGAACTATTTTTTATTTTTTTGTTTAATATCGAAACTATCTGCAAAGTTTCTTTATTTTTTTACATGTATTGAAACCATAGCGATTACAGTAAAAAACAAAAAAGAAGACGTCCAATCGTGAATTTAGTCAGTTCTGGAGTTAATTTCAGTTGAAGATAATAAAAAGGTTTCAACAACTTTGCAATATACCATAGAAGTGCTCCCTTTTCTCACCCATTGCCCTCACATGGCCTCTGATGTCCATATGATACCATGTCACATGATCCAGCTGCGAATAGTAATAGGACATACAGAATCTGTCCACATCAACACGTTTGTGACTCCTATTAGAGGGACATTACCACGTGGACATCTGGACACAGACTAGTGGTTGGGGGCAGAGGAAGAGATCTAAAGAATATTGTAAAGTTTTTATTTTTTCCTTTGCCACAGATCTGACATTAAGAAATATATGCTGCTATTGTGAAGAGTTGTACAAGCCCTAGGTATAGATGACCAATCCTCAGGATAGGTCATCATCAATATCAGATCGGTGGGGGTCCGACAACCCGACGATCAGCTGTTCTGAGTACCATAGTGGACTGCATAGGAAGCAGAAGGGTCTATTCACTGTGTACTGGCTTTGCCGGATGACTGCAGTGAATGGAAGCAAGCTTAGTCTCCCGTCCACTGAGTTTTTTCCAGCATAAATGTGACCGGGTGACAGACTCTCTACTGATCCGATATTGACATTTTCATATTTTTCTAAAGCCCAAATCCGTTAACACTTTTTTCTATTATATCACGGTTGTTTTCAACATATCTGCAACTTTAGTCATGTCTGAAAAAGATGGAACCCTTGTAGAATGTAGAGCGAGAGATAAGACTGGCTTGTATGAATGCATGAAGAGCGGTAAGCGCTTAGCTAGACGTTTCACTTGACTTACTGTTGTACAGCATTGATTACTGTGCTCTCATAGTGTGATCAGTGGATCATTTACTGTAGATGTGTTACAATTGGATTTTGTGATTTTTGTTTTGCATCTTGACTGGAGGCTGGACCTCGTTTGAAGTCGAGACTGATTTTTGTATCGAGTCTGTATTCTGTTTGTTGATTACTTGACTATAATAAACACTGCTACAGAACGTCTGTGTTTTGTGTTCTATTTTGTAAATAAACAAACAAGAAGAAACTTTGTTGCAGTAAACGACAAGCTCATCAAAATAGGAGGTACAGCCAGAAGACCTTGTGGTTATAAATTTCAGAGTTTGGCCTCACAAGAGAAACTTGGATTGATTTCAGTGGGTAACAAGGATAGTCTTGATGGAAAAAGCTAGCCGCAGACACAAGATAAAAGTAGGTCAAACCTGTAAATCTCAACAGGATCGGCCAACTAGTGTCCGACTCTCCCCCAATGACAGATGCAAGAGGAAATATCATCATACTTTACATTTGTCTCAGTAAAATTGGGGCATTTAAATTCTGCCCCTGGACCTACTGCAAACCCACCCAGGAACACCACGTATAGGGTTTATATAAACTCCACCTAATTTCCGAGCTAGTACAAGCGGAATTTCCCGGGGTTGTCTCCGGCAAATCCAGAACTGCTGCCAACTATGCATTATGCTTAGTTCCTTTGGGAAATATACAGCAGCTTATTCCCTTCTATCCTTTGAAAAACATTCACACTTGGCCGAGCATGCAAGTGTACTGTGGCGTTGGAAAGAACAGCTATCCATCCCATATCTATCTATCTTGTATAATAATATACAATGGGGACTTGACTTGACTGGGACTGAGCTGCAACTAGGCCACATGACCGAAGTACAATGATGTTAAATGGTCAAGGAAGAAACTTAAGCACCCCTGGAGCGCCGCGGCCTCTTCTAACAGCTGATCGGCGGGAGTATATGAAGTCAGACCACGCCAATATAAAAAGGTCTAGGTCGATGACGTATGCCGAGGATAGGTCATCATTATCAATTCCCAGATAATCACTTTAATATCCATTCATATCCCATATCCATCTTGGCTGACCAAGCATGTTTATGGTGGAGTTGGAAAGAACAGCTATCCATCTCATATGTTAAAGTGTACCTAAAATTTCAAATAGACTTTATTAAGTGTATTCTAAATGTGCTAAAAATATTTTTTTGTAATACACAATATTATTTTATTTTTTACGTCTATGTGTAGAGATGAGCGAACTTTAAAAAATAGTTCGGCGTTCGGGTTGTGGTACTTGCCGCATCCCGTTATGGATTCCACTACCGCGGACTATCCCGGCATATGGAATCCATAAGGGGCGGCTTCCACGAACCCGAACTGTTGAAAAGCCGAAGGACCTGGGGTGATGTCACCGTCATGTGATCAGTGCAGGGGGCGTGGCTCAGCATGGGATCAAATCCAGTATCGGAGTACAGATTGTAATCTAAAGCATGATAGGCACCTAAACTTTTTTTTGCACATTTAGAATATGAATTAATAAAAGGTTATTTAAAAGTTTAAGTGCACTTTAAGATCCACCTATCTTGGCCGAGCATGCGTGTTTATGGTGGAGTTGGAAAGAAGAGTTATCCATCAATCTCATCTCATCTACTGACTCCGCACTGTATTTGCCTCCCTACCCATTTCATTTGTCTGTGTCACCTATCATGTACTCCCAAGAACAGATAGGAGCTGAAGGAAGTATACTTTTTTACAGCTAGATGGCGCCAGAGTTCAGTCCTTCTGTATACCTCCCAACTTTTTGGATGGTCAGAGAGGGACACTTATGGTTCATTGTGTGAAAGATCTTTATTTCCTACATATCGATACAATTCAATGGTTTTCTTTTACACTAGCACACAAATTATCTGAATATGGAAATTTCTAAAACCCAAATCGCATTAAATAATGAAATATTATACAAGGCTCTAATATACAGAGATGAACTAAACATTTTCTGGATCAATACTGTAGATGTATTAATGCAAATCCATACATCAGATTAAAAAGAGAGACATTTATGGATCAAAGAGGAACGTGGGTCAAAAATAGGGACTGTCCCTCCAAAAGAGGGACACATGGGAGGTCTGCTTCTGTACAGACACACAATTGATAAATACTCTTAGCAGTGACTTGACAACTCCAGTGGGCACCCTAGATATGCTGAGGGTTGTAGTTTAACAGAAGTTTTTTTTTTTTTTTTTTTTTATTATTATTATCATTATCATCAGGGGGAAATGCTGCTTTCTCAGTTGCCTGATAATCTTATTGACAACCACTGCATGAGCTGCAATATAATGCAATCAGTATTGATTGTCACCCAGCTTTCCTTGAAACAGATACAACCAAGAGAATTAGAAACATTATGACAGAAAAGGAGAACATAGTTCAGCCAGTATATAGACGAGTCTAAATCACAGCTCCTCCTATCCTATAACTCAGGCCACATCCTCCAGCATACCTCTCCTCCCCTGAATGTCGGTGGGAAAGCAGCTGGATCTATTATATTGGGTCATGTTGCATGTGTTTTTCCAGGTTTGCAACTCTGGGTTAAGAACGCAATCGCTAGCAGCAGCGTCATGTCTGCCCTATTGCTCTGTATCACTGGATTACTATGTGGGATCCTGGTGCCCTGGTACACTTCTGCACAACGTCCCAGGGAGATCCGTGAGTGTAACCTATACTGAACTACATGACTTGAAAGGCATTGCTACTATATGGAAATTAACTTGATAACTGGTTTATTATACTAACATTTAGATAAGGATAGTAAACAATTATTGGTACTATGGTAAGCACTGGGGTCCACGTCAAGAAAAGAAAAAAGTACAGCCTTTATTGAACTTCCAAATGCTACCCTGGCCCCCTAATTCCCCAGACCGGAACCCAGTTCAGCATCTGTGGGACCACCTCGATTGCCATGTTCGCTCTATGGATCCTCCCCTTTGGTATGCAGTCAGCATGGCTCCAGATACCTGTGACAACCTACCAGGACCTTATAGAGCAGGCATGTCCAAACTGCGGCCCTCCAGCTGTTGCAAAACTACAACTCCCAGCATGCCTGGATAGCCTACAGCTGTTATAGATCCGTCTAGCTGCTGTCCCTGCTGCTCACAGCGGTTACTCTGGATATTAGCTGGTGGTCATAATAATGTGACACAACTTTGCAATACTGCCATATGCATCCCATATAATACCGCCATATAGTACAAAAATTATTCTGGCATATACAGTCGGCATGATACTACCATATACTAAATAATGTGCAGTTTACGAACACTGTACGCACATCACTAATCTCTCGTACAGACTAGAACTCAGTTATTTGTGTTACATTATATTGGCAAACTCATGTATTACATGTATCATGCGGTCATCAATTAAATTTGTTGTCAAATTATGACGACATCATTTATGACACAATCCAAACAGTGCTGCCTCCCCCAACTGGAAACACCCATCTGGACCTTAATTGCAAACTGTTGGCAATTCACTCAAATTCTAGAATGAATAATAGAAGGAAGGCATAACAGAGTGATAAGAACAGATGCTCCAGAATTGTTATTACATGGGGAATGCAAGTAGTTACTATACCAGATATGTCAGGAGAGGCAACAGGTCCATTTTAGGAAATAATGCCACAATTTCTAATGATTGGGGCAAAATATCAGTACAACGAATGAGGCAGACGGTATGCCCATAGCAACAGCATAGGTTTCATTTCCTATAGAAAAAATAAAACTCTGCTGTCAATGGGCAATGACGACAACTTTTTGTTTGCCCTATTGGGTTTTGCAAGGGAGCCGAAATACGATATGACTAATACCAGGAGTAGCAGTTATACCCGGGCACTGGTGACTGAGAAAACCAAGACCAGGAAGACAACAGTATTAGGGCTCATGCACACGAACTTACTTTTTTCCTGTATCCCTTCCGTTTTTTGTACAGGTCCATATACGGAAACATTCATTTCAATGGGTCCACAAAAAAACGGAAATGACTCCATGTGCATTCCGTTTTCTGTTTGTCCACATGTCTGTTCTGCAAAAAAAATAGATATGTCCTATTCTTGGCCGTTTTGCCGCCAAGGACAGGCATTGTTACAATGGATCTGCAAAAAAAAAAACAGATGCAATATGGAAGGCACACGGATGTAATTTTTTTTTTTTTGCGGATCCACGTTTTGCGGACTGCAAAATACATACGGTTGTGTGCATGAGGCCTTATAAACATACCTGCCAACTATCCCAAAACATTTAAGAGGCTCCCAGAAAAATGAAAGACCTCCCGGTTGGAGCCCAACCCTAATACCATTAATAAAGTCTAATAGGTTTTGATTCAAGGAAATAGAACCTGGTGGCAAATGACTGGTTCAAAAAGGCAACTTTTTTAGCAACTCTAAGGCCTCGTTTACATTTCTGTGTCAATGTCACGTCCGTGAAAAAGTCCATGAAGGATCCGTGTGTCAGTTTTTACCATCCGTGTGTCATCTGTAATTTACTGACGTTGCTCAGCTGAAAATTAATTTCCAAATAATCTCCTATTAGTCTTCAGTGAAAAACAGATGCACCACGGACGCAAAACGGATGTGTGTCAGTGATTTCCACGGACCCATAGATTTCAATGGGCATGCTTGGTCCGCATCACGGATCAAAGTAGTGCATGTCCCCATGATTTTAATACTGACCCACGGTCAGTAAAAAGTATTGAAATGTGAACAGACACATTTAAATCAATGGGTACATGTGCTGTCCGTGGAAAATGTGGACAGCACACGTCAGTGAAAAAACGGAAATGTGAACGAGGCCTCAAGGGTTTTTCCCCAAGACTTAGAATCCACTATGGTATCAGAGCCTGGGCCCACTGGAGGATCCTCTGGTACTCCGGTGGGCAGTCCGACACTGCCTGGAGGTAGCCCTCCATGCCGGGATGCTGTGTCAGAGTCCTGGCACCCAAATCTGCAGTGAGGGGGCAGAGCTGTGGCATGGAAAGAGGGCATCATTTTGCACCGCATGCTTGGACCTTCCAGAGAGCAACATGGAAGTGGCACATGGACGATCGGGGACCTGTGAGATTTTGCATTGGGTCCCAGGAGTTTCCCCTTGGAATACCATCATGATTATGGTTCTTACATATTCTGTAGATTTATTTATTTATTTATTTTATTAAAAACGTTAATAAAGCCCAATTTATTTATTTCACTCCTAGGTGAAAGCTGTGATCTTTTATGGGAGGAAAACAATGTCACACATTTTTGCTACCAGTTTAACTTGCAATCTGCTCTCTCGTGGAGGGCAGCTCGTGAGTCTTGTCAAGCTCAAGGGGGTGATCTGCTAAGTATCATGAATCTGGCAGAACAGAATCATATTTCCGGTAAGTGCCTGACCGTCTAATGATCAGTGTAATCCTCTGCAATGTGACTGGAGCTTCCAGCAAATAAGGAATTATTTTTTTCCCTTTAATGCAGCATTTATAACAAGTATACAAATTTTTACTCTCACATTACATGGAAAATTCTCTAGATCATATAAAAGTGTTTAGAAAAATAGTTTCCCAGAAAATTGCTCTGTGTAAGGAAAGCTTCATAACAAAGTGACCATCCTGCCCCCGAAACCCTCAGCAGGCAAAAGAGGCATATATAAATCTCATAGGACCCCATAGCAAAACTTAGTAAACCTAGCTGCCTGCAGCTACTCTAGGGGGAGCTCAGTTCATAGGAATTTATGCAGTTAACATTGAAATCTTTGCACCTAGCTCCTCCTAGTGGTGACTGCTAGAAAATGCAGTGAATCTATATCGGGAACAGTAAAAGCAATTAAACAGATGATCCAACCTGATAATGACTGTCACTTTTTCCCTCCTCATTTTTGACTTTGATGTTTCTGTAAAAGGGTTGTCCATTTTGAAAAACTCCTTCTGTATGCCTTTTGGAGTTAACAGATGTAATAGAATGGGGTCACATCCAGCAAGCAGAGCTAACCAGACAAATGAAAACTAGAGACTGAAATATTTTCTGGAATATTCCAAAATCAGCCGATGCCTGTTTGTTCCCCTCGGTCAATGCAGAGAAGTTGAAGAATGTGGACACCATGGTATGGATTGGCCTTAATCAACTGGATGGGTTATTTGGATGGCAGTGGTCAGACGGAGCGGCCTTGGCGTTTGTCAACTGGAAAACAAGTATGGTTCATATATAGGATAAATCATGTATAGAATGGTTGTGGCATCGAGAATAATAAAGGCATGCTGCAAAATATTTTTCTGTCAAAGGGCATCCGTCAGCAGATTTGTCCCTATGACACCGGCTGACCTGTTACATGTGCACTTGGCAGCTGAAGGTATCTGTGTTGGTCCCATGTTCATATGTGCCCGCATTACTGAGAAAAATGATGTTTTAATATATGCAAATTAGCCTCTAGGAGCAATGGGGGCGTTGCCATTACCCTTTGAGGCTCAGCTCTCTCTGCAACTGCCACACCCCCTGCACTTTGATAGGTCCAGGCAGTGAAAACGTGATCACACCTGGCCATGTCAAAGTGCAGCGGACTCAGCAGTTGCAGATAGAGCAGAGCCTCTAGGTGTAATGGTAACGCCCCCGTTGCTCCTAGAGACTCATTTGCTTATAATAAAACATCATTTTTCTCAGCAATGTGGGCACATATATAAACATGGGACCAACACTGATGTCTTCAGCTGCCAAGTACAGATGTAACAGGTCAGCCAGTGTCATAGGGACAAATCTGCTGACTGATGCCCTTTAAAAGAACATTTGTCAGCATGATCAACCCTAGTAAAGCAGGTATACTGCCTGGTAAGGTTATTCATGCTGAGTGCAAGGACCCCTTCACTGCAGCAATCCCACGTCTTTATTGTGAAATGCCTTCTTTTAGTCTACTGCTAATGAGGTGGTCGGAGCGCCGGAGCCTAGCCCTCACCTCCACCCCACCGCCTTAGTCACTCCCTCCCAGGCATCATCACTGTCAGGTGTAATTAAACATATAACATGTATATTAAGGTTTAATACCAGAATACTTATGGTGCAGATTCCTCCCCTTGGTTCCATGAGAGGAGACACTGTGGAACATATTCTGCAGGAGGAGAACACAAGTGGCACAGCACTGAATGCGAATCCAAACTTCCTTATGCTTGTAAAAAGTACCTCCCCCCAAGACAACGTGAACTCTACGGTGAGTACGGAGTCTTGGCCTGACCCACAAAAGTGAACCCATGGCACGGTGGAGTGGTGAGGTAATGGGTGCTGGCCTGGTTGGTCAAATGATGTAGGTGCTGGCTTCTAGGCACCAACTAGCCATGTTGCATGTGGCTACAACCTGGTCAACCCTTACGCCTCCATATGGGTTACACTTAGGTATAGTTGGTTACACACCACAAGACTTGCCATTTTGAGGATGCCCTGACTCCAGAATGGTCTATCCATCACTTATCACTCAGATCCCTACGCTTACCCATTTTTCCTGTTTCCAACACAGCTAAAGAGTTTTTTTTTGTAGATATTAATGACCCATCTGTCCAACTCCTGGCACCCCCACCACACCAGTAACTATACAGTGGATGGAGGGCTCTGTACACCGTGTAATTTCCAGCACTGGCATACTGTAGCTCCGTTTCTATTAACTTGAAGAGGAGCTGAGCTGCAGTACCCCAACACAACCTCGTGCTTACAAGTTCTGTCCACTATATCGTTTCTGGTACTGGTGGCTGACCAAAACAGCCGATTGGGGGGGGAGGGGTTCTGTGTGTCGGACCATATTGATCTGATATTCATAACCTGCTCTGGAGATAGGTCATCAATATCCGAATCTCGAAAACACCTTGACTGTCCTGTCTAATATATCCCTGACAGATTCAACAGTCACCAGATAATCCATGTCTTTCACTTCACATCCCTTTCTTCCCAGAATTCCAGAGAAGCATGTATGACCTATAAGTCTCCTCACACCGATTAAGGCGCTCTCTCCCCAAGGAGAGATAGTACCCCCAAAATATTCCTTCACCAGTCATCAGCTTGATGGGCAGGCTAATCGGTATATATGATGTAGGATAATAATGCAGTAGTAATAATCACAGATTATTCGATGTTCTGTCTGCATTTCATGGCTTGTATAACAGAGCACTGGAGGTACTACCCAACGCAGTGCGCGTCCGATTGGATCCCTTACAACCGGCGTTGTTGTAAACTCCAGAAGGAAGAGTTGGGCTGGTCCGAGGCATCTGCTGCCTGTCACAGTGATGGAGGGGAATTAATGAGCGTGGACTCACTGGCAGATGTGGAATTTCTAGTTCATCTCCTTGATGACGGTGAGCAGTTCTTCTCTTATTTCTTATCCTTTATTTATATACCACTAACATATTCCGCAGTGCTGTGCACAGAATGATCTACCTGTACAAATCCATCCCCGGGCAGTTTACAGTGAGACCTCGCAGATTGTGTGCAGCCCCAGGTGACTCCTGCTCCGACTCTGAGACACACATTGCTCTCTAGTCCCAAATCAGAGACAGTCTTACCCTCCTTAAAAAGACACCAGATTTACTGGCAAGTACTGCGAGGCAAGAGAGGGAGTTTGGAGCCATTCCCTGGAAAGATGCCGCCCGAGGCACTGGCCCTCCAGTGCCTAGTGGAAAATATGGCCCTGGACCTCTACACAGCCTGTCAAATTCAAAGGGTCACTATCATTTCATCTTCTCTGCATCTAATGTACAAAGTATAAAGTGCCAGGGAGAGGCGTCAATGGTACCACCAAACCTGCACACAACCCAAATCATGTCCTTACCAGCTCCTATTACTTAAAACAGGTGACCAATGTGTGGTTCTCAACAACTGGACATTATCAATGTGCCAGCTGTGTTTCCTACTTCCCAACAATCATAAATACCATTTTAAATTACGGATGTTGTTTGTCATTACATCACAGAATACATAAATCCAAACCATTTCTAATTTAGGCCTCTTTCACACTTGCGTTGTGAAGATCCGGCGTGCACTTCCGTCGCCGGAATGCACGCTGGATCCGGCACAACGCAAGTGAACTGAAAGCATTTGAAGACTGATCAGTCTTCAAAATGCTTTCAGTGTTACTATGGCAGCCAGGACGCTACTAGCGTCCTGGTTGCCATAGTAGCAGTGGGGAGCGGGGGAGCGGCATACTTACATTCCGTGCGGCTCCCGGGGCGCTCCTAAATGACGTCAGAGCGCCCCGCGCGCATGGATCACGTGATCTATGCACTGGGGTGCCCTGACGTCAGCCTGGAGCGTCCCGGGAGTCGCACTGAATGTAAGTATGCCGCTCCCCCTACTCTTTACTATGGCAACCAGGACTTTAGCATCCTGGCTGCCATAGTAACCATTGACAAAAAGCTAAACGTCGGATCCGATGATGCGCGGAAACGACGTTTAGCTAAAGGCCGGATCCGGACTAATGCCCTTCAATGTGCATTAATTCCGGATCCGGCGTTACGGCATGTCTTCCGGATTTTTAGACGGAGACAAATCCGCAGCATGCTGCGCTTTTGTCAACGTCCAAAAAACATTGACATACTGAACGGAAGACATCCTGATGCATCCTGAACGGATTTCTCTCCATTCAGGATGCATGGGGATAATCCTGATCAGTATCTTTCCGTCCTAGAGCCCCGAGGACGGATCTCTAGGACGGAAAGCTAAAACGCTAGTGTAAAGAGGCCTTAGAAACTGGATTAAAACTGACCCGTCCTTGGGCATCTGGGGGTTCCAGCAGTAAGATCCCAAAAGTGCACTATGTTGTGGTCTGTATAGTTCCATGTAGGGGTGTGGGGGGGGGGGAAGAGATTAAAGTCCCACCATCTTGATCAGATACTGCATGAGGCATCTGATGGAGCTTCTGAACATACTATATATTCACACACATTGTAATCCATGATGGCCGTATACAGGATCTGTGCACTATGGATACAGTTGTGCGTACAAATCCATATATTGCTAAACACTCTCATTTTGCTCTATCTATAATAAAATGCTCACATGTTCATGATTTGCTTTAGGGTACATTCCCACGGCCGTGATGCCACTATGCCCATGTTGCGGGTCAGCAAAGCACGGTCACTGGGCATGTGAAATAAAGCATGATTTGCTAGGGTACATTCCCATGGCCGTGGTGCCACTATGCCCATGTTGCGGGTCAGCAAAGCACGGTCACTGGGCATGTGAAATCCATTTTGCAATGTGGACCCATTCACGTCAATGGGTCGGCAATCTGCAAGATATGGCGAAAGATAGGACATGTGCTATCTTTTTGCGGCGCAGAGGCACAGACCTGGAAGCCCATAGAAACATTCGTCGGGTTTGTCTTCCATGTATTTTTACATTTTTTTAAAGAAAATGCAGCAGAAAGAGGCTGACACGAAGGGCTCATGCACACGACCGTATGTATTTTGCGGTCCGCAAAACACCGATCCCCCCAAAAAAACAGATGACATCCGTATGACGTCCATATTGCCTCTGTTTTTTTGCGGATCCATTGTAACAATGCCTGTGTCCTTGTCCGCAAAACAGACAAGAATAGGACACGTTCTATTTTTAGCGGAACGGACTTGCAGACATACGGAAACGGAATGCGCACAAGTCATTTCCGTTTTTTTTTTGTGGACCTATTAAAGTGAATGGTTATCGTATGGGAGGCAATAAAAGAAGAAGAAACGGACAAGAAAATACAGTCGTGTGCATGAGCCCTAAGACTTTTGCTGCTGATGCCCTAGTGGATCAGATTCAGCCCCATTGTCACTCTTTGCATTTCCGTGCTGAATCAACGCAAATCCTGAGCATGCTGCAGATGTTAAAATCCACAATAAATGCAATATTCTGTGCATTTTTTTTCTGCTGCACGTGAATGGGGTGTAACACTCCTCAGTGAATGTGGAAGATCAGTGGGTTTGATGATGAATTAGGAGCGTAGTCAAGCATCGTTCTGAATCTGTCTCATTATTACAGAAAACGTCAGTGAAGCCTGGATTGGAATGAGCTCTAATCACAGGGATCCTGCGGAGTTTCAGTGGTCGGATGGCTCAGCCGTGACCTTCACCAGCTGGCAGAGGCATGAACCCAAAATCACCCTGGAGGGCAGTGACCTCTGCGTGTCGGCACACAGAGCTGTAAGGTTTCCTGCTTTAGTGTATTCTACACAAGTGCTTGAATTTCTTCAGTAGCTGCTCATTTTCAGTATCTTATTTGATTTAATACCTTTTAGGCCTCATGCACACGAACGTATCTGTTTTGCAGTCTGCAAATTAGGATCCGTAAAACACCGATACCGGTTGTGTGCACCCTGCATTTTCCTGTTCTGTGTGTCCCACCCTATGCCTAAGGCCTCATGCACACGAACGTGTGCACCCCGTGCCCGTATTGCGGACCGCATTTGCGGATCCGCAATACACGGGCACCATTCCAATGGGTCTGCAAATCCGGAGATGCGGAACGGTGCGGAATGGAATGACGGAACGGAACACTACGGAAGCACTACGGAGTGCTTCCGCGGGGTTCCGTTCCATACTTCCGTCCCGCAAAAAGATAGAACATGTCCTATCTTTTTGCGGAACGGGCAGATCGCGGACCCATTCAAGTGAATGGGTCCGCGATCCGCTGCGGCTGCGCCACGGCCGGTGCCCGAGCATTGCGGCACGCAATTTGCGGCCCGCAATACGGGCACGGGGTGCACACGTTCGTGTGCATGAGGCCTAAAAGGACATGTTCTATCTTTTTTTTTGCGGGATGGCGGAATGGACATATACGGATGCAGAAAGCACACATTTTTTCCTGGCCCCTTTGAAATAAAATAGGTCTGCATCCTATCCACAAAAAATACAGATCAGATGCGGACAAAAAAATACGTTCATGTGAATTGGGCCTCACTGCGGGATCACTGAGCGATCACAATTAGCCGACACTTTATGCTTTGTAATGAACACTTTCCAGCTTGTGCTGTGTATTCTGGGGACAGAGGGAAGTGGATTGGGGAGGGAAGGATTACAATGATAGGTAACACTTGTATTGTAAAGATAAAGGCAGATAACACAATTAAACCGTTGAGAATCAAGGTGGTCATACACATAAGATATAATTTGGTTGATGATTGAACAGCAGTTGAAAAATCATTTGGTGAATGTTTGTTTCACAGGTTTTAGTCCATGTTGGCTTTTACAGTTGTTCAATCTGCCCACGCACATATAAAGAAACCAGGGGATGGACCAAAGATTTTTCTGGTAAAGTTTTTTCAAATAAAGATTTAGTTCACGAAAACTAAAGATCTTTCGTCCGACTATTGGGCAAAAATCTTAAACATGGCAGACTTCTTTTCAAACAATAATAGTCCGTCATCGGTCGGCTAAAACAATCATTTGTTGTTAAATTTTAACCTACAAATCTTTTTTTTGGTTGAAATCATCTGTTTTGATCATCTTTGGGCTAATGTGTATGGCCACTTTAAAGGGGTTATCCAATTTCTGAAACAGTCCCCCCCATGTGCCGGGCCCATCACAGGTAATATACTGTCCCCGCACCAGCGCTGCTGCTTCTCCCTATACATGGATGAAAACATCAGGTGGACCAGAAGCCGGAAGCACGGCAAGTATATTACCTGTGAGGGGCACATGGGTGGGCTGTTTCAGAAATTGGATAACCCCTTTAAGTAAAAGACACCTCCTCCTTACTCTGCATGGGGACCACTGCACACAGCGTGCTATAACACTCTCCCATATAAATTAATTAGACATTTTCTGTAAAGCAACTGGGTTGAACTTTTTGAGATGGCTGTAATGTGGTCTTCCTGCCCTGACTGTCTTGTTGCCACATGGTGCAGAACCCGGGAATAGGGTACCTGTAAAATAGTTTTTTTGTTATTTAATGTTCTGATGTATTGTATTACACATATAGTTGTGTACGAATTAGTCAGGGTTAACAATCCTAACTCAGCCCTTGTTAGGAAGCTAGGAGATGGACTTAGGTCCACCTCTCGTTTAGTGTGAGTCTTGTCTTAGCTGAGGAGGACAGAGGACCTACATGCCTGGATGGGATTCAGCCAGTTCCTCCCAGTTCTCCAGATCCGGTTTTTAAAATAACAACTGGATCGGAGAATCGTGTTTCCGGCCGAGTCCCGATCTGGTGCTCTGGCGGCGGCAGGGCAGCTGGAGATGTTCCCTTCCATTGCTTTGCGCACTGTTTATAGTTTAGCTCCTTAGTTGGGTGTTATGTGTGTAGTGTATATATGGTGTATTTATGCATGTGTACCTGTATATGGTGTATTTATGTGTATGTGTGTTGCACATATATGGTGTATGTATATGTAAACATGTGTCATGACGCAGCGTGTCTGCTGTTGAGTAGGGAACCTGTTAAAAATTTGAATCCCACCCCTGCCTACATGTGCTCAATATTCAGAAGACTAGGCCTGAGTCCCAAATAACCACTATCACTGAAATATTTGCATCAAGAAAGTTATCTTCCCTTTACAGTACTCCAGAGAGAGAAAGAAAAAACTAGAAGCTCCATCATGGCGAAACATTGGAGGTATTCCCTGTTTAAGGCCTCATGCACACAGCCGTTGTTCGGCTGTTCCGCGCATTTTGTGGTCCCCAATGCATGGGCAGTATCCGTGCGGCTGCTACGATGGATCCAGACCCATTCAACTTGAACTGGTCTGTAATCCGTCAACACCCCAAAAAAATAAAATAGAACATGTTCGCATCCATAGTGCGGTAAGCACACAGCCGATGCCTGCTTATTGCAGACCCGCTGTTTGTGGGATGCAATACGTGCGCGGCCGGGCAACGGTCGTGTGCATGAGCCCTAAGGCTGATGGAGACTTTACTGCAGTGAGAGGGACATTGCTAAGACACCCTTCAGACTTAGGCACTGTCCTGGCTAACTGTATAATAATCCTATAGCCCTCAGCCTGGAAATTAGAGAAAAGATTTGCAAGAATCTTATTGTCAGCCTTAGATTCTGCAGAGAGAGACTTTGGATATAGAGAAAGAGTACTACAACCCCCATAATTGCTCACATCTATACATTGCTGTCGGGGATATTTGCACTGTGGTTTGGAACTGTGTTTTGATACTGTTGGATGTACCACAACTCCCATTCCGCACCTTAGTAAAGAGAGTCTTGTCCAATTCTTTACAACTTGCTTGATTACCGACTCCTGCCTTGCACCCGTTCCAAACTAATGACATCAAGGGCACCCAACTACCATTAGGCAGGAGACCCAACATCAGCGTGTGCCCCGAGGGAAGAAAGGGTGAACCCTTTTGTCCCTGCCCTGGTCCTAGGGAGCATCGGTGTGAGGATTGTCACTGTGATTTATTAGGATAGCTGTTGCAGCCAGAGGCACTACCACTCCCATCCGACACTCCTCCTGGGCCGCTGCAGTAGCCCCTGTCCAATGGGCTGCCCTGTACTGACAATGGCCTTTTCAGGTCCCCTCGGACATGCTGGACATAGGACGGGGGGGATCCTTGATACAAGAAAAAGCTTTTCTATCACTCGTCCTCTCCTGATGAGATACTCCGTGAAATGAACATCTGTGCCATATTTTGATTGCAAAGGGTCAAATTCCATTCCAGAGTCCCAAGAGCTTTGCTGTATGCCGCTGTTAGTTTTATTAGTGAGGAGGGGGAGGGTCACGATAAGAACATAAACCCCTCAGTCTGCCCCACAGACTATGCAAAGCTGGACAAGAAACAATATGGACAGGGCTCTCCCTTATGGTTCTGGAGGCGGCCTACAAATAGACACCAAAATAGGAAATCTGTGCGTCTTACATATGGGTTTCATTCCGAATTTTAGTGCAGATATGGCCGCCGATTTCACTGTGATGCGATAAATAGTATTTGTAGCGAAAATCTGTTACAGATCTACAATATATATAGGGCATGCTGCAGATTTTTTACACTGTGAGTGAATGAGGTTTAAGAAAACCTGATTTTGCAACTGCCATATGCATGCATTAAATGAACTCACCCATAGTGTCCATGCCTTTTCATGTCAGCAAGCTGGACTAAAGTGGCCTATAAAACTGGACAATTTTCAGGCTGATAGGAATGACCATTTGAGATAACCGGCCTATATAATCGCACCGCTGATCATAAGCAAACGCTCAGTTGTCAGCTGATTTGCATCTTTCATCAGGACGCATATGTTTCAGTAATCAGGGATTCGCTGACGATAATCATTAGAACTGAACTGGAGAAGAATGACTGCCGGTATACAATGTACGTCGCTGTGCGTGGTGACCAGAGAGAAGGCCGCAGCACTCACTGGAGCGCCGATGCATCCTCAAACAGATAATTAGCGGGGGTCCTGTGTGTTGGATCCCCACCAATCAGATACTGATAGCCTATCCTGAGGATAGGTCATCAGTATCAAAATCTCAGAAAACCCCTTTAATCCTAAACAGAAACCCCCAATAGGGGGCTCACCTCATGAAGTTGTGCTAATGATGGGCACAATTGTAGGCATGTAGTAAGGTTGCTGGATATGCAGACGAAGTAGAGGTGCCAGAAGACGTGCCAAAACTTCTCAGGAGAAAGAACTGTACTGTAGAGTTACTGCATGGTGCAAGAGACCACCGCAAATGCAGTGTCCCACTATATGTTATATGTGGGCACTTCAAACTTCTGCCAAATGTTATATTAGGGTACTTTCACACTTGCATTGTGAGGATCCGGCAGGCAGTTCCGTCGCCGGATTCTAAATTTAAGACAGCTTTCTAGCCTTCTTACATTGACCATTTTCTACACCTAAACCAGGTGCCCACACCACCTCGCATTTTTTTAGACCTGGTGTGTGAACGAGGAACAAGGCATGCGACAATCTGCGCCAGATATACGCCACAGAAAGGGGGGATATCTGTTTTTTAATGACCCCTAATATGTCCTGCATTTCATATTTCCCATAGACCTTCAGCTAACCTCTGGAGATGGTGTTATTGTAACTGCAAAAACCACATTAAAAATGTACAGTAGGTGCAAAAACCGCCACTAAAAATGCTATTAATAATGTGTGGACCCCTCCCTAATTCTTCTATTCTGATTTAGGACGGAAATTGGAAAGTGAGACCTTGCAGAAGAAAACTCTCATCCGTTTGTAAGAAACCCGGTCTATCCGTAGAAGCTAACGATGATGAAAAGTGTGCAGAGGTAAACCGAGGAGATACTGTCAATATGCAAGAAAAGGTTTAATCGAGGGGGTTGTCAATTCAAAATCTCCAGCAAGCTCTAAAATGGTTTAAAAAACAAACCAAATATGTTATACTCCCCTTTTCTCCGGTACCATCCTCTGCGATGCTCCTTCATTTCTTTACGATAGGTGACCACTGATGCAGCCAGTCACTATCCTCATTTACTATTGGCGATGTGCCGGAATTTAGTATATTTTGCACCCAATTCAGGCACTTTTTTGTGGCACGGTGTTGCCTCTTGTTTTAGACAGAGATCTATCCCTGAGGGAAGGCTCAATGGTAAAGGGGAAATATATGCATAAGTACGCTAAACTATTTTTGGCCTAAGTTTGTAAGTTATGTGTATACCAGGTTTGTACACAGCAATCAGAGGGCCCCATGATATCCCCCCCCCCCCCTCCTTGTGACCCCCAAGAGCATCAACACATTTGGAGTTCTGGACTTTAGATAGAGGAGGCGCTCTTAAATGCTTCTGCATAAATTGATAAATCCATCCAGCCACCATAAGGGGGAACTCAGTGCTTATGGATCTATAGTGCTACTCAAGAACTCAGGGCAAACTGTGAAAATCTGGGTGCAGTGAGCTCCCCCTAGTGGTGGTAGCAAAGAAATTCAATGGTTCTATTGAGAAGCAGAAGTTCAGCAATGGGACCCTTCTTAGTTCTCACCACAGGCTTCATAGCATTTGTGTGTTCTGTCTCTATGGTACTGTAGGTACGCCACTGGTGTAATTATGTTTTCATTTGCCCTCCAAAGTCCTATGTTTGTGAGAAGGCTGCAGAGGGAGCTAGATGTCTTACAGTGCTGATCCCAATGAAGTGAATGGGAGCAGAGTTGTAGTAACCAGCTATGTCCACTACACCATGGGTGGAGCTGTGTTGTTCCAGCATCTATTTATGGCGCCAGAGGAAAAAAAAAATGAAATCATCTGATAAAACTTTTTCCTAAATAGGGAGTGTGCCAATCTGATTAGAAGTTTGTGAGAGAGAAGGAAAAAAAAAAAAAGGATGTCTCCTGGGAGACGTAGCCATACTATTTCCAGGATTTTAGCCAAACTTAAAGCAATTGAATATTATTATTCTGCAGAGTTGAAACCACTCAAAGCTCCAAGTATTTAAAGAGGTACACCACGATTGATGTAAAGAAATAAAATCAGATATTATATGGTACAGGACAGTCTCGTTCTTTCCTTTCTACTGCAGCTCTCGCCCTAGTGTGTACCTTCTAAAGGAGCGTGTCCTTTCTTCTACATTTCTCTGTATGGCATATGTTGGGTCTTTAAAGATGGCGCCCACTCCAGAGCAAAGCAAGCGCTATAGCCGCTGGGTGCCTGTTTCATACAGCTCACACCCGCAGCTGATATCCACAATCGGCGGTCAAATGTGAACATGGCGTCTCATAGGGTTAAAACCCAGAAGTGTGTGCTTCCAGGTGATGAACGCCTCCCCTGGGTGGAGATGAGGGAAGGCGTTCATACATAGTAATGTGCTTGAGCCTGTAGTAGGCTTCCAGGTTCATTACTCATATATTACAGTTTAGGCAAGCAGGTGGCAGCACTGAACTTTAATATAGTGATTTTTGTATAGAATAAATGGAGCAAATTCCATTATTCTATACAAATTGAAAACTAATGATTGCCAGTTGGGGTCCTGTTGGGGACCTAACAAAAAGTGGAAAAAAAAAAAAAAAAAAAAAAAAAAAAATTTGAAAAATGTAAAAGAACAAAAACTAACTCACCCCCCTTTCCCCAAAATCAAAATAAATAAACAATTAGAAAAAAAAAACATGGGCATCACCACATGCTAATGCCCGTACTAATAAAATATATACCGTATTTTCCCGGCGTATAAGACGACTGGGCATATAAGACGAACCCCCCTACTTTTCCTGTTTAAATATGGGGTTTGGGCTATACTCGCTTTATAAGACTACCCCTCTTCCAACACACACCAAATAAAAATTAAACAGAGGGGGCTGCTTCAGGAGCGACTGGCCGGGATGCAGCGCATCACTTCCAACCTGACACTGTGGAGAAATTGCAGCCAAGCCCCGCTAAAATTGAACGAGCCTGTGTTTTTACCATTTCATTGTTTTTATTATTATTATTACAGGGCTGGGTTAGGCACGGTGCTTACTGTTATGGGACTGACTTACGAGAAAAGACTTTCATGCAAGCTGTAGAGGATTCGAGCTGCCACCCAGCAACTATATCTAACCGGTATGTTCTACATTTACTCCAGTGCTCAGGGTAGCAGGCAGCTACTATGGAACCTGAAGGGTCCACCCCGACCTTTTAAAAACCTAATAGGTAAACTACATCTCTTCTTGTCAGTATTTATAAGATGAGAAGTGCAGCAAGGAGCTGGCACATGCTGTGGGTTCTGAGTATGGAGAAGATGCCATTAGAACCAGCAAAATAAAAAATTAAAAAAAATAATTATATATAAATATTGGGGGGCCTTTTTTTCTATTTATTTTTTTGTAGCAGACTCTCTTTGAATGGAGGAGAAGGATGAGCAATCCCCAACAGCGGCAATGCTGGGGCAGACTCATGATTGGTCCACTGAACTGGAAAATGCATGCATCTCCATCCCAGTGGAAGAAACCCTTGATTTGCCCCTGTATGGGGCATCCAAATTATTAACCTGGGCAGAAACATTAGATAAATGCTGACCCCCAGATTTTGGCAGGGCCTCCAGATGCCCCCTTGAAGGCAGATGGAAGAAGAGCTAATGTAGAACTCCACATAAAATATTCTCTGATCTGCTAGAAAGGTACATGATATAATCTCTGGTGAATGTAATCTTCTTACCGGTGACTGTATTTGTGAGTTATAACCTCCCTTCTGATCCTCAGCTGTGTCATGTGACCAACTCTCTGATCTCCAACTGACACAGGACAGGAAGTCGGTTACTTCTCTATTCATTCCTATGAGGCAGACATTGAGGCTTCCATAGGAATACATAGAGAAACAGACTTTCTGTCCACATATAAGATGTTGTGTTATCTGGAAAGTCTGATTGGTGGTCACAGGACACAGCTGAGGATCAGATAGGAGGGGATAGGTCACAGATACAGACACTGGTAAATAAAATTACATTCACTACAGATTACATCATGTACCTTTCTAGCAGGTCAGAGAATAACAGTTTATGCAAGAATTATTCTTTAAGGATCAGGCAGTTGGATTTCAACATGCCTGATCATTTTGTTGTTGGGGGAGATCAACCACTGCTTTCTCCCCTCTCCCCATTATTCGGAATACATGCATGATCAGCCAAGCTGGGGGTGCAGGTGTATAGGCGTGTCGGTAGAGGTAGATGTCCAACAGGTACCTCAAATGTATGGTCAGACTCAGCATTATCCTAACGAAAGATGAAACTATGACTAAGCTCAGAGTATCCAGCAGTAGCATATATAACACAGATTATACGTAAGCACATCAGATAGTAACATCCATGTGTTTGCTATGGCTTTTCCTTAGGTTTGAACAGGCTTTCATTAACAGCCTGATATCCAATAATTTGATACCTGGAGATTCTTACTTTTGGATTGCACTTCAAGACATTAACAAGACAGGAGAGTACAGCTGGTTAGTAAATGGTAAAGAGGACGGGGATGTCAGCTTCACACACTGGGACACCCAGGAGCCAAGTAAGTGCAACCCGCAGGGGCGTACATAGGCGCTAAAACGATTTACTGTATAGGAGATGGGACATCATCTGTAAATGTTCTTTTAGAAGCTAGACATTTGCAGTCCGTTTACAAACTTACTCCCCAGGTCTTGGTCTGCTATTGTAACTATTCATTGTATAGTAAAATATATCATTTTCTGAAACATTTTCTTCCATCAGTTCTTAGAGATATTGAAATCTGCAAGAAATTGATATGAAAAGTATACATAAAATATATATATGTATATACAGTATACATAAAAAAAAATTATAGCATGCACCTTTCACCGCTCCTGACACGCCTGTTTTAATAGCTTCATGCATTCCCCATGTAATAACAGTTCTGGAGCATCTATTCTTATGGCTCTATGTTGTACCATTCCTTTATTATTTCTACTAGAAGTTATGAATGAATTGCTAGCAGTCTGCAGTAAGGGTACAGAGGCATCTAACAAGTCTGAAAATGGCAGCACTGATTGGATAGAGCGAGTCTGTGCAGGGACACTCCCCCAACTGGTTACCTCCCCTCTGTACCCTTACTGCAGACTGCTAGAAATGAATTCACAACTTCTAGTAGACACAATAAAAGAATAGCACAACATGGAGCCATAAGAATAGATGCTCCAGAATTGTTATCACATGGGGAATGTATGAAACTACTAAACCAAGCATGTCAGGAGTGGGGACAGGTCCTCTTTAAGCACCATACAAAAAAGTATGTTTTATGAAATTAAGTGGCCCATAAAGTAAGATTGGACCTAAAAAAATAAGTGTCTTTAAAGGGGTTTTCAGGAGTACAATATTGATGACCTATTCTCAGTATACAGTAGGTCATGAATATGAGATCAGCAGGGGTCTGACTCCCGGCACACCCACCGATCAGCTGTTTGAAGAAGCCACCTTTCACACAGTTGATTTGCAGGAGGGTCTGGAGTCAGACCCCACTATTCTGAAATTCATGACCTGTACTGAGAACAGGTGATCAACATTGTACTCCTGGAAAACCCCTTTAATTTTCTAGAAAGATGGATTGGGGACTGTGATTGCACCAGGGGAGTAGATACAGGGAGTGCAGAGGTAGCAGTCACTACCGGGCCCAGGAGCCTGAGGGGCCCCAACGATCCTTGTGCTGTATAAGAAGATACCAGTATTATATAAAATGCACGCTGGCATGGCTCCGTCATATATTTTGCGCTGGGGCCCAGAATCTTCAAGTTACACCTCTGGCATGAGAGAAGGGGTTAGGTCAAGAATTTGGTATGGCAGGAGTGCCATTTTAATTTTTGCCTCAGGCAGCAAGAAGGCAATGTCCTCCCCATCACCATGCCACAGAGCACTGAGTGAAAGGAGCCCATACATTTGTGCATGGGGGGCCCAAGAGCCTTTAGCTACACCCCTGGATTGCACTACTAGAAACATATTAGTACACTAGACCTTAATACGGTTTCCTTTAAAAATAAATCAGACTTGCTAAAACTTTGTAACTCTGAGTACTTCTCAGTAAGGCCTCTTTCACACTTGCGTTGTTCCTTTCCGTCCTAGAGTTCCGTCCCCGGGGCTCTAGGACGGAAAGATACTGATCAGGATTATCCCAATGCATTCTGAATGGAGAGAAATCTGTTCAGGATGCATCAGGATGTCTTCAGTTCAGTATTCAAACATTTTTTTTGCCGGATCCGACGTTTAGCTGTCTGAAAGGTAACCATGGCAGCCAGGACGCTACTAAAGTCCCGGCTACCATGGTTACCAGAGTCCCGGCTGTCATGGAAAAGCAGCGGGGAGCCGGGGGAGAAGCTACTTACCTTCCGTGCAGCTCCCGAGGCGCTCCACAATGACGTCACAGCGCCCCTACGTCGCATGGATCATGTGATCCATGCGACGTAGGGACGCTGTAACGTCATTGTGGAGACCCCCGGGAGCCCCACGGACGGTAAGTAGCTTCTCCACTGGCTCCCCACTACTTTTCCATGGCAGCCGGGACTTTTTTTTTTAAATCGAATCTTTTTTATTGACAAGAATGATGTACAAATTCACAATAGATATATAAGGTCATGGTAACACTGAAAGCATTTTGAAGACTGATCATTTTTCAAATGCTTTCATGTGTGTTGCATTGTGACGGATCCAGCGGGCATTTCCGGCGACAGAAGTGCATGCCGATTCCTCACAACGCTAGTGCAAGGGGGCCTAAGACTATCCTTTGGATAGGTCGTCACTTAAAAAATCCTGAAAAACCCTTTTTATTCTATTAGGTTTCTGTCACCATAGTATTTGTGCATGTATGATCTACCATTAAGTTCACCTCTGCAGTGCAATAAGCCTTCTTGAGTATCTAAAAATCGAGCGTGTACTGTATTATTGATCTTACTGTATTGAATTAGGTCATAACGGAGGTTGCGTTGTCCTGAGTAGTGGATTCAGTATAGGACATTGGAACGTAAAGGACTGCGAAAGATTCTCTGCAAAATCCCTGTGCAAATTGCCTCTAACAGCAAACGTAGAAAGAGAATTAAACCTACATGAAGGGTTTATGGACCAAACCTGTGCGCCATCTTGGGACACAGAGCCACACCTTCATCACTGCTATAAGGTAACACTACATATATGGTAATGCATTCAGATATTTGTCCCCAGGTTTCCAGGAATAGTAATTGATGGCCATCAGTGCATGTCCACAACCTGACTTCTGAGGCGACTGGCAGTGTAACAAACAGGAGGTAACGCTTGCATGGAGCGCCACCTCCTCTTCAAACAGCTGATCGGCAGGGGTGCGGGGTGTCGATCAGATATTGATGACCGATCCTGAGGATAGATCATCGATATATATTGCTGTGCAACGCCTTTAAGATATGAGTTTACAGCATTTTGTGATAGTAATTTAATTTGCAGTTCTCGGGCCTTGCAGTAAGGCACAGAAACACCACAGTTGCAGCAGTTAAAGTACATGTGGCTTTAATGCTATGGGTTCCCATTTAGCTTCCTAGGATATCTAGAAATCAGTTTCCATAAAATGTATAGCAATAATGATATTGCAACTTCTGGCTCTGCAGTAATTTAACCACAGCAGCAAAAATGTGCTGAATTCATCATGTATACCCTAAGGTGACCAGACCTTGGCCCAGCTTTATACTAATGTGTCTGCCCCTGGAATCTGTCTAAAAAAAGTGGTGTAATTTAGCCCAACCAGGGTTTTCACAACTTTTTCCAACTTACTTGCAAGGCATGTGTGGCTTAGCCTACATGCACACGGCAGTGGTTTTTTGCGGCCTCCGTTTCGTTTTTTTTTTGCGGATCCGATAGTTTCCCATTCATTTCTATGGATCCGTTAAAAATGCGGATGCCTCTTCCGTTGGCTGTCCGCGTCCGCATTTCACGTCCGCAAAAAAAAATAGGGCATGTCCTATTCTTGTCTGCAAATACGGTTTGCGTACCCATAGAAGTCAATGAGTCCGTAAAAAATGCGGATGACCAACGGAAGACATCCGTTTGTCATCCGCATCCGTTTTTTTTTTTCGGATGGTTGCTTCAAAACCAGGGCACTTG
This sequence comes from Bufotes viridis, assembly GCA_033119425.1. Lineage (NCBI taxonomy): Eukaryota > Metazoa > Chordata > Amphibia > Anura > Bufonidae > Bufotes > Bufotes viridis. The sequence continues at coordinate 134,347,983 of CM065595.1, read as the reverse complement.
TACAGGTACTTTTAGAAACTGATTCAAGCCTTCCGTTTTTTTTTGCGGATCCTCAAAAAAAACGGAAGACGCACGGAAACACAACCTACAAAATTTGCGGACACACGGAACGGATGTGGATGTGAAAATAAAGGAAGACGGATCCGCTATTTGCGGACAGCAAAAAACAACTGGCTTGAACCAGTTTCTAAAAGTACCTGTACAAGTGCCCTGGTTTCCAAGCAACCATCCACAAAAAAAACGGATGCGGATGACAAACAGATGGCTCCCGTTGATCATCCGCATTTTTTGCGGACCCATTGACTTCTATGGGTCCGCAAACTGTTTTTTGCAGACAAGAATAGGACATGCCATATTTTTTTTGCGGACGTGAAATGCGGACAGCGGACGCAGACAGGCAACGGAAGAGGCATCCGCATTTTTACAGGATCCATAGAAATGAATGGGAAACCATCGAATCCGCAAAAAAAACGGAACGGAGGCCACGAAAAAACACTGCCGTGTGCATGTAGGCTAAGTCAAAGAATAGTTGGTAGAGAGTCAGAGAAAAGTGTCTATCCCCGCACCGCATTTATCATCCTGCCTGAGCCCCTGTGATAAATCTGGTGCAGGTCTAGATACAGATATGTGCGAGACATTTACAAATTTCAATTATATTTAAAAAAAAAAAAATGGAGAAAAACTCCAAACACCAAGTGTGATCTTGGCCTTACAAAGTCTTAGCTTTTTTTCTTTTATTCTTTTTTATACCAGGTGTTTCATCATGAGAAACTGATGAGGAAAAGAACCTGGCAGGAAGCTGAAGACATGTGCCAAGATTTTGGAGCTCATCTTGTCAGCTTATCAAATTTAGAGGAAGAACAGTTTGTAGAAGAACTCATAAGCAGCATGTTTAATGGGTAACTTTTTCAGAAGTATTTATTACTGTAAGTGGAGATGTTCCTGAAGAACCCGAGATGGTCCTGACTGCAGGTTTATTTGTTAGAGTCACCAAAGGAAATGATTCCAAGGATCCACCTTCCTTTATGGAACATCGGTATGACCACATTTAATGGCACCGTAATCTCCCTTGCTGTCATTGTGCACACAGCAGAACTCATAGGAAACCTAGTAACAATTGCTGCAAAATTGTCTACAAATGGGGTTGTCTTCTATGGATCTTTGGGACCCATTATTTTGTCCCCATCCTATCGTGTTGCAATGGGTCCCTTTCATTACTCTCTACCACAGCCTAACCCTCTCCTAAATGCCAAACGCTGGGTTGCACCATTAATTTTGCAAAGGAATTGACCTTAGTGTTTGGAAGGCTTCATGGCTGCTACACTGCTGTATTTTACAGGCACCCGGCTACCCTCGGTTGTAAGCCTGCCACATGCCCCTTCCAGTCAGACTCTGGGCTGGTACTTTGACAGCCTTGCTCCCAATGTCTCCAATACTCTTCCACCATGTCACAGGGGCTGTATTCTGGCCTGTCGAAGAACCCTTTAGCACTGCACGTAGTCCCTGTTGCCCTCCAACCCACTTTCTCCTCTTAATATACCCTAATGATCCCACCCTACACACCAACACCATAGCACAATGTTCTGAGCCATCCCTGTTCTGTTCCCAACATCAACTCGTGACTAGCACGGGACTTGATGGCACAATCAAGTACATTGCACCACTAGGCATTGCCAATTAAAGTGGCAAACCGTAAAACAGACGTGCAGTACAAGAAGGGACACAATAATGGGGCAACAATATGGGGACAATGAAGGTAACCAGGGGCGTAGCCAACGGCTCATGGGCCCTGGTGCAAGAGTTCAGCTTGGGCCCCCCTTCCCTCAGTGCTTTGTGTGTCTTCTTATGCAGCACAGGGGTCTTTGGGCCCCCTCAGGCTCCTGGGCCCGGTAGCGACTGCTACCTCTGCACCCCCTATAGCTACGCCCATGAAGGTAACCCCCCCCCTTTACATACCAATACTCATAGCTCTGTTTTTGATTTTCTTTCAGAGATGGAAAACGGAAGTTTTGGATTGGGTTCAATAAGCGTAATCCATCTTCTAAAGATTCTTGGGAATGGTCAGATAAGTCCCCAGTAAGTGAGAGGTTCAGTTAAACAGTGTAAAACTACAGCGTCCAACTGAGGCCAGATTAAACATGGGGAACAAGAGTGTTCCCTCAAGATTTATGGTGTTGAGTGGTGTTTCATTTTAAAAAGCTAGCTGCGAGAAATGTCTCTTGGGCTATTGATGGGCTCCATTCCATTGGGATACCAGTCTACAGTGCTGTTCTTTCCATCAAAATACCGGATCCCCCACTGAAACCTGGTTGACTACATTGTGAGTGGTTGGGTCATTGGAAAACTGCATATGCATAAAAAAAGAAAACTCTATTGAGATATAATCCAGGTGTTAAGGTCATCAAGTTCTAGAGATGGCTGTCCAGGCATGCTGGGAGTTGTAGTTTTGTAACAGCTGGAGGGGTGTAGGTTGGGTATCCCTGATGTAGATAAATGGGCTTAAGGGGCAATATGTCCACAAAGCAATTGATTAAAATGGTTGTGCCATTACTGATATAAAAAATGAACTTCAGACCTTATATAGTGCATGACAGTCTTTTTCTAACAACGATGGAACCAGCCCTGTAACTGACATGGAGCCAGAGATCTCCACATTCGTTGTTCTGCTAGATTTATTTCTAACTGGCAGCTCAGGGGGCATGTCCTTCCTGCTGTAGATCTTTCCCTGTAACTGCCACAGCTACTAAACTGAGCGTGTGCGGCCACCTCAGCGAGATGGACAGAGAAATAAGGAAAAGAACAAACAGCAGGTGGAGCTATAGTTACCATTTATTGAATAGCTCAGTGACTATACAAAATTTTTAACTACCTGCAATGACAAAAGTATTCAGATCCAGGTGGCTGGTTTGAAAAATGTAGAATATTTTTTGTGGGACAATCCCTTTCAGTATTTTAATGCGTCTTTATCTTTTTAATTCAGTGAAATGATTATTGTTCTCTAATGAATTAAAGAGATTTTCCAGGCTTTTACCATTGATGACCTATACCCTCAGGATAGGTCATCAATATCAGATTGACAGGGGTCCAATACCTGGCACCTCCACCGATCAGCTGTATGAAGAGAAAACACGCTCCGCACGTGCATGCTGTCTCCTGTCTGTATTCCTGTTTGCCATAGACATAGCAGCAGGGAGCAGGAAGAGAGACAGGAGACGGCACGTGCACACAGCATGCCTTCTCTTCATACAGCTGTTGGCGGAGGTGCCAGGTGCTGGACCCCCGCCGATCTGATATTAATTACCTATCCGGAGGATAGGTCATGGATAGTAAAAGCCCCGAGATCCCCTTTAATGTACATGAATTCACTTGTTGCAGGTTGTATCATCATTTTGGCATGATGCACATCCCGGTGATGTCTCAATGAGCTGTGCGGCGTACGGGGCGGATAAGCAGTTAATACCATTAAATTGCAACACACAAGAAGAGTGGATCTGCAAAATTCCAAAAGGTGATATAACAATTTAATAATATACTTCAATATAATATAAAATGTTGTAAATATAAAATAAATATATGTAAAATAATATATTTCAGTATAATGTATATTTAACTATATTACCGGTATTCATTTTACTTCTTCCCATTTTCATTGCAAAATTAAATTTGTCTCTGTGGTGTCTGCGTGAAAAGAAATGCAAAGCATTGGAAATTGCTTGGGAAGAAAACCTCCACAAAGAAGCTTTGGGTGGAGTCCATCAGTACATTCGCTCTTGCCGCTGCTGATATGAGCCATATATCAAACATACCTTTAGGATAGGGCTACACGGCGACATGCAGGGGCGGATTGGCCATAGACCCTACAGGGAAATTTCCTGATGGGCCGATGCCCCAGGGGGCCACCCAAGTCCTCCTATCTGCTGCTGACCGGGTACATAATGAGCTCTCAACAGTAATTAACGCTGTGAGAATCAGGTACTCACATACCCAGCAAGCGACCACACATGTCCCCCTGAATTCAATTGCTGTGGACCACATCTCACCTCCTACACCCCCTGATCCATAGAGAACTGGAGGAGGACAGAAGTTGGTACCTATTGATGGCCACCACAGAGGGACAGATTTTGGGGCAGTATATTGTGCTACACTGTGTTATTTGGTTCCGCTGGGATGGTATGTTGCACTATGGTATTGTTGATCCCACCTTCTTGTGTTGCCCCGCCTTCTGTTAATTTAGACCTGCCAACAAAATGGGGCCAATTTTATTTTTTATTTTTTTTCCAGCGCCACTTTAGGTTCCCAGTCCGCCCCTGGCAACGTGCCGTGCAACAAGAAAGTCTGTAGACATTTCACGTAATGGTTGGTAGTTTGGTAGTGGTGTAGCAATGCAACATGCTGCAACTTCACAAAAAATCCAGTTGAGTCATATTTTCCTTCATTAACTTTAACGGTAATCGTGCTCGACATGCGGCTTGCTTGTGAGCAGCTAGCTGTGTTTTCACAGCCAAATCACATTTCTAAAATAGTTGCACAACAGGAAGTGCAACAGAGGCACGGTGCGCACCGGGGTCCCTTTAAGATGAGTTAAGTGTTTTGTGACGCCAGTTGCAATGAAACAACAACGGGACAGAGTCCCTTTAAGGAATGGTGTTGGTTCCCAGGTGTAGTGGTAAAGGGTGGCCTATAATGTCCCTTAATGTTTTGTGCACGTGTCACGGGGGTTCTACCTGGATACGCTGGAACCCCAGGCGTTGGCTCTGAAGCAGACAAAGGGGTAGTTGAATGATGGGATGAAGAATAAATTGAGTCCGGACCTTATGATAAGGTTGATAACATCTTTACTTTGCATAGACGTTTCTCCAAACAGTTTCAGGCTTTATCTTGGTTCCAGCAGGCATTAGCATTAACTGTGGCAGGCAAACTCCTCTCTGCTACATCTGCTGCTCTCTGACTTTGCTGTGCTGACAGGGTGGCTGAATAACTTAGCTTTAGCTGTCAGCTGCAACTTCTCTCTGTAGTCTGACTCCAGGCTTGTCCAGGGAACTACCTGGCTCCAAGCTGTGGCCTCCACATTCAGCAGAGCTGAAGGTGCTTTAGCTGGCCTAAACATAGCACGTCCAGCAGGGACGTGGTCCTGCTTCTTCCTCTAGCAGGGTGGTAAGCTAGACTAACCCTAACTAGAACTCCACCCTCCCTGCAGCAAGTGGGACACCACAGCACAGAGTGGGGTGTTAGAATGGAATAGAAAGCTCCATTCTCTGTATCTGTAGCTCTGCCATTTATGCTGCCACCTGCTGGTGAACCAGGCCTATTACATGTGCACAGTTACATAACAAGATTATGAAAACACATCGCACATGACCTGGGAATAAATACACAGATGACATGACACTAGCCCATTAGAGATAGTAGCAAGGCGCAAAGGTGGTAATGTCACTCTGGGGCGTTACAGAAGTTGCAGACCAGTTGCACGTATTTTGTGCTGTGGAACTTTTCTGTGCCACATATCGCTGAGTAGCCAAATCCTTCGTTTCAATCCCTATCCTCCTCTTGGTATGAAAAAGGGAGACACAGCAAGTTTTGTTTTGGTGTTTCACTTCATGTACCCTCAAAATAATTCATAATATAACATTTTCTTTTCTCAGGAGTGATTCCCAAGACCCCGGATTGGCATATTCAAGGTCTGGTTGGCAAAATACTATTTATATTCTACTGCATTTCTGTGCTTGCTAGTTTCCAGATATCTAGTGCGTACCTGATTCATCTTAAGTCCTCCTTTAAAGGAATTGTCCTCTTTGGAACAAAATGAAGCCGACAACTGGGTGTCAGCTACTAGATGTAATTGGTTTCCCTGTAATTAATGTATTTTTATTTTTATTTTATTTTTACAGATTTTGTTGCATATTCTGCAATGAAATCTGCATGGAATGCATTTAAAAACCACTTGCCATTGTTGTCAATGGGAAATCAGTGCTATAGTTTATACACTGCTGATTTCTCTGCACAGATTTGACATCCATATAGCCCAAAAAAAAAAAAAACTGGAATGATCCGCTTGGAAACTGTCGGGTATCTAAAGGGTTAGCCTTATTGAATGCAAATGCACATACCCTAATTATTTTTCTTACTGTATTGCTCTGTATTTACTGATTTAAGATTTACACTATAATACAAAATGTATCAAATAGTTTTTTTCCTCTCTTTGTATTAGATATTCCATGGGTTTTCCATCATGGACATAATTATTGCTTCAATGATATAAATGCTCATTTTGATGTAGCGCGGTTCATCTGTGACATGATGCAAAGTGGAATAACCTCCATACTTACTGAGGAGGAGCAAGATTTTATACATCGGAGAATAAAAAAGGTAATAGTATCTAATGCAAATGAGATTCAGTTAAAAAAAAAAAAAAAAATGGATAGGATTCTCTGGTTTAGAAAACCTATTTTAACATTCCCCATTAGGAAATTCTAAGCTAAATGGGGCTCCTACTTTCAGAGGTGACATTTAGTAGCCACAGTTGAGAGCGGCTGCAGAGATCTCCTCTTGCTCTGGAGGACCCAACAGACTTGTGCATTACATTCACTGCCCATTGTGTAATGATGAATTTGCCCTATAGCAAAGGGAAACGCAGCAGCGAAATTAAACAAGTGTTTCTAGGATCTCCCAGAGACTAAACAGGATCGCAGTCACTGGCCTCAGCAGTCACATCTGGGTTTGTGACTAAACCGGAAAACCCCTTAATTTATTTTTGGAACTTGGGTTTTAACTTATTTGTAGCTTTTTTTTTTTTTTTTTAAATGGTCATTGAAGCATTATATCTTAGTTTGAAAAAGAAAAAAAAAAAAGGGTCAAGAAATATTGGGGGACCTTGAAACTTCAAACTTATTATTCGCTATGGACCCTGTGATCTGTACATCATTTTCCCCATACAAAGTCAGGAGATTAAACATGGACCGCAAACTACAAGAACGTTTTTGAGACCACAAGATAAATATATAGTAAGCATGAATATACTGTGCATTACAGATATCTAAAGGGAAACAGAAATGGTGGATTGGACTGGAGAATGAAAATGATGGACTCCAAAGGTATCTAATGATAAAAAAAATATTTTTTATGATATATATATATATATATATATATATATATATATATATATATAAATAAATAAATAAAAAGAGAGGCAGCACTGACAAAAATAATACAATAAATGGGTGCAAGCTCAAAAAGGGTGAAGCATACTCTAATTAATGCACAAGGAAAAAGAGCAGCACTCCAATATTAAAAGTAAAAACCGTGGATTTATTCACCCGTGGTGCAGCAACGTTTCGGCTCAATCCCTGAGCCTCTCAAGTAAATATATATATATATATATATATATATATATATATTGTAGAAAAAAGCGAACAGCACTCCAATAAAAGTGGAAAAAGGAACTCCTTTTTTCACCTGAACAGTGGTGAATAAAGGAGTTCCTTTTTTTCCACTTTTATTGGAGTGCTGTTCGCTTTTTCTACATTATTTTGGGGTAAGAAACCTATACCTTGGAACGTGCACCCAGCATTTTTTCCTCCAATTTTTTGACCAGTGCCGTCATTTTTCATATATATATATATATATATATATATATATATATATATATATATATATATATACACACACACACGTATAACTATAATATATATATATTACACACACACACACAATGGCATGCAAAAGTTTGGCAACCCTGATGAAGATGAAATGATCTCTAAAAAGCATGAAGTTAAATCCGGGAATTAAGAAAATGAAAATACTTAAGTATTACATTTCATTAGCTATAATGGTTCTTTTTGTCTAGGGAGCAATCATTAGGAGAAATAAAATGGCCGCCTATCAGTACACACAAAACCTGTCCTAATCACACAGGAGGAGAAATTACTTTACAACACTGAAGAAAAGAGCTGCCTAATCCTCCTCTCTGCTCTGCTTGTCAGGAATTATGATCCTGAATACAGATGATAAGATCTTCAGCTGAATCTTTGTAGAAATGGAGTTCATGAGGAGACATGAAGTACAGAGGGGATGGATAGGACAGACTGTGGTAATGGAGACTGCATACAAGAGCTGCTGCTCATTATCTACATCCCCACCTACTCTCTGTACTTAATGTCTCCTAATGAACTCCATTCCTACAGAGATTTCTCTGAAGATCATTCATATTAAACTGTATTCAGGATCATAATCCCTGACAAGTAAGAGAGGAAGATGGTGCAGCTCTTTAACTTGTCCTCCTGTGTAATTAGGACAGGTTTTATGTGGACTAGTAGGATGGCGGCCATTTAATTTCTCCTAATGATTGCTCCCCGGACAAAACAAACCATTATACCTAATGAAGGATATTTGGGTATATTTTTATAATAAAGTAATATTTAAGTATTTTCATTTTCTTAATTCCCAGAGCACTCCTTTAAGGGTGCCCCTATCAGGCAGACGATTGTCAGGAGGGAAGCGTGCCTTCCCAGCAATTGCCTGCTTGTTAGTGGAGGAGACTGCTGCTATTACATGCATGATCTCCTCTGCAAAATGGGAATGAGCGATCACCATGCTATCACTAGTCCCCATGCTGTTCAGTGGTTTGCCAGCGGCAGATTGTGATTAGACAGTACGATCTTTCAGCATGCTGGTAGATATGGATTACAGGCAATCAGTGGCAGTATTACATGGCCAGTTGATCGCCAACCATTATGTAATACACCATTTAAAAGATAAAACACACTGATATTGCTTAAAATGTTGAAAATTATATTATTTTGGTTTTGTATAATTTTAGAGTGAAAAAAGGAAAGGAGTACTTTCCAAAAGTATGGGAACCCTAAGTGATTTGAGCTCTTAGATAACTTTGACCAAGGTCTCAGACCTTAAATAGCCTGTTAGGGTTAAGCCTTGTTCACAATCATCGTAAGAAAAGGCCAGGAGATGCAAATTTCAAAGCTTTATAAATACACAGACTTCTCTAATGTCTTATTCACACATCAGTGTTTTGGTCAGAAATTTCCATCAGTGATCAGGAGCCAAAACCAGGTGCGGTTCTAAACACAGAAGAGGTGCAGATCTTTCCCTTAGGCCTCATGTACACGACTGTTCCGTTTCTTTGCGGTCCGCAAATTGCGTATGCGCAAAACACGCAAGCCACCCGTGTGCCTTCCGCAATTTGCGGAACGGAAGGCCCATTATAGAGATGTCTATTCTTGTCTGCAAAACGGACAAGAATAGGACATGTTATGTTTCTTTTCGTGGGGCTTCGGAACCGTGCAACGGATGCGGACAGCTCACGGAGTGCTGTCCGCATCTTTTGCGGCCCCATTGAAGTGAATGGGTCCGCATCCAAGCCGCAGTTTTTGACCAGAACAACGGTCGTATGCAAGAGGCCTTATACCTTATGTCTGTGAAGGATCCAATCCTGGCTTTGGCTCACAATCACTGATGGAAATCACTGACCAAAACACTGACGCATGAATAAGGCTCCATGGGAAAATGTATGTAAATTAGCTCTCCTCCAAAACTACTACATACCAGGCAAAACAGAGACCCTTCCAAAATTAAGAGACATGCATCTGTTTCTTCCTTTTGGAGGAGTCCCTCGTTTGGCTAGTATAAGGTAGTTTTCTTCCACTTTGAAGCGAGCCAATTTACACATTTTTGTATAGAAACCATCAGGAAACCAGCCCGGTGGCCTAATACCGGTCTCTTGTAGATTGCTGTCTAGATTATTTATACCAATATGGAAATGTCTGAGAACTGTAGCAGTTCGGCAGATTTACTAATCCTAACATTTAGGCAGCTTAAAGTCAGACTATGCAGTCTAAAGAAGTGCCAAATTTATAAAAGTGGCTGAGGCTGGATGATAAATTCGGTCCATCTTAATGCACCTTTTGCTAACTTTACACCACCAATTGTTTGACTTACTAGTTCAAGCCAATGTGAACACTGCGGCCTGTGATTGGCTGCAGTGGTCATGGGACCAAGACATTTCATGATCCTGCAGGGGCCAAAGTGGCCGGGAACACAGCAGCGGTGGGACTGCGGACAGGCAAGAGGTGTTTTTATTTTCTTAAGGGGCTCAGATTAGGACATAGATCTCCACGGCTAGACAACCCCTTTAAGCCAGAATTCTGGCACATTTGGCTTAGTAAACCTCACCCAGTTTGTACAGTCTTCTATAAATCCAAAAATTAAGAAAACTTGAATGAGTTATGTACGGTAGTATCATATAAGTTCTGTTTGGCTGCAGATGGGGTGACGGATCATTTGTCACATACAGTAACTGGAAAACCGATCCACAGAGAGATGTCAACAGCAGTACAACGGCGGGAGGCCGGCAGTGCGCCTACATAGAATCGGACACAGGTTTGTACAGGTTACATCATTTTCCATGTCCAAAGTTAGTTGTATTGTGTATTTCTCTGTTCAGGTCATACCACCCCCAATTCTTTTAGCCTAGCATAACAAGCAAGCGCTGGGCTTTCAATCGGATTTGCTTACATGTACGGCATGGGGTGAAAGGGGTTTCCCATCTTTTACTGATAGCTTATCCTCAAGATAGGCCATCACTAGCTGATCCGCAGGGGCTAGACACCCTGTATCCCGCTGATGAGCTGTTTGGGTGTAGCTCTGGCGCCCAAAAGTTGTCACTGGAACTAGAAAAGCTTTGTCCAGTGGATGGAGCTCATTACTACACTACACAGTGGACGGAGCTACTGTACTGCATGTGCCTACGATATTACCCAACATGAAGCTATAACTGATATTTATGGTAGCTGTCACATTTTAACTTGTTGTCATTAGTCTCACAGAAAGTGAATTATATAAATTCTGAAGCACACGGAGATACAGGATGGACGCACAGCATGCAATGGGCACCATATCATGGACCTGTACATAATGGACCTGTGCTACAGCCATAAGCATGAGGTCTTACACTGTAATATAAGGCCCAAAATTGTACTCCCACCATGCAGGGTCATTAAAATGGTAATTTACTTATTTTTTTTATCAGTAATTATTTTGTATCCGTAATGTCCCTGTGTTGCGTCGTGTTTCTTAGGGCTGTGGAGTTTCTCGGATTGCCTCTCCCCGAATTCAGCCATATGTAAAACAAACCTAATATTCAAAATGGAAAAGCACTACACCCCAGTGGATAATGATCATGACCAGGAGTACGAGATCTGTCCAGAGGACTGGCTGTACTATGGGAACAAGGTTGTAATTTTTTAAAAATTGTGGGCACTTTATAGGCGGGCCTGGGTGTAGTAGTGCACCCCAAGGCATGCAGATTACATTGCGAGCTTGCTAGGATTGGCCAGCAGATATTTTGCTTTAAGTTTTAGGAAATTTTCTTCCTGATATGGGAAGCGTCAGGGGCAAGAGTATTTCATGAGATGAGCCTGCTAATTTTGTGGCAGCGAAGCATGCACTCAGGGGCGTTGTTAAAGGGGTTTCCCATCACAGACAATGGGCAATATCGCTAGGGTATGCCCCCATTGTCTGACAGGTGCGGGTCCCAGAAGTACCTACACAGAGAACGGAGAGGGGAAGGTGGTGAAGGACGCACTGTGCATGCACAGCCACCCTCTATTCATTTCTATGGGGCTGCCGAAAACAACCGCGGTGTTGTTTTCGGTACTTGTATTGGTACGCTCGGCAGTGGCCAGACCGCGGGAGACCCAGGGTCCTCCAGCCACCACTCCTCCCACTTTATTCTGGGTGTAGGTGTGGGTCCCAGAGGTGGGACCCGTCCCTATGAGACAATAAGGGCATAACCTAGCGATATGCCCCCATTGACTGTGATGGGAATACCCCTTTAAGGGTGGACTAGGGGTGTTGGGTTTGAGTGCTAGGCGCTAACAAGCTATTCTAGAGCAGAAAACTGAATCTATGCTTTTATGTGAAGGAAAGCCTAGCAATGACTTTGCATCCAGTAATGCAGCGTTGGACTGGCCCACCAGAGTACCAGTGGATCCTCCAGTGGGATCAAGCTCCGATACCATAATGGGCCCCAAAAAGTTTAATTATTTGGAGACAATAAATTTCCACTAGGGTCTATTTCTTTGAACAAAGCCTATTAGACTTTTCATGATATGGGTGTTGGGTCCCAAGAATAATTCTCTGGTGGGACCAAGGTACCCCATTCCAACCCTGCAGAAAATGTGATAATTTTCAGGAAGACAGAGGCGTATGTGACTGGGACACTATCATAACTATTGAAGTGAGAGGCCACAGGAGCACAGAGTATTTCAGCAGATTGTCCTGATGCTTGTCCAGAAAAGCTTTGACTTAATAGGCCTGAATATCATAGAGAACTTTCCTACTGAAGGAAGGGATCGACCTCTTTAGCGTGGACAGCACTGAGCGCTCGCTGCGTTTGCCCATACATCCGGCTGTGTGCCTCAGAGTATGCCAGCAGTTCGCCTGTCAGTTATATAGATAATTCCTATTTGTATTACAATGTTCCACACACTTTAGTCTGAACAGTGAACACCCAGTGTATATGCCAAGAAAACCTCCCGACATGGAGGCCAGATGTCTCTGCACTGGGCTTATGCCAAAAGAGAGCCCTGGCATTATGTCCTAGAATAGATTTTTTCGCCCCAACTATATTGGAAAGCATATATGCCGTATACATTTTTGCAATGGGAGCACTTGGAAGACAAATACATCTATATAGCACACAACACAGCTGCAAATGCTCTCAGTTATAAGTCCCACATATAAGAGATTTTCCCACCTGAGCTTGGTGTGAACAGGGTCTTGGTACTTCATGAGTATACTGATACTAATTCTCCATTATATCTTTTTTTTTTTTTTCAGTGCTTTTTTGTCTACAAAGATGGAAAGATGGACTGGTATTCGGCTTCTAACTACTGTAGGGAACATGGCGGAGGTCTGGCCACAATTACAAATGGGATAGAACAAGGTAATATAATGCAGATAAATGTTTCTAGAAAATAGCTTGCCATAAAATAACTAAAAATCCATATAGATGTAAAGGAGTCTATCATGACATATACAGTAAATGGAGTACAAGGTGGAGCCTAATGTATTATATATTCACCTACATTGAAAGCTTTGAAAAGAGTCTAGACAAAGGGGTTGTGGCTACAAGGACACTTAATAAAATATGCACAATGCCAAACATGTGGCCGTGTGCGTCTTTGACAAATTTGGTTCAACTTCTATAATCACCTCTTCAAATGTTTGCATCCTTGGCTAGAATTAATAAAAGGTCTCCCAGATTTTCTATCGACAAACTGAAAATATTCACATTTAAAGGGGTTTTCCAGGCTACAGATAATAATGACTTCTGATTCAAGAGACAGGTTCAAGTGTATTGCCTTATGGCTTCCTACAAGACGTTTTCTACTAGCAGCTACCTACAGTACCTTCGCCAGCACAGGTTTCCATAAGGTAAAATGCTTGGGGGACTTATAAACCCCCTATAGTATAATGCCCGCTGACATTATTCTATGTGGTCCAGTAATGTATAGGGCCTATACATTACTGGACCACATAGAATAATGTCAGTGGGCGTATAGAAGGTAAATGGGTGCAATAGTGGGCAACATGGAGACCCACTAATATGGTCTTTAGAAAAGGGACCCACAACAATGAGTTCAAAAATTACAGATCACATTGTAAAGGTTCAGTGTCCCCATACTAATTTGTATATTTTTTTCCCATAGCATTAGAAATTTTGGGTAAAATTATAAATTTTGTATATTTGATCATTTAGCGGGGTATTCTAATAATAAACCTTCATATCATCTCTAATAGAAATTACCTTTCCTTTGCTTTAGCTTTTATAGTTATGCAGCTGTTTGGGGAGAAAAATGGATTCTGGATTGGAGTCGGCAAAACTGACTATGATTCATGGGAAAACGGCACTGCAGAAACATATAATAATTGGACTCCAGCTCAATATACCCATGTAAGTGTAATTTTCATACTGTCTGACAACGTGCTTGTGGCGCCTACCTATTCAAGACTTACGCAATTTTACTTGCTACCAAATCTCTCTTGTGGTTTTAGCATTTCTATTCATGTTTTACGTTTGAAATTTCTCAAAAAGAATAGGTCATCAATGGGGTCCAACTCCTGGGACGCCCAGGGATCAGCTGTTGGAGGATGGCGCAGCGCTCTCGTGAGCACTACTCGCAGCTTATCAAGCACATCGCTGTACGTTGTATAATGGCTGTGCTTGGTATTGCTGCTCAGACCCATTCATTTGAATGGGACTGAGCTGCACGTTGGCTATGTGAGCAAAGCGCTCGTTCATTGGGTAATAGGATAGTTCGTGCAGACACCTAAATCATCATTTGCAGGAAGCAGATCATGTCATCTAAATACACTCTGTTGTCGGCAAACAATGATTCAGTATGGTGAAGAACTGTGGCGTTAGCGATCACTCCAGCCCGCACTGTGGAAGAGATTGCTGCATGTAAATGTGTCTCCTTCACTGACGAACAAGCGATTGTCAGGAAGGAACGCTTGCTTCCCTACAATTGCTTAAAAAGTTCTTAACATGGATCCTCACTATCCTTAAATATAACCCTAATAAAAACCCTAATGTGTAATACTGACCATAACATGAAGAATAGCAGACACAGAAAGATAAAGAATACGCAGAGGAGAGCTCCATGGCACAAGATTACCAGGATATAAAACAAGGTGTGTCGATGCTCACATGAGCTAGTTGTAGCATTGGTAGGCGCACTGGACTCCAATAGCGATCTGGTAGCAGGACCCACTATACAGCTGCAGAGGCAGAAAAATTCTGGGGTGGAGGTGGTTGCAGGAGTATTCAAGTCAAAAAAGGATCATAGATTAAATCCGCTTTATTTTGGCACCATATCGGTGACTTTCTCATGCGTTCTACACAAGATCACATTAAAATATACAGCATAAAATTGGTTCTTGACCCAAAACAAATGTACTATAAATAGTGGCATATCATAATAATATGTTCTGAAAGTAAAATGGCATCAATACGGTATGAAACTGTACAGGTACTCTATCAATGGAAATGAATGGTGCAGCAATGTTCGCATAAATTGTAGAGGTTTTCGCAATGTATTCAAATGCGAAAAAGTCTTGAGGAATGTGGTGGCAGCAATCTGCGTGTAACTAACACCACTAGTAACGCTAAATAGTCCCAAGATATACTCAACAATATTCGCAATGTCCTGAAATCGGTCCAGTATATGTCTAATTGGGGGCAACACTGGTTATTCAGTGTACCACATTTGAAAAAGTTGTATAAAGGCAAGGTGTAGCGGCGATATGAACAAACCAGCGGCGTCCCACTGGAATAATATTACTGCGAGTTTGGCCGGATAGATTCAAACGGTCTTACCGCATTACTTTTCGCACCACAAAGTTGCTCTATTAGATAGTTCTACATCTATAGAAGTCAATATTCTCCGAGCGATAGTAGTCCTCACTTCCCGCGCTGGTAAATGTTTGGCACATGCAAACAGACCTCAGGTCTTGCGCAATTTCTTTCTTATTTACCCTTTACACGGTGATGGACAATATTTTCTGTGTGAATCCGGCAGAATATTACGATTTTCAGTAGTCAAAAGGCTTGGGGTTCTGTCTTAGCTAGACGCGTTTCGGGGCTTCTGATCGCCCCTTCCTCAGTAGCACAGAAAATATTGTCCATCTACCTAGTTTTCTCCCTTTCTCTCTAGGAGAGATCAGCGGGAGAGCAGGAGATTATGAATAACCATGACTCTTCTCAGGTAGATTTGACTCTTTACAAGTCCTGGGCTGCAATGATTATGATGCTGGTTCTTGGAAACTGACGTTTAGCTCATGAGTGACACACCGCTGAAATCAGCATTTCTGTCACTAATTTATGTTGCCCTCAGTGAGGTCAGCATAAAGTTGATGAGAGGTTCCCTTTAAAAAGTCAATTAATAATTTTCATGCCACTGTTTACATAACACGTTAGCTATCATGTGGGCTGCATCTGTAGAGAGGAAAGCAATGTTTATAAACACAGTAAATTAATAAATCACTAGATCGCTACATGTAACAATAAGTTAGGCCTGTTTCACACTTGCATTGTGGCTTTCTGGTTCTGTGTCTGGTCAAAAAACCCAACAGATCGGAATGCATCCTGATCAGTTTTGTCCTCATTGACAATGAATAGGGAAAAAACTGATCCATTTTGGCCCGGTTTTGAGTTCATCTGCTGGATCTCAGAACCGGAAAGCCACAACACAAGTGTGAAACAGGAATTAGGAAAGCAAAAAACAACAAAAGTTTACAAAAGAGGATAAAAGTGTGATTACAACACTAAATAGTATTAGTTGTCCAGCCACGTCAAGGAAGGAGGGGGTGGGGGGTGGTAGTTTGCCGAAAACCCCCTGAAGATGAACAAACCCTTTATGACCAGTAGACTCAATGTTATTCATTGCTATCAGTTTGCACTATGTACTTATCTTAGAATATGTCACCTTTTTATTTTTTCCAGCGTATGATTCTATATTCATTTGTTTTCGGAATTATGTAGCTGATTACTTGGCAAATTGTGTATATTTTTTTATAGAAGGATGTAAATGACCAAGACCGGCTATGTGCTCTGATATCAGCAAATCAGAACGTTCACCCAACTGGAAAATGGTATCTTGAAAAGTGTAGCCCTAAAGGCTATGGATTTATCTGCGAGAAAGAACAAGGTAATATACCATGAGTAATCAATAATGAGGAGTAATGAGGGATTTATAGCGACAGATCAGTACATATTGCTGTGCTGCGAAGGCTATTTGAAGAATAATTTGTACATTGTTATTACACTATAATGATTTCTGAGGATATAAGAAATAAAACAAAGGAAGCAAATAAAAGCTGTATTTATTTATCGCTATGGTATGCCATAATATTCTGATCGGTACCGTTTCCAGTATCCAGAATCTCAACCGTTCCCTAAGGGCTCATGCACACGATCGTATGTATTTTGCGGTCTGCAAAAAACGGATCCACAAAAAACACGGATGACGTCTGTGTGCATTCCGTATTTTGTGGAACTGAACAGCTGGCTTTTAATAGAACAGTCCTATCATTGTCCATAATACGGATATGAATAAGACATGTTCTATCTTTTTGCAGAATTAAAATACGGAAACGGAATGCACAAGGAGTAATTTCCATTTTTTTGCAGACTCATTGAAATCAATGTTTCCATATACGGTCCGCAAAAAAAAACAAAATGGACATGGAAAGAAAATACATTCATGCGCAGGAGTCCTAAAACTAAGGGAGGAATATCAATGTGCAGGAAAATTCAGTGACTGAGACTTTATTCTGAGGATTGTTGAGGTCCAGCAGCCGAGCCCTTATCAGTTATGAAGGCATTGTTGTATACGTCTGCCAACGACTCCCTGTATACAGCTGGATTGAATTGACCGATCTTTATAATATGCTTGAGAAAATATATCCTGATGGGCAAAAAATGTATGGGGAAGCTAGACACAGAGATTTTCCCCAGGATAGATACTGAGGGGTACGTTTATTAATCCCTTTACTCCAAAAAACTGGTGTCGCAAGGTTGCAAAGTTTGGCGCATTATTTAATCGTGTAAAATACTGTGACTTTTTGGGGATTTTAGCCTTGTTCTCTGCTTTTCCAAAAAGTGGCCGGTGTGGGACCAGGCATAGCCGCCCCAGCACATTTATTATTATCTATGCCAGGTAATTAACACAGATTATACCTGAAATCTACATCAGCTCCTTTGCTAGGGTATGAGCCCGCACAGATGCACCAAAGCTGTAAAGAGATGCAAGTCTTAATAATTGTGGTGCATTGGACGCCAGTGGGGGATAGATTAAAGGGGTATTCCCATCTCAGACAATGGGGGCATATGGCTAGGGGTTCATCCTCCACCAAGCTCTGCTCCCATATAAGTGAATGGGAGCGTACCATGCATGCGCGGCTCATGCTCCCATTCATTTCTATGGTGCCAACGGAAATAGCTGAGCCAGTGCTCGGCTATATTCGCCGTCCCCATAGAAAATAAATGGAGGGCGGCTGCACATGCGCAGTGCGCCCTCCTTCACTTTCGGGGCTCCGTTCTCGATATAGGTGCAGGTCCCACGTATCAGACAATGGGGGCATATCCTAGAAATATGCCCCCATTTTCTGAGATGGGACAACCCCTTTAAAGAGAATCTGTCACCATATACCTCGCCATAAAAGCAGCAGACACGGGAGATGTGCACTTGTCAGCTGAATCTAATGCTGTTGGTCCCATCTCAATGAGTAGTCGCAATGTGGAGAAATTAGCTTTTTAATAATATGCAAATTAGCACCTTGGTGCAGCGAGGGCATCGCCTTTGCATCTCATTGCACCCAGAGGCCCAAATGTCCCAAAGTCATTTGCTTCAGTGTTTGGCGCAGGAGCAGTACAGTGTGCAGTGCTTCTGTACTGTACCGCTCTAAACCCTAAAGTGAGACTTCAGAAAACGTCAGGGCCAGGCGTGATTATATCTTCCCTGTCTGGCCCGGTCAGTCAAAGTGGTGGGGGCATGGCGAGAAAGAGTGTGAGCGGAGCCTCTGGGTGCAATAAGGTGCAATGGCAATGCCCACATTACACCAAGGGGCTAATTTGTATATTATTAAAAAGCAAATTTCTCCACATTGCGGTTTCCTTGAGGAAGGCTCACTGCGTTTGAGCCGAAACGCCTGCGTCTTTTTGTCTTGCCATGTGTGGTGAATAAAGTGAAGTAATTGAACTTGGCGAGTGCCGGTCCTTTTCCTTTGTATTCTGTTGGACGTTGTTCCTGGGACGCGTGCACCACACCGCTGATATCGGAGTGCCGACTGATTTCCATGTAAATTCAGCCTTGTCTGATATACTATCCATCTATAATATTATAATTCTCTTTATAAGGGTAACAATAGGGTGGTGTAGAAAATGACTAAGGCCTCTTTCACACGGATGCGTTGCGGATGCGTTCTGTGAAAACTGTGCGATTTCACAGGCAAAGCTATTCAGTTTTGCCTGCGATTGCGTTCAGTTGTTCAGTTTTTTCCGCGCGGGTGCAATGCGCTTTGATGCGTTTTTCACGCGCGTGATAAAAAACTGAAGGTTTACAAACAACATCTCCTAGCAACCATCAGTGAAAAACGCAACGCACCCGCACCTGCTTGCGGATGCAATGCGTTTTTCACGCAGCCCCTTTCACTTCTATGGGGCTGGGGCTGCGTGAAAAACGCAGAATATAGAACATGCTGCGATTTTCACGCAACGCACAAGTGATGCGTGAAAAAAAACGCTCATGTACACAGACCCATTGAAATTAATGGGTCAGGATTCAGTGCGGGTGCAATGCGTTCACATCACGCATTGCACCGGTGCGGAAAACTCGCCCGTGTGAAAGGGGCCTTACAGTAGTTCCTTTCCTTTTTCTCTTGCAGACATTTCTGACCTTGCCATTAGCAGCTCTGATATGTTCCCAGTATCAGAGACCATGGAGTACGGAGATAAAACATACAGAATAATATATGGCAATATGTCCTGGTACGATGCCTCCGCCGAGTGCCAAGAATATGGGGGTAACTTAGCTAGCATTACTGACCAGTATCACCGAGCCTTTGTTACCATCCTTGTCCATCGCTCGGGATATCCTCATTGGATTGGATCCTACAGCGCTGATGTAAGTAAAAGAGGACATCGATGACTGTTCGCTGTAAGTATAAGGCTACTTTCACACTTGCGTTAAACTTTTCCGGTATTGAGTTCTGTCCTGGGGGCTCAATACCGGAAAAAAACTGATCAGTTTTATCCTAATGCATTCTGAATGGAGAGCAATCCGTTCAGGATGCATCGGGATGTCTTCAGTTCAGTCACTGTACGGTTTTTGAACAGATAAAATACCGCAGGATGCTCCAGTTTTGTCTCTGTTGAAATGTATTAGGGCCGGAGCCGGCATTAAAATTACTGCATTGATGGATACGGTCTTCTGGTCTGCGCATGTGCAGACCTTTAAAAATGTGAAAAAAATAAATACCAGATCCGTTTTTACGGATGACAACCGGAGAGATGGATCCGGTATTGCAATGCATTTGTGAGACGGAAGTGCCTGCCGGAATCTAGCAACGCAAGTGTGAAAGTAGCCTAAGCCAGAGAAGTCCATTTTACATTGTGTGTAGCTGTCATTGCTGTGCACATTGTCACCCGGCTGTCCACAGACTCTGGGGGGCATATAAGGGGCCTTCACACCATGCAGAATTATAGGCAGAAAATCTGCACAAAAAAAAAACACACATAAATCCACACTATTTATTGCCGTTTGGTGTATGTTTTGTGCCGTTTTTTACGTGGTTTTTGGTGCGGTTTTACCGTTAAAAAGAGTGAACGCAATAATGGACATGCTGCAGCTTTCAAAATCCACGCAGCAGGTCAATTTCCACACCTAAGCATAAAAGCAAAGTGTAGATCAAATTTGGCTGATCTCATGCACAAGATCTGCGTAGAAAAAAAACAGAATCCACACTGTGTGCGGGCGACCTAAGGCCTCTTTCACTCGGGTGTCATGTTTGATTATTAAATCACATGGTCCAATCACATGGTCCATCACCATGGTAAGATGGACCATGTGATTGGACCATGTGATGTGACGTCATCACAGGTCCTTTAGTTGTTAGCTGATGCTGGGAAAGAGAGGACAGATCGCAACTACGCGATCAAGTGGCTAAGGTAAGTTAACTTTTATTATTTTTAACCCCTTCCACTTCATTTTACTAAGCATTCTTTATTAAGAATGCTATTATTTTCCCTTATAACCATGTTATAAGGGAAAATAATAGAGATCGGGTCCCGTTGCTAAGCAACAATGCGGGAAAATCGCAACACATCCGCACTTGCTTGCGATTTTCCCGCAGCCCCATTCACTTCTATGGGGCCTGCGTTGCGTGAAAAACGCACAATATAGAGCATGCTGCGATTTTCACGGAACGCAGAAGTGATGCGTGAAAATCACCGCTCATGTGCACAGCCCTATAGAAATGAATGGGTCCGGATTCAGTGCGGGTGCAATGCGTCCTCTTCACGCATTGCACCCGCGCGGAAAACTCGCCCGTGTAAAAGGGGCCTAAAGCTTGTGCAGAACTACACTACATCCTCTGCTAATATAAAGCCAGCCATAGAAACTCAACAGCTGTCAGCTGAGCAATTGTCCAAACACCAGCGCATGTATGTGGGGAGAGAGGAGAAATTCACAGGCAGACACTTCTGCTGGCAGCAGCTCATCTCCTGAGAGAACAAAAGGATCGGGTGAAAATATTTAGTGGGGACATTTATGAAATCAGATGCGCCACAGTCGAAATGTCACACGTGACCTATTGTGCAAATTTTGTGACATTTTGACCTCTGACCTTGCAGCATCATTCAGATTTGTTGTACATAAGTGGTAACCATGTTACTTTTCTCATCTTGGTCTTTTTAAAAAGTTGTGAAGCCACGCCACACAACCTGCAATCCTACTTGCAAAGAAACAGCTGCAGCTACATTACACTGGCTCCAAAATTATTATTACTGGGCAATAATTTCTTAAATTTGGTACAACAGACTATGACAAATGCAATATAAAATGTACACTGGGCATGTCCAATCCCTTCCCTGACATCATCGGGAATGTCAGAAATTAAGTCAACAGAGCAGCCACTCAGGTATGCCCAACTGGCCTCTCCGTTCATTTTGGGGGGGATTCACGGGGCACTGGGACCCAGTTCTTGTGATCAGTGCCAGCAGTAGGGCCCTCATCTATAGTGGATAACTTAATATAAACAGAATACCCCTTTAAAGTAGGCTTATATGGCCTATGAATTGGGAAATCCGTGTCTCATTATTTCTAAAGGAAGTCTACATTGCATTTTATTCTCAGGTGTTTTTTCCAGGTGAATTTTAAAGAACCCCCGCCCTTTCTAGATATCTATAGGATCCAATAGGGCATATGGATAGGGGTCACCTAGCTGGAATCCTTTATGGAGGTCTTCTAAACATAGATTAAAGGTATCATTACACTTTTCCAATTTATTCAGATCAGGAGTAAAGTGAAATCTGTTTTATCAACAGAGTAATGATGATGTTAAGCGGATAGATGGCGCAACGTCTCATTTCACATCACGGGTGGATGAAGAGTCGCCATCCGATGGAAACTGTGTGTACACTGACCCTAGTGGGTACTGGAGATCTGAAGACTGTGATACAGAACTGCAGGGGGCGCTATGCCTTCCGTCGACAGGTACGATAATAACCACGCACCGACCCCATGTAGACTGGTCTAATAAAGGGGAACAAACCTGACTGGGCATAAAGAGTGTTGAAAGCAGTCCCAAGTAAAACTATTGAAATAGGGGCCAAACAACAGAATTGCAACAAGTGCTGGCTTTTTGGCAATTCTGGGGTTGCACCAACTGATGAGTCGTGCTGCACCCCATTCAGTTCACTATTTGCTTTTGCTTAGTTTATCTTCCACTTATTTTGACACAAAATGCTGCATACAGAAATCTTTTACTGACCATGAATAACTTACTTCGGCTCATTGGACCCCACACATTTTAATACGGTACAGAGACGAATCTCCGTACAGTATTATTCCAAAGTTTTAAATTAAGCGATTTTGGATTAAGCCCCCGAAGTTCGCTTCGCTGAACTCTAGATGGTAAGTTTTCCTGGGACGATAACCCGGCCCCTGCCACTCCCTCAACACTCCCTAGGGTCTTTTTTTGGGGGTAATTGCCTATTCAGTTTACAGATGAAACACCCTGGGGTTCATTTACAAATGAAGCTTTTTGGTGTAAAAAAAAAAAAGTTGCAAGAGCCCCTCCACTGCCTCAACACCCCCTAGAGTCAAACTCAGCGCTGCAACTTTTTTTTTTTTTTTTACACCAAAAAGCTTCATTTGTAAATGACCCCCAGGGTGTTTCACCTGTAAACTGAATAGGCAATTACTAAAAAAAGGAAAAATGCGATCAAGGTAAAGGCTACATGTACAGAGTCAGGTGTTGATCAGGTTTTTAGATGCACTCTTGAAGCCAAGACTAGGTGTGGATGCATAAATTACAGATTCTATGTTGTTGTTTTTTTTTTTTTTTTTTTATGGTAGGTGGCGGCTCCCTCCTATAGAGAAATGGCAGCGGTGCTCAGTCCAAAAAAGCTTACCCAGGGCTTTTTAAACAATGTGATAGATATATATGGATAAATGGCCGGCACTCACAATCATAAGGGGTATATGGATATTATTTATTCAATAGGCTAAAAATAAAATGAGGGTTATAAGTGTATATACATCAGTATTTGGTATTTATGAAATGTAGATGTACACAGATGTTTTTTTTTTATGCATCTACTCCTGGTTATAGCTTAAAAACTGCATTTGTAAACTTCAGCCTAAAAAGCAACCTAATAATCCAGCCCGATACATAGTTGCCAATAGTGTTGAGCGAATTAGTTTTTTTAAGATTTACGTCCAAAGTTCGGGTTATCGAAGAATCACGTTATGGATTCCGCTACCATGGACCATAACGGAATTTGGAATCCATAAGGCTACTTTCACACTTGCGTTGCAGCGGATCCGTCTGTTTATTTGCACACACGGATCCGCACCTATAATGCAAACGTTTGTATCCGTTCAGAACGGATCCGTTTGCATTAGTTAAAAGAAAAATGACAAAGTCCAAAACGGATCCGTTTTGAATTACATTGAAAGTCAATGGGGAACGGATCAGTTTTCAAATGCACCATATTGTGTCATTGAAAACGGATCCGTCCCTATTGACTTACATTGTAATTCAAAAAGGATCCGTTAGGCTCCGCCTCTTCAGACGGACACCAAAATGCTGCGTTTTGGTGTCCGCCTCCAAAACGGAATAGAAGCGGAACGGAGCCGAACTGATGCATTCTGAACGGATCCTTATCCATTCAGAATGCATTGGGGCTGAACTGATTTGTTTTGGACCGTTTGTGAGAGCCCTGAAACGGATCTCACAAACGGAATCCAAAACGCTAGTGTGAAAGTAGCCTTACAGGATTCTTCAATAACCCGAACTTTAGACACAGAACTTAAAAAACAAGTTTTCTCAACACTAATTGCCAACAAGCCAGAAGAAAAACATAGCAATGATCAGCACAGAAAACTCCAGCATAACATAAACCGGACAGATCCGTTATGTAGGCCATAGACTTCTATTATGACGGAATGAATAACGGAATGCCTCTAAAGGAATTCCGTTATGCATTCCGTCATGGTCAGTGGTAACGGAATCCACAACGCAATTCAGTAAATACCACAACACGAACCCGCCCACCAACTTCAAAACATGAAATTCGCTCATCCCTACTCAGCACTATCAAATGCCTGTATACAAATATATATTAAGGTACTGTGCACACTGCTATACTCCACAGAGAGGAAACACCCACGTGTGTGCAGGACCCAACATGGCACGTGGCCAGCTATACATTGGCACTGTTATCTCTAAATAAGCCAGGGGCTACACGTGTATGACAACTGTGACATCGCATCTCATGACTGTGAATGAGACTGCAATGGCGTGCAAGACGCAATCACAAAAAATCCAACACTGTTAGATCTTTGGATGCGCAGGACTTTCTAATCAGACCACAATGCAGGTTGTCTGCGACTTTTCCGAAATCCGGCTGTTTTTACAGACAAATCACAGCTCCCAAGTAGTCGTGTAAGGACTCGTGCACACTATCGCATCCCGTTTTACGGATCTGCAAAACACAGATATCCGCCGTGTGCGTTTTGCATTTTGCGGTCCATAATAGAACCGTCCTAACTACTGTTCAGCTAACTTGTTTTTTTAAGTTCTGCGTCCAAAGTTCGGGTTATCGAAGAATCCCGTTATGGATTCTAAATCCCGTTATGGTCCGTGGTAGCGGAATCCATAACGGGATTTTTCGATAACCCGAACTTTGGACGCAGAACTTAAAACAAAAGTTCGCTCAACACTAGTCCTATTCTTGTCTGTAATCCAGACAAGAATAGGACATGATCTATTTTTTGGGGGGATGCAGAACGGAACTACAGATGCGGACAGCACAGGGTGGGCTGCTTGCATCTTTTGCGGCCCCATTGAAGTAAATGGGTCCACAGCCGACCTGCGAAAAATACGGATCAAATGTGGACTAAAACAACGGTCGTGTGCATGAGCCCCAACTGCAAGCTACAGACAACCGCCACAACCGTTTTTGATAATGCAACTTTTCAAACATTTTCTGTCATGCAAAACACGTCACTGCGTACCCCGAACCTAAAGGTAGACTGACCTGTCTACAGCGACCCCTCAGATACCCCTGGATACATATAGATGTGACATTGTGGATTAGTGGTAAATAGGTCTTGAAGAGAGAGTTTTGTGTTTGTACCTCATTTTCCGTTGTTGATTCCACATGGCTGAAACACTCTAGATGTGAGATCTGCACTCCGGAAAGCTGGGTGCTGGAAAGGCTGTTGCTGATAAGGATCAATCAGGCCGGTGGTATCCCATGTGTACTGAAGATTATGGGAGTTTGCAGTAGTGCTGTCACTCACATGCACAAGGTCCAGGCACAGGCCCCTCTTCTTCCTATGTGTCTTAAAATCTGGCAGCTTCATCCTCGGGGATATATATATTTTTATTTACTATGGTCTTCTGAGCTACATAGCTTCCAAAATATGTCTTTACGTTCCTAATGTGCTAAAAGGCTCCTCTTTACCTCCCAGCAGGGAGCCGCCATTTTGGGTGAGACACTTTGTATATCACTATAGCCAGGCTGTTCAGTATTGCTAGGGGAAAGATGGCTTCCAAACTGTTAGCATATGGGAGATGCCATTTTGAGTCCTGATCTGTGATTTTTATTCATACCTAGGGGAAGAAGTCTACTCTTGTGCACAGTGTAGTTGCCGCCATCTTTGTGGTGCCTTCATATATCCTTAGAGAATATTTGGTTACCGTCTCGTTTAGGGAGCCATTCATGAAATCAGTTATGTCATGTAAAAAAGTCACAAGTCATGGCATCTGCAACATTTCCATGGTAACTGCGACATTACGTGATCCTCGCCACTTTTCACAGTGGTCTATGTGAAAATTAGTGAGACTTGGATTATGGCTCATTTACTACGTGCGACTTTTGCAAAAGTCGCAAAAAAGTCACAACCCACGCCAGGAAGCCATGTAATGACAATTCTCAATGTATTATACCTGCTGGAAGATATGAGTGAATTGCTAGTAGTCTATAATAAAGATCCATCTGGTTGTTACAAGTTTAGGGGTGGGGGGCACAAACTGACATTGGCCACTGAGTGGATAATGTCAGATCATGCAGGGACACACCCCCAGCTACTAACACCCATCTGGACTTTCACTGCAATTGCTAGCAATTCACTCAGAACTTCTAGCAGAATAAGAAGTAAACAAGGATGTTTTCTACAGAGAGATTGCAAGCAGAGATCTTGTAAAACTTCAGGAATGGATATGCAAAGTTCAGAGTAGGCCATCAATAAGAAAACCCGGCTATAAATAGTTTTATTGCATACAATGATAATGTTCTACGCATTTTTAAATATATTTCTGTGCATTCCCCAGGTTATTCGGTTTCCATTTTTGCCGCGGGTATCTACACAGGTGAGTCTACATTTACATTGCTGCCTACGAAGAGAACTCACTGATGGTAGCCATGATTTAAAACAGAGGAGTTACAAACCTCCGTAACAATGCCCCCACCTACCATGTGTCATTTATACTCCTGGTGTCTTGTTATGTGGCGGGGGGTCTCTGATCCCTCTCAGACACCAGGACCTGGGTGCTACTGCTACCTCTGGACCCCCTATAGCTCCATCCCAGGTTTAAGGATGTGTACAAACATGGTTATTGTTCCAAGAAGGACTGAAGGGAAAACTAACACCAATCCCTTCTGTACTGAGTGGTGAAACCCAACACCATAATGGAGGACCGCTTTCATCTTTGTTATAGAGGGCATGACACTGGAGCTGGACATCGGAAGTCGTCACAATATTCATGCAGTCTTTGAATTTTTAACGGAATCTACAAACAAACAGGAAGCAAGATGGCTTCCTTAAGACAAAACATTGACTATCTTGGTAAGGCCCTGTTCACATGGTTAATATTTGGTAGTGTTTATAAGCCCAAACCAAGAGTGGAACCTACAAAGAAATATTATGATTGAAGGATTTTAGATTTTTTTTGTTTTGTTTTTTTGGGATTTGGACCCACTCCTGATTTTGACTTACAAATACTAATAAAATACTGATAAAAAAAACGGACCAAATACTGACGGTGTGAGGGGCCAAAAGGCAGGTCTAAGAGCACAACTGCAGCCTCTAGTGGTAATGAGTGAAAGTGCAACACAAATTCTTCCATGGGTCAAACAGCAGCCACTAGAGGTCATTTAATAGAAAAACAGCAGAATCCTGACACAGTACCTTCCTGCCTTGCATTATTTATTTCTTTGTGCACTTATATAGCACTACTCTATTCCGCAGCGCTTTACAGACATTAGCATCACATTATCCCCAATGGGGCTCATAATCTAAGTTCCCCTTCAGTATGTCTTTAGAGTGTGGGGGGAAACCGGAGAAAACACATGCAATTAGGGCTCATGCACACGAACGTGTGCTGGCCGTTCTGTGCATCGGGGACCGCAATTGCGGTCCCCAATGCACGGGCAACATCCGTGCTGCTGTCGCAGACAGATCCAGACCCATTCAACTTGAATGGGTCCGTGATCCTTCCGTTCCGCAAAAAAGTGTGCTACTTTTTTGCGGTGTGGAGGCATGGCCAGAAACACCACGGAAGCACTCTGCACTTCTGCACCGCATCTCCCGGATCGCGGACCCATTCAAGTGAATGGGTCCGTGATCCGTGATGTGGAATGCACACGGCCGGTGCCCGTGTATTGCGGACCCGCTGTATGCGGGCCCCAATACGACCATGGATGGCACACGGTCGTGTGCATGAGCCCTTAGTTTGTATTATTATTTATTTATTTAACAACCCTGTTTTTTTCTTTGTAGCAAGAAAACACTTCATTATACCAATTGCTGTGGTATCAACAATGCTGATCACCATATCTTTGTGGTATCTGCTTAAAAGGAAGAGGTGCCTTTCAAGCCAAAACATTCAGAGACTCCAGTACACCCCATCCAGCCCAGAGACTGATGATGTAGAATTATGCATTCCTATTGCAGACTAAATAGGGAGAACCAATAGTAAAGAAAAATACAAAGGAGACCTTAAAAAAAAGAATCCCACTTCACCTGAGGCCCTTCAGAAGTCAATACATTTTCTCATACTGTATATGTATATAGGGTAAGTTGAAATCCACTGCAATAACTGCATGCATATACGCAGATCAGTGCCGTCATTGCATTTGGCATGGTTTTCCAATGCAGCTTTTGTGGCCATGAACCACATTACAAAAGCATGTGATTTTGCCATGCGGTAACTGGACACGCTACTGCAACCACAGGTTACGGTGAATAACATTATCTCATTACAGTGGCCCGTGTCAGGGATGGGAGATATTAATCAGCAGGTGAACAATCAGGTCTTGAAGTTGATGTTAAAAGCAGGAAAAATAGGCAAACATGAGGATCTGAGTGATTTTGACAAGGGCCAAATTGTGATGTCTAGATGACTGGATTTGAGCGTCTCCAAGATGCAAGTCTTGCAGGGTGTTTTCAGTATGCAGTGGTGTGTATCTCCCAAAAGTGGTACGTGGAAGTGTAACCACCTTTTACGCCCTTCTTCTATCTTCTATGGATGATTCTGTGTCATCTTATGCATCTATCTCCATGTCCTGCACCATGTGTATTTGTATTCTCTTGCAAATGTTATGTTCATGCAATGTACCTGGTCTACCAGCAGATGGCAGCACCTCTGGCAGAGCTGTGTTAGGGTACTTTCACACTAGCGTTTTGGATTCCGTTTGTGAGATCCGTTACAGGGCTCTCACAAACGTTCCAAAACGGATCAGTTAAGTCCCAATGCATTCTGAATGGATAAGGATCCGTTCAGAATGCATCAGTTAGGCTCCGTTCCGCCTCTATTACGTTTTGAAGGCGGACACCAAAACGCAGCATGCAGCATTTTGGTGTCCGTCTGAAGAGGCGAGCCTAACGGATCCGTTTTTACAATGTAAGTCAATGGGGGCGGATCCGTTGTCAGTGACACAATATGGTGCATTTGAAAGCGGATCCGTTCCCCATTGACTTTCAATGTAATCCAAAAGCGGATCCGTTTTGGACTTTGTCATTTTTCTTTAAACCTAATGCAAACGGATCCGTTCTGAACGGATACAAACGTTTGCATTAGAGTCTTGGATCCGTCTGTGAAAATAAACAGACGGATCCGCATGCACGCTAGTGTGAAAGTACCCTTAGCTAGAATAGAACCCATCTTCCATTCTAGCCGCCTCTCTAGATAGGGAGGAGTTGAGTCAGTCGAGGGGAAGGCTGTGTGTTAGCCAGCGGAGCACCGTCCACTCTGCTGGAATAATAAAAGAGAACTAAAAGCTTCAGAGCCAGGAAGAGAGATTCCCTGGACAAAGAGAAAGATAAGGCTAAAGCAGACTACAGAAAGTAAAGTTCAGCAGAAAAGAAAAGATTCCTATTTAATCCTGTTAGCACAGCAAAGCTAGAGAGTACAGATGTAGCAGAGCCGAGAGTGTCTGCCTGCCAGAACTTATGCCAAAGCCTGCTGGTAACCAAAACAAGGTTGGAAGATTGTTTTCTGATGCAAGTGTATTCAAGTAAAGGTGTTATCAACTTCAATACAAGTCTGGACTCAATTTCTTTCATCATCCTCTCCACCACCTATTCACCACCCTATTTGCTCTGCTTCGTCCGGCAACGCCTGGGGTTCCAGGATATCCAGGTAGGAGCACCATGACACGTGCACAGCCACAACACCTAAAGGGACATTTTAGGCTTCCCCTCTTACACCACACTGGCATTCCTACACTGGGTACCACCTACCACCAACATCATCTACTTAGGGGGACCCTGTCCCTTGTTGCTGAAATGCAACTAGCGTCACGACAAATCTACTTAAGCACAACCCCAGATGCGTGTCAGGAAGCTTCAGAAGGATGACTGAAGAAACCAGTGGCTTAACGAGAAATAACAGGGCCCCACAGGGAAGTTTTGATGGGGCTCCTCACCCCAGCAAATTCTTCACAACCCCCCCTCCCGTGCAACTCTCACTCCTGTGGCTTGTCAATATTGTTCTCTTAAGCGATGCCTGGCAGCCGCAAAGTCCATTTCCTACACATATATACTGTATGTCATGTCACTGTATATAATGTAATTGTATAATACTATTGGCAATACCATCTTTTAGTGCTCCTCCTGGATGGACCCCTTCTGAGTTTGGGCCCCAAAGCAGCAGCTACCCCTGCTTCTCCTATAGCTATGCCCCTGGGTGAAACAGCGTCAGTGTCATGGATGCCAAAGGCATGCTGATGCTCATGGGGAGCGATGGCTCATCTGGTTTGATCTCACAGAAATGCTACAGTAGCACAGATTACCAAAAAGCTACTGCTGCTTATGACAGAAATGTGCCAGAATGCACAGGACATCACAGATTGCACAGACCAGTCAGAAGGACACATTTACTAAGATTTTGGAGTAAAAAAAAAAAACTGGAGTATTTGCAAAGTCTATCTTCAATTTGGAATTAATTTATTATCCATTAAAGGGGTTATCCAATATCATAAACAGCCCCCCCATGTGCCGGCCCCTCAGAGGGAATACACTTACCCCGCTCCCTGTGGTGCTCCTGGTCCCTGCACCGTCGCTGCTGTTTCTCCCTGTACACGGATGAAAACATCCGGTGTCGGGGGGAGCAGCCAATGGCAGACGGGGATCAGCCTCCCTAGCATCGCGGGTGATGCTAGGGAAGCCCGTCCCTGCCTGCCATTGGCTGCTCTCTCCACCCCTTCCCCAACACCGGACGTTTTGATCTGTGTACAAGGAGAAGCAGCAGCAACGGTGCGGGGTAAGTGTATTAACTCTGAGGGGCCCGGCCCATGGGGGGAATGTTTATGATATTGGATAACCCTTTAATAAATCTGGTTTGTCTTTCTTGGTTAAGTCTGACCTCTAGTGGTGGTTTTCTTGTAAGACGGATTCAAATTTACTAAAACTGGTTCAAATAGTATGCGCATAAAAATGTGGCACAAGCGAGCTGAATTTTAGTGCACATCTCCATAAAAGTCAGCAAATTGTGGCACTACTCACCACTCAACACAGAGACAGAAAAGTACGCTAGCCCTGGGGTTACGTAGAAATTACCTTGGCTGTAGGGAAAATCGAAGGGTGAGTATTCTCGCCTCCCTCTCCAGGCTGTCTCCTGATCCGTCACTGCCACCAATAAGAATGGGGAGCATTAAAAATACCAAAGTACCGTAGCAACATCATGCATTAGGATCGCAGTACATAATGTTGCTATTGCACACTGCCACCGATGATATCACCGTGTTCAGTAGTCCTATCATGCATGCACCTCTGGTCTAGGGCTGTCAATCTAGGGGGAGGAGGGGCGTGTTTTGAAGGAAAGGGGCGTCAGTATGGAGCACCAGGGGCATCGCACGCTCAAACTGCATAAGCCCGCCTCCTGGTATTTCAATAGCTCATTTGCATATTAATACAAGTTCAAATTATTCAAAAACGCATGTTCCTACAGAGAAAAGAGAGGTATCCTTTTAATCAGCTTCATCAACCCTGCCATGATATATGCCTGGTTGTATTGGGTTGATCCTGGTGACAGAGGTACTTTCTGGACTATGAAAGTGTGTTTTATCAAAAGCAATTTCCAAATGACTTCTCTCTGCTCGTTCTTCTGAGGTTGTGAAGCCATTATATTATGGTTCTGTGCTGGAGACAAGTGTCAGATCATTAGGCTTTCTGAATGATTGGATGATGGATTAACCCCTTCCCGAAACTGCCGATAGTATAAAAATATAAAAATATATTACCATATGGCAAAACGGAAAAAAGCGTCCAAATTGCCGATTCGCCATTTTTGGTTGCTTCATTTTCTACAAAAAATTAAATAAAAAGTGTTTAAAAAGTCATACACACAGGCCCGGCGCTATAATAAGGCAGACCAAGCGCTGCCTTAGGGCGCAGAGACGGGGGGGGCGGGGGAAATGAACCTTTTTTTTTTCTAAACACCCAGTATTTTTCACCCCATAAGACACCATTTTTTTGTGGGGGAAAAATGCCCCTGCGTTTATAAGCGAATACTAATGAAGCACTTCCATTTTGGAAGCGCTTCATTAGTACCGGAGGACCGGGAAGCGGCGAATGATCTGTACTCACCACTTCCTGGTCCTCCGCTCAGTTGTCTGCTGTGCAGGGCTGCGCACTATGTGACCTCACGCTGTGCGCAGCCTTCACAGCTGACAGCCGAGAACCAGGAAGAAAAGAGAGAGCGCTGGTGGTGAGGAGGGCGGCGTCCAGGAGCAGGAGAGGTAAGTTATTTTTTTTTTTCATTTTATTTGTGCTGATGGCTGAAATGGGGGGGAGGGCATGATGGCTGACATGGGGGGCATGATGGTTGACATGGGGGCATAATGGTTGACATGGGGGCATGATGGCTGACATGGGGGCATGATGTCTGACAATGGGGGCTGATGGCTAACATGGGGGCTGATGTCTTATCTGAGGCATTGGGGGTCTGATCTGAGGTCTGATTAACATTGGGGGTCTGATTGCTGGTCTGACCTGAGATGTAATGGAAAATATTTTTTTCTTATTTTCCTCCTCTAAAACCTAGGTGCGTCTTATGGGCCGGTGCGTCTTATAGGGCGAAAAATACGGTCCTCAAACCAGCGATTGTCAGAAGCAAAGAGAAGATACCAGGACCACTCAGAAGAGAAGCCAGCTGCTGCAGACGGGACCAGGGCCAGGTGAGCTGCGAGGGGGGAGGGGGGTTGGGCAAAATGTAGCTTTGCTTGTGTTGGCAAAAATGCTTGCACCGGCCCTCCATACACACCCCAGAATGGTATCAATGAAAAGTTCAGATCGCCCCGCAAAAAATGAGCCCCCATATAGCTCCGTGCCCAAAAAATATACATATAAGGTATTGCCGGATTTGTACTGACCTGAATAACGTCGAACGTCGTAAATAAAAAACCCGTAAAACTTCAGTGGAATTGTTTTTTTTTTTGCAAATTCACCCCGTTTGAAATTTTTTTCCACCCTCCCACTAAATCATAAGTATTATTAAATGTTGGTGTTGGAAAGTACAACTTGTTTCGCAAAAAAATAAGCCGTTTCTGTCTGTTTTAGTTGTCAGAGTTATTTATTTATTTAAATATTAAACAAAACAATTATACTGACGCTCAGAACTGCATCCGTTCCAGCACTGCCGCTTCGTTTCTCCTTGCCAGGGTTTGTCTTCATAGCTGCAGCGGTCGGCTGCCTTACTGTAAGGCCTCATGCACACAACCGTTTTTTTATGCTGTCCGCAAAAAGGGGTTCCGTTGTTCAGTGTTCCGTGTCCGTTTTTGCCTTCTGTTGTGTTTCCGTGTGTCTTCCGTTTTTTTTAGCGGACATGACCCAAAAGATTTTACCAAAAGACAGGCTGACAATTTCTCCCAAGTGCCTG
This sequence comes from Bufotes viridis, assembly GCA_033119425.1. Lineage (NCBI taxonomy): Eukaryota > Metazoa > Chordata > Amphibia > Anura > Bufonidae > Bufotes > Bufotes viridis. The sequence continues at coordinate 134,314,299 of CM065595.1, read as the reverse complement.
CCAAGGGATCCGCAAAAACGGATCACGGAACGTGGATGACACACGGATGGCCATCCGCATTTTTTCACGGACCCATTGACTTGAATGGGTCCGTGAACCGTTTTTCACGGACAAGAATAGGACAGGTTATATTTTTTTGACGGACTGGAATCACGGACCACGGACGCGGAGGACAAACGGTGCATTTGCCGAGGTTTCCACGGACCCATTGAAAACCAATGGGTCCGCAGAAAATCACGAAAAACGGAGCAACGGACACGGAATCAAACAACGGTCGTGTGCATGAGGCCTTAGCCGCTGAGGCCTGTGATCGATCACGTGAGGTCCAACGGCATGACATTGCTGCAGCCACAAATATGTCACCATGGCTGCAGTGGCGGAGAGGATCAGACTGAAACGAAGGGGGGTCAAAATGGTGAGTATATATATATTATTTCTTTTTTTTATATATACCTGCCGTTACCTTTATTTCTTTTTATGCAGATAACACTTTTATCCATAAGTTTGACTGTATTTCCATAGACAGCTGAGGTTGGTCTATGAAACTGCAGTGTCCAGGATCTTCATTCAGAGACTGAAACAGAAGAAGATGTCAATTGCATTTGTTATCTGAGTACCGTAAAATAGCACAGGTCATATTTCCCAAGTGATGTGGGTTCAGTCCCAGAGGCGACTCCTCTGCCTGACACAGATCGCCCCAGCAGCGGAGCCCCCCTGCAAAGGAACAGTGTAAACATGTACATAAACCGGACTTTACAGTCTTCTGCTAATGTGGGTGGTACCTACAGGCATAACATGGGATAGATAGATAGATAGATAGATAGATAGATAGATAGATAGATAGATAGAATATGTAGGCATAGCTGAGCTGCCAAATCAGTTCTAGATAGGAAATGGATATAGAGATAGATAAATAGATAGATAGGATAGATAGATACCGTAATAACCCTTTCATTTCTACAAATCTCGGTACACTAAACAACTCAAAGGATATGTATGAAATAATTCAGTATATGACAGTTCCTTGGGCTCTTGAGCAATATCATGCTCTGTGGTTAGAATCTTGCTAAACCTGTTCTTCCACCCAAGGTGGTATAAACAGTGGTAAACCAGATCATTCGCAAAACTACAATTTACCTCTTTGTATATTTACCTTATGTAATACAATTCAATAAAAGATTTCAGAAAACCAAAAATCAAATGCACTGACTATAATAACACAATTACAACATTGAATATGAAAGGCGTAAGAGCATTGACCCTCAAAATCATCTCTGTGTATAAGTCGTTGAGTCATCTTCTTATCTTCGGGTAAGGCCAGTCTGGAGGTGCTGGGCCATGTTGCACGATGCAGGGCACACTCAGCAATTTATTATGTGCCCTTGATCTGCTGCTTGTGGACAGTCCATCTGACCTTACCCCTAGTGATTCATCACAGACATCCTCTTTAATACAAGATCTGATGCCGAGAGCCCTTGCTAAAGGAAAGTTGTCGGGTGATCATCTTCATTGCAGCAGCCTTCACAGGGGAAATAGAGCGACACAATGAATAGCCATTCAGATGATACATGGAAGCTCTAGGTCCACCAGAGATCTCCAGCCAGGCTCATAGAGGAGGTCTAAGCACAACCACCCCAGATATCCATATATCCTAACCAGACATATGGAAAGGGGATTACACATACTGTTCTTCTATTTCAGCCGATGTCCTCGTGATGAATGCTGGTTAAGAAAATCCTTGCAATATATTTAGATCCCAACATGTGCCTGCATGCTATACGGTACTAGTACTGAGCATTTCCACCTTAAATAAAAACAATTTCCGGTATGAGCAAACACTCGAATTGTCCTTGCATATCAAAATGTTGTAACTTCTGTTATACCAACTTCTAGGAAACTGGGTGAGAACCAATAGCCGCTATTACAAGTCGCTCACGGGTTGTCACTGTACTTTGCTAAAGTCCTGAAGGGACCAGAGTTATGTAGTGATGCAGGGACAAGTGATGACGCATCCAGAAGATCTCTTGGAGATCTCCATATTGGTTGCCACCAGGAGCGGATTGGCCATAGACCTTACAGGGAAATTTCCCAGGGGGCCACCTGAGCCCTCCTCACTGCTGGCCATTGGAAGTTTTTGGGGATGTATTTTGTGCTCCTGGCAGTATTTTGTGATGGACTGTGGTATTTGGCTCAGTTGGGGTGGTATATTGTGCCGCAATATGGTATTGCTGGCCTGACTACAAAACGGGGCCAGTTTTAGTATTTTTTCCTGGGCCTCTTTAAGTTCCCAGTCCGCTCCTTGTTGCCACCTTACTTTCCCAGAAAATAGACATAAGTAGCAGATGTTTTAGTATCTGGGTATATGAAGCAGGGCTGTGGAGTCGGTAGATAAATTGTCCGACTCCGACTCCTCAGATTTAGAAACTTCCGACTCCGACTCCGACTCCTCGACTCCGACTCCTCTGTATTTAATATGCAAATACGAAGCTGTTCCACCAAGTTCTTCTAATCTCCTCTAGCACAGAGAGGTAGTTGAGCAGAAGCTGCTGCCTTCTCCTTTGTGTGCTGATCTTCTGCTTAAGATAGAGCAGTGGGAGGATCCAGGAAGGGGCAGGGGAAGGGGCATTTATTTTAAAACATGATTTTCCTAGTAGAATCCCATAGTCATGTTTAAAATTTAAGCTAACAATCTGAGTTTACATGTTTTATAGCCTTAGCTGAATGATAGCAGTTTTTCAAATGGTTTACAGCTTCAGTCTTGAACTATTGACTATCCATTCCCTTCACTTATACAAGTGTCTCCAGTCCTTAATCAGTTATCAGTGAGAGGCGAGGATAACCATGGGTTCCCTGTAACAGCAGACCACAAGACAATGGAAAGTGTAAGTATTGCCGCTCCTTAAAGGGACACTGACAGGCTGATTTTCCAGCTAAAGATATATATATATCTGGTATTCATCAGAGAATTAGGAATAAAACTATACTAATGTTACCCCCAGTTAAGCTGTACTTGTGTTTAAGAAACATTTTAATCTGTATGCAAATTCACTATCTTTGTGCCCAATGGGGCAGCGTCTCCTGCTGCTTTGTGCCCAGCCGCCCAGTACAGCTTCCCAGCGCTGTTCCCCTCGTTATTATTCACTGCACTGGCCTTTTTTTCCAGGCTAGCCGAGCGCTGAATTCCTGCGCAGGCGCACGTGTAGAGTGCTGGCAGCAGCCTCGTCTGGCTATGCTGAGGCTGTGCCAGCTTTCTCTCTTCCTCCTCGCTACCTAGTCCTGTCTAGTGCTGCCAGTACTCTACATGTGCGCCTGCCCCTTGGGCACAAAGGTAGAGAATTTGCATATTGATTAAAACGTTTTTAAACACAAGTAAGCCTCAACTGGGGGTAACAGTCGTCTAGTTGTATTCCTAATCCTCTGATGAATACCAGCAGATATATATCAGCCTGTCAGTGTCCCTTTAACTGCATAGTAAAGCATATGAAAAGCATGCTTCTTCACGGTCATAACGTCTTTGTTTAAGCGGTAGCGTGGCGCACTGCATGCATTGGCCTTTATTCTTACAGTAGAGAAGTCATTAATTATAACTTTATCTGAATTGGGACATTTAAACTTGCTTTTTTTTTATTCCAATTTTTTTTTATTCCAATTTAAATCTAGTAGGAGTCGGAGTCGGTCCATTTTTTGCCGACTCCGACTCCGACTCCAGGTACCCAAAATTGCCTCCGACTCCGACTCCTCGACTCCGACTCCACAGCCCTGATATGAAGGCAGGGGCGGACTGGGAACGTAAAGTGGCCCTGGAAAAAAAACTAAAAGTCTCCCCATTTTGTAGTCAAATTATAACGCCCCAACAGAGCCTACAACCGAGCGTCGCAAAATACTGCCCCAGCAGCACAAAATACATCCCCAAAAACTGCCTCTGGCAGACCGTGAGGAGGGCTCAGGTGGCCTACTGGGTATCGGCCCACCGGTAAGTTTTCCTGTAGTGTCTATGGTCATACCACCCCTGTATAAAGACCACTGGAGTGTTTGTTCACATCTGCAATTGTTTTTATTCAAGGTGGAAATGCCCCTAATAATATTCATGCCTGAAACCCTGCAGCATGCAGACACATGTTCAGACCTACAGACATTCCAAGGTTTTACTTTACTAACATTCATGACAATCATGATGATTCATCTGTCCTCTTGGGATATCAGCTGGATTATTACTTTGTTAAGCAATGTTGGTTTAGAGAGCTGAATACTGCCAAAAATTTGTTTAGAAATCAGCTTATGTTATCACTGAAAATAGCATTTGAACTCATTGAATTTAGATTTTAAAAAAACACGGCCTAAAAGGCTATGTACACCTTTGGGGGCAATCATTTTTTTCATTATTGCATTGTACTCATTTTAAGCTAAATATAATTTTTTAATTGGTCTTTAATAAAAAATATAGCGTCCTTTTTTCTGTACAGGGCTGAAATGCTCCAGTAGCAGCCTAAGGATTTTCTCTCTTTTCCATCAGACCAGGAGCTGACAGACTCCTTATCTTTGCTCTCTGACATTATAAACGCTCATTATAGATCCGTGCTTATGTTACTGATAAGAATGTGGCCTAAATAAGTGTTTATGACCTCTCAGTAGTTTAGAGATAAGGTTTATTACGTAGATATACTAAAATAAACATCAAGGGCATCGCCGTGTTTGAAAACGCCCGTACTATTAAAATATAAAAACATTTATCCTATACGGAAAACAGTAAAATGGTTAAACAAAGTTAAAATGACCAATTTGACGCTTTTTACTTGCTCCACCTCCCACAAAAAATTGAATAAAAAGTGATCAAAAAGTGAAACGCATCCCAGATTTATATCAATGGAAAGTATTAGTTCGCCTGCCAAAAAATGAGCCCTCACACAGCTCTGTACACACAAAAAAAAAAAAGGTATAGGGGTCAGAAAATGACGATGCAAAGAAAAAAGTAATTTATTTTGTTTGTTTCAGTATTAAAACGCAAGAAAAACTATACATATGTGGTATCGTTTTAATCATACTGACGTAGAGAATGAAAGTAAGCGGTCAGTTTTACCGCACAGGAAATGCTGCAAACACAAAACCCATAAAACTGTGGCGGAGTTCTGCTTTTCTTTATAATTCCACCCCTTTTGTAATTTTTTTCCCCTGCTTCCTACTTCATTATATGTGACCGTAAATGGTGCCATTAGAAAGTACAACTTGTCCCGCAAAAAAACAAGCTCCTACAGCTATGTGAATGGAAAAATAAAAAAGTTATGATTTTGGAAAAAACTGAAAGACATAAAAACACCTGGTCTTGAAGGGGTTAACAACACATTACCACTGCTATACCCATTGCCTTTGGCTAAGACTGTGCTCTCATTAAGAGACTCTGTTAGCTTGTCCTCGTTGTCCATATTTCATTGTAACCACTAAGGGTGGGTTCACATCAGCGTTATGTATTCCGTTATGGTTTTCGTTATAACATGGATATAGCGGAAAATAACGGAATCCATAAGACCGAAAGTCAAAACGGAAGCCTTTAAGAGGCATTCCGTTTTGATCTGTCATAATAGAAGTCTATGGGAATCATAATGGATCCATCTGGTTCCCGGTTTGCAAGACGTAACCTAAAGTCCTGTCGACAGGACTTTTTTGTCCGTTCTGCATAACGGGAACCAGACGGATCCGTTATGATTCCCATAGACTTCTATTATGACAGATCAAAACGGAATGCCTTTAAAGGCTTCCGTTTTGCATTCCGTCATAATACAAGTCTATGGGCATCATAACGGATCAGTCCAGGTTTCCGTTATGCAGGATTGGACTCCTGCATAATGGATCTGTTATGCTGCCCATAAACTTGTATTATGAAGGATCAAAATGGAATGCCTCTTAAAGGCTTCCGTTTTGACTTCCGTCTTATGGATTCCATTATTTTCCGTTATAACCATGTTATAACGAAAAGCCATAACGGAATATATAACGCTGATGTGAACCCACCCTAAGCCTGCTGCATCTTGTAAAACTATTGTAACCGCTAAGCTTGTTGCCCCACATGAGACTAGTAAATATTCTTTTTGCTAGTTCTATCTGTGTCTGACTGCATAGTGTAGCCGGCCAGCTAAGACCTGTCCTAGGTTGCTAATACGGCCTATATGTTTATACAGCTAGACCTGCCAATAACCTTAATACAGTTCCTATGTTTATATGTTAAAGACAAAAGCAGAGTTATTTACAGTGACTTCATGTTTTGGATATCATATAACAGTTATATATTGTGTTCACAGAAGCAGAAAGATAATATGCCTTTAAGATTCAGTAAAATGAATGTAAGGTAACCTCAATGACACAGCAGAATTAACAACAGAAAGCATAGAGTTAAACTGTTGTTACTGCCCAGGAGTCTTGACCAATCACAGCCAATTTTACACTGAGCCTGTGTGGGAAGTCCCCTAGCAGAAGCTGCTTGTTTTGCTGATAAAAGTGTTGCTAACACTACTATGGAGCGCTCACTACACTAGCACACAGACTAGGACCTTAAGTGAGTTAACGCAAAACAATTACTTTATTTATCGATTAATGATAATAAAATTATGGTTGATAATAAGAGTTATCGTAATTATAAAACTACAGTTATCTTGACTATCATGAGTTAATAAAGCATCAATACATCACCAGATATTGTAGCATCACCTGTTGCCCACAGATTAGGGGATTTCAACAATCAGCAAGGGGAAGAATCTGGGAACAGCGCAAGGCACGTCTGCCGCATCTTCAACAAATCCAAAAATTCCCCTTGAAAACCCCACTAATTTTATAAGACTTCTTAAACTTATAATTGGGCATGTAAGCGCGTGATGATATTTACTTGATCATGCGCAGAAAGTATTATTATGAGAAAAGTATTATTATGAGAAAAGTATTATTATGAGAAAAGTCTTATTATGAACACTTCATTATTTTTCTGACTTTTGAAAATGCCTGAGAATCTTCTTTGTTTTCCTGAACTACAATACCCTGAGTACTTTTCCACTTATATACACGGCTATACTAACTAAGGTTTCATGACTACTTGAGTGTCAATCACCATCATTCCACTCATTCTTATACATTCGTATCACATTTGTATCACACTGCTGGAATCAGTATAGACCAGGAGAGGAACTGAACAGACATTGACTCCACTAAGAGCTGAGTTTTATGGAAGCAAAGAGGCCAAAATAGGTATTTAAAACAGTTATATAATGTTCATTTTGTTAGTATTGTGGTTATAGCTGTATACTGAACCAGTTGTGTGTGTTTTCTTACAATTCCAACAATCTGCGAACTGCTCATACCAGACCAATCTGCAATCATATAGAACAAACTGCTCAAAGCAATTGTATAGAGCAAACTGCAAACCAAGTTGAGCAAGTAGTATCTGGTTAAACCTCAGATATACCTCTCAGAGAGATCATAAAGTGTTTAAATTCCGCTTGCATTAGCTTTAAAGAAAATGACAAAGTCCAAAGCGGATCCGCTTTTGACTTACATTGAAAGTCAATGGGGAACGGATCCGCTTTCAAATGCACCATATTGTGTCACTGACAACGGATCCGCCCCCATTGACTTACATTGTAAAAACGGATCCGTTAGGCTCCGCCTCTTCAGACGGACACCAAAATGCTGCATGCTGCGTTTTGGTGTCCGCCTCCAAAACGGAATAGAGGCGGAACGGAGCCTAACTGATGCATTCTGAACGGATCCTTATCCATTCAGAATGCATTGGGCTAACTGATCCGTTTGGACCGCTTGTGAGAGCCCTCAGTTGTACAGTTGAAGAACTGTGCCTCTCTTCGGAGAAAACAATGGGGGAGATTTATCAACACTGGTGCAAAAGAAAACTGTCAGATCAGATTGATACTTTCATTTTTCAAAAGAGCTCTGAAAAAAGAAAGGTGGAATCTAATCGGTTCTTATGGGCAACTAAGCCAGTTCTATTTTACACCACTTTTGATAAATCTCCACCACCAAACTGGTGTACTGCCACATTACCCTCCTGACGTTCCCTCAGTAAAGCTGAACTGTTTGTTCTATGCTTGCGTGTACAAGATCATTTGTGACTCAGATGACCTGCACTGCATAACAATGAGTTCTGTTAAAAAATTGCATACTTTCTCGAAATTCTAAAGAAAATTGTGGCTTATAATTTAATCACTCTATATTTGGTCATGTCATTTCATAACAAATTTATCCTCTGGATCCGGGAAGATAGCATTTGAAAACACTGATGAAATCCTTTGTGTTATTTGTTTGATAGGTGCTGGTCCCTCTTCTGGGACCAGCATTCTATACTTATAACGGAGCCCGCAAAAGTGCTGTATGGAGCACCGCGCATGTGCAGCCGACCTCCATTCATTCCTACAGGACTGCCCATAATAGCTGAGCGTTGTGCTCAACTATTTAAAGAAGTCAGATTGAAATTAATGGGAATGCGACCAACACTCCATTCACTTCCATGGGGCTTACGGAAATAGTCAAGCAAATGCTCGGCTATTTTTGGCAGACCTATAGAAGTGAATGGAGGGCAGCAGCACAGGCGTGGTGCGGCACACATCATTTTGCGGGCCCCGTTCTATGTATCAGACACTGGGGCATATCCAACTATATGCATCCAATGTCCAAGATGGAAATACTTCAAAGGGCATCTGTCAGCAGATTTGTACCTATGACACCAGCTGACCTGTTACATGTGCACTTGGCAGCTGAAGGCATCTGTGTTGGTCCCATGTTCATATGTGCCCGCATTGCTGAGAAAAATGTTAATATATGCAAATGAGCTTCTAAGAGCAAGAGGGGAGTAGCCATTACACCTAGAGGCTCCACATTTTCTGTAACTTCCGCGCCCTCTGCATTTAGATTGACAGGACCAGGTTTGATCACGTTTACACTACCTGGCTCTGTCAATCGAAATGCAGAGGTCACAGCAGTCGCAGAACATGCAAAGTCTCCAGGTGTAACGGCAACGTTCCCGTTGCTCCTAGAGGCTTATTTGCATATAATAAAACATAATTTTTCTAGGCAATGCGAACACATGTGAATAAGTGAACCAACACAGATGCCTTCAGCTGCCAAGTGCACATGTAACAGGTCAGCCAGTGTCATAGGTACAGATCTGCCGACAGTTGTCCTTTAAAATAAATGGCACCTGGTTCCCAACATGGTGCCCTTTATTTTACAGACCCACTCAGTGTATATTTTGGTCCTGACAGGCTCATAAGGATCACATTATTCTTTCAATAGTCCTGTTTTTTTGTGGCATTGCCCTACAAAATGGGCCACAAATTTGGCCAGGGTTATATTAAAGGACATGAAAGTGGGTGTTCAGAGGAGGATTAATGACCAGGGAATGGGGGTAAGGATCAAAGTGTCCCGCAATTGGGAATGCAAATGTTGGGAGATATGTCTTCATTTAAAATTCTGTGGGTCACTATACTGGAGAGAAAGAATATCAGCCTTCATTAGATGCCCAGCTAATTTACGCAACAGACAAGGGGCCTAGAGAACAAGTGCCTTAAATGGTTGTTACTTTCACTCATGAAGTCTTTGCACTGGTCCTAGCATCAGGTGCTGATATAGCAGAGTATAACAGGATTAGGGTGACTATTATTTTGGGACAGAGTTTGGTGAATTTAGTGAATAACCTACAAACAGTTACGGGCAAATGTATTTGCACCTTTGTAAATGGGTACTGCTTAGCATTGTTATATGAGGTTGTAGCATTGTTAAAAAAAAAGTTTAATCTTCAAGGCTGTCATTAAACAGTTAAAGAAAAATGCACCTACACCCCTGTGTTACAAACAACAGGGGTCTCTCTGCTGTTTCGTGTTTTCCTAGTAAGGAACTCAGTTTGGTCAATAGCTATTCAACTGGCTTGCATCTGAATTTCGGCTTTGATTTTGCCTGGTTGTTTAGGGTGAAGTTGCTGATTGTTGAGCCATTTATATATAAATATGCTGTTAATATTCTAGCTCCATTCTGTTGATGGAAACAGCATTTGTTAAGTGATTTCCCTTTCAGAGGGTTTTACTATTTTCTGTATTCTGGTATCTATAGTTTTACAGTTGTATCTTGTTCTAGTCTGGTATGTTTTCAGTGTATTCTGGGATCTGTAGTTTTAAGGTGTCTTGCTGTGGTTGGGATTTGTTTGTTGCTCTGCTGTTGCATTGTCCATGCTGATTTCTTGGGTTGAGTACAGATAGGGTCAGTGCAGTATTGCTCTGTTCACTGTCATTCGTCTGCTAATTGTATGCCATACATCTGTCATTTACTCCATTGCTGCATCATCTCCTCTTTCTGTGACACTCAGCATTCGGTTCCTGTCATCCAGCAGTGAGCTGGTTTCAGAGTCTTCAGAGTCTTGTTTTCTACCAGTGTCTGCAGTGCACTTTATATATGTTGTTTTTGTGACTATCTGTTTGTTGTGCAATTCAGCCCTACCAAAAGTCTTGGAGATATCTGTGCGCCAAGAGGCCGTTGTTAGAACTTTAGAAAGGTGAAGCCCAGTTTTTCTTGTGTATAATCGGCATTGTTACACCCTGTTACTTTCTCTTTGTTTGTAAAGATAGGACAGCAAATGTAATTCCTGGAGTCATAAAGGTGATGAGGAATGCTGGCTGATTGGCATCCCACTTGCCTCTGATGTCACTTCCAATAGCTCTAAAATCCAAGGCCAATTTTCAGCCAGCGAGGAGTAGGCATGCTTACACAGCAGCAAGCCATCTGCACCACTAAGGCTAGGTCTACACGACCACATTTGTCACGTGACAACAAGTCCCGCGACACCGGAACGGCATTCCGCCACCTATTTTCAGTCAGTGTCTGTAATTATACTCACTCAGTAAGTAGAACAGTATAGCCGGCGGCGCGCCCATAAAAACCTCCATAGCGCTGTGTAGTCCCGAGCCGGCTCCTCCTCCTCCATCTGCCCTGAGAGTTTGTGTGAGCGGTAGGCGGAGTAATCTGTACTCCGCGGCTCTGCCCCGCCCCTCAGTGCTGTGCGGGAGATCGCCGTGAGTTGGCTTTGAATGGTGGCATGACGACCCTGCCTGTGAAAACCCCTGTGTAGTCCTGTGCGACTCCTCCTCCTGCTCCTCTGTCAGTCTGTCTGCCCTGATGGAACGAACAGACCTTGTGAGGGCAGTGGGCGGAGTAATCTGTACTCCGCGGCTCTGCCCCGCCCCTCAGTGCTGTGTGGTAGATCGCAGTGAGTCTGACGTGAATGGTGGCGGTAAGTAGCCTGTCAGGCTGTCTTCCTACTCCTCACTAGCCCCAGGCCAGGTCTGTGTGTTAAAAAAATAAAAAATTAAATGCTCAATGAGGTTGTGCTGGGTGATCTCCTGACTGAATTGGGCACTCTCTTTCCTGGGCACTGTTTGCTGGGCAGTCTCTTTCCTGGGCACTGTTTGCTGGGCAGTCTCTTTCCTGGGCACTCTTTGCTGGGCAGTCTCTTTCCTGGGCACTCTTTGCTGGGCAGTCTCTGCAATTTTTTTGCACATTTTACTGCATTGCTTTTTATTTAATTCCATACATTTACTTTTATAGTCCCCCCAAATTTTACTTGCATCCCTGTTCTCTAAAGGGGCTGTTTTAGGGGGCGGTCCTGGGGGTGGGTAGGGGCGTGGCCAGGGGAGGGGGGGTGAGTTCCACCACCTTTTCTTTGAGAAAAAAAGCCCTGCATACGTCCATGTGAAGTTTTAGGGTATTTTCACACTAGCGGCAAGGAGCTCCGGCAGGCTGTTCTGGCGGGTGAATGCTAGTGCATGCGTGGGGCTAGAGGTCTTGACTATACCTGGGGTGGGCCAGAGTGCAGGAGGCAGCACGGCAAACATGCTGAGAGGCGGTCGGAATAAAACTACGACAGCTCCTTGCTGCTAGCGTGAAACTAGCCTCAGTTTATCCTTTTTAATTAATTTGCAAAAATTTCTAAAATTCTTTTTTACTTTCTCATTATGGAGTATTGACTGTAGATTTATGGAGAAAGCTTGATTTTTTTTTTTTATTTTTTTTTATTTTAGCACAAGGAGCAACATAACAAAATGTGAAAAAAGTGAAAGTGTCTGAAAACTTTCCAAATGCACTGTAATTGTAATTAACCATCCCCCACAATGACTATCTAACTCTGGCTTCTTCCTCCAGGGTCTTCCTGTCACTTAAGTTTGCATAAGGTTTTAAGAAACAGCCATGATTATGTCATAGTGATTCCAGGTCGGGTGAGGGGCTGAAGAGGCTCTTAGGCACATGAACTGAATATCCACCTTTCATCTACAAGTCTCTACCACAATTGGGTTTTGTGACTTAGAAGCATTTCCTTAGCAATGTGCAAATCTAGTGTTTAATGTAAAAACAATGTAGATGAAATGAAACCGGAAGAGTCGACAGAAAACCAGACTGAGCCACCCATGAAGAAGAATGTAGGTTAGCAAAAATTGCGCTGAGACAATGAGGCAGGTAAAGGCCGTGTTCAGATTAGTTTTGGAGCCTCGGTTGCAGATATTGTGAAACTGACAGGAAAAATGGAACTGAGTACAGAACAAAGAATGGATGCTTCAGAGGAACCCGTTGGACCTCAGCATTGGAGCCATGTGGCACCAGTGATCGGTCCCGGATTTCGGTGGCTGTCCTGAGGTCCTGGAATGGCTGAGGTATGTCCTGCTCTCAACTGTCTTTGTGTCCATAGGACGCAGAGACAGCTCATTGTAATGGTGAAGCAAGAAGCCGTCGTCTCCCCACTTCATCATGCGGCTCAGCCGCCAGCATTCTCCAGCAGCACGATGCCCTCACACATCGCACTGCTGGTCTGCATAGGAGGAGGGAATCAGCCTCTGTGCTCCTCCTCCACAGACCAACAGCGTGATGTGTGACAGCCCAACCATATGTGTGGTGGCCCAAAGACAGCCGCAGTTGCCAAAGGTGTCCTACATTGTACACGGGAGGAGAAGAGTCTCCCTTCACCACAGATGTGCCACCAAAGGAGATGACTGCTCATGAGACTGCAGCAAGGTGAGATAACCTGCAGAAGAGAAGGCTGCAGAAGATGGCTACATACCTCCCAACTTTATGGACAAACAAAGAGGGACACATATGGTTCATTAGGTGAAAGGTCCATTTTTTAATACATATCTATGCAATTCAATAGTTTTCTCATACGAAATGCTGCAAAACTAATCTGAATATAGAAATTTATAAAATCCCAACTGCATCAAATAATGAAATAATATACAAGGCGGGCTCCAGACAGAGGAGCCAAAAAACACTTTTTGGGTCTATATAGTAAATGTAATAATGGAAATCTTTACCTCAGAACAAAAAGAGGGACTTTTAAGGAACAAAGAGGGACTTGTGTCTAAAAGAAGGACTGTCCCTCCAAAAGAGGGACACGTAGGAGGTCTGTGGCTAGTCTGCAGGTAAGACAGTAGGGTTAGTGCTGGCAGGCCAATGTAGAGCCAACATCCTGGTGCATGTGTCCGCCTCTGGGAATGCTGCAGCGGCGGAAGGAGTAATGCCCAGGCAAGTGTAACAGGCTGCATCTAAAGAGGAGAACCTGATCACATTGTCCCTGGGTCGGAGAAGTCCCCTGGGATGTATGGTGGACATGTGGACTGTATATGGTTAAATGATTGCGCCTTAAAGAGATAGTGCTCAAGAGTAAGGACTTTGAAGAATAATCTGCCTTTATGGGACTGCCACAAGGCACGTGAACTTCCTTGTGAATGTAACCGCCGACCTATGTTCTATAAAAGACCGTAAATATGTTTGAGTATGCAATTACTTGCCCTCATATTGAGTGCCATGTGAAGATGTTTGTGATGCCATCCTGTAAAGTTCACAATATTGTATGGTGCAGTGCTGCAAAATCTTCCTCTGTCTGCCTATCCTGTGCCATCCAAAGAATGTGTAAGGGGCACACGCACCACCTGCATTTTACACAGGGCTAGATTTTATTTTCAGATAGGAGGGAGGCGAATGGAACGCGGCCTTTAATACCCCTGAGGGTCATTTTGAAAGTATGGTCATGCCTTTTGGGTTAACCAATGCTCCAGTGGTTTTTCAGCTTTTTATCTTTCATCATCTGTTGGGCAGGTTTGTGGTGGTGTATCTGGATGATATTTTAATTTATTCCCCTGACATGGAGAAACATCAGGATCACGTGAGACAGGTCTTACAGATCCTAAAGGAGAATAAATGGTACGCTAAGATGGAGAATTGTATATTTGAGGTTCCAGAAGTGCAATTCCTGGGTTACCTACTCTCATCTTCGGGTTTTCGTATGGATCCGTAGAAAGTCCGTGCTGTGTTGGACTGGGATCGACCCGAAAATCTGAAAGCGCTCATGCGATTTTTGAGGTTCACCAACTACTACCGTAAATTTATCTTGAATTACTCGTCTGTTGTTAAACCATTAACAGATATGACTAAGAAAGGTGCGGATTTCTCAGTCTGGTCTGATGAGGCATTACATGCCTTTTTAGCGGTGAAGGAGTGTTTTGCTTTTGCTCCTATACTGGTGCAACCTGATGTGTCCCAGCCATTCATTGTGGAAGTTGATGCATCTGAGGTAGCAGTTGGAGCAGTCTTGTCGCAGGGTCCTTCTCCTAGCAAATGCCGCCCATGTGCTTTTTTCTCTAAAAAACTCTCTACTGCTGAAAGAAATTATGATGTAGGTAATAGAGAGTTGCCATTAAGTTGGCTTTTGAGGAATGGCGTCATTGGTTGGAAGGAGCGATTCATCCTATTACGGTAATTACTGATCACAAATATCTAGCTTATCTGGAGTTGGCTAAACGTCTGAACCCAAGACAGGCCAGATGGTCGTTGTTTTTTACCAGATTTAATTTTGTTGTCACCTATTGCGCTGGGGTTAAGAACGTCAAAGAAGATGCTTTGTTGCGTTGCTTTCCCGGGGGATTCAGAGGATCCTGGCCTAATATTAGCTGATGGGGTGGTTGTATCCGCCCTTTATCCTGAACTTGAGACAGAGATGTTGGAGGCCTAGGGAGATGCACCTGACTCTTGTCCTCCAGGGAAGTTGTTTGTTCTTTCGGAACTATGGCACAAGGTGTTCCAGGAACATCACAGTACTGTTCTTACGGGACACCCTGGGAGCAGATCCACGGTTGATCTCATTTCCCGGAGATTCTGGTGGCCAGGATTACGTAAATGTATTGAGGGCTATTTGTCAGTCTGTGAGACTTGTGCGGGTGCCAAGGTGACACATACTTGGCCTTCAGGATCTCTACTTACCTCGTCTATCCCATCCCGACCATGGACTCATTTGTCCTCGGACTTTATCACAGATTTGCCTAATGCCTCAGGGAAAACTGTGATTCTGGTGGCTGTTGATCGCTTCAGCAAGAAGTCACACTTTATAGCATTATCAGGTCTTCCTAATGCTAAAACTCTCCCACAAGTGTTTGTCGATAACATCGTGAAACTACACGGTATCCCCTCTGATGTGGTGTCTGATAGGGGGACTCAGTTTGTTTCCAGATTCTGGTGGGCGTTCTGTACTCGCCTGGGGGTCCAATTGCCCTTCTCTTCGGCTTTTCATCCTCAGTCGAACGGACAGACTGAGAGCACTAACCAGAATCTGGAGACCTACTTGAGATGTTTTGTCTCGGAGAATCAGGAAAATTCAAAACAATAAAAAAAAAAATGGGCAAAAAGTATGAGCGTATGGCTGACAAGAGACGTATGAGTGGTCCGGACCTGAGAGTGGGTGATTCTGTGTGGCTGTCCCCAAGAAACATTAAGTTGAAGGCAGGGGCGTACATAGAAATCATGGGGCCCCATAGCAAAACTCAGAATTGGGCCATCCTAAAAAAAAGTACAATTATTGCACTAACCTACGGGCTCGTGCACACGAACATCTTTTTTGTCCGCATCCAATCCACATTGTTTGCGGGTCGGATGCGGAATGCAGACAGACAGTGTCCGTGTTTTGCGGACAGCAAAAACGGCTATGGCCATGTGCATGAGCCCTTATAAGAACAATATGGGTACATATTATGTGCCTTGTGTTTATGTTCACATGAAGCATCTAACGGGTTAAGATGGCAGAACTGGTGCTAACTCCAGTCCTGCTAGATTCAGCAATGTATAGCCGACACCAACAGCTGATGGCACAGGCTCAACTATAGAGCAAGAAGAGGTCTCACAATACATAATGTATGTGTGTGGGTATATTATATATACACACACACACATAATATTACATAGACATATGCTTCAAATTCTGAGGGGGGTTCAGTACCTCCTACCTCCCATTGCCTTCGTAGAAATAGGCTTTTACCATGTTTCCCCGAAAATAAGCCCTACCCCGAAAATAAGACCTAGCCCTATTTTGCAGGGTTATTAGAGTAAGGCTTAAATATAAGCCCTACTCCAAAAATAAACCCTAGATACATTTTATATTTAGGCAAGTGTGGGGGATGCAGCAGCACAGGTGCACTCACTAATGGCTCCTGAGCTGCCAGGGCGGGCAGGACCTCAGCGGCCGGAAATCTCCGCTCTCCCAGCTTATCGGAGGCAGGCAGGAGTTACAGCAGCGCAGGCTGGCAGCACTTAGCCTTCAGTGAAGCCGCTAGTCAGCGCATACATCGCGGCTCGCAGCTTCCCTAAATGCAAAATTATGCTGGCAGCCGTGCTTCCATCTACGGTACATCGTTAGGCGGGCTGGACGGCTTCTCTGCCCTGTACTGCCGTCAGCCTGCACGTTCTAACTTACCGGTAGATGAAGGAGGCAGCAGGAGGATCTCTGCTGCCTTGAGCCGGAGGTGCTGATTGGTGGAAGCGGGGGAGGAAGCAGGACGCGCTCACCACCAATCGGCTCCCTGTCATCTCTCGCGCCGTATCTCCCTGATACCGTACACATTGCTGCCTAGGGTAAGGACAGCTCAGGGGCAGTATACGGTACCAGAAAGAAGTGTGGCATTGCCTGCCAGAGTGCTGTATCAGAGTACTGTGCCACCGACTGACACTACATGTTGATCATGGAGCCAAAATAAGCCCTACCCCGATAATAAGCCCTAACCCTTTTTTCAGAGAAAAAAATAATATAAGACCCTGTCTTATTTTCTGAGAAACACGCTAGTAATTAGGCAATCAAGGGCAGGGACTGAACCCCCCCCCCCCCCCTTCAGAATTTGAAGCATATGTCTTTGAGGTGCTGCTGTGTGGTAAGCAGTAAATAGTGTTTTGTGTGTGTGAGTGTATATATATACACACACACACACATTAGTATATATACATACACACCAATGACCCAGTGTAAACTCACTGCAGCACATGCGCGGTCTGTCTGCTGTGTCTGTGCGATGTGGGATGCTGGAGATACCTTTCTGGCCGGGCTCTGCAGGTCACAGTGGTGAGGAGGTCAGAGCAGTAAGGCGCTGCTAAGGGTACTTTCCCACTTGCGTTGGTGCGGATCCGTCTGTTTATTTGCACATATGGATCCGCACCTATAATGCAAACGCTTGTATCCGTTCAGAACGGATCCGTTTGCATTAGTTAAAAGAAAAATGACAAAGTCCGAAACGGATCCGTTTTTGAATTACATTGAAAGTCAATGGGGAACGGATCCATTTTCAAATGCACCATATTGTGTCATTGAAAACGGATCCGCCTCTATTGACTTACATTCTAATTCAAAACGGATCCGTTAGGCTCCGCCTCTTCAGACGGACACCAAAATGCTGCACGCTGCGTTTTGGTGTCCGCCTCCAAAACAGAATAGAAGCGGAACGGAGCCGAACTGATGCATTCTGAACGGATCCTTATCCATTCAGAATGCATTGGGGCTTAACTGATCCGTTTTGGACCGTTTGTGAGAGCCCTGAAACGGATCTCACAAACGGAATCCAAAAGGGCAGTGTGAAAGTACCCTAACGCTGCCGGGGCCACTCTCTCTCACACGGCTCTGCTGCTGCTGCTAAAACTGTAATGATGACAGGTACATCATGCAGGAGAAGCAGCAGCAGGGCCGGTTTTAGACAAAATGTGGCCCTGGGCAAAATCCAAAGATGGGGCCCACATCTTGTAATAATGTGCTAAAAACACAGTCCAACACCCCCACCGATCAGCTGTCTGAGGAGACGGCGCGTGCTGTTCACTGCTGCTGTCCCATAGACATACAGCAGCAGAGCAGGAAGAGAGGAGGGAGACGGCACGTGCGCACAGCGTCTCCTCAAACAGCTGATCGTTGTGAGTGCCGGGTGTCAGACCCCCGCCCATCTAATATTGATGACCTATCCTAAGGATAGGTCTTCAATATGAAAAAACCCAGAGAACCTCATAAAGCTACCCCCAATACTGTGCCTGTTGTCCTCCCCCTCCCCCCATGTCCACAAACACTATACTATACACCCAGACTGCCCTCATTAGTAATGGTGCCCCCAACAGTGATAATACTCCCCAAAATAGCCCCCATTAGTAACAATGCCCTCCATATTGCGTCAAATAATAATAACGCCCCTACAGTATCCTAGTAGTAATAATATAACCATAATGCCCCCAGTGGCTCTACCCTCCCCTATCCATCGTCCCGGCCCTAATTCAGAGCACATTACTGCAGAAGGTATAACAGGAGAGTACTATAACTCCCAGCATGTCTATTATTTAATATCAGAGCACTTTACATGGGGGACGTATAAGAGGATGGGACTACAACTTCCAGCATGTTCAAGCCGTTATTATCTAATATAGGAGTACATTATAAGAAGAGATATACAACTCCCAGCATACCCAGGGTGTTGTAATGTACCTTGATATTATATAATAATGGCCTGGACATGCTGAGAGTTGTAGTCCTCTCCTTTTATATCTTCTCTTGTAATGTACTCTGATATTACATAACAAGCTGGGAGTTGTAGTCCTCTCCTCGTACTTCCTCTTGTAATGTACTCTGATATTACATAACAGGAGGTATAAGAGGACTACAACTCCCAGCATTTCCCTGGCACTTACATTGAATTCATACGCCTTCACATGCATGGCAGGTCTTCATTACTTTACTGCACTGCTGAGCTCCGCCTCCTGTTCTGGTCACATGATGGTGAGGTCATCGCAGGTCCTTCATCCCTCTTTTCTGCTGAGTTACGCAGGTCCTGTCAGCACTGTGGTAATGATTTCTATGTGAGGGAGGGGACCTTGCACCCCCCACGCCGGCCCTGAGCAGCAAAGTCAGACTAAGGCCTCTTTCACACTTGCGTTCTGAGGATCCAGGGGGCACTTCCGTCCCGCCGGATCCATCAGAACGCAAGTCGCCTGAAAGCATTAGAAGACTGATCAGGATCCTGATCAGTCTTCGAAATGCTTTGAGGTTACTATGGCAGCCAGGACGCTATTAAAGTCCTGGTTGCCATAGTAGTAGTGGGGAGCGGGGGAGCTGTATACTTACAGTCCGTGCGGCTCCCGGGCGCTCCAGAATGATGTCAGAGCGCCCCATGCGCATGGATCACGTGATCCATGCATGTGGGGCGCCCTGACGTCACTCTGGAGCGCCCCGGGTGCCGCACGGATGGTCAGTATAATGCTCCCCCGCTCCCCACTACACTTTACCATGGCAACCAAGACTTTAGAAAAAGCTAAACTTCGGATCCGGCGACGTTTAGTTTAAGGCCGGATCCAGATTAATGCCTTTCAATGGGCATTAATTCTGGATCCGGCCTTGCGGCAAGTGTTCAGGATTTTTGGCCGGAGCAAAAAGCGCAGCATGCTGCGGTATTTTCTCCGGCCCAAAAACGTTCCGGTCCTGAACTGAAGACATCCTGATGCATCCTGAACGGATTTCTCTCCATTCAGAATGCATTCGGATAATCCTGATCAGGATTTTTCCGGCATAGAGCCCTGACGACGGATAAAACAAAAACGCAAGTGTGAAAGAGCCCTAAACGATGAGGAAGGGAGCAATGTACTCAGTTCAGAAAGGGGGGGGGGCCATTCAACCTGGCCGGGCCCCATAGCAACTGCGTAGTCTGCCTCTATGGGCGGTACACCAGTGGTTGAAGGTACCTTCTTGGAAGTTGGGGCCAAGGTTTATTGGACATATGAGATCTCTGCCATTATTAATCCGTTTGCTTTTCATCTTGAACTCCCACAGGCTTTAAAAATTCATAATGTTTTTCACAAATCATTACTAAAAAGATGTCGAGCCTGCTGAACTGTCCTTCTTACCTCCTGCTCCTGTCTTGGTGGATGGTAATCTTGAATTTCAGATTGCCAGGATAGAGAATTTACGAAATCTCCGTCCCTTACCCAGAGAGGGGGGATCACTGTCACGAGGATATCTGACAGTCTCTCTGTTTTCTCCTTGCAGTGTTGTTGTTTGTAATGACCACACCTCTTGCCAGGTGCAGCCTGTGGTCATTACTGAGGCTCTATTTAGTTCTGACTCACACTGCTTACCATGCGGTTGATATTTCCTGCTGGAATTGGTTGAGCTGGTGTGTTGTTCCTTTGGATCTCCTGCTCCTCCATTCTGCTCTTAGCTAAGTGCATTTTGTTTAGCATTTTGTGGTTCGCTTGTGTTAGTTGCTTTCTAGGCCTCAGGGAGACGCTGGTTCCTTCATCTGGGGAGGAACCAGTAGTCTCATTCCCTGCCACCACTCCTAGGGCCTTCCAGGGTCTCCAGGGCTTAGGTTCCGGTGTATGAGTATTCCCACCTTCAGGGTCTACTCATACTGGCAGAAGTCAGGGAGAGGTCTAGGGATTCCTAGGCGGTCACCATCCCTCTCCCTTAGCTTTGTGGCCTAGACTCCTGTCTATTTCCTTCTGTGTGTGTGCTGGTGTTTTCTCCTCCCCTATACCTGTGACAGGCGGGGGCGGCCGGGAGTCAGCTGTGCTCCTCCTCCTACACAGACCAGCATCTCCGTGTGTATCCTGCTGCTGCTGGGGAGATCATTGGAGGAGCCAGATGAGTATGTAGAGTTTATATTTTTTTTTACTTCCTGTGAAGGGGGCATATACCTGGGCATAATACTGTTAGGGAGCACATAACTAGGATTACTGTGAGGGGGCACATATCTGGGAATATTACAGTGAGGGGGCACATATCAGGGCATAAATACTGTGGGGGGAAGGGCACATATATGGCTATCGCTACTGTAAGGGGGCACATATCTGGGCATAACTACTGTGAGTGGGCACATATATGGCTACTGTGAGTGGGGCACATATCTGGGCATAACTACTGTGAGGGGGCACATATATGGCTACTGTGAGGGGTGCACTTTATCTGGGCATAACTACTGTGAGGGGGCACATATATGGCTACTGTGAGGGGCACATATCTGACCATAACTACTGTGAGGGGGGCACATATCTGGCTACTGTGAGGGGCACATATCTGACCAAAACTACTGTGAGGGGGGCACATATCTGGCTATAACTACTGTGAGGGGGCACATATCTGGCTATAACTACTGTGAGGGGGCACATATATGGCTACTGTGAGGGGGGCACATATCTGGCTATAACTACTGTGAGGGGCACATATCTGGCCATAACTACTGTAAGGGGGCACATATCTGGCTATCGCTACTGTGATGGGGGCATATATCTGGGCATAACTACGGCATAACTCCCAACCATCCTGGATCCGGCAGGACAGTCCCGGATTTCAGTGGCTGTCCCGCGGTCCCGGTATGGGGGAGGTATGTCTCGCTTTCTGGCAGTTGTCTCTGCTTCCATAGGACACAGAGACAGCTGCCTGAAATGATGAAGCAGAGAGCTGTCCCTCCGCTCCCTGCTCCATCATTCCTCCCCCTGTCTGCTCTCCACACTGCAGGTCTGGTCAGGGGGCCGGCAGGCCGGGAGCACCGTGTATCCTGCTGCTGCTGGGAAACTAGGTGAGTATGTGGAGTTTATTTATTTTTACTGCCTGTGTAGGGGCCACAGCTGGGCATATTACTTTACTGTGAGCGGCCACAGCTGGGCATATTACTTTACTATTAGGGGCCACAGCTGGGCATATTACATTACTGTGAGGGGACACAGCTGGGCATATTACTTTACTGTGAGGGGCCACAGCTGGGCATATTACTTTACTATTAGGGGTCACAGCTGGGTATATTACTTTACTATTAGGGGCCACAGCTGGGCATATTACTTTACTGTGAGGGGCCACAGCTGGGCATATTACTTTACTGTGAGGGGACACAGCTGGGCATATTACTTTACTATTAGGGGCCACAGCTGGGTATATTGCTTTACTATTAGGGGCCACAGCTGGGCATATTACTTTACTGTGAGGGGCCACAGCTGGGCATATTACTTTACTATTAGGGGCCACAGCTGGGTATATTACTTTACTATTAGGGGCCACAAAAACTAACGATACTGGAGCCAAAAAGTCCAAAAATATATAAATCACTTTATTGTATAAATACATTAAAAATATGTATAAATCACCAAAGGTTATAGCCAGTACTGGGCCAACATGAGCCCAAGTATCACAACTATATAACACAACGCCTGTGGTATATAAATCAAAACAACCTAGATAGAAAATACCAGACCGCGTATCATTGCAAAAACATTTTCATTACCATATTAAAAGGTGCATATAGCACATACATTTAAAATATGTATTTTAAATGTATGTGCTATATGCACCTTTTAATATGGTAATGAAAATGTTTTTGCAATGATACGCGGTCTGGTATTTTCTATCTAGGTTGTTTTAAAAATATGTATGTAGACCACAAAAGGTAGAGGGTAACAGGAAAAACACCATCCTGGTATACGCTATATACAAAAATGACCGTAAACGAGTATATAAAGTTAACCCAGTCCGGACAACCGTATCAATATAAAATGATGTAAAAACAGAGCAGTGTTGAAAATGCAGTCAAGTGACACAGAAAGTGCAGACCGGACGAAGGCACACCGAAACGCGCGTCGGGGTAGCGCCATCCTGGTATACCTTTATCTCCTAATGTGAGTATGTTTTCCACACTGTTGGATATATAATATGCAGCTGCACTTTCTGTGTCACTTGACTGCATTTTCAACACTGCTCTGTTTTTACATCATTTTATATTGATACGGTTGTCCGGACTGGGTTAACTTTATATACTCGTTTACGGTCATTTTTGTATATAGCGTATACCAGGATGGTGTTTTTCCTGTTACCCTCTACCTTTTGTGGTCTATATACATATTTTTAATGTATTTATACAATAAAGTGATTTATATATTTTTGGACTTTTTGGCTCCAGTATCGTTAGTTTTTGTGGGAGCTTGTCTGTTATATCATTATAGGTTTGATGTCCCATAGTAGTCACAATACTATATCGTTGTATATTGCACTTGCATTTATTGATTCGGGGGACTTGTTTCCCTGTTTTGACTCGGGGATATCTCTCCTTTGTGGTCCTTTTTTTCTTTCTTTATTAGGGGCCACAGCTGGGTATATTACTTTACTATTAGGGGCCACAGCTGGGCATATTACTTTACTATAAGGGGCCACAGCTGGGCATATTACTTTACTGTGAGGGGCCACAGCTGGGTATATTACTTTACTGTGTGAGGGGCCACAGCTGGGCATATTACTTTACTATGAGGGCCACAGCTGGGTATATTACTTTACTGTGAGGGGCCACAGCTGGCATATTACTTTACTGTGAGGGGCCACAGCTGGGCATATTACTTTACTGTGGGAGGGGCCACAGCTGGGCATATTACATTACTATGAGGGGACACAGCTGGGCATATTACTTTACTATTAGGGGCCACAGCTGGGCATATAACTTTACTGTGAGCGGCCACAGCCAGGCATATTACTTTACTGTGAGGGGCCACAGCCAGGCATATTACTTTACTGTGAGCGGCCACAGCTCGGCATATTACTTTACTATGAGGGGTCACAGCTAGGCATATTACTTTACTGTGAGGGGACACAGCTGGCTGGGCATATAACAGTGAGGGGCCACAGCTCGGCATATTACTTTACTGTGAGGGGCCACAGCCAGGCATATTACTTTACTGTGAGGGGCCACAGCTGGGCATATTACTGTGAGGGATTAGATGTATAATTATATTTTGGGCGGAGTTAGGGGCGTGGCCTAAGTGCTGCAGGGCACATAATGTCCCTCTTCCTTCTTTTCAAACGCTGGTACATTTTAAGGCCATTTCTTTACAGATGATTTTCACCTGTTTCTGTATTTTACACGTTAATAGAACACTTATTCCCTCTTCAATAGCTTTATCCTTTCTAAGTATCTTCTAGTTGATTTCTAGAGAAATAGAAACCGCCTCCAGCGCTCGAAGAACGACTCGGTCGGGGAAAGGGAAACTAGTTTGGTATCAACCCACTTGGCAACAGATGACGCGTTTCTGTAGCCAATCAGAAAATTCCTGCCGCCGCCTGGCTGTCAGGGCCGTATAAGCGGAGCGGGCGGGGACTTGCAGTCTATTTCCAAAGTGCGGAGAGGAGGGTGTCGTCTGTTGTCGTGAGCGGCGCGGTCGGGTGGGTTTGTTATGGAAGCCGGGCGGTTGCCGCAGCTGCTGTGCCTGGTGCTGACAGTGTGCACGGCGGTGCCAGGCTGTGCGTCGTCTCCTCCCGGAGGTAACCTTCTGCCTCTTTCTCGTCGCCTGGGACTTATCTGCTGTGTCGCTTGCACTTTCCCTTTTGCATTGTCTCCTGCAAGTTGCTTTTTTTTTTTTTGTGCTGTAGCAGAGTCGAGTTTGTCATCTAGCACATCGTTTTTTTGCATAGGACTGTTCATGAACCCACTGCATGAGCTTATTTTAAAGAGTTAGGGCCATGCAATCACTGGCTTGACACACTCGGCTCTGCTACATCTTCCTTTTATCCTTTATAGCTGAGTTATTGTATTCCAGAGTCCAGATGAAAGGTGGCTTTGTGGTGTAAGGATCAGCGGTCATGCAGGGTTGGAATGGCAAGAGTTAACGTTACTTATTATGTGTTATTCGGTCATTGTCGCCATATTTTGGAGTCCACGTAGTTGTCAGAGGTGAGGGTTGTCGCTGGCGTCATGTAATGTACACCACATTTATTGTAAGATCTTGTTTTTGAAGCTGAGTCATGCCTCAAATCAAAATAATGCCGCCTAGCGATGCGATATACCCCCCCCCCCCCATCTCTGCGTGTATGTTACCGTGCCTATCACTAGGATGGAGCACCTTCCACAGAAATTCCAGACTATCGAATGCTGGATTCATGGAATTCACCGTAAATCACGTCTATAGAGATTGGCTTCAGTTGCTTGTTTTGTGTCGGACGATTTACCCGCACGTATTGACTCTCATGACGCCACTTTTATATGGCGCATGTGACTTGGCTGAAGATGCCGCAGACGTCTTGTGTCTGCGATGCACAGTGCCGATACCTCGGGGCAATTTTTTGGCAGAATTACATTGAAAAAAATCCATATTTCTCTTTTCCCCACACCACCACTAATGTCGCCACCTGCAGTTTTTTATGTTTTTTTTGTTTTTTTTACAGTGTTTTCTGGCCATTTTCAAGTTTTTGCCTTAGTTCTGTGTCCTTTAATGAACACGTAAGACCCACGCGTCAATCCCCCGTCTCAGCTTCTAAAATATTCCTGTTTATGGCATCAAGATGACGCTGCTCTCAGTGGTGACCAAAGGGTGAGAACTGTTGCATCGCCGTGCTTGTAAGGTCAGGCTCACAGCGGTGCCCATTGGGTCACACTTGCCTCATTAAACACAGTGCCCATTGGGTCAGGCTTACAGCGGTGCCCATTGGGTCACGCTTGCCTCATTAAACACAGTGCCAATTGGGTCAGGCTTACAGTGGTGCCCATTAGATCGGGCTTACAGCGGTGCCCATTGGGTCACGCTTGCCTCATTAAACACAGTGCCCATAGGGTCACGCTTGCCTCATTAAACACAGTGCCCATAGGGTCAGTATCACAGCAGTGCCCATTGGGTCACGCTTGCCTCATTAAACACAGTGCCCATTGGGTCAGGCTTACAGTGGTGCCCATTGGATTGGGCTTACAGCGGTGCCCATTGGGTCACGCTTGCCTCATTAAACACAGTGCCCATAGGGTCAGGCTCACAGCGGTGCCTGTTGGGTCAGGCTTCCCTCGCCACTGTATTGCTGAGGTGCCCATAGGATCATGGATTGCATGTAGGGTCGGGCTTGCCTTGCTCTGGTGCCCATAGGGTCGGGCATGCTGTGCTGCATTTTCCATATGGTCAAACTTAACGTGGTGCCCCTAGGGTCAGGTTTGTCTTGCCCTGGTGCCCCTAGGGTCGGGTTTGTCTCGTCTTGTCATTGTGTCCCCTAGGGTCATACTTGCCATGCTGCATTTCCAGTAGGGTCAGGTTTCTCTCACTGTGGTGCCCCTAGGGTCAGGCTCGCCTTGCCGCGGGGCCCCTAGGGTCAGGCTTGCCTTGCCGCGGGGCCCCTAGGGTCAGGCTCGCCTTGCCGCGGGGCCCCTAGGGTCAGGCTCGCCTTGCCGCGGGGCCCCTAGGGTCAGGCTCGCCTTGCCGCGGGGCCCCTAGGGTCAGGCTCGCCTTGCCGCGGGGCCCCTAGGGTCAGGCTCGCCTTGCCGCGGGGCCCCTAGGGTCAGGCTCGCCTTGCCGCGGGGCCCCTAGGGTCAGGCTCGCCTTGCCGCGGGGCCCCTAGGGTCAGGCTCGCCTTGCCGCGGGGCCCCTAGGGTCAGGCTCGCCTTGCCGCGGGGCCCCTAGGGTCAGGCTTGCCTTGCCGCGGTGCCAGAAGTTCTACTCTCACATTGCTAGGCTATTTGCAGGGACCGCTCAGCATTTTGCACGTGTCATATGTGACAGATTGCAGCCCCTGTGGTCACGTCCTTCAGCCATCTGTGGCGATGTTATCTTCTCACCCGTCATATAGTGCACACTCTGATATTGCCATAGGACAGGGTGATGACACCGCACACCCACATCACTGCACCAGGCAGGGCTTCTTGTCCAGACTTGCCTTGTGCTTGCACAGTAGTGGATGCACGGAGGACGGTTGTAGGTCTATTATTATTATTAGTACAGGCTTCAGAAAGTTACATATTAACCATCGCTGATAATTTGTATCACAGCCATTCATAACTCACTGCTGCAATGTGAACAGACATCCAGCCAGTCACTGACCGCTAATCTGAAGGCACGAAGCCAGTAGGACCTAGTTCACACATCAGTGTTTGATCAGTGATTTCCATCAGTGATTGTGAGTCAAATCCAGGTGCTGGTCAAAAACACAATCTCATGTAATAAAAGATGTATTATAACCACTGAGCTATTCAATAAAATGTATCTGTATAGCGCCACCTGCTGTTTGTTGTTTACCTTTTTTCCCTCTGTCACTCACTAAGGTGGTCACACACACTCAGTTTAAATCTTTACTGTACCAGCCATAACTTGTTAAAAGCTGTGAAAGTTACAGGGAGAAAGTTACAGCAGAAAGGGCACGCCTACTGTTCTGCCTACTTGAAACAAATCTAGCAGAACAATTTTAGGAATGAATGGGGAGATCTCTGGACCCATGTGAGGTACAGGGCTGGTTCTAGCTTTGTTAGAAAGAGATTGTCATGTACTGTATGATGTCTGATTTTCGTTTTTTAAAGAAATCATGGCATAACCCCTTTCAAACACTTTTTAGCAACCCCCTTTCCCCACCGGGTCTGTGGAGGGAATACTTACCTGCTCCCCAGCTCGCTATTCTGGCTTCTTAGGTTCACCACCCTTTGGTCCCAGCTTGTAAACTGACATAGCGGTCACATCACTGCTGCTGCAGCCAGTTGTTGGCTTCAGCAGCACACATGACCCCTATTAAATTAGAAGTGGGACCAGGCGAGGCAGCAGCAGGGGACCGAAGGAGCCAAAACCCTGCAGTGGGTAGCAGGTAAGTACGCTTCCTTCCGCAAGTCCCACGAGGTGGTGGTGGTGTCCGGCCATAAGTCCCCTAAATGTGGACAACCCCTTTAAATGCTGCATAGACTCTGTATGTGAATCCAATCAAATTGAATTGCTGAGTGTCACATAATGGCTATGCCCCACGCAATGAATTCTGAAGTGTTCCCACGTAGCCGGTGCCAACAGAATGCCCCCCCCCCCCCACAAAAAAAAAAAACTCACATTCCTTAAAATACATTTCCTTCAGGTTTTCTGTATTATTGTATTGCATTTTCCAGTGAATATTTGTACTGAGCTCCCCCGTCTTTCTCTCTGCAGAACACACCTTTGAAATCCTCCATGATCAGTCCGGTAAGTGCCTTACGGCGCAGAATGACCGACTGTCCGTCGAGAGCTGCTCACAGGCCAATAATTCACTCTGGAAATGGGGCTCCGCTCATCGCCTCTTCAGCTTGGGAACACAGAAGTGCCTTGGAGTTGACGTTTCGAATCCTAAGGATCCCTTGAAGTTAGTTTCTTGCGACTCCGCGCTGATGCTGTGGTGGCGATGTGAAGGGCGAGGCGTGTCCGGTGCCTCCGGATATGGACTAAGTGTAAAGGACGGAGCTGTGACCGTAGCGATGAAAGCCAAGGATGGATGGCGACAGAATGGAAAACCTGAGGCCATATGCGATGTTCCATATCATGGTAAGCGGTGGGGTTTGATGGCCTTTTATTCCTGTAATCCAGTGTCATGTCTTGATAGGTGCTGATATGTCAGATAGTCTTTGAGAAAAGTGGTTGTGCAGGATTAGATAAACATGACTGCTTTGTTCCAGGGGCGGCGCCACCCCTGTACATAGGTTGTGCCTGGTATTGCAGCTCGGCTCCATTGAAGGGAATGGGACGGAGCTGCAATACCACCCACAGCCTGTGGGCAGGGTTGGTGCTGTTTGTGGAGGGAAAAAGCCATTTCATGGGATGACCAATTACAAAAAATAACACCATACCAATATGCTACAAAATGCATCTTTGTTAATTAGTAGAAAAAACCCAGTAAAAATAAAACATGATATACACCCGCCCACGCAAGACTAGAGGGTGCCATCACAGGTCAGTTGTAACAATTCAATAATATTAATCTCACTGATAAAACATATACTAATACCGTATTTTTCGCCCTATAAGATGCGCTTTTTTTTGCCCCCCAGAGTTGGAGAGAAATGTCATTGCGTCTTATAGGGTGAATACGAATACAGGAGAACCTGGGAGCGGTGAATACAGAGCTCCTTCTACTGGCTGTACTCATCGCTCCCTGGTCTTTTCCGTCAGGGCTCCACATGCTGTGACCTGGCGTGAGGACGTAGATGCGCTCTGTGACCTCACACTGCCGGTCTGATTAACATTGGGGGTCTGAGCTGGGGTCCTCCTCTTACGGTATGGTTTTAGTAAAGTGTTCTATTTTAATATATTTTTGGATGTGCGACTTTATTCTATACTTCCGTTCTAGCACATGTGACTGCTGAGGCCAGTGATTGGCTGCAGTGCTCATAGGACTATATCACTTCAGGTCTGGGCGGGGGAGGGTCAGGGGAATGGA
Source organism: Bufotes viridis (assembly GCA_033119425.1). Lineage (NCBI taxonomy): Eukaryota > Metazoa > Chordata > Amphibia > Anura > Bufonidae > Bufotes > Bufotes viridis. The sequence goes on along the minus strand of CM065595.1, from coordinate 134,284,817 downwards.
AGCAGTTGGGAACGAGGCCACTACACGAGACTATTTTTTTCTGTTTAATTTTTTATTTTTTTTATTGGCCACAGATTTTGACCATTAGGGTTATCCGCTCCTAGGCCGGACAACCCCTTTACCCTGGGTTCAGACCTGAGCATTCTTGAAATTTCAGCGCGTTTTTGCAAATAGGAAACGCGCATTCGTACGCGCGTTCTTGTGATTGACTACTGTGGTGTCAATCACAAAACGCGCGACAAACGCCCCAAAAAAAGCTCAAGTACTTGTTTATGCATCGGGCGTTTTACAGCGCGTTCAACCGCGCTGTAAAACGCTCAAGTGAGAACCAGGGCCATAGGAAAGCATTGGTTTTCATGTGTTGAGCGTTTTACAGCGCGTTTGAACGCGCTGTAAAACGCTCAGGTGTGAACTTAGGGTTAAGGATATTACTCTTGCTCTACTTTTTTTTTTTAACTGTAACCTCATCAGTGTCCTCCACCATTCAGACCAGCACGTATTTAGAAATTCCAACGCGGCTTCATCCTAACTGACTGAGAATAGACCTCATCCCCATGAATAAGATTTCTGTCCCCTCCATAGAGGCTGCTGGGACTCTCGGAGCCTGTATGCAGATAGACCAGTCTTTTGCTGGAAGGGAGCAAACTAACCAGTAGGGCAGTTTTGGCATACCAGTGAAATAGGAGTGCACTAAAGGCATGAGGTGCAAACACAACAAAAGGAGTCCAAGCCAAGTGTGAGGAATGAGGAACCTGTAAATCGTGTCTTGGGCTACTTTCACACTAGCGGCAGCCTTCTCCGGCGGGTGAACAGCCTGACGGATCCTTGCTGCCGCTAGTGCACGCATGCCACCAGAGGTCTACTCCGACCCCATTGATTATAATAGGGACGGGCCGGAGGTCTGGCAGCAGCACGGCAAACATGCCTGAGAGCCGGCCGGAATAAAACTACGACATGCATGCTTGGCTCGGCTGAGAATGCAATATGTAGTGAAAGCCTAGTCTCCTGAGAACAAAAGGATCTGGTAGTTGAAATCCATTGTACCCAAAGGGGGTTGTCTTAACAAAGACATTGACGTATTGCTAGGTTATGCTAACAGTCATGTAGTTGTGGGTCCCACCTCTGCTACCCGCTGCTATCTCCAAAACCGGGCCCCTGAAATGAACGGGTAGCAGACACACATGTGCAGCCACCCTCTGTTCACCAATATAGGAGTTCTGAAAATGGCTGAGTTCTGGCTCTATTTTCAGCAGTCCCATAGCGGTAAATGGAGTGGTGGCCGCACTTGTGCGGTGCGCGCTCCTTCACTTCGGGAGCACGGTTCTGGACCAACACCTATCTGACATTGATGGCATATCCTAGCAATATGCCATCAATGTCTAAGATGGGCTAACTCCTTTAGGCTAGGTCTACACAACGACATTTGTCACGCGACAAATAGGGCACAACTACACTGCAACACTTCTCGCGCGACATTTTGTTGCATTAATGTCGCGCGACAATTTTTATAATGGTAGTCTATGATGTCGCATTCCGACATGCGATATGCTGCGACGCAACAGTCCCAGAAATTTCCATCTTGAAGAATGGATTTTTTGCGACCGGTCGTGTCGCAGTCGCAGCATGTTGCAGTGTGACACCATACACTACCATTATAAAAGTTGTCGCGCGACATTAATGCAACAAATGTCGTCATGTAGACCTAGCCTGGGGGAACTGTTAGGAGTCCATCATACAATTTAGATCTCATGGCCCTCTAGCTGTTGCAAAACTACAACTCCCAGCATGCCCTTATAGCTTTAGGCTGGCCGACTATGATGGAAGATGTAGTTTTGCAGCAGCTGGAGGCCCATGATTTTGACATGCCTGCATTAGATGCTTAAAATTTCCAGGTTCAGCCAAGACACCGTAGGTGTGTGTTTATTAGCCAGCTTTACCTCTGTCTACATAAGCAATGAAAATCCACGGCCCCTATCCTAAATATCACACCTAAGCAATAAATACCATGCAGTCTACTTGCTCGTGTTCAAGGACTTCTCTTCCTTTTTTCTCTTTTTTTTCTTTTTCATGTTTGTGTGCGCGCTAACACCTGCAGTAAAAACAAAGGAACATAGCCATTTACCACTCTTCAATATCCTGCCCTCCAACGTGACATGCGAGGGGATGGAAAGTGTAAATTAGGGCGCCCCCCTAATAATCTTCCAGGCCCATAGCAGTCGCTACAGTAGCCTTTTTGTGCATTTAAATGTTACATTTTAGGTGATTTTGCATTGGGGGGGGGGGATTTATGCTGAATCTTGAGATTTTTGTTTCGAGCCTCTAGATCAGGCATGTCCAAACTCCGGCCCTCCAGATGTTGCAAAACTACAACTCCCATAATTCCTGGACAACCTACAGCTATCAACCTACAGAAGAGCATGATGAGAGTTGTAGTTCTGCAACACCTGGAGGGCCAGAGTTTGGACATGACTGCTCTAGATGCATTGCAGAGGCGTGGGGCGTAGACTCGAGAAGATGTCTAAACCTGCAGAAAGCTTTAGCCGTATTGAGAAAGTATCGATTCTACTTGACAACAACCTATTTTGGCACCTGCTTTATGGTTTTATATGTGTGGAGAGGACACGCGGTTATGGTTGATTGAAGGGACAAGAGTGAGGTGTGGAACATTTACAAGACCGCAGTAACATTCCTGCCCCCGCTCCTCCAGCTTACAGCTATTCCCATCTCTAAGCTCGGAATGTGACAATTTACCAAATCGCCTGAATGCACAGAAGCTGTGCACAGTTTATCGCTCCTGCATCGCCTCAGTCACAGGCCAGTCTTTCTTCTTCAAAGCTCATCTCTGTAAAGTGAGGCGTGCTGCTGCGGGCGTGTGGCTGAGCCATGGGCAATGTTCACACCTTCACCTAAGACGAAGATATCCTTATGCGGATCCGCTGGCGCTTCCTTGGCAGAAATGGATGTCTCCTGTGGAACTCTTGTAAATTTGCCATGTGCAAAGCTGACCCATGAATATATCCGTGTAGTTCTGCCCGATCCGTTCTTCCACTGGGTTTCATTCAGACTCTTTACTTTGAAAATAACCAGACATAAAGCCGCGCCTCAAGATGATACCGTACTTCAAGTAGAATGTCACCTGGGCAGGAATTTCCGCTGAAGATCAAACGCGTAACAGATCAACTACAAAAACGACGTGTTCAAAGGAAAACAAAAAATGTTATCTTCCTTTTAAAAATAGGTTGTGACACTTTTTTTTTTTTTTTTTTTCCGATTTACAGATTTTCTTTTTTTAATTCTATTTCCTGCACATGATTATGGGGGCAGCCATCTTAACAGCATTTAGAAAGCATTAAATTGCTTTACGGCAGCCCCGTGGTCCATACACAATGGATAAGAGGGGACCTCAGTGACTTCTATGGCAGAGTTTTCTAGGCTCTGTGACCTATATAAGGAAAGAATAGATGAGCTCTGACAGTCACCTATTGTGAATGGTGGACCCTGTCTTATCTATACACAGAGGTGATATCATTGCAGGCAGGATTACATTAACAGAGAAGCAGGTAACTGCAGTAAAGTCATCTGTGCAGACCAAGAAGTGGCCAGAGCCAAAACTTCAGTATATTAAGGTTGTTTAAATATAGAAATTAATATGGAAAATTAAAATTAGCATCAAGAATTCTTAAACTGTTAAATATAAAAACGAGATTTAAAGATTAGAGGGGGGGGGGTCATTTATTATGATGAAATATGCCTAAATCAGCCGTATTAGTTGCGCCGCTGTCTGCGACCCGCTCACGCCAGGGCTAAAACTGTGGGCCGGAAAAGGAACGGGCCAGCAGGCCAGTCTCATTTACAATTTTCTACTCCTGGTTTAGGTGTAGAAAAAGGTCTAAATGTAAGACATCAAGGAAGCTGGCTTAGGTTTAGAACTTGTACCAAAGTTATGGCGAGGCCTGCGCCTCCATCTAAAACGCTGGTCTTAAAGGGGTTATCCAATTTTTCAAACCCATCTGCCACATGTGCCAGGCCTCTCACCGGTAATATACTCACCCTGCTCCTGGTGCCGCTCCTGGTCCCTGCACCGCCACTGCTACTTCTCCTTGTACACTGATTGTGTCGGGGGGGGAGCAGCCAATGGCAGACGGGGAGGAGCCTCCCTAGCATCACCTGAGAGGGTTGTCTCCATCCCCGCTTGCCATTGGCTGCTCCCCCCGACACCTGATGGTTTTTATCCGTGTGCAGGGGGAAGCTGCAACGACGGTGCCAGGATCAAGAGCGGGGTAAGTATATTACTGGTGAGGAGCCTGGCACGTGTGGGGAGGCTTTGAGAAATTGGATAACCCCCTTTAAAAAAAAAAAAATAAATTGCTCCAAGGTAATTTTCTGGTCACACACCGGCTTTAAATGTAGATTTGTTGATATTTGCTATGGAAGTCATTTTATGAATTGCAAAAGGTAAAGTCCGCAGGGAAAGTGCACAGCACAATTATTTATGCTGCAAATTCAAAATCTGGACTGTGGGTTGAATCTGTTGCGGAGACTATGCCGGTTGATTTGTTAAAATTTAATCTGCTGTGTTGCTGCTTTGAAAACCGTGGAAGAAAATGTGCAGCAGATCCTCCTCGACTGTAACCTTAAGGCCTCTTTCACACGGGCGAGTTTTCCGTGCGGGTGCAATGCGTGAGGAGGACGCATTGCACCCGCACTGAATCCGGACCCATTCATTTCTATGGGGCTGTGCACACGAGCTGTGATTTTCCTGCACCACTTCTGCGTTGCGTGAAAATCGCAGCATGCTCTATATTGTGCGTTTTTCACGCAACGCAGGCCCCATAGAAGTGAATGGGGCTGCGGGAAAATCGCAAGCAAGTGCGGATGCGTTGCGATTTTCCCGCATGGTTGCTTAGCAACAGGACCAGATCTTTATTATTTTCCCTTATAACATGGTTATAAGGGAAAATAATAGCATTTTTAATAAAAAATGCTAAGTGAAATGAAGATGAAGGGGTTAAAAATAAAAAAACTTAACTTACCTTTGCCACTCGATCGCGTAGTTGGCGATCTCTCTTCTCTCCATGTTTCAGCTAACAACTAAAGGACCTGTGATGACGTCACATCACATGGTCCATCTTACCATGGTATAAAGGACCTGTGATGACGTCACATCACATGGTCCATCTTACCATGGTAAGATGGACCATGTGATGTGACGTCATCACAGGTCCTTTAGTTGTTAGCTGAAACATGAAGAGAGAAGAGAGATCGCCAACTACGCGATCGAGTGGCAAAGGTAAGTTAAGTTTTATTATTTTTAACCCCTTCATCTTCATTTCACTTAGCATTTTTTATTAAAAATGCTATTATTTTCCCTTATAACCATGTTATAAGGGAAAATGATATTCTACAGTATACTCTACCTGAAACCGGACTTCAGTGATGAAGTTCGGGTCTGGGTACCAAACATGGCGATTTTTCACAGGCGCGCGCAAAACGCATTACAAACGTTTGCACCCGTGCAGAAAAATCGCGCATATTCCCGCAATGCACCGGCCTCTTATCCAGGCGTCAAACATGACGCCCGTGTGAAAGAGGCCTAAGAGGACCTACACATGTTGTGGATTAGGCAGGTTTTTTTAATGCAGATTTTTTTTTTTTTCTGCGGAAAAACCACGGCATGATAAAGTACCGGCCAAGTGTATGAGATAAATTTCAAGTACCTTTTTGTTATGTGCAGATTTAGAAATCTGCAGCATGTCAGTTGTTTGTACAATTTTTATTTTTATTGTGTGTGTGTGCAGAGTTCACCCTTTGCAAGTAAATACATGCAGATTTTGTGCAGAAACACACACAGAAATCCACATGAAAAATAATTTTCAAACTCGCACCCATGTGCAGTTCTCCTGAATGTGCACTAACTTTTCCCACAGCTGTGCATAAATTATTAGTGCAGGTGAATATAAGAGACTTTGTAATATATCTTATCAGACAAAATACCAGTTTCTCCAAGTATCATCTCTTTTCGATTTTCCCCCTTTCTTAAAGGGGTTATCCAACACTATAAAAAATGTCCCCCTCACAATGAATATACTTACCTGGCTGCCTTCCCTGCACCGCCGCTGCTTCTCCCATGCGCGGATGAAAACATCTGGTGTCGGGGGGAGCAGGCAGGGACGGGACAATCCTCCCTAGCATCGCGGGTGACACTAGGGAGGCTCGTCCCCATCACCATTGGCTGTTTCCCACCGTCCCCCACCCCGACACCGTATTTTTTTCATCTGCGCACAGAGAGAAGTGGCGGTGCGGGGGGCCAGGAGCGGCACAGGGAGTCGAGTAAGTATATTCATAGTGAGGGACCCAGCATATGGGAGACATTTTATTATAGTGTTGAATAACCCCTTTTAAACTAAAATTCATTCTGAATTCTCTGCTGAATCCATCTTGTAAGGTCAAACTACAACTGCTCTTAGTCTATGGAGAGGGGATAGCAGAGGGAGGAGTGAGCTGCAGGGAGAGAGACAGAGGCTAGATCAGGTACAGTAATATGAAGTGCTATATCCCGCCACACATCACTGCTTCTTAGGTTCAAAGCAGAATCTCCTCTCTACAGAGCACTAGGGAGACCTAATTTGGAGTATTGTGTGCAGTACTGGAGACCATATCTGCAGAAGGATATTCAGAGAAGAGCTACTAAACTAGTACATGGATTGCAGGACAAAACTTACCAGGAAAGGTTAAAGGACCTTAACATGTATAGCTTGGAAGTAAGAAGAGACAGAGGGGATATGATAGAAACTTTTAAATACATAAAGGGAATCATCACGGTAAAAGAGGAGAGAATATTTAAAAGAAGACAAACTGCTACAAGAGGACATAGTTTTAAATTAGAGGGGCAAAGGTTTAAAAGTAATATCAGAAAGAATTACTTTACTGAGACAGTAGTGGACGCATGGAATAGCCTTCCTGCAGAAGTGGTAGCTGCAAATACAGTGAAGGAGTGTAAGCATGCATGGGATAGGCATAAGGCCATCCTTCATATATGATAGGGCCTGGGGCTATTCATAGTATTCAGCATATTGGGCAGACTAGATGGGCCAAATGGTTCTTATCTGCCGACACATTCTATGTTTCTATTGCTCTGAGGAGATATCACAGCAGCTATTCTTCATCCAGGGGGAACTCAGGGGCAGCTGAGAATTGGAGAGAGACTAATTGGACAGCTCTGGAGCTCCTGCACATAAAGGGGAAGTTCTGCAGTGGAGGAAATTGTCAAACATGATTTTCTATAATCAGCAATACTAAGGTTGCACAAATAAATAAAAAATCACCAATGCAAAATGTTTTTGTTTTCTTTGCAGTAGAAGTGGTTAAGCGTTTAATTATTTATTTATTTTTTTGTGTGTGTTTTTTGCGTTTCTTCTTTTAGTTGTATATACGACAGGAGCGAATTCTGCTGGAAAACCCTGTGACTTTCCGTTCCTTTATAATGGGAGCTGGTATCACGACTGTATCCGTGACGCTAAAGAAGAGCGGGAGTGGTGCGTCACCTCACCGAGCTTTGATGACCATGTTCTTTTGGGAAACTGCCTAAAGCCAGGTCAGTCTTTTTTTATTTTATTTTTTTTATTTTTTAATTGCTAGATTGCAAAGATAATGCCTTGAAAATGCAGTGTTTTTTTTTGCTGTGGAACTTGCTGCAGAAATCTGAGGCTGATCCTCTGATATCTGGTGCAGTTTGCAGTTTTACATTGCTGCAGAATCTGCCTGAAGATTATCCACATGTGCCTAAACGCTGCGGAAACTGCTGCAAAAATTGACTCATTATAAAATTGCAATGTACTAACGTCACAAATTCCCACTGAAGACAATAGACGAGTCTTTAAGTATTTTTATCATGGAAAACGCACCGACAGAGTAAAATGGGTGCAGTAGGGACATGCCCAGAATGTAACTGGACAATGACATGCTGCTGGAAAATCCCCTCCGTTAGAGAATTGTGTTTACTGTATTACAATACTCAGGATATCTTCTTCTATTGACTAAGAAAAGCTCCTCCTTTAGATTTGTGCACAAATTCCTGTCTTAATCTGTAATAGGAATGGCTGCGGTCCAGGAGCCGAGACCTTCATCGCTGGTAAAGATAGAAATGTGTGCAGATTTCTTTTGCAGGGCCTGCCACATAAGATAGGCGCCCTGATGATCTGCTGAGAGCCAATGGGTCTGAATTCTGGGACCCTTGGCAAGGAGGGGGTCGCCCTTCTATGAAATCCATATGTTCTCTCACAAGGGTTCTCTTCATAAAAAAAAAAAAAAATGCATCTCTTATTTTGCTTTTTTTTTTGGAGTTGTGACTGATGTGGTATTTTCCTGCCCAGTGTTCATATATTGTGTATTTATGTATAAAAACAATACGGCACATCTCAAGTCTGACAGGGTGCCAGCGCCAGATCAGAGGGAGTTTGGGAAGGTTAAAGAGGTTGTCTCGCATCAGCAAAATAGCATTTATCATGTAGAGAAAGTTAATACAAGGCACTTACTAATGTATTGTGATTGTCCATATTGCCTCCTTTGCTGGCTGGATTCATTTTTCCATCACATTATACACTGCTTGTTTGCAGGGGTTATGACCACTGCTGCAGTGCAGATACGAGGTGGTCGTGGTGGGAGCTCCTGCGCATGCGTGCCTTTGCACGTTCCCATAGTCCCGACCACGAGCAAGGCTGGTGCTTTTTTCCTATAGTGTGCAAGCACAGCCACTCCTTTTCAGGGACACGCCCCCAATGGGTAACCCCCAGTTGCACCTTTATTCATACATTTTCTAGCATGCATAGTCAAGGAACGGCACACCACAGTCAGGAACAGTCAGGTCCTCTTCAAACTCCGCACCAATGGTCAAGCTATGTACAGATTTTGGGGCACATTTATGAAGACCTGCGTTTTAGACGCCAGAAATACGCCTAGTACAGACGTATTTCTGTTTCATAAATGACCCCCTTTGTTTATTAAAATCTCTTCCACCTTGCTGCTGCTGTAAATGCGCGGCGCACAGAAATCGCAGCATATATAGCTCGTGGCACTGGACCACTTGGAGGATTTGTCTGACTCTCAAGTCTACCCCTTGAAAGCAGGAATGGGTCTTGGAGAAGAAAAGGATAAAGGTTCCCAAATTATAGCTTTACCTTTTTGGTTCTTGGTGATCACCAATAAGCGTTGGGTATGAACATGGCCCAAGGAGGGACCCGCTGCCTCAAGAAATGTGAAGGTATTTATTATAAAGCACTTTTAATTTTCTCTGTTCATGCTGCAGTGAGCGGATGTAATGGCACCTGGGTCCAGAATGCAGAACTCCAGCAATGCTACCAGTTCAATGTAGACTCTGTCCTGAAGTGGAAGGAAGCGTATCTGTCCTGTCAAAGCCAGGGGGCCAATTTATTGAGCATATCCAGCCCAGAAGAGCTGCAGTACATCATTAGTAAGTGCTTAATTATGTGGCATTGTGTGTCAATGTTTTGTATTCCTCTTGCCTTTTGGACCGCTCGGCACTAGCGCTGCACTTCGCGTTACCAGTGCTTACAGTATTAATCCCACTAAGATCTATGGACGCCATTATTTTAGCACCCATAAGTGTTGTCGGGTGGAAAGATGTTTCATCGATAAGGCCCAAGATTTCCCTTCCAATTACTGTTTGCAAATCTGTATGAATAATCCTATGTAGAATTATTTTCAATGTTTTCCATTTTGGTTAGCATTAGAATTCTGAAATGTTAAGGTTTTTAGGTCCAGAAGTCTGCGCTCTATTTATCCCCTAACCTGCGAAAAGGGGATAACGTAATCTAGCTTGAATATCCCTTTAAGCTCCCTCTAGTGGTGGCTGCAGGTAGCCGCAATTTATTTATGCAGTGGAGAAGGATCAGAAAAAAGGAATTCTGAATACTTTAGTGATCATCTTTAAATGAAATGCAGTTGAGTAAAATACTATAGGTTAGGGCCCTTGCACACAACCTTATGACCTCCGAGACACACATACGGTCCCGGAGCGGCATCGAGAGTGCACAGCATCATAGATTACAATGATGCTGTGGACGTCGGGCCGCCTGCGAGGCTATTGTCCTGCACTCATAAGATCATATGAGTGTGGGACAATAGTCCCGCGTGCGGCCCGACGTCCACAGCATCATTGTAATCTATGATGCTGTGTGCTCCCGTGCGCACGATCGATGCCGCTTCAGAACATATGGCCTGCTCACGGACTGTATGTCTCGGAGGGCATACGGTCGTGTGCAAGAGCCCTTAGTGTGAGTCTGCAGCATGCAGTGTCTTTATTCTGTTTAATTGCCTAAAAAAAACGATGTGCGTTATTGAGCACCTTGCATATCATTTTGGACCCAAAGGGGTTCTCCGTTACTTTGGGATGCGCCCCTGTCGGTCAGCTGTTTGAAGAGGCTGGGGTGCTCCATTGAGCACTACGGCCTCTTACGCCAATGATGTCACACAGCCTAGGCGCAGCTAAATGGACCTGGGCTGCGCTGTGCTTGGTAAGCGGTGAGGAGGCCTGGGTGCTGCGACCTCTTCAAACAGCTGACCGATGGGGGTGCCGGATGTTGGACCCCAACCGATCTGATATTGATGACCAATTGTGAGGACAGGCCATCAAAACCCCTTTAAATTAGTAGTATGGTTGGATGGTTAAAAACGCTGCTGTGTATATATATTGCTGTTTCATGCTTGTTATGGCGCTCCTTAGTGTTCTGCGGAACATTCATCTCGTGTGTCCAGTGGTAGTGGTCGCACATGTTCAGGAGCTTGGCCCCACTACTGCTTATGTAGACCAGACAGTAACTTCCTCTCAACGGCACTGGACCCATTAGGTGGACATTGTGTGAAGGGATTCAAAAAGAACAGCAAGGGGCGCCATAACAAGCATGTAACGTCAATATCTAGACACAGGAGCATTTTTGTTAATGATTCCAGTTGAAAAAGTGTCAGAGTTGTGAAGAATTAGAAAAGGTTAACTGCTCTCTTCCAGAAGCAGCGCCTCCCCGGTCTATGGGTTTTGTTTAGTATTGTTGTTCAGATCCTCCAATAAAGTGAATGAGGATGAGATGCAGTACCATACACAACCTGTGACCAGGTGTGGCACTGTTTTTAGAAGAAAACAGTCACTTTAAAAAAATTAATAATAATTCTCCAGTGCTATGCAACCTCTTAAGGTTTTCCAGGGTTTGGTATTGATGGCTGTCCTCGGGTTGTGCCTTGAAATCTGCAGGGGTCCAATATCTTGCAACGCTGCTGACGAGCTCTTGCCTTTTAGCTTTGGCCCCGAAATTACACAGTTCCTTCCCTTTCATAGTGGACCGAGCTGGTTACTGCTCCCATTCACTTCAATGGGAGCAGCTCTGCGGTTACCAGCTTCGCCCATTACACAACAGCTGTGTAGTTTTGGGTCAGACTTCCAGCGCTGCAGCTACAAGCTGATCATTTAGGGTGCGGGGTGTCGGACCCTCGCCCATTTGATATTGGTGGCATAGCCTGAGGATAACCATCAATAATCAATATCGAAAGCCTGGGCAACCCCTTTAAGTTAGTACGGACTTTTTTATTTATTTATTTTTTTGCATGGTGGAGGGTTGTCACGTTGGCGGGGGCCACACATTTGGAGTGCTATACTGTGTGCTGTTGAGCAAGGCTCTGCTAGCCCTGTAGACATTATCCCATAACAAGTGCAAGGACCTTGTTATCTGGCACCATCCGCATTTATAACCCTCCCAGTATGAAAAGGGGCAACTCTGACACTTGAACGGGAAAGTACAGAAGCGTCGATCTGTTTGCTTAAACCTAGCAGTATCTGGTTAATAAGCAACCGCAGAATCTTAGCTAAACAGCCAGACGTCTGCTATTGTTCCCTATGAGTCATTCCCTCGTTCAAGTAAGGTTAAATGCAACAGAAACAACTCCCGGTGCATCGCACAACCCAGTGTCCTGATACATGAGTGACATATAACCACTGTGGCCAGTCATTGGCTGCAGCGGTCAGGTGACCTGTGTTAAAACGGATGTTGGGAGACCCGGGACCTGTAGTGTTCATTTCCGGCAGCAGATTTGTCCCTATGACACTGACCTGTTACATGTGCTCTTGGCAGCTGAAGACATCTTTGTTGGTCCCATGGTCATATGTGCTCGCACTGCTGAGAAATATCTGTTTTATTATATGCAAATGAGCCTCTAGGAGCAACGGGGGCGTTACCATTACACCTAGAGGCTCTGCTCTCTCTGCAACTGCTGCTCACTTGGATTGACAGGGCCAGGCAGGATGACATTTATGCTGCCTGAGCCTGTCAAGAAGGTGCAGTAGTGTAACGGCCATTCTTCTTCCTTTTTCTTTGTAATGTGTAGGGGCAGTGATGCTGACTATTTTTGTAATATACTTTTTAATTACTGAAATTAAATTACTGATGCAGCGTTGCGAGTTTTATACGCAGGATTCCCCTCTTCCAGATGAGTTCCCTGAAGATCGCATTTATTTTATAGAAAAATTAGAGTGGTATCTAAATCAGGGCGTTATGTAATACATAGAGAAGATGGGGCATGGGAATCCTTTTTAATAGATTTGTGTGGCCGACATGAGTGAGGGGCAGTCACGTCCAGGCCTGTACCTTGTGTCTGAATTTATCCAGCAAAGGGACAAGATTCAACTCCCCAAACTCCTGGGTCCTGGCCGACACCTGAATTCCCAGGTATTTAAAATATGTCCCTATCTGCAGCCCTGTGGTGGGGTTAACGTCACTGTTTGTACTATTAGACAATGGCATCAATACCGACTGTGTCCAGTTAATGACCAAGCCAGACAGCTTACCAAAGTGGTTTATTATTGACATGGCCTCTGGAAGAGAAGAAGCCTATTCATCCAAAAACAGTAGTAGATCATCTGCGTATAAGGCAACCTTCTCGGATAAGGACCCATTTTGGAATCCTCTTGCTGCTGTTGCCGTTTCTAAGCGCCGCCACCAGAGGTTCCACCGCAAATAGTAGCGGCGACAGAGGACAGCCCTATGTAGTCCCCCCTGTGCAAGGGAAAGGAGTCTGAGAGTCTTCCATTCACCCGTATTCGGACCGTAGGGCAGGCATAGAGTAGTTGTATCCATTTAATAAACGCTGGTCCAAAACCCATCTTTCCGATCACTGTCCACAGGTATTGCCATTCCACGCTGTCGAATGCTTTGGCCACATCAAGGGATGCAACCGCCGCATTCAAGGCGTGGACCTGGCTAGCCTGAATATTTAAATATTATCACCGGATATTTACTGCTGTGGACATGTTCGGGAAAAAGCCAGCCTGATCAGCGTGAATCAGTGACGTTACCACTAAGTTTAAGCGATTTGCCAGTACTTGGAGGCACATTACACCCACAGCGCTTAACTTAAAATACTTAAAATAAATGAAGACCAAGATGCCTTTTATAATGGAAGAAATGGTCGCAATGCTTTATTAGGAGTTACCCAATAAATTAATATTTTAATTAATCATCAAATTAGAATAAATATTTAACCATTAAAAACAAATTCATTAACCGGTAGACACAAAACCTTAACCTAACCTAAAGGTGCATGTGCCTCCATGTGTCTCCCCAAGCTAAATGCTCTGGGGAGCCTATCCATTTGCTTATATTTTAACATCTACCTGGAGTAGGGATAGGAGTCTATAGGACTCCGCTGCTAGGACGTCTTTACCCGGTTTAGGGAGCACCACCACTATGGCTCTTCAGTCATGGAGGTTGGTAATCTAGCCTGCTTTTTGGCCTCATTATAAACCTCTAGTAAATGGGGTAAAAGGATTGAGGAATAGGTTTGTTGGCAATCCATCTCCCAGGGCCTTATTATTAGACATACTACCCACCGCCTCCTCCATTTCTTTTAGAGTAATACGGGCATCTAGCATATGTCTCTGTTCCGTAGTAAGGATATGAAGTCTCAGCGGGTCGAGAAACGCCTGGGTCTCCACTTCAGATGCAGAAGTTTTAGACTAGTAGAGGGAGGAATAAAACGGGTGCATAATCTCAGGTACCTTTTAGGAGCTGTACAGAGTTCTCCTACAGGGTTGCGGAGAGCAGATATATAGGTTGATTGTTGCTGATCCTTAGAAACCGTATCCAGTAATCTACCCGCCCTTTCTGCTTCCTCATAATACGTCTGTTTCTGAAAGAAACGTTTATTTCTTCCGTTCAGTAGCAAGCGTTCATTCAGCGCCATTCTTCCTCCTGTTCAATAGATGGGTTTATAATGTACCTGGCTGCAGCCACCTTTGCATCTAGTAGGAGGCCTTTTACTTTGGCCCTAGTCCCGTTTATTTTTTCTGTTCACCTCTGCAATTAGTAGCCCCCCCCCCCCCCCCGTAGGAAAGCCTTCATAGTGTCCCAAACTACGAGCTGGGGTGCCGAGGGGACATTATGCATAAAGAACTCCTTCAGTTTGTCTCCTATACCCGCCACATCCGCCAGCACATCCTCCCCGCAATACAGGAGGAAGGAAGCTGGCCGTGACAAGCACAGGGGAATGGTGTGATATTCTACGGGGAAGATATTGTATGTCCTGAATTAGTTGTCTCGTCGCGGTGTTGCCCAGTATTAAGTCTATCCTGGATAGTGACTCATAAGTACTTGAGTAGCTGGAGTATTGTTTTATCTGCGGGTTACTCAACCTCTAATAATCCAGCAGGAGGACCTCCTGCAATATTCTCTCAAATGGGGTAATTTCCCCAGGTGTTGGTTGGATATAAGGACTGAATCTATCTAAAGTCGGGTGAATTACATTGTTAAAGTCCTCAAGTAATATTACCGGGATGTCTGCTGACCCTCCTAATCACCAGTGGTGAATATGGCGGCGGGATATAGATGCCTACTATAATACAAGGGATCGGAAATATTTTGCCTTGCAGACATGTATATCTCCCCCTCCTCATCTATCTTTTGAGATATACATTCAAATGCCATGTTCCTATGGATAAGGACACTTACTCCTCTTGCATAGGCAGAGTAGGTGGCAGGATAGCAGTGCCCTGCCCACTGGGGAGCGAGGTAAGTGGGTTTGGTCCTCCATTAAGGGTGTTTCTTGAAGGCAACATATCAGAGGTTGGTATTGTTTCATACTATCCATAATAGCCTTCCTTTTATTGGCTTCCTTTAACCCCCTGACATTCCAGCTCAAAAGCCTCAGCGACCTAGCCATATACATCCCATAGTAACATAAATGAACCCCTCGTGTAACTCCACAGTGTCAGTGGCAGGTATACGTCGCGCTCTCGGGTTATAGAACGAACCCTTATTCTACTTCTCAAAACCTCATCTCATAGTTGCAGTCCCCTAGGTTGTTAACCAATAATGTCCCTAAACCGTGCCTTTAGAAAGGCAATTTAAAGTGCTGATCTTCCCAGTGGCCCCCACTAAGGCACCGAGTTGTAGGTCTGTGGGACCAAATAGTACCTGCTGGCAGAGTCGATAAGACTGGTTAGCTAGCCCACCAGTAAGAGGATGGCGCTCCTTATACAGATGTCAACAAAACAGTATTAAAAACAGAACAATTCTGATATATAACCACGATTTAATGAAGCAGTCTACGCCTCGGCTCCTTGCATGTCTCTTGGTAAGCCTTTGAACAAGGCCATCCATTCCTATATACTCCCCCTGCAGTCTCCCTTTACATTACCCTGTCCGCATTCCATGTTAACCCTACACAACAACCCTCCTGCGCGATCATGCCCACATACACTCAGTCTCATTGTGTGCGATCATGGTACTTACGCTTCCATTTGAGTTTATTTAATCCTCCTGGTTCCTGTCTTTTCTCAACTGGCGTTCATACCGATCCAGCCATCTCATCGCCTCTTTCGATTCTTCAAAAAAAGCTGGTGGACCCTAGGGCAACTACCCTAAGTTTTGCTGGGTACAGTATGGAATATGGGATGTTGAGCGCCCTCAAGCGACTCTTTACGTCCAGAAATCTTGCTCTTGTCTTCTGTACCTCTAGGCAATAATCGGGAAAGAGCGACACCTTGTGACCATTGATGGAGAGTTCAGGCAAGTCTCTAGCAAATAGTGGAGTCAAAGCCTCCACTCCAAACTTTTCTTTCAGCCATGCTTAAAAGAATTCCATGGGGTTCGCTCCCTCTACCTTCTCGGGCACCCCTACCATCCGCACATTGTTCCGGCATAGCTGGTTTTCGAAGTCATCTTGCTTGGCTGCCACTGAGTCCAACCTTTTGTGCATGTTCCACAACATCTCTTTTGAGTGGTTGTATGGCGTCCTCGACATTCCCCATACGATCTTCCAGGGCTGTTTTACGTTCAGCGAGTTTCTTCAAGTCATGTCTAACAATGGTAATATCCTCTTTTATTGCTCCCACCTGTACTGTAAGAGTGTTCAATGATTTGCCACATTTTGCAGTAGCATGCATTACATCTTTAAGGGTTGACTCCCCTGAAACTGATTTCTGGTCCCCCAAATCCACTTTGGCGCTACGTGTCTGCAAGACGCTGTGTCTATTGGGGCTACGTATGGCCTCTGCCCTGGCGCCGACTGCCTCATTATCTGAGTCCAGGCCTGACTCATCTTGTGGAGGCAGCTGCTTCTTGTGAGCTCCTTTTGCAGCTAGTGTTGAAGTCGATCGGGGATATCTTTCTAACTTTGCTGCGGCCTCCCGTTGCACCTCCACTGCGCAGCCCAGGCGCCCAGGATTTGCAGCTCTGGCGCCACCTTGGATGTCCTTATCAGCACCTTTCATCTCCTTTTTCTTAGTCATGGCGAGTAGGTATAGTTCCTGCCAGGTACCAGAGGAATCCTTAAGAGGTCAAGAGCAGGGTAAGTATTTTTGCAGCGAGGGGATTTAGAAATTTCAGGATAAACCTGCCGAGAGTGCACAGGAGCTCAGCAGACAAGCGCCCGCTCACATCCCTGGCTGGCCACGCCCCCTCATTTTGAGCCTTACCAACGCTCCTCCGTCTTCTGTTTACATAACCGTGGAGACTTTCTCCACACTGACTGTTATGTAAACGGAAGACAGAGGAGCGTTGCTAAGGCTCAAAATGAGCCACTTTACAGCTATTTTCCTAATAGAAATGTACAATTTCAGTAATTAAAGTATATTACAAAAATGGTCAGTATCACTGGCCCTATACATTACAAAAATAAAAAAAAGAATGAATTTAAGTTTAACTTGTTGCCGACCGCCTCACGCAGGATTGCGTCCTGCGGGCGGTCGGTTTGTTCCTCCTTGACGCGCGGGCGGCGAGATTCAGCCTGCCAGCGCTGATCGTGCGCTGGCAGGCTGTAGAAGTTAAAAAAATGGCATACGCTGGCCATACGTGTAATGATTGCGGAGACCCTCAAATGCCAGGACAGTACAAACACCTCACATGGGACCCCATTTTAGAAAGAAGACACCCCAAGGTATTCCGTGAGGGGTATGGTGAGTTCATGCAAAATTTTATTTTTTGTCACAAGTTAGTGGAATATGAGACTTATTTTATTTATTTATTTATTTATTTTTTTTTTTTTACAATTTCCGCTAACTTGTGCCAATTTTTTTTTTTTTTATGTGAACTCGCCATACCCCTCACGGAATACCTTGGGGTGTCTTCTTTCCACAATGGGGTCACTTGTGGGGTATTTATACTGCCCTGGCATTTTAGGGGTCCTAAAGTGTGAGAATCCAAATGCGTAAAAATGGCCTGTGAAATCCTAAAGGTACTCATTGGTTTTAGGGCCCCTTTGCGCATCTTGGCTGCAAAAAAGTGTCACTCATGTGGTATCGCCGTACTCAGGAGAAGTAGGGCAATGTGCTTTGGGGTGTATTTTTACATATACCCATACTGTGTGTGAGAAATATCTCTGTAAACGACAACTTTTTAAATTTTTTTTATTCAAAGTTGTCAATTTACAGAGATATTTCTCACACAAAGTATGGGTATATGTAAAAATACACCCCAAAGCACATTGCCCTACTTCTCCTGAGTACGGCGATACCCATGAGTGACACTTTTTGCAGCCTGAGTGCTGCGAAGGGCCCAAATTCCAACGAGTACCTTTAGGTTTTATATGGCTGCTCACAATTTAGCCCCCCAAAATGCCAGAACAGTACAAACACCCCACAAATGACCCCATTTTGGAAAGAAGACACCCCAAGGTATTCGCTGAGGGGCATAGTGAGTCCGTCTGAGATTTCTTTTTTTTTTTTGCCAGAAGTTAGCAGAAATTGAAACTTTTTTTTTTTTTTCTCTCAAAGTGTCATTTTCCGCTAACTTGTGCCAAAAAATATCTTCTATGAACTCGCCATACCCCTCACGGAATACCTTGGGTGTCTTCTTTCCAGAAATGGGGTCACATGTGGGGTATTTATACTGCTCCTGGCATTTTAGGGGCCCTAAAGCGTGAAGAAGTCAAAATGCGTAAATGCCGAAATCTAAAGGTACTCATTGGTTTAGGCCTCTGTGCATCTTGGCTGCAAAAAGTGGCACACATATGGTATCGCCGTACTCTAGGAGAGTAGGGCAATGTGTTTAGGGTGTATTTTACATATACCCATGCTATTGTGTGAGAAATATCTCCTGTAAACGACAACTTTTTAAATTTTTTTATTCAAAGTTGTCAATTTACAGAGATATTTCTCACACAAAGTATGGGTATATGTAAAAATACACCCCAAAACATATTGCCCTACTTCTCCTGAGTACGGCGATACCACATGAGTGACACTTTTTGCAGCCTGGGTGCGCGAAGGGCCCAAATTCCAACGAGTACCTTTAGGTTTTATATGGCTGCTCACAATTTAGCCCCCAAAATGCCAGAACAGTAAACACACCCCACAAATGACCCCATTTTGGAAAGAAGACACCCAAGGTATTCGCTGAGGGGCATAGTGAGTCCGTCTGAGATTTCTTTTTTTTTTTTGCCAGAAGTTAGCAGAAATTGAAACTTTTTTTTTTTTTCTCTCAAAGTGTCATTTTCCGCTAACTTGTGAAAAAAAATGAAATGATACATGAACTCACCATGCCCCTCCGCGAATACTTTGGGGTGTCTTCTTTCTAAAATGGTGTCATTTGAGAGGTATTTATACTATCCTGACATTCTAGCTCCTGAAGAAACATGACAGGCGCTCAGAAAGTCAGAGCTGCTTCAAAATGCCGAAATTCACTTTTTTGCACCATAGTTTGTAAACGCTTATAACTTTTACCCAAACCAATAAATATACACTTATTGGACTTTTTTTTATCAAAGACATGTAGAACAATAAATTTAGAGAAAAATTTATATAGAAATGTAGTTTTTTTGAAAAATTTTACAACAGAAAGTGAAAAATGTCATTTTTTTGTAAAAATTTCGGTCATTTTTGATTAATAGCAAAAAAAGTAAAAATGTCAGCAGCAATGAAATACCACCAAATGAAAGCTCTATTAGTGAGAAGAAAAGAAGGGTAAAATTCATTTGGGTGGTAAGTTGCATGACGGAGCAATAAACGGTGAAAGTAGTGTAGTGCAGAATTGTAAAAAGTGGCCTGGTCATTAAGGGTGTTTAAGCTAGGGGGGCTGAAGTGGTTAAGTGAACTAATATAATTAAGCTCCATTCACATTGCGTTTGCAGTGCACATAGAGTAATCTAGGGCAGTGATGGGCAACGTGCGGCTCTCCAGCTGTTGCAGAACTACAACTCCCAGCATGCAAATCCTGTCTATAGCTATCAGCCTACTGCAGGGCATGGTGGGAGATGTAGTTTAGCAACAGCTGGAGAGCCGCACGTTGCCCATCACTGATCTAGGGCGACATACATCGGCACTTGACTCCTGGTACAAAGAGAATCTCCCGCAGTGTACTTTTCATGCCGGATACATCCGGTTTTAATAGCGTAGCAGACAACATTTTTCAGTACTATATTTATATATATTTTTTTTTTAATTATGTATATCCTCCATAGGAAGAGACATGTTTTTTTCCAAGACAGAAATTTGAAAAAAATAAAAATTCCATCTGATTTTATAGAAAACACGGCCCCTGTGAGTCGTGGGAATCCCCTCGATGTTCTGCACAATGTCGGTGCAGTCCCTTTCAGTTTCCTTTTGCAGTGGTTCAGCTAGAAACTTACAGGGTTGTCTGTGCAATGAACGTATGCTGACCTGCAAAAATTATCCTGGAGGGTCCCACTAATTATTATACCACGTGGCACCCCGAAAAAGATAAGAGCCAAGTGCTGATCTTTTTATTTTCTGGTGCTTGTATAGCGGCAACATATCCCATATTGCTGTACAGAAGTCGTCCCCACTTGCATCAGTCTCTGTCCTCGACGAGGCTCACAATCTAGTTGCCCTACCACTGACGCACCAAAGCCAATGCCTCTACCAGTAGAGGTGTCCAGGAAATTTTCTTGGCCATCACTTTGCAGAAGAGGAAAATACAAGTGTTCAGCGATCTGTAATGTCCACCTTTTAGTGCAGTCTGTGCGTTGCATGATGGCCCAGTAATATGGCCGTGTGCATGAGGCCTCCTTATATAATTGGGCACCTGTTGAAGTCCATGGGGCCTTTGGATGTCATATGTAAGGAGCTCTGTACGTGCGTAGTTTATGTGCTTCCATACAGCCTCCATGCCGCATTCATTAGAGCCCTGCTACTTCTGTATTTTACAATACTAATATTACCGAAGGTGTTCATATTATTATTATTATTATTATTATTATTATTATTATTATTTATTTTTAGAGCGCCATTCATTCCATAGCGCTGTACATATCATAATTCAGGCAATTGCCTTAAGCATGAACGAGACAAGTTACAGACTGGTACAGAAGGATAGAGGGCCCTGCCCATGAGGGCTTACAATCTTCATGTCACCATGTAATGCTGTACTTTCTGTGTTTTTTCAGTTTGCTTATACCTGTGTACCATTGTATGAAAAAATATATATGTAATGGTTTAAAAAATATTATATATATATATATAGAATCTTTTATAATAATTATTTTTTTTTTTCCAGAAAGTGAAGATCTCCCAGAATCCATATGGATTGGCCTTAATCGTTTGGAGAGCAGCAGTGGCTGGCAGTGGTCGGATAATAGCCCCTTGAACTTTGTCAACTGGGATGAAGGTACATGACCTGAACGGGGTCCTATCCTCTAGCACTGTCCCTATACAGTCAGGAGTCCCGCTTACACATTTGGTCAGCTTGATTTCTCATTGTCCAGTAGCTCAATCCTTCCTTTTTCTTGTGAAAATTTCCTTGCGTGATAATGGGACAGTTGAATAGTTGGCCACATGGTGTACAATTATGGGCCCTGACAACTTGCAGAGCCAAAATATGAAATTGTGTATGGTAAGGTTGACAAACTGCTTGTATATGACCCAGCTAAAAGCAGATAGAAGCCTCTTTCTTTAATAAGATATATTACAACATTTCTTATATTCACATACACTGTTCATTTAAGAAAAGATGTTTTGTAAATGGTTGTACGCGTTAAACATATCTTAATTTTTGGTGAGGTTTTTAAATTTCCATAAAACTGTTTGTTTAATGAAAGGAAAAAAAAAACAAACAAACATAAAATCGTGCAGTTTTGGCCGCTAGGCCTTATTACAAGCGCCACTTCTTGGTCTGTACAGATCACTTTACTGCAGTTATCTGCTTATCATTACAGGCAGGATTAGAATGACAGCTGTCAACTACACATGGATAACACAGGATCCACCATTAAAAATGGGCGATATCACAGCTTATTTACTCCCCCTCCCTGCACAGGTTACAGACCATGCCTAGAAAACTCTCCCATAAAAGTCAATGGGGCCCCCCTCCTGACCATTGTGTTTATGGCCCATCGTGGCTGCTGTATAGCATATCTCTAAATGCTGTTAGGAACAGCTCAGGCAAGATGTCTGCCCCCATAATCATGTTCAGTAATCGGAATTAAAAAATCTGTAATCGGCAAATAAAAAACAGATGAGAAAAAAAAGGATGTGTATCTTATTTTACCTGGCAGAAAAAAAAATATAGGTGAGACATTCCCTTTAGAACCTACGCTGTGTTGTATCTGGAGATTCCTGCAGGTCTCCCGTACACCTATATACATTAACCCTTGCTTGTCTTTCTTCTAGAAATCACTTCGTTTTCACTTATAGACGGTTCTACTTGTGGAAAATTGAATGTGAACTCGGGTCAATTCGAGATCTTTCCGTGCGATGCGGCACTGCCGTATGTTTGCAAGAAGGGTGCAAATGAGACAAAAACTGAGCCCGTGGGTACGTTGCTTGGACAAAATTGTGATTTTTTTTTTTTTGCTTTACATTGACATGAAATCTTGAGATCGTCATAAGAGGAAAACTTAAAACGTGTTTATCTTGCTGTGTTAGACCTCTTACACACGAGTGAGTTTTCCCGCGCGGGTACGAGATATGAAGGTTTTTTTTTTGTTTGTTTTTTCCACGTGAAATGCATCAAAACGCATTGCACCTGCGCGGAAAAAACGGAACTGAATGGAATAATTGCAGACAAAACTGACTGAGCTTGCAAAATGGTGCGGGTTTCACTGAATGCTTCCTGAGACAAATCCGTATCGTTCGTGTGAAAGAGGCCTAAATGTTTCCTTTGTGATTCTGATCCTTCTGCAGATTATTGGCATTACTCCGAGACTGAATGCTCTGCAGGCTGGACGTCATATAACGGGTTTTGCTATCAGTCACAAGAACCTAGCACATGGCAAGAAGCTGAAATTTCCTGCGAAAAGACGAATGCAAGTTTAATCAGCCTTCATTCGCTGGCAGATATAGAACTGGCTGTGACGAAGTTTCAAAGCGGTATGTAATATTAATTGGAAATACTAGTCTGTATAATTTGCATATCATAGGCTGGTTTCACACTAGCGGCATCCTTCTCCGTCAGACTGTTCCGTTCTGCCGCTAGTGCACTGTGCTGCCAGGAAGTCCGCTCCGGCCCCATTGACTATAATAGGGGCTGGGCCAGAGGTCCGGCCTCAGCACGGCAAACATTCCGAGAGGTGGCCGGAATAAAACTAGTGTATTTGATGTCCACATCTGTTGCTCATTAAAATGAATGGGTCCACATCCGATCTGCAAAAAAAATGTGGGCCAAAAATTGTCTTGTGCATGAAGCTTTAAACGGATCCAGCGTGCATAGCGCCAAACTCAAGAAGATACTGCCCTATAACTCGAGGGTGAAAAAGAGGCCACTGCTTCTACATAACTTCAGCGGATCCTCCGCCAGTTCTAAGTGTAAGATAGCTGAAACAGGCGTAGAAAAGGGGTAAACAAGACGGGCCTGCTTGCCCCTCCCCTTCCCCGCCCACTTTTTTAGACCTGGTGGGAGCGGGGAGAGGTCGCAGATTATGGTGCAACTGGCTGGTGTGCCGCTATCTGTACCTGAAATACGCCTAACATAGGCGTATTTCAGTTTAATAAATGACCTCCCAAAGTCCCATTGTTCAGCACAGTGCCGACACTGCAAACCATGTTCCTACCACAGATGTGTTTCCGGGCGCTGGGACATGTGCTTTACTTGAAATCCCTTGGAAATCCCAGTAGCATTAAGTTTAAAGTCATTAAGATGACCTTCAAAGTTGGAAACAGGAAGGTGGTACGAGGTGGTATCGTTCTGAGAAAATGTCAGACCTTCTCGAAATCATGTTTCGAAATTCCAAAAGAGGAAATAATCTGACTAAAAGGAATAAGAATATCGTCTTTACTAATTTCTCTCAGATGTGTAATCCCACTATTAATCCCAGTTTGGAGTTGGCATAAAAGTCTATGAAGTCGGAGACTATCCCTCGTTGGAGAGAACGTACTCCATAGTCCTAGCCCTGCCTGGATAGTGGGGGACGAGATTCGGTTAGGTTGGTTACTTATAGTACATGGTTCATATGCTTTTGCACCATTTTGCACAGTTTGCTGTTCTCCTGAGTCCACCAGCTTTAAATTTGATGCAATATGCTTGCTCAGTAAGGGCTCATGCACATGAATGTTTGTCGGCCGTGCCCGTATTGCGGACGGCAAACAGAATGGGTCCACAATCTGGAAAATATGGAGTGGAAAGCCATGGAAGCACTACGAAGCTCTTCCGTGGCATTTCAATCCGTGCCTCCATACCGCAAAAAAAATAGAACATGCTCTTTATTATTATTTTTTTATATTATTTTTATTTTGTGGTGTGGAAGGATCGCGGACCGATTCAAATCGAATGGGTCTGCATCTGTCAGCACTGGCCACACGGATGGTGCCCGTGCATTGGGCAATTTGCTGATGTTGCCAGATATAGTTCAGGAGCCACAGAGACAGGAATTGGTAAGCTACAAAAAACCTACAAGGTCTTGGGAAGTAAGATTTATTTTCACCACTGCTATACATCGCACCCAGGAAATTGGATATTTAGAATAAGGGTGCTTTCACACTTGCGTTTTTACTTTCCGGCGTAGAGATCCGTCGTTGGGGCTCTATGCCGGAAAACTACTGATCAGGTTTATCCTAATGCATTCTGAATGGAGAGAAATACGTTCAGGATGCATCAGAATGTCTTCCGTTAAGTATTGTAACGTTTTTTGGATGTTGACAAAACTGCAGCATGCTGCGGATTTGTCTCCGTCCAAAAAGCCGTAACGCCGGACCTGGAATTATTGCCTTTTGAAGTGCATTAATCCGGAATTAAGCTAAACGTCGTTTTGGTGCATTGCCGGATCCAACGTTTAGCTCTGCGCATGCACAGCAGCAGTTCCGATCGGGGCCCCAGTGTAAGCTGGGGCTCCGACCGTTACCATGGCAGCAAGGACACTACTGAAGTCCTGGCTGCCATGGTAAGTACTCCGCAACAGTGTACTTACCTGCGCTGCGGCCCCCGGGCGCTCCTTTATGACATCACAGGTCCGGGCGGCACATTGATCTATGTGCCGCAGGGACCTGTGGCGTTATGAAGGAGCAGCCAGGATCCTGATCAGTCTTCAAATGCTTTCAGGTGACTTCCGTCCCGCCGGATCCGTCAGAACGCAAGTGCTTACCGGATCCTCAGAACGAAAGTGTGAAAGCACCCTAAGGTCCCTTTCACACGAGCGAGTTTTCCACGCGGGTGCAATGCGTGACGTGAACGCATAGCACCCGCACTGAATCCTGACCCATTCATTTCAATGGGACTGTGTACATGAGCTTTGTTTTTCACGCATCACTTCTGCGTTGCGTGAAAATCGCAGCATGTTCTATATTCTGTGTTTTTCACGCAACGCAGGCCACATAGAAGTGAATAGGGCTGCGTGAAAATCGCATTGCATCCGCAAGCAAGTGCGGGTGCGTTGCGTTTTTCACTGATGGTTGCTAGGAGATGTTGTTTGTAAACCTTCAGTTTTTTATCACGCGCGTGAAAAACGCATCAAAACGCATTGCACCCGCGTGGAAAAAACTGAACAACTGAACGCAATCGCAGGCAAAACTGAATGGCTTTGCCTGCGAAATCGCACAGTTTTAACTGAACGCATCCGCAACGCATCCGGACCTAATCTAGACACGCTCGTGTGAACCCAGACTAAGACTGCGTGTATCCAGGAATTAATAAATGAAAATATATATATATATATATATATATATATATATATATATATATATATATATATATATATATATATATATAATATATTAGTGCTTCATTTTCTTATTACATACATTTGGAGTTTTCATTTTGACTCAGTTACAGGTGGTGCTGCCTCATTTTTATATATATATATAAAAAAAAAATGAGGCAGCACCACCTGTAAGTAGCTGGGTGCAAAGCTCCAAAATGGAAAAACCACTCCAAAATGTATGTAATAAGAAAAATAGAGCAGCACTCCAAAAGTGGATAAAAAACAAAAGTCTTACTTTATTCACCCAAAGGTGTGTGTATATATATATATATATATATATAATTTTTTTATTTTTTTTCCCCAAATACCTTTCATTAGTTATAATGGCTTGTTTTATCTGGGGAGCAATCATTAGAAGAAGTAAAATGGCCGCCTTCCTATTAGTATACACAGAACCTGTCCTAATCACACAGGCGGACAAGTTACTTCATAACGCTGAGCTAGAGCTGCCTCCTCCTCTGTGATCTACTAATTATGATCCTAAATACAGTTTAAAATGATCTTCGACTGAATCTCTGTAGGAATGGAGTTAATGAGGAGACATGAAGTACAGCGAGATCAGACAGGACAGACTGTGGCAATGGAGACTGCATACAAGAGCTACTGCTAATTACCTGCACCTCACCCGTCTCTCTGTACTTCATGTCTCCTCATGAATTATATTCCTACAGAGATTCAGCCAAGATCTTATTAACTGTATCCAGGATTCACTTTACGGAACTGATCTAGTATGTGTACTACATTAGCTAAGGAAGTTTTGGGGTTTGTCAAAGAAATAATTAAATAAATCATCGGCGAATAGGACAAATATAGGACATGTTCCAGTTTTTTGTGGGTGCCACAGAATGGACATAAGGATGCGTACCGCACACAGATCGGATGTGGACAAAAAACAGTCATATGCATGAGCCCTCAGAGAATGAAGCTGGTCTTGTATTTGAGGGATTACTGTTGCTCAAGAAGAATTTATTTTGTCTGAGAAAGAGAGAAAGTTGGGATTGTAATTGAAGCAGGGGGCAATCTACGCTTTTTATCATTCACCAATTGCTGAATAAAATGAGCTCTTGTGGTAGCCTTAAAGTGGTTGTGCAGCGAGTTATGTTGATGACCTATCCTGAGGATAGGTCATTAATATCTTATCGGCCGGGGTCTCACACCGTTTGAAGAGGAGGATGGAGTGTCTCTTCCTGTTCATTACACTCTGCATCATCTCGGAAGTGCAGTGTAATTAAAAGTACTCGCTCCAGTCACTTGAATGAGGCAAGCACTTGTTATTGCACTACACCCGCCCTCAATAACAGGGAAGGCGATGTGTAGTGTAAAGACCAGGAGCGCCGCCTCCTCTTCAAACAGCTGATGGGTGGGGGTGCTGGGTGTCTGATCCCCGTCAATATAAATCGCTGCACAACCCATTTACATAGTAACATAGTATATAAGACCGAAAAAAGACATTTGTCCATCCAGTTCGGCCTGTTTCCTACAAGTTGATCCAGAGGAAGGCAAAAAACCCCTGTGAGGCAGAAGCCAATTTTCCTCACTTAAGGGGAAAAAAAATTCCTTCCCGACTCCAATCAGGCAATCAGAATAACTCCCTGGATCAACGACCCCTCTCTAGTACCTATAGCCTGTAATATTATTACACTCCAGAAATAAATCCAGTCCCCTCTTGAATTCCTTTATTGTACTCACCATCACCACCTCCTCAGGCAGAGAGTTCCATAGTCTCACTGCTCTTACAGTGAAGAATCCTTTTCTATGTTTGTGTACAAACCTTCTTTCCTCCAGACGCAGAGGATGTCCCCTTCGTCACAGTCCTGGGGATAAATAGATGATGGGAGAGATCTCTGTACTGACCCCTGATATATTTATACAAAGTTATTAGATCTCCCCTCAGTCGTCTTTTTTTCTAGAGTGAATAACCCTAATTTTGATAACCTTTCAGGATACTGTAGTTGCCCCATTCCAGTTATTACTTTAGTTGCCCTCCTCTGAACCCTCTCCAGCTCTGCTATGTCTGTCTTGTTCACAGGAGCCCAGAACTGTACACAGTACTCCATGTGTGGTCTAACCAGTGATTTGTAAAGTGGTAGGACTATGTTCTCATCACGGGCGTCTATGCCCCTTTTGATGCAACCCATTATCTTATTGGCCTTGGCAGTAGCTGCCTGACACTGGTTTTTGCAGCTTAATTTGCTGTTTATTAAAATTCCTAGATCCTTTTCCATGTCAGTGTTACCGAGTGTTTTACCATTTAATATGTACGGGTGACTTGCATTATTCCTTCCCATGTGCATAACTTTACATTTGTCAGTGTTAAACCTCATCTGCCATTTTTCTGCCCAAGCCTCCAATCTATCCAGATCCCTCTGTAGCAGAAAACTGTCCTCTTCAGTGTTAATTACTTTACACAGTTTAGTGTCATCTGCAAAAATAGATATTTTACTGTGCAGGCCTTCTACAAGATCATTAATAAATATATTGAAGAGAATAGGGCCTAATACTGACCCCTGAGGTACCCCACTAGTGATTTAAAAGCACAAAGACATTTGCTGGTTTTCTTAAAGGAAATGTAATTTGAGGCTAAGTTCACTTGGCCAAATCTGCAGCAGAAAAATCAGAAGCAGATCGGCATCGGTTTACTAGTAAATTCATATCCAGGCCTTGGGTGGGATAACTCGGAATTGTTTTTGGTGGCGGAAACTCTTCTAAAACTGCTAGCATACTGTATTTTTCTGCAATACAAAATCCATTAACAATCTGCTTCTAAAAAGTAACACAACCATTCAGAAGCGGATCTCAATATAGCGGCGGAAAAAATGCAACCATGTGCACAGGGTGGCGTTTTAATAGCGAATTTCACATCGGGGAAAATGCCGTTTTCTGCTGTGGAAATTGTGTGAATGGGGGGGGTATCTTGGGGGGGGGGGGTAAAGTTTAGTCTATCCTCTTGTGCGGGTGGGAAAAAAAGGTGAAATCACGTCCTGTTCGATGCTGAAACTAGTTGGTTCATCAGGTATAGATTTAGTCGCGGAGTCTACAATGGCCATAGTGTGCAGTTGAAATCTCCCCCCAATAATCAAAGACCCAACATACGTCTGAAACGGTGATTGAAAAAAGGAGAGGGGGCTGGGTCTGGGTTTCAAGGGATATTTCAACAGTGATTAAATGGCTCAACTTCGTCAAGACTAAAAGATATGAGAGAGTTCTTTTTAGCCTATATGCACTCGGCAGTATTTTTTTGCAGGCCTCCGTTCTGTTTTTTTTTTTTTTGTGGATCCGATGGTTTCCCATTCATTTCTATGGATCCGTTAAAAATGCGGATGCCTCTTCCGTTGCCTGTCCGCATCCGCATTTCACGTCCGCAAAAAAAATATGGCCTGTCCTATTCTTGTCCGCAAAAAACGGTTTGCGGACCCATAGAAGTCAATGGGTCCGCAAAAAATGCGGATGACCAACGGAAGCCATCAGTTTGTCATCCGCATCCGTGTTTTTTTTTTTTTTTAAGAAACTGTTTCAAGCCTTCTGGTTTTTGACAGAAGGCTTAAATGACACAAGGAAGACACACGGAAACACAACCTACAAAATTTGCGGACACACGGAACGGATGTGGATGTGAAAAAAAGGAAGACGGATCCGCAATTTGCAGACAGCAAAGAACAACTGTCATGTGCATGTAGCCTTAAACAAAGGAATATAGAGGAAAAATGGATTCAGATATGGGGGGATGGAAATTTTAGATCTTTCTTTGATTTCCCGCTTTCTTAGACAGACGCACCGCAACGGCAGGGTGGATAGGGAGGGTATTATGAGGTTGGGATAAAAAGTAAAAGTAATTGTTTTGGATATGTATCTGTATGAAAATATTGTTTTTCATAATAAAAAAAAAAAGAAAAAAAAAAAAGAGAAGGGCCCTTTGTTGGGAGCATATATTGACACAGTTGTGTATAGCACATTATGAAAAATCTACCATGGGGGTCGGCATTTTGTTTAGTAAGTGGTAACAAGCGACAGAATCGCGTACCACTGTGGAAACATCAGGTCTCTTGCTGGGAGCTGCAGAAGAGAATCTGTGCGGATACCTCCTTTGACGACATAAATCCTCAGTGGAAAGGTGAGTTTCCTGGATACATGGTACATCCGCTCACATTCTCCTAGCCTCCTCCGTAACATAGAGCACTGAAAGGGGGAATTAAGGCGTTAATCAAAAGTATTTTCAATTTAAAAAGTAACTACCATGAGGAAAGCAGCACTGAGCAGGGTTAGGTGGTCCCAAGAGAAAGACCTGCGTGTGTCGAGTGTCCCCACAGCAATGTCGTGCGTAAAGGCAAAGGGAGATCTGATGCAGGTAGCCATGCACGCTGAACAAAGGAGGAGGAACAGCAAGGATAAGGATGTATTCATAACTATAAACACTATTTCTAGAATAAATAAAAACCATAGAAAATTAGATGTAAGGAAGATAATCTTCCTGCACTGAGGGCCCAGATTGAGGAAATTGCATGAGCTAGCGGCAGCCATAACAAGACATTCTACCTCAAAACAGACACCCAGGGTGCCAGTAATGTAAGTGAGGGACAGGAGTACATTCTTGTCCAGTCCACATTATACAGTTTTGCATTTTCTGTGTGTAACTGTTGTCCATTCCTCGGGAACGTGTTTTCTGGAATGGTCGCCTGCTTATTCTGCAAGCTAGGGGACCCACTTCCTAAACGGGCGCTTGGCCCGTTTTATGCCTCCTTTACATACGATCAACTTTACCAGGACACCCCCTCGTTAGGGAATGTTCTGCTCACGGAGGAGTTTCATGCTGGCGTTTAACTGTAGACTGTAATAAATTGGAAACGTTTTCAAAGAGATGGGTGGTTGTGAGCAGCAAGTAGAAGTTTCACTTTGATATGGGAAAAATGTATACGGGCTATCCTATCTCTCAGTAATGAGGCTAACAGAGCTTTAGGCTTTAGGAGCCCAGGCACCCTGTCTCATCAGTAGGTCAGCAAAAACCATGAAGTCTTAAGTCCAGCCTTAAGTCTTCCATAATGCTGCAAAAATCTCATTATTCCGCCGTGACCGATCCTCCGTGTCAGCAATTTATACTGATACATGGGAGCTAGGGTAGGCAGTAGCACTCTGGACACACACGCCTCACATCCAGCGTGTATTACTGGAAGAAACATGCTCACAGGAGAGAAGTCTGACACTAGGCGCAGGTTGTAAACTGCATATCAGGGCATCTGAAAATAAAAGAAGAGATAAAGATAGTCTGAAACTTAGCAGTTACCTGAGGTTAAAAAGTTGCAATAACTTATGGAGTTTGAGGTTATTTTCCTAAAAAATTACTTTATGTAAATGTTTTTTTCTATTTATTTAATTTTCAGAGAATAAAAATATTTGGTCCGGATTTCACAGTCAGTCGGTCCCACCGTTCTTTAAGTGGTCCGACGGAACAGAAGTTCACTTTACATACTGGGATCAAAAAGAACCATTACCACCATTCAATGTGACTCCAAACTGTGTCTCTTTTTCAGGACAGGTAATTTTTATTATTTAGTTTTTATGCTTGCAGTACACAGGGTTTATATATGATTGATAAACCAAATGGTAAGGGTTCTGCTTTTACAGGACCTTGTTCTGACAGCACAGTGGATTGCGCTCAGATGTAATTTCTTATAGTTCACCTAACATGGTGAGATTGGCCTTCTCAGAGCTTAAAGGGGTTGTCCTGGTTTACAAATGCATGCCCTTCTTCCAAAAACTGCACAACCCCCTATCCATGGGTCTTGGGCCATGGCTATTGCAGCTCAGCTCTCTTGGAGTTAATAGGGCAGAGCGGCAGTACTGCGCACAACTTGTGGACAGGGGTGGTGCTGTCTTTGGGTGAAGGTAGACATGTATTTGCAATCCTCTAAGGTGCAAGATTGTGACTATAATACGATTTTAGTGTAACAATGTGTTCTTTCTCTCCAACAGACAGGTCGTTGGCATGTGGAAAACTGTGACGAGAAATTGAAGTCCATATGCAGGAAACCTGGTGTATTAAAGAATGCTAACAACTCTGACTCAGGATGTCCTCAAGATAAGGTTCATTCCTTCTTTAAGACACTCTTGGCCCAATATGCATTCACTTAAAGAGGACCTGTCCCCTCTCCTGACGTGTCTGTTTTAGTAACTATTTGCATTCCCCATGTAATAGCAGTTATACAGCATATATTCCTATCACTATGTTGTGCCATTCCTTTATTATTCCTGCTAGAAGTTATGGCAGCACTGATTGGGCAAGGTTAGACTGTTCAGAGACACTCCCCCAACTGGTAACACCCAGTTGTACCTTTCATTCATAAACTTCTAGAAGGAATAATAAAGGATTGGCACAATATCGTCATAAGAATAGATGCTCCAGAATGGTCTTTACATGTGGAATACAATTATTTACTGAAACAGACAAGTCAGGAACAGTGACCGTACCAAACAGTGTAAAAAGTGAAAACTCTCCTTAGGTGGCTGCTTAAAGGGGCTGGCCCATACAGGACATTTATGGCATATCACTAGGAAATGCGATCAGTGTCGGGTGCCGGTCCGGCCGGGCCTATCTAGAGAACAGGACCCCAAGGTGAAGGCGCACACTGCACATTCGAGGTGTGCTCTCCATTCATCGCAATGGGTGTTCTGAAAATAACTGATCCAGTGTGCTTGGCTGTTTTTGGAAGTCCCATAGCCATGAATGGACAGCGCATTGCACAAAGCAGTCCGCCTTTCCACACACTGCATTGTGACTGCTGAAAATTGCCCAGCAAGCGCTCAGATATTTGCGGAATTCCCATAGCAGTGACCGGAGGGTGGCCGCACACGTGTGACTGCTCCATGTTCACTTTGAGGGTCTCATTGTGGGATAGGAGCAGGTCCCACACCTATTTTACATTGATGAGATATCCTAGCAATATGCTATCAATATCCTGGATCGGGAATAGCACTTTAATTATGTGTAGTGGAGGTTTGTATTTTTCTACCCCTTTGATGGCATATACTCTCTCCTTCGGCTCTTTGTGGCATCACGTGTTCAGTACATACCAGTCGGTTTTCTCCCCTTTGCTGCTCCCCGTCTATAACTTCATATGGGATTTCCAACAATGGATATTTATCACCTAGGCAATATGTCTAATCAGTGGGGGCATCACCACTGGGATCACCACCGATCACTAGTATGGGGGTCCTGGGCCCCCACTTCCTAAGTGAGGAGTTTGATTAGAGTGGTGGTCGTGCTTGCACCCTCCTGCTCCTTCCAATGTCTGGGGCTGACTGTTTCCATTAGCTCTTTAGACATTGAATGGATGACGGTGCACATACCTGACCATCAGTCCTTTCTAACTCGCTGCGGTTATGAAATTAGAGGGAATGGGGGCCTTGCGATCCCCATTCTAGTGACTACATTTAGGAACAGGAAGCCTACTTCCCGACAGTCGGCTGCTCGCTCAGTGGGGGTGAAGCTACTGTGATCACTTGCCTCCTACAGCTGCATTGTTTCTGGGCAGCACGTCACTGTTTAGACCGCACAATCTGCTGCCCAGAAACAGTCATTTAGGTGCCTGCACAAATGACCGTTTCGCCCGATGAGCGTTCATCAGGTAATCTGCTGCACATTTACACAAGCAGATTGTCGGGGAAGAGCGAACCTTCGTTTCTGATAATCTGCCCGACTATCTGCTCATGTAAATCCACAGTAAGGCTACATTCACACGACCGTAGTGTATTACGGATCCGCAAATTGCGGATCCGCAATACACCAGACGCACTCCCCATAGAAATGCCTATTCTTGTCCGCAAGCTGCGGACAAGAATAGGACATGTTCTATCTTTTGCGGAGCTGCGGACCGGAAGTTCGGGTCCGCGCATAGTGTGCTCTCCGCACCTCGTCCGGCCCCATAGAGCGTAAATGGGTCCGCACCCTTTCCACAGAATTGCGGAACGGATGCGGACACGTTCACGGTCGTGTGAATGTAGCCTAAATGTCCTTTTGTGGACATTTAAAGACAGGACACGTTCGACATTTTCAGTCCTGAATAGTTGCCGTCATCAGATATCATCTCTCTCCTCCCCCCTAAAATCTAACAAGTGCTTTTTAGCAGTTTATTATAAATTTCCGTTCTATTCGGCGTTCCGACTTGAACGCTTCCTGATTATCTGCTGTGATTTGCAAAATGTAGTTGCAGAAGTGGAACACCTCAAGATGGCAGCTTAAATTAAAATGATAGGTTTTAGTTTTTTTTTTTTTTTTTTTTTTTTTTTTTTTTTTAAACTGGGTAGATAGCGGGTATGAGCAGCGGGAGGGAGCCCTCGCATGACCCGGCTCAGCCAATAAGAATTGCCATGTGGAGCCTGCCTGATGGAAAGTAACATGGATGAATTTATTCTGTAGGACTGGAGGAGACATGGAGAATACTGCTACCTCATTAACGCCACTGAAACCTCATTTGAAGCACGGTGTAACCTCACTATTACAAGCAGGTGATGCGTGTGTTGTTTTTTTTTCTTACATGAGTTTGTAGATCTGACAGAAGGATATATCTCAAGATTTTAACTTTTTTTAATGTTTTATCGTGTATGGGTTTTTTCAGGTTTGAACAGGAATTCCTGAACTCCTTAATTCGACACCAGAATAAGATGGAGGGGAAATATTTCTGGACAAGTTTACAGGACGTAAATAGTACTGGGGATTACTACTGGCAGACTGCAAATGGGACAAAAGACCTCACTTATTCCAACTGGAACACCCACCAGCCAGGTAAGCCCAGGCTTCATATTTATGCCTATTAAGGTAAGAGTGCCGCTTTAGGATCAGTTTAACAATCACCATAAGAATTAGCAGCGCGGAGATCTGCATATACATTGTGGTTGCATCTTCTCCAATGTCTCAGTCTTTATGAATTGTTAAATTTTGTAAAAAAAAAAACAAAAGTATAATATTAAAACGCAACCATTGTAACCTGAGTCTATAACTCTGTGGAAAACCAGTAATTGGTTCCAAAGCCCAAAATTTCATCCCAGAATAAGAAAAGGTGAAGTTTGAAGAAAAACAAACATATGACAAAAACGGATAAATCAGGTCCCTATGTAAAGCAGACCGGAATCAATGCTGGAAGCTGTAAATGACTTTCTATGGTGAGAGCAGGAGCTTCTTCAGGGTCTTGTATTGTATTTTAATGCAGGCCTAAATATGGACATCTTAGAGTAGGGTTTCTCTGCTCCCTCTGCATAAACCGGTGGAGAGATAACATGCAGAGGCTCTGGCTGCGGTGGAATGGGCCCAGCCACCTATTACATTTGAAAGGAAATTTATGGTCCGCTGCAGCTTCATTGAGGAGTCAGACCCACATGAGGGACATTTGCACTTTCTCTGAATCATTGGGGCAGAATTACGAATGAAAATGCGCCAGATAAAGATTTTGGCTTCTCAGTAAAGGGGCATGACCTAAATGCGGCTCCGCACACCAAAAACGGCAGCAAAATGTAGCTGCGTTTTTGGAGTATAACTGGCACACAGCAGATTTTTGCTGCTTGGTGAATGTGGTTTTATTTT
Organism: Bufotes viridis; assembly: GCA_033119425.1. Lineage (NCBI taxonomy): Eukaryota > Metazoa > Chordata > Amphibia > Anura > Bufonidae > Bufotes > Bufotes viridis. The sequence goes on along the minus strand of CM065595.1, from coordinate 134,249,602 downwards.
ATTTATTTTTTAGTGTTGTTTTTTTTTTTGTTTTGTTTTGTGTTGTACTGATGATAAAAATATGTTTTGCAGGATTAGCCGGGGGATGTGTCGCTATGTCTACCGGAGCATCTCTTGGAAAATGGGAAGTCAAAGACTGCAAAACCTTCAAAGCTTTGTCCATCTGCAAAAAAAGTATTGGCGCTGAAGAGGAGGAGACCCCCAAACCCCATCCCAACACGTGTCCTGACACATGGGAGCCTGGAGCAGACCAGTATTGCTACAAAGTATGACCTCTTATTCTGTCCCTGTAACTTCCCTGTCTTTTATTCTGGGAGAGAGGCTTCTGACAGGTATCTAGCAGCAGCTTCTTTCCATCTCCTCATTACAATAAACATGTAAGCGCGGATGAGTCAGCTTTATGTTGGAGCAGGGAGAAATCTCGGCTGAGCAATTTTGCGAACAGCTATATCCAAGTGCATTAAGGCTAGTTTCACACTTGCGGCAGGACGGATCCGACAGGCTGTTCACCCTGTCGATTCCATCCTGCCGCTATTTCTCCGTGCCAGACTGCCGCTCCGTCCCCATTGACTATAATGGGGGCGGAGTTCCGGCGCAGCAATGCAGTGCACGGCGAGAAAGTCGGACATGTCGTAGTTTTAGTCCGGCAGCTTCTCGCCGTGCACTGCCACGTTATAGTCAATGGGGATGAAGTGGCAGGACGGATCCGACAGGGTAAACAGCCTGTCGGATCCGTCCTGCCGCAAGTGTGAAACTAGCCTAAAATGTATAGAACCTTATTAAAGGAAACTCCACTATTAGAGTCCCTGTCAGTAGTCAAAACCCCGGTACTCCATGCACTGTCAGCAGAACACATGCCCCATGTCTGTTTTCTGCAGGTAGAGACTGCAGAAGGCTGATCACTTAGAGCTGCAGGGCATTGCCATTGGTTTGCTTCTCCACTGAAACAATACAGGCGCCTACCTTCATGCTGCCCATATTGGAGCAGAGCGTGGGCCAGCCACCATTTTGAAATCATTTGCAGAATAATTTCATTTGAAATGTAAATTCTCTATTTTGCAACGGGTTTTCTTTTTGTGTGTGTGTGTGTGTGTGTGTGTGTGTGTTTTTGTCAGCTTTATGTATTTTTTTTTTTTGTTATAGCTTTTTCACAAAGAGAGACTTCTGAGGCAGAGGACTTGGGAAGAAGCCGAGGGAATTTGTGAAGAGTTTGGCGGCCATCTTGTCAGTTTTTCACATATGCAAGACATGGACAATTTGTATTCATTTCTTAAATCTTTATTGGGGTACGTCTGATTGCACCTAGAAAATGGCTTTGTTTTGTAGTTAGATGTTAAAGGTTGGGTTTTTCCCATTTAAAGGAGTCAGGACCACCCCTGGCTGTGATGTCCTTAAGGCCTAATTCACACGTCCGTAGTGTGTTGCGAATCCGCAACACACCTTGCCACCAGCCCTATAGAGATGTCTATACTTGTCCGCAATTGCGGGCAAGAATAGGACATGCTCTATATTATTGCGGAGCCGCCGGCCGGAAGATCAGATTTGCGGAACGGGTGCGGACAAACATTGCGGACGTGTGAATAGGGCCTAATTCATAGTATAGCATTTAACGGGAGGTCTCCTACTCAGGTTCTAATCGAAAAAGCTAGTCAGGTGACTAGCGAAATGTCTTCAAGACAGAAAAAAAAAAAAAAAAGTACAAGTCCAGTTGCTCTGACTTATTACTACTAATACATTTGTATTCTCTTATTTCCAACCATGTAATGCTACATTTCACCTGCAGCAAGGCGACGGTAATCCGACATAACAATAAAAATAAAGCAAATTATCTAACAATTAGTGTTGAGCGAGCTTGGGATTTGCAAGTTCGGCGTTTGGGTTATCGAAGTTTTCTGTAATGGATTCCGTTACTACAGACCATAATGAAATTCTATTAATGACTGTTACATTTTTTTTATTGCAATTAATGTATATTATGTTGCATAACATTATTGGTTGACTTTGGTTCTTTTTTCAGTACCAGTCAAATGCGGTGGATCTGGCTGGGGTTAAATAAAAGAAATCTGGGAAACTGGGAATGGAGCGATGGTCGCCCAGTAAGTTCATTTCTTATGCACAAGTATTTCTCTCATCTGATGTTCTTGAGAAGAATCTGTGATGATTTCACTCTTCCTCCTCCGTATTGAGGCTTGTTTTGCTTGGTGTGTATGTGGCAGTTATAATCTTTTCTTGTAGTTTATGATCAATTCAACTTGGCTTTTAAAGGGGTTCCTCCAGCTTTATAACAAATGCTAGCCGGATCTGTGGAGAGAAGGATACTTACCTGTTCCCCGCTACTCGGTTCCAGCTCCTTCTGTTCACCGGGCCACTTGGGGGACGTGTCAGGTGGTGCACGTGACCCCCATCCATGTTGGGTGTTTATAACAGGAACAAAGTAGCGGAGAGCAGTTGAGCATACTTCCATCCAGAGCTCGGACGCAGAGAGTTGCAAATTATGTTAAAGCTGAAGAACCTCTTTTAAGACCACTTCTCTGTGTGCACTGAATTGCAGTATACCTCCTATAATAGCATTGTAGGTAGATAATTCTCTGATTTATTAACCATTCAAGGTATGGCATCTCCTATGTCTAGTATTTAGTTCTGATTTAATGATTCTTCTTGAATGCATGTTGACCATGTGATCTTTTTCTTCCAAAGATTTCCTCTACAGTGCTGAGTGATTTTCAGGAGGAGGACTATTCTCTGCGGGACTGTGCTGCTTTTGAGGTGAGCCGTATGTGAACAGCATGCAGAGTTTGTAGGTTGCGTACACAGACGCTGGTGGGATAGTTTGAAACATGCAATCCATGGAGCAACAAATGCATTAGACTTATCAGTGCTTACTGAACAGAGTCAGTACCAAAAAGAAAAGAAAAAATAGCATTGTTTCAGTTCTACATCAAAGATTTACCAGACACCATACACGCTTTCAGACATGCACTCCTCCATTGGAATGGACAAAACCATGGCTGACCTGTTACATGTGCGCTTGGCAGCTGAAGGCATCTGTGTTGGCCCCATGTTCATATGTGTCCGCATTGCTGAGAACAATGATGTTTTAATATATGCAAATGAGCTTCTAGGAGCAACGGGGGCGTTCCCATTACACCTAGAGGCTCTGCTCTCTCTGCAACTGCCCTGCCCTGTTCTCATGGTCCTGGCATTGCTAGATCCTCTACGTCATCACTGGATTGACTGCAATGAGGTCCAGCAGTATTCCGGCCGGTATCCAACATAAATGTCCGGTCAAAACCCGACAAAAAAAAAAAAACCAATTACACGCAGTGTTTTGTTTTTGGTTTTTGTCCAGCATTTGCACCGGATCAGGCTGCTGGATCTCCTAAACGGAGATGTGAGCGGAACGGACCGTAAAACAGGCAACAGTCGTGTGCATGAGTCCTAAATGAGTCTTCATTTTTCCCCTTCTTTTCTCATTTGCCAACTGAATGCAAGCATTTCCTTATTTATAGCAGTGCCATATAATCCAGACATAAGGCTTAGGCTACTTTTAGGCCCCATTCACATGTCCGCAATTCTGTTCCGCAAATTGCGGCAAGGAATTGCGGACCTATTCATTCCTATGGGGACACACTATGTCGCGCCCGGATCCGGAATTGCGGATCTGCACTTCCGGGTCCGCACTTCCGTTCTGCAAAAAAATAGAACACGTCCTATTCTTGAAAAGGCATTTTCTATATAGTGCCGGCGAGGTGCGGTCTGCAAATTGCGAAACGCACATCGCCGATGTCTGTTTTGCGCATCCGTGGATCCGCAAAACACTTGCGGACGTGTGAATGGGGCCTTACATCTCCTTTCTTAATTCCGGCAGAGAACAGCCTTCCAGGATCTTCACCACTGGCCCCATTAAAGGAGTATTCCCATCTCAAACAATGAGGGCATATCTTTAGGATATGCTCCCATTGTCTGATAGGTTTCGGGTCCCACCGCTGGGACCCGCACCTACAACGAGAACGAAGCGGGGAGCGCTGTGGCTGGAGGACCTTGCTCCCATGCATTTCTATGGGGCAGATGGAGAATAGCCGAGCCAGCGCTCAGCTATTTTCGGCAGCCCCATAGAATTGAATGGAGGGCAGCTGTGCATGCGCAGTGCGCCCTCCGTTCATTTCCCTGATCAGTTCTCATTGTAGGGGACCCGCACCGATCAGACAATGGGGGGGGCATATCCTAGCGATATGCCCCCATTGTCTGAAATGGGAAAACCCCTTTAAGTATAATGGGGTCTAGGGGAGATCTGTATCCTGTTCCAGCAGACAAGCGGAGAGTCGGACGGACACAAACCGCTGCATCCTGCCGTTTGTGTCCAGACAATTCTGTTTGTCTGCCGGAATGGCGTGTCGGGGTTTGGTCTCCCTAATTTTTTTTATTTATTGTTTTCCAACAAAAACATTTTTTCAAATCTACAGATCAATCTACCAAAAAGAATGTACTGGATGGGAATCATGGACCTGGTCCCTATTGAAACCACTTATAAACTGAAACCGTTCCACTGTGAGGCACGGCTCGACTGGGTGTGCCAGGTTCCTAAGGGTAAGCTTCCTGCTGCTTCACACTCCTACTGGCAATACATTACATTTTAGGAAAAAAAAGTTATGATTTGAGCTTTGTCGCATTCACTTGAAGGGGACAAGGCTGTAATGCACTGCACCGCAAGTACTAAAAGTGCAGCAGTTTGCAGTACGAACAGTGGAGGATTGATCTGGAAAACGAGGCTACAGAGCGCTTCTGCCCGTTCAGACATCTGATTCACAGGGGTTCTGAGAGTCGGACCCCCACCAGTCTAATGGTGATGGCCTATTTGAAGGGTAGCCCATCAGTTATAAAAGACTAAATTTCATATAAAAACTTGACTTGCATATTAAGTCACTTTCTGATGATGCACTGCCTGTATCTGTTTTCAAACACTAGCATTGTGAATGCAGCTCTGGGCAGTAATACTGGCAGTAACTCGGGTAAATATATAGTGAGTTTTTTTAAATTAAGTTTTATTTTATTTTACTGTTTTAGATGACCTTTATACATTTTCATAGAATTCAGCACCTCATGTCTGAATTTAATGTTTCTAGGTACACCACTGAAGACCCCGGACTGGTATCAGCCAGGTAATTTTAACACAATTCTATCCCAAACCTTATTATATAAACCGGCCAATGCCCCCCCTCCTTTTTTTTTTTATTTTTTTCTTTCATGCTCAGACTTTTATTTTCTCTGTGCCTGCTTTAGATTGGAGAAGTAAAATGGGTCCTGCAGTTGTCATTGAAGGTGGCGAATATTGGTTCGTGTCAGATACTAAACTTGGCTACAAGGAAGCGGCACTCTACTGCGCCAGCAATGACAGTGAACTGGCAACCGTTGATTCTTTTAGTGCCATGGAAAGCATTCAGGAATATCTGAAGAAACAAGGAGAAAATAATAATGTAAAACATTTTGTCTAAAAACTTTGAATTTTTTGTTTATTGCTGTTTTTTGATGTGAGCCCATCACCATAAAAATGCTATCCAGCCTACCAGCGTTAGATTATAGAGCGGGAGGAGTTGAGCAGATTGACCTATAGTCTTGTTGGGAAAAGATTCAGTGTAACTTGTATTTAGGGTCCAAGCTCATGAACCCCTCGATTATAATTTTAAGATTTTAAAAACAGATTGTAAAAACCTTTAAAAGGATTTTCCGGGAATATAATATTGATGACTTATCTGATCGGTGGGGGTCCAAATCGCAGGCCTCGCCAGTCAGCTGTTTGAAAAAATGCTGCAGTGCTCCGGTCAGCGCGGCGGCCTCTTCCTAGACCAGTGACGTCATGTTTATCGTTACATAGCCTAAGCATAGCTCATTCTCATTCAAGTGAATGGGCCTGGGATGTGCAATACCAAGCACAGCCACTATACCATGTACAGCGCTCTGCCTAATAACCTGTAAGGTGGGCTGGCTGCAGTGCTCACTGGAGTTCCACAGCCTCTTTAAACAGGTGACAGCGGCGGATCCCACCGATCAGATAATGGTGATCTATCCTAAGCATTGCCCGTCAATATCGATCCGACACTCAGCATCCCACTGATCAGCTGTTCACAACAGACACCAGAACGAACAGGACGATCAGAGCCAGAAGCACAGCTCCGTTCTGTGTATAGTGACCATAACTGGTTACTGTAGCTCGGCTCTCGTTCACTTGGGGGTGCTGGTTGTCAGACCCCACTGATTTGATATACCGATTTTTCCGGCATTTAAGACGACCTCCTACTTTTCCTGTTAAAATACGGTGATCAGGCTATACGCGCCGTATAAGACTACCCCTCTTCCAACGCAATAAAAATAAAACGGTCATTCTGAGCCTGAGAAAACCACTGAGAGCAGGGAGAGGGGGCTGCTTCAGGAGCTGCTGGCCGGGATGCAGCGCACGGTGGCTCAGCTAGAGGGCGCCTGTCCCTGAAGCTGGAGGAGGACAGCTTCTCCGGCTTGGAAGTAAAGAGGACCCTTCACTGGTCCAACAATTGTTAGATAATGATATATATCGTATGTGTAGAGCGGCGCCCGGGGATAATATTAAGTGCAGGGAGATCCCCGGCGCCGCTCTACACATACATATCATTATCTAACAATCGTTGGACCAGTGAAAGGTCCTCTTAAAGAGAACCTGTCACCAGGAAATTCACTGATAAAGCAGGCATGCTGCCTTCTAGGGCTCACTCTGCTGAATATAATGATACCTTTCACTTGGTGATCTGTTGCTTTATTGTGGATAAATAGTACTTTTAATCCATATGCTAATGAGCTGATTGGAGTCCAGCAGTTGATATGAGTCCAGCGTTTTTTCTATTCAGAGCTATAGCCCCTCCCCTATTCACGTCTTCAGTTGTAAAAGGGGCGTGGTTTATTTATTTATTGATCTATAGAAGTGAATAGGGGAGTGGCTACAGCTCTGAATAGAAAAAACGCTGGACTCATATCAACTGCTGGACTCCAATCAGCTCATTAGCATATGGATTAAAAGTACTATTTATCCACAATAAAGCAACAGATCGCCAAGTAAAAGGTATCATTATATTCAGCAGAGTGAGCCCTACAATGCAGTGTGCCTGGTTTATCAGTGAATTTCCTGGTGACAGGTTCTCTTTAAGTTTCAGCACGCAGTATACCGGCGGATAAGACGACCCCCGACTTTTGAGAAGATTGTCATGCGTTAAAAAGTAGTCTTATACGCCAGAAAATACAGGATCTATCATGAATATCTATAACCTGGAAAACCGCTTGAGATGCAGTTACCAGATTTTGGCAACTTATTGTAAATGCATCTAGTATACGTTTCCAAAGTTATGCATCATGTGCACATTGTTCTATTGTAGTTACATGAACATTTGTCTTTATTAGTAAAGTGTAAAATGCTAATTATCATGTTCTGGAAGTTTCCACCCCGCAACTCTCCATATATTGTTTCCTTTATAATTAATTTGGAATTGTTATATGTAGGGACCGATACCGGACATTTTGCACAAGTGCTTGTACTCGTGCAAATGTCGCCGATGCCACTGACGATACCTGATGGCTGTGCAGTGGCGTGTCCCTTGTCCCAGATGATCAGCGTTGGGGGGGGGGGCGGTGGCGGGTCCCGTGTCGGCTTCCGTGCAGCGGCGGCGCTCCCAGCCGATCAGAGTGGGGGCGGGGCTTCTGTGCGGTTAATTTCTCTCCATTTCATGTTCAAACAGTGAATATAAAATAAGGGGGGGGGCATATAATAGTGTTTCCCAAAGAGTGTACAACAAGTTGTAGTTTTGCAACAGCTGGAGGCACATTGCTTGGGAAACACTGTTATATGCCCATTTATTAATTAATTTATTAACCCTTGTGCAAAGGAAAGCAGTTGTCCATAGCAGCCAAATTCCAGCTTTAATTTTTTTCATTGCTTATAGCAACTGCGCCGCTGTTTCTTTGTACAAGGTTTGATAAATCTCCCCTATGATGAAATGAGATTGAAACACTGCCTCTTGTACTTAAACAATGTTATAGTTCTGTATTTTGGACTTTTGGTTGGTCAGTGGTCACAAAATAAATGTGTTATCTATTTATTTCACTGTTATAATTTGTATCGGTGAGTACTTAAATAAAAGTATCGGTACTCTGTCTTAAAAAAATGGTATCGGGACATCCCTAGTTATATGCCTGTACTTTTTCTCAGTTACAGGCATTCATGCAAAAATGGTGGATAAAGTCATCGGACTTCAGGGGTTACCATCCGTAAGTGCAGCCTCAGTGTTCCCGTCTCGTTTTCTTTAATCAAATTTCCATATTGCTTGGTATTCTTAATATTTTTTTTTTTTTTTTTTTTTTTTTTGCAAGACAATATTTTTAGCCATTTATTTCAGTTTAAAGGGAACCTGTCAGCAGATTTGTATCTATGAAACTGGCTGACTTGTTACATTTGCAATTGGCAGCTGAAGGGCTCATGCACACGAATGTATGTGTTTTGCGGCCCGGAACAGATGGCCCTTAATAGAACAGTCCTATCCTTGTCAGTTACGTGGACAATAATAGGACATGTTCTGTTTTTTTGCTGAACGGACATACGGAAAAGGATTGAACACGGAGTTCGGCCCGCAAAAAAAACAGAACATACACGGAAAGACAATACGGTCGTGAGCCCAAAGGCATCTGTGCTGGTCCCATGTTAATATGTGCTCTCCCTGCGCTTGCCGCTATTAAGTAGATGGCATGCAGCCTCTAAAAACTGTATAAAAATGAATAAACCTATTTAAAAAAGTGCATTTTTATAAATTACAAGTGGTTATTTTGAGTAAGATTCTTACTGTTCCTCTTCCTATTATCTGTTGTACATTTTAGGTTTGTGCTTTATCGAGTGTTTGGCTCAGGTGCCCGGGAATGCAATACTATTACTGCTTTAAGCCACTTTCCAGGTAATTTCGGAGCTTGTATACTTCTGTACACCTCCTGGGTCTCTGATTTATTTTTAGAAGTATGTGTATTGGGGAACACAGGACCTTCTCGCTGCTAAAGAAATGGTAACTCTAGTCAAAGCTGTATGACAAATTTTTGGATTATAAAAGTCAGATTTTTGTGCCAGCGCATTTTGTGTAAAAATTTGGACTTTTTGGGGGGATTTTGCGCTCATGGTACTTTAAAAAAATGGTGGGGCTTAGCGGAAAGGAGTGGCAGTTAATTAGTCCAACACATTTATAATGTATGGCAGAAAAGCACTTTGAATTGTAGCTCAAATCTATGCTAGCCCATAGAGTAACACCTCTTAAAGGGGCATGCACATCTGAATAAATTTGCAGCGTCTTATTCCACCTGACTTTTTACTGGTGTATAGAATGCCAGTCTTGGTAAGTCTGCCCTGATCCTTGTATTAAAAGAGCAGCCTTTACTTGGACACAATATGCCCTGTAGCTGTGACCTCCAGCGATCAGCAGTAATCTGTGGGGAAGCTTGGCAGGAAGTGTTAAATTTTGCTGCAGCACCGCCACAGGGGACATTGAGCATTACACTGTGTCCATTGAAATCAATGGAAAAAGGCAGGTTCTCTACCTCAAGACATGCTCCTTGAGCCCAAATTTCCTCTCTGGCCAAGAGATGAGGATCCCAAAGAGCGGACCTTCCTGTATTAATTCAGAATTTTCTAATTGGGTGTATGAAAATGGGTTTTCTAATCGGACAACACACTGCATGATGCTACTTGCTCTTTTCCTTCATTTTAGGCCTATTGTCTGACGCATTTTAATATTTGTATTCCGCAGACCAATTTAAATCAATAAATTGCAATGAGAAGCTCCCCTTTATATGTAGAAGTCAAAACTTTTCTCTTCTGGAAATGGCGACGACCGAAGTCTTCAACTCTTCTTTGAGCTGCCCGGAAAATATGACATTGTTTGGAAACAAGGTACATGAGAAAATTGAAGAGGGGTCCTTAAAGAGGTTTTCCAGCTTTAACCCCATGTTTAATTTGACCCCAGAATGTGATCTACATAAAATAAGACCTAACGTCACCTGTTCCCTGCCGCTCTGATCCAGCCCAGAGGCTCTGTTCAGTGATGCTTCTGCTCCCCAGCCCCAACCAGGAGGCGTCCACAAAAGCCTCATCGCTGAAGGGTTTTGAGCCACTTGGGGACATGCAAAAGATTTTGGGGGGAATAAAAAGGTAACCAGGGACCTGTTCAAAGGTGCCGATCGTAGGTTTAGGGATTTAAAGGCTATGGGCACCTTTATGATTGCATTTTACTTATGGGCTTTAAAAAAAAATTTGCAGCAGTTTGTGTGATGCATGCGGTTAAGAATCAGTCTATTTGCAGAATGTCTGTCTTTAGCTGACTGGTTGTATGTAGCTGTATCTCTTATATCCAGATCTCATAAACGCCCATTTAAGCCATATTCTTAACAGTTTAAAAAGTGTTTGAGGTCAGGAGATCACAGAAGGCTTCATATAAAGCCTGTAACGTGCCGTCTGCCATTGGCTCCCCCCCCCCCCTTCCTTTCCGACACCCGATGTTTTCATCTGTGCATGGGGAGAAGCAGCGGTGCGGGAACCAGGAGTGGTGCCGGCAGCTGGGACCCGGGTAAGTATATTCACCGTGGTGGATAACCCCTTTACCCTCAGTTCACACTTGCGCGTTTTACAGCGCGTTCGAATGCGCTGTAAAAACGCATAACCGATGCAAACCAATGCTTCCCTATGGGACTGGTTCACATTTTCGCGTTTTACAGCGCGTTCGAACGTGCTGAAAAACGCCCGACGCATAAACAAGCACTTGAGCTTTTTTTGGGGCGTTTGTCGCGCGTTTTGGCCCATAGACTTCAATAGGAACGCGCAACGCTTGTATTTTGCACGTTTTTGACACTGAAAACGCGTGTTCGAACGCGCGTTTATGAATTTGCAACATGCTGGAAAGGCCAAACTTCATATAGACAGGGATATTTGGTCATTGGACAACACTGCAGTCAATCACACAAACGCGCGTTTACTATTGCCAAAAACGCACGGAAAGCGCGCGTCTCAGAAACGCTCAGGTCTGAACCCAGCGTTGAAGGCCCTTGCCCACTACCGTATGCCCTCCGAGACATACAGTCCGTGAGCAGCATTGATTGTGCGCACTGGAGCACACGGCATCATAGATTACAATTCGGCACGCGGTGCAGCCTGCCGGAAACGTTCACTGGGGATTTGAATGTGTCCTAAGCAGTCAACTGATAGCACTCAGGAGGGATAGTCTGCAAGTAGACTGATTTTTAACCGCAAGTATCCCAAAAACTACTGAAGATTTTTAATAAAGGCCAGTTGTGAAAAAAAAAAAGATTTTTAGCCTAAAATGAGTAAAATTCCCTCAGGTCTCCATATACTTTAACTCATTGGTATTAATTTTGAAAATCCAGAATGCCCCTTTCAATCTGAAAAGCCCCTTTTACACAGGCTAATGATCGGCCAAGCAGTTGTTCTTGTGATTATTGCACCATACAAACAGTCTGCTGATCAGCCAACAAGCGAGCAAATTCTTGTTTGGCGTAGATTGCATCTTTTATCTGGACCTTAAAATAGTTCCTTTTTGGCATCACTTTCACTCTGGCCCTTGTAAACGGGAATGAAAGTGTATGTGAACGCATGAACAAACTTTCAGTCACTAAGATTGCTGCATGTGAATAAACGAGCACCCATCGGACTGCTTTATTGTGTTGATCAGAGCTCATTAACTGATTGTTTCTTATTTTTAGTGCTTCATGAAGGTTCCTGAGAAAAACGTAACCTTCTCTGATGCATCTTCATACTGCAAATCATTTGGGGGTTTTCTTCCTTCAATTTCAAACCAACTCGAGCAAGGTAAGAAGCGATTGTGAAACTGATAATTGCTACTGTTCTTGTACTTCTAGACCTAAAGGCCCAAGGTGTAGAGCGGCTTTTCCAAGTGCAAAAGTAATCATTCAGAAAGTAATTGTACAATAGACATTAATGAGGTTGTGCCTTTAGGACTATCCCTTTTTGTTAGGTGGTTCCCCTGAAGTGCAGATTGTCTTCCCTCTGCTAGGACCACCGGTGATCAGCTGTAGTCTGCAGGGGAACCTGCCAGCAAGGGTTTAATTTCGCTGCAGCGCCACCACAGGAGAAATGAATGCACAGATGTGTGGGATCCTCCAGAGAAAGAGGGGGATCATCGTAACTGCTCTCTGCTCCTAGTCATTCATCTTTTGAAGGAGGATTTTCCTTGACACAAGCTGGTGTGGACACAAGTGTACTTCTCTGTAAAAAATAAAATAAAAAAATATATACATATAAAATAAACTTCATAGGCATTGCCACGTCCCAAAATGCTATTAAAATATGAATGTAATCATCCTGTAATGGAAAAAAATGGCTGCTTGGCTTCAGTTTTTTTTCATCGCTTTACATTCCTCCAAAAATGGAATAAAATGTAATCAAAAAGGCCCCCCCCCCCCCACACACACACCCGAAATGATATTAATAAAAACTACAGATTGCCTCACTAAAAATAAGCCCTCACACATCTCTGTGGATGTAAATCTTTAAAAGTTATGGGGGTCAGAATATGACAGTGCAAAGTTTTTGTTTTTTTTTGTTTGCTTTTTTGTACTTTAAATATGAAAAAAAAACTAGAAAATCTATCTAAGGGCTCATGCACACGACCGTTGGCTTGGACGTGGACCCATTCACTTCAATGGGGGACGCTAAAGATGTGGACCGCTCTCTGTGTGCTGTCCACATCCGTTGCTGTGTTCTGTAGCCCCGCAAAAAAAAAAAAAAATGTCCTATTATTGTCTATTTCCATAACGGGCGGCCAGTTCCGTTCCACAAACTGTGGAATGCACACGGTCGGAATCCGCGCTTTGTAAAATGCGGCACGGTAATGTGCATGAGCCCTAAATGTGGTATTGCTGTAATCGTACTAACCCAGAGAAAGAAGATAACAGGTCCGTTTTGCCGGATGGGGAACGCTGTGAAAGTGAAACCCATAAAACTGTGGCGGAATAGCATGGTTTTTATTTTTATTTTTTTCTTCCATCTGATTAAAAAGATTTTTTATTTTTTTTTACACCTTCCCACTGCAACAAATGCAATATAAAATGGTGACAACTGAAAATACAACTTGTCCTGCAAAAAACAAGCGCTCAAATAGTTGTGTGAATGGAAATATAAAAAGAAAAATTGTGGCTCCGTAACGGCTGGGAGTAAAAAATGAAAACACAAAAGTCCAAAAATTGCCAGATCCTTAAGGGGGGTTAATGGTAGCACAACCCAATTAAAAGAAACTTGCTGCATCTTAGATGAAGGTTCTATTTATAATGCTGTAGATAGCGGACGGCTATCCATAGAGTTCCAAAGAGAATGAATGGAGCAGCAGTGTGCATGCCTGATCTCTCCATTTAATTAGGGGAAACTGATCAGAAACGTATCCTTTATCCTGTGGATTAGGCCTTATGCACACGGCCGTTGCTGGCCGAGGCCTGTATAGCGGCCCGCTAACAGCGGGTCTGCAATATGTGGGCATCGGCCATTTTCTCACCGCATCACGGATGCAGACCCATTCAAGGATCCGGAAGGTGCAGTGTGGAATGGAGGTACGGAACCCCTCGGAATCACTTGCAGTGCCACCACACTGAAAAAAATAAATAAAACTTGTTCTATTTTTTTTTTTGTGGTGCGGACGGATCACGGAGCCATTCAAGTTGAATCCACACGGATGTTGCCCGTGCACTGGGGACGGCAAAATGTGGTCCCCCAATTCACGGAACGGCTAAGCAACGGCCGTGTGCACGAGGCCCAAGGCATTGGTTTGAATCTTGGTACAAAACTTTTAAGTGACTTGTCAGGATCATATCTTTAAATCTATGTCTCTTGGACTGCTCCAGTTTTTAATATTTTTTTACCTGTTTTTGTAGATTTTATCACATCCTTGAGTTCAGATTTGCAACAGAAATTCTGGATTGGTCTCAGACTTGCCCTGAAAACTTCCAAGAACAGCTGGGCCGACGGCACCGATGTCACATATACAAACTTCCATTTACTATTACACGGAAGATATAAGAGGTTTCAGTACGATGTAAGGCTGTGGTTAACACGTTAAATGTTTGCCGGATTGGGCTACTTTTCTCAATTTAAAATTTTTTTTTTTTGTTTTTTTTTTTTTTTGTTTTTTTACTCTAGTATTTTAACATGGAGAAAAATCAGCAATGTGTGTTTTTCCTGAATGATCCCAAATCATCATTTGTGGGCACATGGGACTTCACAGCTTGTTCAGATCAGCAGTATGTGTCCATCTGCCAAAAAGAAGCAGGTATGATTGCAGCTTTCATCTGTGAATTTAAACGCATTTTAAATAGGACCTGACTTGTTTTAGTAAATACTTGTATTCCACATGAAATGACCGTTCTGGAGCCTTTGTTCTATTATTCCTGCAAAAAAATTTATAATTGAAGGTACAACTGGGTGTTACAAGTTGAGGCTGTGTGCCTTCACTGTCCAATCAGTGCTGCTGTCAGACTGTGCAGGGACACGCTCCCAACTGGCAACACCTAGTTGTATCTTTTTTTTTTTTTTTCTAACCTTCTGGTAGGAATAATAGAGGAGTGTAATACCAGAGTTGTAAGAAAAGATCCTCCAAAATTACTACATGAAGAATGAAAGTGGTTACTAAATGTCAGGAGAGGTGACGGCTTCTCTTTCAAGTGGTTTTCCCTGATTTTTAAAAAATGTGCCCAGAGCAGGGAGCAGTATTTAATAGAGGAAAAACCCCTTACCCACTTTTTATACATCCCACAGAGATGACGACATTCACGTGACTTCTACTGCCAGTCCCTAATTTTGTTGCTCTGGGTCCAGCAGGGACTGGAGTGACTGGGACTGGTGAGGGGCGGGACGTTAAAGGAATTTTTCCTTTTATTATATACAGCCCCCAACTCTCTTCCTAAAACATTTTGAGGGGAGAGGAAAGGCATTGTCACCAGTACAGGCTTTTAGATTTGTGCATTTATTAGATTCCATGTATTGGGGTCAATTGCACCCACTAAATAACACCCTGACGTTTTCTTTTAAGCTTTAGTGACATCTGCCCCTCCCCCCAACTTCTTATAAACGGAGTTCCACTTAGGGTGGGTTCACACTAGCGTTAGGGACTCCGTTATGGCTTTCTATTATACCATGGTTATAACGGAATCCATAAGATGGAAGGACGGATCCGTTCTTCTGCCCATAGACTTGTATTATGACAGAAGCCTTTAAAAGGCATTCCATTTGCTTTCCGACCTAATGGAGGTCTATGGGAATCATAACGGATCCGTCTGGTTTCCATTATGCATGACGGAAAACAAAGTCCTGTTGACAGAACTTTGTTTTCCGTCTTAAATAACAGGAGCCAGGCGGATCCCTTATGCTTTCCCATAGACCCTTTATTAGGACTGAAAGCAAATGGAATGCCTTTTAACCTCTTAAGGACACAGGACATACCCGTACGTCTTGTGTCCGGTCTTTAAAGATGACGCTTGCTCCTGCTTCATGAGGCGCCTTACCCGCTGGTGTCCGTGTCCGCATGGTTCTTGTAGCAGACACCCGCGGCTAATGTCCGTGACTGGCAGCGATGCCGATTGCGGACATTTAACCCCTCAGATGCCGTGGTCAATCCTGACCACGGCATCTGAGCGCGCACAAACCAAAAGTTCTACTTTCGGTTTGCAAATGTGCGGAAACGCCCATACTATAAAAATATACCCATACGTCAAACAGCAAAACGGAAAAAGGCGTCCAAATGGCGGATTCGCCATTTTTGGTTGATTCATTTTCCACAAAAAATTACATAAAAGGTGATGAAAAAGTCATACACACCCCAGAATGGTATCAATAAAAAGATAAGATTATGGCACAAAAAATGAGCCCCCCCATACAGCTCTGTACATATAATTACAAAAAAGTTTTAGGGGTCAAAACATGGTGACAGAAAAGTAAAACAGATTTTTTTTCCCACTTTAGATTTTTTTTTTTCACTATCAAAACGCAAGAAAACCAATACATATAGGGTATCGCCGGATTCGTACTGACCTGTAGAGTAAAAGTAACCAGTCAGTTTTATCGCACATCGAACAGCGGAAAAAACAAGCCCTCATATGGCTATGTGAACCGAAAAATAAAAAAGTTATGGCTCTAGCGCAAAACGAAAGCAAAAAAAAAAAAAAAAACTCCGGTCCTTAAGGTGTTAAAGGCTACCTACCGTCTTGCATTCTGAATAAGCATTCCGTTATTTTCCGTTATAACTGAAAGCCATAACGGAATCCCTAACGCTAGTGTGAACCCACCCTAATTTATATGATTGCAGCGAGTGGTTGTTTCCTGTGTCTCAAGAGGTTCCAGGAACTAGAGACCAGCTGGGGACCTGGGAAGTGCCAGAACGGGAGCAGCAAGGGTGCGGCGAAAACTCACTTCTTTTTATGCCATTGTGACCTTTTTTTAAAAAAAAAAAAAAAAATTACTGGTCTGACCACCCCTATAGATAAAAGCATAGGAATTATTATTTTATTAAATCTTTTTTTTTTTTTTCAGATACTGGCGGCAAAACTGGGGAGACCGGGGTTGCAGAAGAGGTGTCCTACAAAGAACGAAAGTATCGATTCATTCAAAAAAACATCACCTGGTACGAGGCTTTGTCTGAATGTAAGAGCAACAATATGGAGCTGGTCAGTATTACAGACCAGTACCAGCTGTCCTTTATCACAAGCACCATTAGTCGAGTGGGTCAGCCCATGTGGATAGGACTCTCTAGCCGTGATGTAAGTTTTGTTTTGTTTTTTTACTTTTTGCATACGTTTTTCTATTTTCCTCTACTTTATTTTACATCCTGTTTATTTTATTGCTGGTTTGATACCTTTTAATGGCTAACAAAAATAGAAGTAATAATGTTGCATAGTAACTAATGCAAGTGGCCAATGTATTACAATCTACCAGGACGGAATCCACTACAGATGGCAGGACGGGAGCCTGGTCACCCTGAACCGATGGTCAGAAGAAAGTCTAGAAGAGGAATGCACTTTTATTGCTTTGGATGGGACATGGAAAACTGAGAACTGTGAGATCAAGCTACCTGGGGCGGTTTGTCATGTTCCACCAGGTAAGTCTTTGTCTTGTTTCATTTAGTGGGTGGTGTCCACCTGGTAGCGTTACAGTAAGAGACTGAACCTGTATCTGGTAGGGTGGCATGCACTGTCATCGGCTCAACAATAAACGGATTGGCCCATCTCAGACATTGATGGCATAGGGCCCATAGGTGTAGATCCTTCGCCTGTTTCCATAACGGGGGCCTCCGAAGGAAAGCACAGTGCGCGAGCACCCCATTCACTGCTATGGGAGTTCCGAAAATAGCCAGGCGAGCATTCTTGGCTATTTTAGGAAGTCCTATAGCAGTCAATGGAGACCACACTGAGCATGCATGGCCATCTCTCCATTTACCTTTATGGGACTGTTGGAAATGGCCAAGCCAGCAGTCGGCTGTTTTCTAAACTCTCTGGTGAACGGAGGGGTGGCTGCGCTTGTGTGGTGTACTCTCATTCACTTTGGGGGGCCCGTTCTGGAGATTGGAGTGGGTCTGTCCCAGAGATGGGACCCGCACTTATTTGAAATTGATGCAATATCTTAGCGATCTGCCATCAGTGTCTGAAATGGGAACACCCCCTTTAAGAGTGCATACATTATGTGAAACCCCCGAGACTTCTGAGATGATGGGCAGTGTAATGAAGAGGAAGTAACGTTTCCATGAGCGTCGGCTCCTCTTCAAACTGCTGATCGGTCAGCTGAGGACAGGTCATCAATATATACTACCTTAGGTATTCTCCTTGTGATGTTGCTGAGATATGCCATAACTTTATGATCTGTGGGTATTTGACCTCTGGGACCCTCAACGGTCCCGAGAACCAATACTGAATTCGCAATAGAGCACCCTCACAGTCCTTCCGTTTACAGCAGCAGCTAGCATCTTTCAATGGGAATGCCGCTGTGCATGGGAAAAAAATACAGCAAAAGGGCCACAGTGCTAGATCAGTGCCTCAGCCCCTTCATTTTCAGGACCCCACAGGTCAGACTCCCATTGATTATAAAGCAATGGCATATCCTAGCTTGAGATGGTGTGGGCGGGACCCCTTTAAGAGCAGGAGGTAACGTGTCGCCATTTTCTAAACCTCAGTTTCTGTCAGTAACTGGAAACTCTACCTTTACATGCAGTAGGTGAAAAACCAGTCCTGCTGATAGGTGCCCAGGGCTTATAAACTCTCGCCTGTGTCAGCTGAATGCAATCAGGCTTTCAGCCTCAGGATATATAAATTTGTATTCCATTAAACAAGCAGAGATTTTGAAATCGAAGAACTGAAATGTCTCTTAGAAAATTTGCATAACTGGACTATGACCTATCCCTTTATATACTGCCTCCTAGTTTGATATTAACCCCCCCCCCCCGCCGTGGTAATTCCTTTTCATATGTGTTTTACAGAGACTCCTGCAAATAAGACGCCGACCACAGACTGTCCTCATAGGATTCAGGACACCATATGGATTCCATACAGAAATAGCTGTTACGCGTTTCTTTTAACACATAAAAGATGGCAGACAGTTAGCTCAAAATACGCCTGCCACGTTCTCCGTATGTATTTGGATTTTTTTTTTTTTTTTATTTCTGTCTTTTGACAGTCAAGAGGAATCAATTATTGACAGCAGATTTGTCCCTATGACACTGGCTGACCTGTTACATGTGCACTTGGCAGCTGAAGACATCTGTGTTGGTCCCATGTTCATATGTGCCCGCACTGCTGAGAAAAATGTGTTGATATATGCAAATGAGCTTCTAGGAGCAACGGGGGCGTTCCCATTATACCTAGAGGCTCTGCTCTCTCTGCCACCCCTTCTGCACTTTGACAGGGACAGGCAGTGAAAGCGTGATCACACCTGACCCTGTCAAAGTGCAGAGGGTGCGGTAGTTTCAGAGAGCAGAGCCTCTAGGTGTAATGGTGACGCCCCCGTTGCTCCTAGAGACTCATTTGCCTATATTAAAACACCATTTTTCTCAGCAATGCGGGCACATATGAACATGGCACTAGGAGTGGGCCATATAAACGATATGCGATTATAAAAGATTTTAATTTGGCCAAAGATAGAGATTTTGTCGCCCTACCGCGATAGAACATAGCATGCGTCGCTCTCGGCGCGCACCATGTTATCCTGAGGCGGCACAGTGGAGAAGGGGGGAGGCACTGCGCCACCAATAAATATAGTTGATGCCTGAATACAATTGTAGCCTGAATGTGCCGGCCATACCCGGCACCCGGCCTCTATGACATTACGCTGCAATCTGCCACAATTAACCCCTCAGTTGTGGCACCCACAGGCTACGTTTGTATTCAGGCATTAACTATATTCATTGGTGGCGCATTGGCCACAGTCCCTCACCCATTGGTGGTGCAGTGGCAGCTTCTGATCGGAGTCCCAGCAGTGTAATGCTGGGGCTCCGATAGGTTACCATGGCAACCAGGATGCTGCTGAAGCCCTGGCTGCCATAGTAAGCTCCCTGCTGCTGTGGGACAGAGACAGTGTAAAGTCCTATTCACCCTAATAGAGCTCTATTAGGGTGAATAGACAAGGGTAAGTAAATAAAAAGTAAACCAAAAATAATAAAAAAATAAAAATTTAAAATCACCCCTTTTCTAATTTTACCTATAAAAATATAAACATGATAAAAAATGAATATATTACATATCGCCACGTCCGATAATGTCAGAATGATAAAAATATCAAAAATATCTCCTAGGCGTTGAATGCCGTAACAGAAAAAAAAATTAAAGCGTGCAATTTACCGTTTTTTGGTCGCCTTGTTCCCCCAAAAAATGTTGGCGTTTTGAAGGGGGCACCTGTGATTTGAAGGGGCTGATGGTGCTGGCTTGGGGACATGGATGATGGCAATGGCATGGGGCTAGGAGTGGGCGATTATAAACGATATGAATTTGGGCAACGATTAAGATTTTGTCTATATCGCCCTACTGCGATAGATGACCACAGAATAATATATTGCGATATATATATCGTTATCGCACATGCTTCAGATTATATCGCGATATCGATTTTAGGCCATATCGCCCAGCCCTACATGGGACCAACACAGCTGCCTTCAGCTGCTAAGCGCACATGTAACAGATCAGCCGGTGTCATAGGTTAACCATTAACCCTGTAGAGCCACTGTTTTGTTTGCTTACAGAGTGCACTGTCTTGCAGACCCGGATGCCTTCGTCCTGAGCATCAGAGATGAAGATGAAAATATGTTTGTCTTCAATCATCTCCAGCCGTACGCTGACCTGGCCAAGTGGGTTTGGTTGGGGCTTCTTTATGACAGCAACAGTAAGTCTTGATCATTTAACCTTTTTTATTTTTAGGGTTCTTCTGCATGGAACACATAACGAACATACAACCAGTCAAATGGCACTCGTTTAAAGGTCTTGTACCTGGGCCAATGAAAACTGCATGGGGGATGAACGATCTTTAGTATGATCATTCCCCCTGCATAGAGTTGCTGGTATATTGGTGATGGCACACCGAATGTATACAGGGAGATAAGCATCCGGCCAATGTTTATTTTGCTTAAAAGGTCCAATCAGGCTCAATGTGCACAAGTTATAGTACCGATTTGTGATGTGTTTTTTGTTTTTGTTGTTTTTACCTCAGCCTTGTTTAACTATTGCTTTGTATTGCAATTCTTAAAGGGAATCTGTCACCTGGCTAGCCACACATTTTTTTTTTCCTTTAGCCTAGGGCAATAAAGTACCTTATATCCGGATCTGTAGTTCTTTTTTCCGTGTGTCTTGTATTTTCTCTTAAAAACCGCTTTATCCATTATGTAAATTAGTCTGTAAGGAGCCCAGAGGGGCGTTTTTTCTCTTCCAAGGAGCCCAGGAACACCCCCCTGATGTGCCCAGACCGCCTAAATTTGAATCTAAAGAACGCCTCCAGCAGCTGAAATCTCGTCCCAGAGGCAAGGCTACGGCTCCGCCCCCGGCTACATTCGCTCTCTGCCCGGAATACATCTTGCGCAGGCACAGTGCTGGCGGTTACCTGCGCCTGCGCAATCCAATTGCAACTGAGGGCAACAGCGCTCCAAAAACGTCACTGGGCACTATTGAGGCTGTTGCCCTCAGTTGCCGTCAGATCGCACAGGCAATCGCCGGCACTGCGCCTGCGCGAGATGTATTCCGGGCAGAGAGCGAATGTAGCCGGGGGGCGGAGCCTAGCCTTGCCTCTGGGACGAGATTTCAGCTGCTGGAGGCGTTCTTTAGATTCAAATTTTGGCGGTCTGGGCACATCAGGGGGGCGTTCCTGGGCTCCTTGGAAGAGAAAAAACGCCTCTCTGGGCTCCTTACAGACTAATTTACATAATGGATAAAGCGGTTTTTAAGAGAAAATACAAGAGACACGGCAAAAAGAACAACAGATCCGGATATAAGGTACTTTATTGCCCTAGGCTAAAGGAAAAAAAAATTGTGGATAGCCAGGTGACAGATTCCCTTTAAGGCTTGTGTAATTTTTGCATTGCTTCATTCTCTTTACAATTTGTATTTTTGAAAATTGTATAAAACCCAATAAACGCTTTAATTATAAATAAAAAAGATCCAATCAGTCTACAAGTGAGGCTTTAGAGGGACTGGTAATTGGCCGAACAAACGTTAATTCCCCATCATTAGCAAATTAATGTAGCAGTTACCAATTGGCATCTGAATCCCTCAGTTGAATAAATTGCCGCAAGCAGTCAGGCCAGCTGCCTACAGGTCATTTCTGCTGCCTGGCAAAGAAGAGATCAGTCCATTTGCAACAACATGTACTCAAATTTATGAAGATGGAGCTTGGAAGCTTTTCCAGAGGATGCTTTGACCAGTTACGTTGACTATTGCTTAGCTATGATTATCAGCATGTAGAGGAAGGCACTGTGTATAAAAAGATGTAAGTGATAAAATTCTGGCTGCCAGCAGCCACCACTAGGTGGAGCTTGCTGCATGTATTTCCCATTACGCTCAATGATATAAATATATCCTGTAAGCTGATGTGCTCCTTCTAGTGGTGGCTACAGGCAGAAACTATTTTATTAAGTTAATGGCTGTATAAACAGTATAATATGAAATAAGATAATAGTAATAATTGGTAGATAGTGTGCACCCAAAATAATATACTTCTATTTAGGTCAGATTTATGAAGGAGCTTGGAAGCTTTTCCAGAGACTGCTTTGACCAATTACATTGATCATCTATTACACAGCAATGACTATTACTAAAAAGAAGCTGCTCAACTGTGTATAAAAAGATATAAATTATAAATGTCTGGCTGCCGGCAGCCACCACTAGGTGGCGCTTGCTGCACGTTTTTCCCATTAAGCTCAATATGCTGTAAGCTGATGGGCTCCCTCTAGTGGTGGCTACAGGCAGAGACTATTTTATTATTTTACTGGCTGTACAAACAGTATAATATGGAATAAATTGGTAGATAATTTGGACCCAAAATATTATACTTACATTTTAGGTCAAATTTATGAAGATGGATGTTAACAATTTTTATGTTAAATCAACTCTTAACCCAAGATGTTATTCCTTTCCCAGCCAATGGGTTTCGCTGGCATGACCAGACCTTTGTACAATACTCCAACTGGAGAGAGGGGCGCCCGAATGTGACAAATGACACCTTTTTTGCGGCCATGAGAATTGACGGCTTTTGGGATATTTATCCAAACCCAAAGGATTTTCAGCTGTTGTACCTTCAACAACACTCTATTGTGGCCTGCAAAATCGAAAAAGGTAACTTTTTGCACTTCAGAGACCGTACATGCAGGGGTGCACCTAGCCTTTCTGCTGCCTTGAGGCAAAAACTGAAACGGCGCCTTCCGTCAAATCCCAATATCCCAATTTCTAAACCGAACCCCTTTGCCACAACAAAAGCGCCCATTGCCCACGGCCCTTCTGCTGCCCCACCCCTTGCCCCTACCTGGTGCTGCCTCACCTGGCCTCATTGGTGGTGCACCCCTGAGTCCATGGGCTGAGCGAGCCCCCGAAGCAGGTTTTAGTGAAGCCACAATTACAGATGGGGAGGGGGAGGGATGGATGGGTTCAGAGATGGGAAAGGTTTGAGTAGGGGTTACTTAATCTCTAAAAATAGTGGCGACTAGGATCTTATAAAAATAAAGGTCTAAAAGTGGATTAAAAAGTAATGGCCATGTCAGTTGAGGTACACTATATAGGTTTGTGTATTGTGGTCTGCAATGAACTCAAGGTAATCTCCAATGTTCTTTTGCCCCTTAAGGATCTAATCGAGATTACATTTTGCCAATGCCAACATCCATCCCCTATGGTGATGCCTCATATTTTGTTCTAAAAAAGAAGCTTACGTGGTTTGAAGCAGTGAAGGAATGCAAGAAAAGTGACGGTCACCTGGCCAGTGTACACAGTATGCACCAGCAGTTGTTTCTGGAGAATATCGTCAGGCATGATGGGTTTGCGCTGTGGGTTGGACTATGGAATAATGATGTAAGTACTTTAAAGGAATAATTTTTTAGTGGAGTGATCAGGATGGTGGGAAAGATGCATGCAAAAGAACAGATACTTACCCCCACCAATCGCCCACTGCTGCCATTTCTTCGGTTCCCACGGGTCTCCTTGTCCTGGTTCTATACACAGGAAATTTCCTGTTTTGTGGAGCTTGGACAAGGAAGTGGAGACTAGCAGAGACCCGGTAAGCATGGGAGCAGCTGCAGTGGGGGGATCTGTAAGCATTGATTCTTTTATTTATTTTGCCTTTTATATTTTATTTATTTATTTTACACCTTGTTTGCTTATTAAAGGGGTTGTTCCATCTGAACAATTATAATAACGTACATTTGTGATGCGCTTTTCTTACATGGGGGACTCTAAGCACTGGGATGTTTTCATAGCTAGGGCGTTACCCTGGGGAGTCAGTGGCTGCCAAATAGGTGCTCATTCCCAACACACATTAGGGTCAGTTTAATGGGAAGCTAATTTATCTCTTTTGTATATTTTTGGAGTGTGGGAGGAAACTGGAGTACCCAGAAGACCCGCGCACAAACTCAGGCTAACCACTGAGCCGCCATGCCATAAATACCAGAGAAATGCTGGTCTCGCCTCTGGGACCCGCTCCTATCTCCAAACCCGCCCCCCCCCCCCCCCCCCACACACACACACCCGAAGTGAAGGGAGAGCACCCGTGCATTCTGAGGCTATCCTGCTTTTGCCGCTATGAGAGTAGCGAAAATAGACGAGCACTGGCTTATTTCCAAAAAGCCCATAGTGGCAAACTGAGAGGTGGCCACACTTGCACAACTTGCTTCCCATTCACTGCTATGGGACTTCTGGGAACAGCCGAGTGCGCTCTTCTGCTTCAGGGACCCTAGTCTGGGGATAGACGCAGGTCCTCCCTCATGGGAGCTGCTCCTATCTGACATTTATGGCATATCCTACCAAAATGCCGTAATTGTTGAGATGGGGCAACCCTTTTTAAACTAAGCATAGTGTTAGGTAGTGCTGGAAGAGACTTTTAATCACTTTTTTTTTTTTATAGTAAACCGCTGCTTCAAGTACTAGAAAAGGTAGTTTAAACAGATATGCAAGTGAGTTGTTCAGAGCGCCTAGGGCGGATGCTTTCCTCTCCGTGTACTGTTTCTTCCCTCTGCTGGTAGTTCTCAGATTCCTGGCCCTGTCAGTCCTCAAGGGATATGAGGAACCTAATGAGCAGAGGGAAGGAGCAGTGCACCGAAGTGAAAGGACCTGCCCCTGGTGCTCCCAACAACTCATTTGCATATTTTTTCAATCCACTTTTTTTTGCTAATTGAAGTAACAGTTTGCCATGAGAAAGATAATGATTTACAGGTTTCTACTAGCACTGCCTGACACTAAGCTTAGTTTTATAAGCAAAAACAAGGTGACGGATTCGCTATAAAATGGTAGGAATTCTTACTGTAAGTACATTTGTCGACTAGGGATCCAGTGTGGAGTGGTCAGATGGCACCAAAATCATCCATGCAACTAAATATATTGAAAATAAACTCGGTCTTGGAAACTGCCTGTATCTAGACACTAAAGGAAACTGGATGGTGCAGAACTGTAACGAGACTCTGGAGGGTGCAATATGTTATAAAAACAATTCTGCAAGTAAGTTGAACATGTTATAGTCCCGGCTTACCTGGTATTTTTTTAAGAATGTCCAATTAAGTCTATTGATTGTTACCTTGAGAAAATGAGTTCCCTCTAGTGCTCAGGTGATTATGGCAGCATTAGAAATTGTATGTAACACTCCTATAAAAACTCTTATGGAGGACATGTATCCTCTTTTTACATGTCCGTTTTAGCAACTACCTGCTGTACATCCCCCCCGCCCCATATAATAATTCTGGAGCATCTATTTTTTATTTTTTTAAACATATGTTTTATTGATTTCATTAAAGAATCAATTACATACAGAAATATGCATTATTTGTTATTATTACAATAACAAGTGATAACGAGGAAAACATTGTAGAGGGAAAGAAGGGGAAGGAAAAGGTGACAAGAAATAGCAATCTCTCTTTATATTATAAGTTTAGCAAAACTTTGTTGAAACGGGATCGTAACCAGTAGTGCCAATGAGTTCTGAACTTAGCTTGGGTGTTGGATTGTGAGGCATTAATCAGTTCATGAAGGCAATTATTGTTAACCGTGAAAACTATTTCCATTATTGAAGGAGGAGACGGGTCTTTCCAATGTTGGGCTATCTTCATCCTAGTTGCTATAATTACATGACTAATAACTGTTCTATAGGTCTTAGGAAAGAGGTCTAAATCAATGGAGAGCAGGCTTGGGGCCATTGTTAGTGAGATTGTAGTGTTGCAGATTTGGGATAATATAAGATTAAGGCCTCATGCACACGACCGTTTTTTTATGCTGTCCGCAAAAAGGGGTTCCGTTGTTCAGTGATCCGTGTCCGTTTTTTCCTTTCGTTGTGTTTCCGCGTGTCTTCCGTTTTTTTTAGCGGATATGACCCAAAAGATTTTACCAAAAGACAGGCTGACAATGTTTCCCAAGTGCCTGCCAAGGGATCCGAAAAAAAAACGGACACTGAACGCGGATGACACACGGATGGCCATCCGCATTTTTCACGGACCCATTGACTTGAATGGGTCCGTGAACCGTTTTTCACGGACAAGAATAGGACAGGTTATATTTTTTTGACGGACTGGAATCACGGACCACGGACGCGGAGGACAAACGGTGCATTTGCCGAGGTTTCCACGGACCCATTGAAAACCAATGGGTCCGCAGAAAATCACGAAAAACGGAGCAACGGACACGGAATCAAACAACGGTCGTGTGCATGAGGCCTAATAGAGATCCAAACTGGCTTAATTCCACTACAATCCCACCAAATGTGTTCCATGTCAGCTGTCGCCAACGAGCATTTCCAACAAGCCTGAGATGATAGAGGGTACATCTTGTACTCTATATGGAGTATAGTACCATCTGTAGAGGATTTTCCTCGAGTTTTCCAAATGATTATCAGATCTTTTTATTGATTATTACAATTAAAATATATTTTCCAAAACAATATAAGTGTCAATACTTTAACAGTAACATACAGTTACACTGCAGCATATTATTACATTATAGCTTATTGACATACAAATACTTCCATGTCATACATAGTATTCTCCAAAGAATTAGGTTATTTAAAAATCTTGCCAAACCCCCAGCGCGGCTTGTAGAGTAGGTGAGATCTTAATGGTATTCAGGTTTTTAATCCATAAAACCGAGTAGGAAAATACTCGAACTAAAGCCTGGTTCAAAGAGAACCAGCCGGATACCCAAATTATCCATGTAACAATGGAGGTAGTGGTGGAGAAAACAAGTGCAGTATCTTCAATGAGATCTGCAGCAGGAAATAAGAAGTATCCGTGTATGAAGAAAAGGATGTAGCCTTCAAGGAGGATGAGCATGTCCTTTTCCTCTTTCTGCAGTCATTCGGGTCAATTTTTGGTTAGAGTAGGAGGCTTCTTCAAGGGTAAGGTGCAATCTTCATCCACGACCATTTTTGAAGTAGTTTCATGGTGTCACTTGGATAGGAAATTACATGGGTTATTCGGTTTTTGAAGATTAGGCACTTTACGGGGTAGCCCCACTTCTACGGGATATTATGATCCCTAAGGATTTTTGTTGCAGTGGAGAATTCCCTGCGTCTATTCAGTGTGGCTGCAGAGAGGTCAGAGAATATTAATACATTTTTGAAGCGTTCAGGAAGATCTTGTGCAGAGTTTGCCGCTTTGAGGATTGCTTCTTTAAAGTGGTAGAAATGCAGCCTGGGAGCGGCACTGGGAACGCTTTTAGGTTTGAGGATCCTGTGTGCTCTGTCTATTATTAGGTCTCTTTGGTCCGCATGGGGACAAAAGCAACAAAGTAATCTGTGCGGAAGTCCTTTTATAGCGTCCGGCTCAATAGATTCCGGAATTCCCCTGAACCTTAAGTTATTGCGTCTTGAGCGATCCTCAAGGTCCGCTAACTTGAGCTGTAAGGCTGATATTTCGTCTTCAGCATCGTTATGTTCGTCCACTAAGTGGTTGTGGGCGTTGGTAAACTCTTCCATTTTATCCTCAATGTGTGAGGTTCTTTCTCCAATTTAAATGATTTCTTTTTGTAGAGCAGAGAATGCTGAAGAGAGATCTTTTTGAATGGAATGTCTTAGGTCATATAGCAAGGACCTTAATGTGGCCTCAGTGACTGGTACTGAACGGCCATGTGATTTAATAGGGAATCTTCCTCCTGTGGGGGGTTGTCATCCTCATATATAATAACCTGTGTGCGTTTGGAGGGAGAGGAGTTCATCAGAGATGGTGGGGCAGGGGAGTGTGTGGTAATGCTGCCTCTCCCTTCTGCCCTCATGCAGCACGCTGGGGATCTCTCACCTCCATATCTGGATTCAGGCGCCGCATGGTGAGTAGAGCGGGCACCAACTTGGATTCCTAATGGCGCTCTGAAAGCCGCGATTTTGCTCGGCGGAGCTTCTCTTTTCTTCACCCGGCCCGTTCCGACCCCTTCTCTGTTGATACCGACTCAATTTACGGGTATTGTGCGGTGGATGGGGAAGGCTTACCCCTGTTTTGTGCCAATGTGGATGCTACAGGCTCAGGAGCTAGCGCGGCAGACGTCCGCTCGGCTCCGCATCCGGCCCCCTCCCCCAGCATCTATTATGACTTTGTGTTGTGCAATTCTTTTATTATTCCCACTAGAAGTTATGAATGAATTACTAGCAGTTTGCAATGAAGGTCCAGATGGGTGTTTCCAGCTGGGAGTGTGTCCCTGCACAATTTGATACTGGCAGCACTAATAAGATAGTGTCGGACTGTGCAGGGACACCCCCAACTGGTTGCACCCAGCTGGACCTTCATTGCAAACTGCTAGCAATGGTATTACTTCTAGGGTGCATTCAAATGACCTGCGGCCTGCAACAAATACGAGTGATGTCCGTGCTGCATCTGTGTCCACAAAATGGAAAAAGAATCGGACATCTTCTGTGTTTTTTGCTGGGCTGCGGAACAGACCTACAGATGCGGACATAGAAAATAATGTGTCAGTGTGCGATCCACAAAAAATGTGGATCAGATGCGGACCAAAAATACAGTTGTTTGAATGGGAACTTGGTACGAATATTCATGTTCTACAAATAGATTGTCCGAGAATTTGTTACTGAAACAGGTGAGGTGGCGGGTCTTCTCTGATCCTAAATGCTAACATGTTGGCACTGCTCAGATTTCAGCCGTTCTTTGCACATTTCAGTTAATTAATAATAGTTGATGGTTACGATTACTAATAGACTTGTAATCTATGTTTTGCTTTTATCTAAATTCTTTCCAGTTCAATTGAAACTTTCTAGCAAAGAGGAGCTGTGTCACCAAACACCGGGCACAGGGCGCTGGGTCCGTCATAAGGATTTCTGTTATGGTTTTGATGTAAAAATTTACGACTACTCTGTGTATAGCAATGCGGAGGCCAGCAAAGTGTGTCAGACTGTTGGTAAGTTGTCAGTTTGAAGTATAAAACATGCTGTATTGATATGCCTGGGCAAATATATGCCACCTAGGAAAATGTATATATGTCTCTTTTAAGCCTAATGTGTCTGTATACAGCAGAGCAGGACACACATGCGAGTTGTCTGAACAACCGTGACATCCATTGTTTGCTGAGCTGCCTGTACTGTAAACGGTCAAGGCAATGACAGTGTTGTGTTTGTGTGTGTATGTCTATCTATCTATCTCTTTGCCCCGACGTCTGTCTGTCTGCCCCGACGTCTGTCTGTCTGCCCCGACGTCTGTCTGTCTGCCCCGACGTCTGTCTGTCTGCCCCGACGTCTGTCTGTCTGCCCCGACGTCTGTCTGTCTGCCCCGACGTCTGTCTGTCTGCCCCGACGTCTGTCTGTCTGCCCCGACGTCTGTCTGTTCTTTATGCGCGACGAAACGACTGGACCGATCTTCACTTTGGCACACAGCTACATCAGGTGTCCGGGAAGGTTTTAGACCGGGTCTCAGCTCTCTAGGACGTACCGTTCCTGAGATATTCCCTAAAAATTACATGCATTAGCCAATACAAGCCTGCAAGTCTTTCTCTTCATACGCACGGTCACATGTCCCATCAGCCAATAGAAGCTCGCAGGCCCTTAGTCTCCACATAAACACAGTTTTACTCCAGGTTTCCATAACAACCCAGCCGTTTTTCTTAACTGCTGTAGGTCCGCTTTAGGCTACGGCTACACGACGACATGTGTCGCGCGATAAGTCTCCTGACACATAGGGCACAACTACACTGCGACATTGATGTTGCACGACAATTTTTATAATAATAGTCTATGATGTTGCACTGGGACGTGATGCGACAGTCACAGAAAAATCCATCTTGGATGAATTTTTTACGACTGTCGCATGGCAGCATGTCGCAGTGCGACACCATAGCCGATCATTATAAAAAATTGTTGTGCGACACATGTCATCGTGTAGTCTTAGTTTTAAAAGGGCAGGGCGCTGTGGAGGCCACTATTAAAGGGGCAGCAGCTGTGTAGCTCACTGTTAAAGGGGCGGGCACTGTGGAGGTCACTGTTAAGGGGGCAGGGTACTGTGAGGTCACTGTTAAGGGGCAGGGAACAGTAGAGGTCACAGATACGGGAACGGTTCCCTATGGAGGTCAGTGTTAAGAGCAGGGTGCTGTATAGGTAACTGTTAAGGGGCGGACCCCTGAGGAGGTCACTGTCAAGGGAGTGGGGTGCTGTGAAACTCACTGTTAAAGGGATGGGCTGCCGTGAAGGTCAAAGTTAGGCCTTATTCACACGTCCGTAGTGTGTTTTGCGGAAACGCGGATCTGCAAAACACGGACGGCTGCAATGTGCATTCCGTATTTTGCAGACCTCACATTGCTGGCACTATATAGAGAATGCCTTTTCTTGTCCGCAATTGTGGACAACAATAGGACATGTTCTATTTTTTTGCGGATGCGGAAACACTGATGCGGAAATGCGGATGCGGACATCACATAGTGTGCTGTCCACATCCATTCCTGCACCTTTGAAATGAATGGGTCTGCAACCCTTCCGCAAAACTGCGGATGGGATGCGGATCCATTTTGCGGACGTGTGAATTAGGCCTTAAGGGCATGGGCTGCTGTGGAGGTCCCATTTTAAGGAGGTGGGGCACTTTGGGGGGGGGGGTCAGTGTTAAGGGGTGGGGGCTGTGAAGTTAACTGTTAAGGGGGATATTGTCTATTTATCTTTTAACGACACACACAAACATTAAATGAAATAATACATTAAATGTAACCGGGCGAAGCTAGTCCTTCTGCTAATATATAAATATATATATATAATATGTATGTGTGTGTGTGTGTATATATATATATATATATATATATATATATATATATATATATAGAGATGAGAGAGAGATAGAGATGAGATAGAGATCTATTAATTATATATAGTGCCTTGCAAAAGTATTCACCTCCTTGACTTTTTTTCGTATTTTGTTACATTACAGCCTTAAGTTAAATGTTTTGTTAATCTGAATTTTATGTGATGGATCAGAACACAATAGTCTAAGTTGGTGAAGTGAAATGAGAAAAATATATAAATAAAACTATTGTTTAGAAATAGAAAACAGAAAATTGGCATGTGCGTATGTATTCACCCCCTTTGTTAGAAAGCCCATAAAAAGCTCTGGTGCAACCAATTACCTTCAGAAGTCACATATTTAGTGAAATGACGTCCACCTGTGTGCAATCTAAGTGTCACAGGATCTGTCATTACGTATACACACCTTTTTTGAAAGGCCTGAGAGGCTGCAACACCTAAGCAAGAGGCATCACTAACCAAACACTGCCATGAAGACCAAGGAACTCTACAAACAAGTAAGGGACAATGTTGTTGAGAAGTACAAGTCAGGGTTAGGTTATAAAAAAATATCCAAATCTTTGATGATCCCCAGGAGCACCATCAAATCTATCATAACCAAATGGAAAGAACATGGCACAACAGCAAACCTGCCAAGAGACGGCCGCCCACCAAAACTCACAGACCGGGTAAGGAGGGCATTCATCCGGGAGGCAGCACAGAGACCTAAGGTAACCCTGGAGGAGCTGCAGAGTTCCACAGCAGAGACTGGAGGATCTGTACATAGGACGACAATAAGCCGTACGCTCCGTAGAGTTGGGCTTTATGGCAGAGTGGCCAGAAGAAAGCCATTACTTTCAGCGAAAAAAAAGGCACGTTGTGAGTTTGCAAAAAGGCATGTGGGAGACTCCCAAAATGTATGGGGGAAGGTGCTCTGGTCCGATGAGACTAAAATTGAACTTTTCGGTCATCAAAGAAGACGCTATGTCTGGCGCAAACCCATCACATCACCCAAAGAACACCATCCATTTCAGCAGCCGGGACTAGGAAACTGGCCAGAGTTAAGGGAAAGATGGATGGTGCTAAATACAGGGATATTCTTCAGCAAAACCTGTGCGTGATTTGAGGCTCGGACGGAGGTTCACCTTCCAGCAGGAAAATTACCCCAAACACAGGGCAAAAGCAACACTGGAGTGGTTTAAGGGGAAACATGTAAATGTGTTGGAATGGCCGAGTCACAGCCCAGATCTCAATCCAATAGAAGATCTGTGGTCAGACCTAAAGATCGCTGTTCACAAGCGCAAACCATCCAACCTGAAGGAGCCGGAGCAGTTCTGCAAGGAGGAACGGGCAGAAATCCCAGTGGTAAGATGTGGCGAGCTCATAGAGACTTATCCAAAGTGACTTGGAGCTGTGATTGCCGCAAAAGGTGGCTCTACAAAGTACTGACTTTAGGGGGTAAATAGTTTTGCACATTGACTTTTTCTGTTATTTTTTCCTATTTGTTTGCTTCACAATAAAAAAATATATATATAAATCTTCAAAGTTGTGGGCATGTTCTGTAAATTAAATGATGCAAATCCTCAAACAATCCATGTTAATTCCAGGTTGTGAGGCACCAAAACACGATAAAAAGTCAAGGGGGTGAAAACTTTTGCAAGGCACTGTATATTATAAATCTTGTAGTTCATCTTCTTTAATATATTCGCTCATCTCTGCAGTTTGATTTGCATGTTCCATCTGAGCAGGCAGTGAATGGGAAGGATCAGTTCCTTTCTCCCTGCTCATCAATGCAGGTACATGCAGAAATCGCCTCCGCTGTATAGGGGTTAACGACACCTACTTCCATCTCTCGTTCTCATTCTCGGATTCATTTATTTTTTTTCCTCCTAGATAGCAGATCCATGTTTACACAGGACGATCTGCTGCCCAGAAACCATGATTTTGGTGTCTGCATATACAATTAGTTCACCCAGTGAGTCTTTGCCCGTTTATTGGGTGATCTGCAGCACATTTACAAGAGCCAATTATTGGGAACGAGCGTTTACCCTAATGTAATAGTATTCCAGCATAACTAGAGACTTTTAGTGAGACCTGTTATTAATGAGTCAGCCATCTCATTGCTCAAGTGTCAGTTTGCTTTCCACTGTTGGACATGAGATCCAGGACAAACAAGCCTCATGTGTAACTATGATTAATCTGTTTGTGCAATGCTTTGTATGTTTTTTATTTTCCCTTATATATCTTTAGTCACAAATTTTTTTATTAGAAAATCAGAGCATACAACATCTTCCATAATGTCACAGCATAATAGAATACAATATAAGTTGCATATCGCAGTACAAACTTTCCCTTATATATCTTTAATGTTATACATATATACATATATACACGTGTGTGTGTGTGTGTGTGTATGTATATATATATATTTCTGAACGGCCGCCCTCGGTGCACTTAACTGCTCATTTGCATATGGATTAAAAGCATGTTAAGTGAAAGGTTACCACCGATTAGAGATTATCTCTGGGGTCTTGGCAGGAAATCATGTTTATTTTTGGATGACTTGGATCACAAAGTGCTTGGACAACCCCTTTAAGTTCCCTAAACTTCAAAAATGAACTAGAATTAAAAAAAATGGGTCTACTCCCCCCAATCATTCTTGTTCATGGATTGTGTGTCTGGTATTGCACCACAGGTTCCTTGACTCCAATACTAGACTAGTGCCTGGAAAAGTGTTTTTTTTTTTTTTTTCTGATATTGTACTCGCGTTTCAGGGACTATTCTGACTAATGGCCCATTACAGGCATCACCATGTATGCACATTTACAGATTATGCCACACAGTGGATATGTGTGTGGAGGGTGGACCTTCTAAATCAACTCATCAGGACGGCCAAAGTATCCCAGTCTTATAATGTCATTCACGGATATCAGATTATTTCAGCTGGGTTCCCTTTCACCCCAATGATGAATGACCACCATTGCGTAACACAAGTCACTTCCACGTATTCGGACCAGTTATTCAGTGTAGGGTTGTTTCGGGTATCGAACTTTCGATACCCAATCGATACTTTTCTCTGGTATCGCACTCGATACCAGGAAAAGTATTTTATCGATACTGGGCTGCGCTACTGCACAGCCCAGTATAGGAGAGCATGGCTGCGCTGCTCTCAGCGCGGCCATGTTCTCCTCGGCAGCACAGAGAGAAGGAGGCCGTCTCTCCCTCCCCCTGTGCTGCCGCTGCAACCAATAGAGGGAGGGGCGGGCGCACTGGCCAGCAATGCCGAGTACAGTTTCTTATATAAATGCAGGCAGAAGACACAGGCTGCCGGCACCTGCCTGTGACCGAGCGCTGCGATCAGCACTGCAACCCCTGAGGGGTTAATAGCCTCTGATCGCAGCGCTCGGTCACAGGCAGGTGCCGGCAGCCTGTGTCTTCTGCCTGCATTTATATAAGAAACTGTACTCGGCATTGCTGGCCAGTGCTCCCCCTCCCTAGTATTAAAACATTGGTGGGCAGTGTGCCCCCTTCCCCCAGTAATAAAATCATTGGTGGCAGTGGCCACAGGGTCCCCTCACCTCCTCCTCATTGGTGGCAGTGATCGGAGCCCCAGCAGTGTAATGCTGGGGCTCTGATCGGTTACCATGGTAACCAGGACGCTTCTGAAGTCCTGGCTGCCATGGTCAGCTCCCTGCTGCTGTGTGCACAGAGCACAGGGCGGCAGGGAGAGGGTGAGATCCTATTCACCCTGATAGAGCTCTATCAGGGTGAATAGGATGAGAATATCCCAGGTTCTAGCCCCTAAGGGGGGAAATAGTTAATAAATAAACTGTGAAAAAAAAAGTTAAAGTACACCAAAATATTAATTATAAATCACCCCCTTTCCCAATTTTAAATATAAAATATATAAACAATACATAAATAAAATATTACATATCGCCACGTCTCAAAAGTCCAAACTATTAAAAAATCCACTTTTATGCGGTGAACGCTGTAAAAGAAAAAAAAAGAAAAAATGCACGATTCGCCATTTTCTTTTAGTCGCCTTGTCCCCACAAAAAAGTAGGATAGGACTGTTGTATTATGAGCCGGCGGTTTCATAAAATGTGGAATGCACGCGGATTTTTTTGGCGTTTTTATTTTTTTCGCGCGGTATCGAGTATCGCAATACTTTTTTATGGTATCGATACCGAATCAAAATTTTGGTACCGAAACAACTCTAATTCAGTGTCCATTTATTGCAGATAGCACCGCCACATTGTTGACTATAAATGATGAAGAGGAAAATGCCTTTGTTAGCAGATATCTGAACACTGATCCGTATGTTACCAGCAGAGTTTGGCTTGGAGTAAATTCCACCTCGACCGGTAAGTTTGTTTTTCGAAAAGTTAATGTCTAATGTGTTCAATTTTAGTTAATTTAATAAAAAAAGGAATAATGTGATTTGTGTTTTCTTTAAAATATAGTAGCGATTTTCATCCCCACCTATCCCTTGGTTGAACTTGATGGACTTGTGTCTTTTTTTTCAACCGAATTAACTATGTAACTATGACTTTATTTTTTAGTTTAGCGGACATTTTGGAGACTCTCGTGTCCTTCTTGTATTATCTGTATATGTGTGTGTGCGCTTT
The DNA here is from genome assembly GCA_033119425.1 of Bufotes viridis. Classification (NCBI taxonomy): domain Eukaryota; kingdom Metazoa; phylum Chordata; class Amphibia; order Anura; family Bufonidae; genus Bufotes; species Bufotes viridis. The sequence continues at coordinate 134,213,992 of CM065595.1, read as the reverse complement.
TTGACTTTTGCATTGAAATGGGAGTCAATTAAGAAATTTCAGATTACTATAGTATTCAAGAAGTAATGGAAAAGAGCCCATCCCCACCCAGAGAATGACAGGTGATGTATGCAAGAACAACCCAAATATGTGCACACAGTGTTTCTAATCCTGCCTTATATAGGCCTCCAGCCATACAATAAAGCTGTAAGTAACTTGCCCTGCGAATTAATGATGATGAGATGACTGTGCTCATAATGTCTCATCCTGTACAGCAAAGCTGACAAGTGTGCTAGCTGGAATATATTTCAGTATTTTTTAATATAACTTTTTTTATAATGACTAAAAAAGAACAATTTAGTTAAAGGGGTTTTCTGATATGTTTTTTTTTTACGATAGGTCATCAGTATCTGATCGGTGGGGTCTGACATCCGGGACCCCCGCCGATCAGCTGTTCGAAAAGGCAGCGGCGCTTCTGTGAGCACCTTGGCCTTCTCTCTGCTTTTCCTAGGCCAGTGACGTAACGTTCATCGTTCACATTGCCTAGGAGCAACTCTGCCCCAACGACGTGACTGGGATCCGCTAACATAGTTTACAAGGCTGAAAAAAGACATCTGTCCATCCAGTTCGGCCTGTTATCCTGCAAGTTGATCCAGAGGAAGGCAAAAAAAAAAAAACTGTGAGGTAGAAGCCAATTTTCCCCACTTTAGGGGAAAAATATCCTTCCCGACTCCAATCGGGCAATCAGAATAACTCCCTGGAACAACGGCGAGCACAGCTGCCGTATAATGTATGGCGCTGTGCTTGGTATGCTTCGAGAAGGCAGCGGCACTCACGGGAGAGTCGCTGCCTTCTCAAAACAGCTGATCGGCGGGGTTCTTGGGTGTTGGACCCCATCTGATCAGATACTGAGCCCTTTTAAAGGGGTTGACTCAAGCCAAAAACCTTGTCTATATGGTCCAACTTGTCATTGACACTGCAGTACCACCATGGGGGTGCTTCTTCTTTTTGTTTACCCACAAACATAATTAAACTGGTTTTCCAGGACTAAAATACTGATGGCCAGTCCTTAGGATAGGTCATCAATATTCAGTGGTAGGGTCCAACTTTCATCAACCCGCACCAATTAGCTCATTGAAAGGGCTGCAGTGCTCCAGCGCTTTACTTTTCATAATGGCACTGAGCCACTATGAAAACTTCTGCACGAAGGGGACGCAACGTAAACTGGAGTCAGTTCATCAGTGGGGGGTCTTATAGGTTGAACATCGGGCTAATTTGAAGTTGATGGCCTGTCCAGAAATATAATTGAACTGATTTTTGGACAGATGGCCTCATGGATTTTGTTTGGCGCCTCTGTGTCCTTGCGGTCTTCCATTGAACGTTCAATTTCTTTGCATGTACCAAATCATAATTGACCTTCTGTGATGTTATCCAAATGGCTGTAATCTATTTTGGTAAAGCTATAAATTAGTGTAATCTCTGTAAATTACTACTTAATATTATGGCAAGGGATGATGGAGCAAATGCGTCTGCTGTCTCCTTCAGGTCAGAAGTCGGTATGGCTCGATGGCTCCCCTATGCAGTATAAAAACTGGGGGTCTTTACAAAATGGAGGAACAGGCTTGTGTGTGATATTGTTGCCCCAGACAGGAACATGGAATAAAGTACCGTGCGCACCAGGCTATGGGAGAGTGGTCTGCAAATCAGCTATAAGTAAGTTCTCTCGATGACTGACTTTTTTTTTTTTTTTTTCTGTGAAACTTTTGCATACTTCTTGCTCTAGGACTTAAAGAGGACCTTTCACTAGTTTAAAAATGAAAAACTATCTATATCTGTGGGAAGAGCGGCACCCAGGGGTCCCCCTGCACTTACTAGTATGTCTGGGCATCCCATGCTATGAGCTGTGCGCTGCGATTGGCCAGCACTGCAGCAAGGGACACGCCTAATACAAAAACTCCGCCCAGTACAACAGAGGGAGCTGCAGACACCGGAGCCTATACCGGGCGAACGGAGCGGACATACTAGTAAGTGCAGGGGGACCCCTGGGCGCCGCTCTGCCCACAGAAATAGATACTTTTTAGTTTTTAAACTGGTGAAAGGTCCTCTTTAAAGTGCATGTTCACCTTAAATCGTTGTGTTGTTTTAGGTCCAAAATTCAGTACAGCTTAAAGTTCATTTTGTTTCTCTGATGCAGAGCTCTTCATCCCCTACGTAGATATAAACCATACTATTTTGGCTACCTGCAGTAACCACTAGGTGGAGCTTGGGAGTACACTGCATACATTTTTCTTTTTTTTTTATTTGTAACAGAATACCATACATTCTTGAGCTCCCTCTAGTATTTGCTGCAGGAGGTCAACATGTTACCTTTCAAGTCTATGTCCATGCCAGGTATTGGATCTCTGTATCAGAAAAATAAAATTTTGATCAATTTTAAAGATATTAGAAATTGAGCAGCTCAAAATTGTAACTAATTCAGATAAACTAAATGGTATTTAAGGGTGGATAATCTTTTGAAAGGGAATCTTCTGGGAAGAAGATATTGCGGTTGAGAGCAGGCACCTTTTCTAAGTTCACAGATTTGTTGTATAGGTCAGAAAATCCTTTGACAGTGCCTCCTTTTTTTTTTTTTTTTTTTTTTTTTATTATTGATTGGGTCCCCTCTATGAGCCTCTTCAAAACACCAAGATCCTTTGATTTTCAAATGTTTCTTTGTAATGTATTGAGCACCAGCAGCAGAATTTCCCTCAATCTGGCGACGAAGGAGAAACTGGGGTTGTCCACCACAGTAAATCCCACAGTGTGTTTTTTATTAACTTATTCATTTTGCATTTTTTTCATTTCTTCTAGGATCCAATGGATCAGGACTTGCAATTGCGTTCGCGGTGGCCCTGATTTGCATCCTAGTCATTGGACTCCTTGTCTATCTCTACAGAAAGAGAAATATTTTTTCCTCTTCCGTTCGGTACCGGCGTGCAGAAGACCAGATGGAGTCCATGATCGATTATTCTTAGGACTGTTGAAAACCTCTTACTTGCATTTTATTTTGCACAAATGGAATTTTTTTTTTAATTGTTGAATTTTATTGGCATTTTATTTAGTCTGTTCTCCAACAGATCCGATTGTCTGTCTGTTGCTGAAGACTACTACGACACCGAAAACCAAAGTGTTGGATTTTCTAAATACTTGCGGAAATTTTGTGTTTTTTCTCTCTCCAAGTTTAATTTAGATGTTATGGTTGTTACTAGAACTACTTTTTTCTTACATGTTGGAGGTCTTCTGAAAATGTTGGTTAAAGGGGTGGCCTATCTCATACATTGGGGGCATATTGCTAGGCGATATGCCCCAATGTATGAGATGGGCCAACCCCTTTAATTTGGAGGAGAATAAATCTAAATTTGTATGGTACAGTTGGATACAAATTTAAGGGATGTGAATTATGGAGACCTAGTCTTCTCAATTTAATTTAACATTTTTAATAACTTACCCTCAGGAACAAAATATTTGCACTTCATCTTCCTGTAGTCTGCACTGTAATTTGTAAGAGAAGCTGTTTGTACTCTAGAGAGGATCTTCATAGTCGTAAGTTACGGTAGGACACCCCCCCCCCCCCCCAATCATATAGTTGTCCCCATCTTGTGGATAACTTTTTAACTAATGGAATACCCTTTTAAGCCATTCCCAATCCCTATTTAGGTACCATACCCCTGGCCAGCCCCTCTGAGAATCCCGATGGGAAATTTTACGTGTAGGGCTAGTTGCAGGCATGAAGACAAAATGTAGATTGGGAATGGTAATGTTGAGGTGTGGTTCTATAAAAAAGGGGAATGCCCACAGGTAAGGGGAAACAATACTTGGCTTGGCACTGGCAACACACGCTACACCACTGCATATCCCTAGTCAGATATTTTGGAAGATATGACTAGCACAGAAATGGCCACATGCACAAGCGGAGCTAGCAATGCACAGTTGTAGGGTTTCCATTCATTTCAGTGGAGCATAGTCAGCTAAAATTTTGGGGGGAAAAGTTTACTATCGACCATATTTTATACACCAAGTAATGTACATATAAAGGATGGTAAAATAGTTTACCTCGAAAATGCCATTTTAAGTAAAAAAAAAAAAAAAGTTAAAAAAAAAATGTTTTCAGTTTTTTAGTAGGAAGATCCATTCTGAAGCATAAACTGCGCCTCTAACAAATTGAATACTCAGCAGAGAAACCTGAGTTGCAGATACTTTGCTTTACTTATGTATCTGTTAGTAGAATTCAGTCAGTCCGGCATTGGATAATCCAGAAGGTATGATAATATGGCACTTGTTTTCATCAGAACAGCCATATAAATTTGGCTTTGTGCAAAACCAAAAGAGGAAGACTGAGCAGAGGAAACCAATCGGTCAATTCCTTTGAGTAAAAACATAAAAAAAAAAATTTGTGTTAACATTTTATTTTAGACTTTTTGTGCCAAGTGCCGGACTAAAGGAATTCTACTGTGTATATTTTTGTGTAATATATGATATAGTAGGTTGTGCGTTTCTGGGTATATGTATATTTTTATTTCTACCTATTGCTACTGTAACAACAACAGAAGGAAATTAAGTTTTTTTTTTTTTTGTTTTTTTTTATATGTAAATCGGAATATTTATTAGTAGCACAGAATTGGAAGAAACCTACTGTTATATGCAGGTGATGGAGTTTAGCCTTGCTTATATCTATTTTTTTAAAATTAGATTTCACTAGTTGTTTTACGTAAGGTAAATGTGCAATATTTAAAGAGTGCCTATAATTTGAGCAGATCTGGCCTTCCATCCGCACTGTTTGTTGAAGTGCGTAGTGTCGTAGGTGTGCATTTGCTTGGACCCTGTCTTTATGTAGAACAACGGAATAGCCCGGACAATGGTCATTCCAGCAGCTCCTCTGCACCTTCTCAGCCAAGTATTTTTATTGCTCGAGTGCATCTAAAAAAAAAAATTGAAGCAACTTTTCACATTTATTTTTACATCTTTATTAGACATCTCTTACCATGTTGTGTCTGTCTAGAGTTCCTTACAGATCTGCTGATTTGTACCTTTGACACCGGCTGACCTGTTACATGTGCACTTGGTAGCTGAAGACATCTGTGTTGGTCCCGTGTTCATATGTGCCCACATTGCTGAGAAAAATGGTATTTTAATTTATGCAAATGAGCCTATAGGAGCAACGGGGGCGTTGCCCTTACACCTATTGGCTCTGCTCTCTCTGCAACTGCTGCGTCCTCTGCACTTTGACAGTCCTGTTAATCAAAGTGCAGAGGGCACGGCAATTGTAGAGAGAGCAGAGCCTTTAAGTGTAATGGTGACGCTCCCGTTTCTCCTAGAGGCTCATATGCATATATTAAAACTTCATTTTTCATATGAAAAATGAACACGGGACCAACACAGATGCCTTCAGCTGCCAAGTGCACATGTAACAGGTCGACTAATTTCATACCTACAAATGCACTTACCGATCCCCCGATGCTTCCAGCTCCCCCTCCAGCTTTAGTTCTCGGCCCCTCTTGAGACAAAAGGACCACTCAGCCAAACACTGGCCTCAGCAGTGACCCACCACAGTTATTGGCTGAGTGGTCATTTTTGTGTGTGTAGAGGGACCTTCAAGCATTAGAACAGTAGCCATTGGGGCTCATTAGGGTATTGCTTATTGTCCATTGGTCTGTTTTTTAAAGAATTTTGACAACCCCTTTAACTTGTGTAGTCGGATAATGCAGTCAGACTCTTTGCAATCTGGGACCTACTCCTTGCTACCCTGCCAGAAATGTATGAACAACATGTAGTGTACAGATTGAAAAGAGTAGAACTGCAGGATCAGACTACATAGGTTATTTGTAGTCTGTTTCCATGGAGACATTCTGTTCTGTGCAGGAGCTGTAGACATAACATGGTTGGAAATTTGCAATCAAGACTATTTGAGAAGCTGCTTTATTTTTAATTTTAGATGCAGTGGAGCAAAAAAATTGGCGAACACTGTTTGCAACTTTTTTGTGTAATTTAAATACATTATAACACATTACAGCTACCAACACCCAAATACTGCACAATAAAGTATGTTTCTGATGCTGCTGTAAATTTGTGTGTTGTGTATGCTAAATGATGGGGGATATTAAAGGGTTTGTATTATGTCACATACTGTTTTTTGTTTTTCCGTTCTAGTCCATTTGGTTGAAACTGGTATTGCAGCTCAACACCATGTCTGATATTTCATAAATGCCAGACACAGCCCATGAACTAGTTATCTCATACTAGCCCTTGAAAGAGAACCTGTCCCCTCTCCTGACATGTCTGTTTTATTAACTACTTGCATTCCCCATGTAATAATTCAGGAGCACCTTTCCTTATAACTGTATGTTGTGTGATTCCTCTATTATTCCTGCTAGATGTTTAGAAATAAAGGTACAACTTTGTGTTACCAGTTGGGAGGGGGAGGGGGGGTTGTGTGCGTGCACAGTCTGACACCGACACCACTGATCAGACTCTGTCAGACTGGGCAGGGACATGCCCCCTAACTGGTAACACCCAGTTGTACTGTTACTCCTTAAAGGAAATGTATCTCCAAAAAGTTATCTGCCAGTTAAATCCAGATAGCAACACAGAATGGTCAGGAGCGGACCTCATTGACTTCTATGTAAGAGTTTTCTAGGCATGCTCTAGCAAAGAATGGATAAGCTGTGAAATGTATCTCCAAAAAAGTTATCTGCCAGTTAAATCCAGATAGCAACACATCTTTTTTTTTCTTTCTATTTCCTGAACATGATATGGGGGCAGCCATCTTGCCTGAGCTGTTCTTAACAGCATTTAGAAAGCATTAAGAAAATTGCTTTACGGCAGCCCCATGGTCCATAGACAGAATGGTCAGGAGCGGACCTCAGTGACTTCTATGTAAGAGTTTTCTAGGCATGCTCCAGCAAAGAATGGATAAGCTGTGAAAATCACCTATTGAGAATGGTGTATCCTGTCTTATCTATACACAGGTGATATCATCACAGGCAGGATTAGAATGACAGATAGGCAGATAACTGCAGTAAAGTGATCTGTACAGACCAAGAAGTGGCGCCTATTAGGCTTATTGGCCAGTGCAAAAACTGCAGGAATTTATGGATGTTGTTTTAATGTAGATATTGACATGGAAAATTAAAAATAGCCTCATGAAAAATTCTTAAAAAAATATGTTAAACATAAAAATGTGATTTAAACAATAGGTTATTTTCTGATGATGCATTCCCTTTAACTTATAGCCGGAATAATCAAGAAATATAGTCATAAGAATAAATTATCCATAATTGTCATTTCATGTGGAATACAATGTCGGGAGCATGGTGACGACAGGTCCTCTAAGTGTTAAAGGCCAATTACTATTTCTCCAGCTTCTACAGAGCTACAGGGGCTCCTGCTGGTGTGCAGCTATAGGATGCCCCAGTGCCTTGAACTTATAAATGCACAAATCTTTTAAAGCCATAGTTTGCTTTATATTTGCACTATGCAAAAAAAAAAAATCAGCCTTCTACTTCTTCCTATGCATCTTTTGTCTTTTTTTCTTAGAAAGATCTGTATGTTATAAGGGCTCTTATGGACTGCCAACACATGAAAACCACTCCAATGGAAGAAATCAATAAAAGAACTTGTTTTTTTTGCTAAAATAAATAAAATAATTTCCCAATGTTATTAATGTATGTTACTTTGTAAGCAACCTTATTTTCATTCATCTCATTGGCAATATTCATGTTCTGAAATAATACTGGGAATATTGGAAGCTTATAGATGCCAAAAAGTGTTGAAGTTTTCACTTAAAGGTGTATTTCTGGATTACTGTGGTTTTTAATAGATATGCTTGTGTATGTGCTTACCTCATGTACATCTTCCCCATGTTTTTTTTCTTTTTCTTCAGTTTGGACTCTCTGTACCTGTTTTCACCATGTAAACCAATCCCTCTGGTTTCTTTCCATCCTGTATGTAGCGCTTCCTGTTCTTGCATCCAGCCAAACCCATGATGCACTTCTCCTTCCTCTGCCCCAGCTCCGCCCCTAACACCCAGCTAGTTTATAGCCCCTCCCTCTCAGCTAGTTACATAGACACTGCAACGTCCATGGACATACCATCACAGAAAATAAGGAAGAGCTGCATGGACATGGTCATGTGACCACAGCCCAGAACGGCAGATAGGGGCAATAAAGGGAAAAGAAGCAGGTTGGGCATTCCTGACTTACAACATACTAGTGAAAGGCTCTTAAGCTCCCTCTAGTGGTGTCTGCAGTCAGACAGAATTCTGCCATTGAGTTCCACAACTATGTAGAACATCTAGAGCAGTGTTTTCCAACCAGCGTGCCTCCAGCTGTTGCAAAACTACAACTCCCAGCATGCCCGGACAGCCTTTGGCTGTGCGGGCATGCTGGGAGTTGTAGTTTTGCAACAGCTGGAGGCACACTGTTGGGAAACACTGATCTAGAGCTCCTTAGAAGAAAAAACAAACCCTAGTGGTAGTAAAGGTATGATATAAAAATAATTATCACAGGAATTTGTACCAAACAAAAAGCATAACATTAAAAGGTGCAGATTTGTCTTCTTTCAAACCTACCCTAGTTTTCATTTCAGTAAGATAATTATGGGGTACATAGCTACTGGGATCCCTAGTCTGTTGTGATCACTGGGAAAGACATGAGGACAGGGCCGGCGCGTCCTATACGTGGAATAGGCCGCCGCGTAGAGCGCCCCTTGGGAAGGGGCGCTGCTAGAAGCGCCGGCCCCGCCTCATGCTGCAGCCGCCCGAGTGCTCTGAATTGAGCCTCTGGCGGCTGCAGCACTGCCCGGGCTGGCGCGTCCATGAGGGCGCACCGCCCGGGCGCACCAAGAGGAGAGGAGCTGACAGCAGGGAAGCGCTCAGCGCTCCTTCCTGTCACTCCATTGTAGCGTGGCCGAGCTCTTTATGGTCCGCGGGTACAGGAGCATCTGTCTCCTGTACCCGGCCGGACTGACATGAAGTGCGCACACAGTGTGCACTTCCTGTCAGTCCCCTCGGGTACAGGAAAAAAAAGCTCCTGTACCCGTGGACCACAAAGAGCTCGGCCGCGCTACACTAAAGGTGGGGGGGAAAGAATGACAAGGGGGGGGGGAAGGAAGAATGACAAGAGGCGGGAGAAAATGACAAGGGGGGGAGAGAACTGGCGTTAGAAAAGGGGTTCTGCAGTTTATTTAAACTGATGATCTATCCTCTGGATAGATTATCAGCATCTGATCGGCAGGGGTCCAACACCCGGGACCCCCGCCGATCAGCTGTTTGAGAAGGCAACGGCGCTGGCAGTAGCGCCTCGGCCTTCTTGCTGTTTACCGCAGGTGCAGTGACATCACGACTAGTATCACTGGCCTTGGCGGGGTTAAGCTCTGTTCACTTAAATGAAGCTCAGCCCCACCCAGGCTCCTACTGCCAGCGCCGCTGCCTTCTCAAACAGCTGATTGGCGGGGGTCCCGGGTGTCGGACCCCTGCCGATCAGTTTAAATAAACTGCAGAACCCCTTTAATATGGCAGATCATATGGGTGGGGCATTGTGATGTCACATGGGGGGGGGGGGGCGGCGGCAAACTTTTCTTTTGCCTAGGGTGGCAAAAATCCTTGCACCGGCCCTGCATGAGTTTGTACTGGTGGAGCGAGAAGCGTTTTAAAAATGGCCATAAAACCAATGACTGGTCAGTGTTCTGCCACAGATGAGGATTCCCTGCTTGTAACCCATCCGCCTCCCAAGGTGCAAAAGGCTGGAAACCTCTGTTATACAACATGTTCTCCGTATCATTTTGACCGTTTGGGGCTGGTATTACAACGCTTAATTTGCATTGTAGATAATATGGAAAGGTGTGGCAGACATTAAAATATATATTGTTTTTCAGTATCGTACTGTTTGGACATTGACTTATTGGCAGGTACCACTGCTGCCTGTTGTACCAATTTTCTTTATTGTATTACTCCATTGCTAAAAGAAAAATAAATGTTAAGTTAGTGGGAGTGTGTATTAGTTGTCACCACTAGGAGGAGCTATTGTATACTGTCTTATTGAGTTCAATGTGTAAAGAGTAAGCTCCTAAGCTTTAAGAATTTAATAATTGAGAGATCCACTAAGACATTAATCCGCACAGAATTTCAGACCCGTTTATATTACAAAAATTAACAAATAATTGTTAGTGACCACCAATAAGCATTTTTATGGTAGTCAGTAAGGGGCCTAAGGCCCCTTTCACATCTGCGTTTTTGCTTTCCGTCCTAGAGTTCTGTCCCCGGGGCTCTAGGATGGAAAGATACTAGATAATATCAGGATTATCCCAATGCGTTCTAAATGGAGAGAAATACGTTCAGGATGTCTTCAGTTCAGTACTGACACATTTTTGGCCGGAGCAAAATCCGCAGCATGCTGCGGATTTTCCTTCAGCCAAAAATCCTGAAGACATGCCGCAAGGACGGATCCGACAATGCCCATTGAAAAGCATTAATCCGGATCCGACTTAAAAGCTAAACGTCGGATACGGCGATGCGCCGAAACGACGTTTAGCTTAAAGAATGGTAACCATGGCAGCCAGGACGCTACTAAAGTCCTGGCTGCCATGGAAAAGCAGCGGGGAGGGTCAGGGTGGAGGGGTCTCCTCCAAGATGAGGCATGGGAAACCGGTGTTTGGGGTCTCCTGCCAGTGCTGCAATTGGCTGGAGGAACATTTTAGTTTTATTTGTGAAAAAAGAACGGCAGTTAGTGGTAGTTTGGGAAACTTTCTTAAAAATGTAAAGATTTGCTTCTAAACTTCTAAGCCTTCTAACGTCCCCCCAAAAAAAACTTTGACCCAAATAGTGAACACCACAAAACAATGCTAGAATTGAAGTTTTGTGCTTATTTGCTGCAAGAAAAAAAAAGCACAAAAAGCAATCAAACAGTGTTATATATCCCAAAATAATGCCAATGAAAACTACAAATCAACCCTCAAAAATGAAGCTCTAAAACAGCTCCATAGAAAGGAAAATAAAAATGATATGGGTCTTGGGATGCAACAATGCATTTGTTTTTTTTTTCAAAAGGGGTCTTGGGCAAAAGTGGTAAAACATAAAGAAACTATTTTGTATCACTGTAATCTTACTGATGGAGAGAAATTATCATTAAGTTATAGAAGTTATCATGTTATTTAAACCAATACCACGAATGCCGCAAGATATATTATGTAAAAATTCTAGAAGTATTAATGTCTGTTATTTGTACCCCAAAATGGTACCATTAAAAACTATAATTTGTCCCACAAAAAACAAGCCCTCATACAACTACATTGATGGAAAAAAAAAAAAAAGGTTGTAGCTCTTGAAATGCGACAATGAAATAAATTGGTTATTAAAGGGATTCTGTCACCTCTGATAACACAAATTTAGCTGTTAAACCAGCCATGCTCCACAGATTACCTTGAATTGGCTTTGCTTTTCTGTAATGTAATCCGTCCAGTAGTTTTGCAGAAAAACGACTTTTAAAAATATGCTAATTAATCCTGAAGGTGCCCAGAGGGGCGTTATCTTCTACTTTGTGTGCCCAGTAACGCCCCCCTGCAGTGCCCAAAACCGACTCCTTGCTCACTAAAAAAACGCCTTCCTCCTGAATCCCTAACCGCCCCAGACGGTCAAAATGATACGGAGAACATAGGTAGGTCAATTCCTCTTTTTGCAGAGGAATAAAAAAAACAAAATCGTTAAGGACATCCACACTTCATGCAGATGTTGTCCTTGGTCGGATTCAAACCTAGGACCCCAGTGCTGGAAGGCACCAGTGCTGACCACTGAGCCACCGTCCCACCCTTTATGCTCCTTAATACATGGTACCTTAGGAATTCACATCTGTGATATTGGGATTCTCTTCCTGTAGCACCAAAGTTTGTTGGTTTTCTGTTCAGCCAAATCATAAAGGTAAAAGTGAGTGAAAGCCATTCCTGCATTATCTTTTGGACGCGGTATGGTGCCCCACCTCATCTACACCGGGCAATCAATGACCAGCGACAGTAATGTGAGTATAGACTTCACATGACACTTCTGGTGGACCAGAAGTGGAGAAGAGGGAAGTTCTGCTCTTGAACCAGAGCGCCAGTGAAAGTTTTTTGTTTTTTTTCTATAACCTCTGCCTGACGATATGAAAAGGGGTTCTAGGTTATCAGAGAACATCTTTAACTAGATTTCCATGACACGCTACAGAAAATAGATTTTTCAAATTTGCTTTGACGAAAGAACTATTTGAAATTGTTTACTGAACATTAATATTTGGTTTAACTCCTACAAAGAAATATTATTGACTCTAAGGGTACTTTCACACTTGCACTATTCTTTTCCGGTATAGAGTTCTGTCAAAAGGGCTCTATGCCGGAAAAGAACTGATCAGGCATATCCTAATGCATTCTGAATGGATAGAAACCTGTTCAGTTTGCATCAGTATGCCTTCCGTTCAGACACTGTCAGGCGTTTTGGCCGGACATAATACCGCATATGTCCGTCCAAAATGCCTGATCAGTCGCCGGAATGCCGGCATTAATTTACATTGACTTGTATTAGTACCGGATCCGGCATTGCGAAACAACTGAAGGACAGATCCGTCCTTCCGGTCTGTGCATGCGCAGACCGGGAGAACTGTGAAAAAAGACTGCAAGACGGATCCATCCATCCGCATGACAAGCGGAGAGATCCGGATCCGTCTACAAATGCTGTCAGTTGTCACACTGAACGGCGGATCCGGCAGGCAGCTCCGATGACGAAACTGCCTACCGGATCACACTAACGCTAGTGTGAAAGTACCCTTATTTACTGAGACATGTGTTTCCTTCTATCCTCCCTGTCCCCAGTGGGGCTCATAGACACGGTCTTTTGGGAAGCCTGTTTACCTATGAGTATTGCTTTTGGGGTGTGGGAGGAAAAGAGAGTAACTAGAGGAAACCCAAGCAAACACTGGACGAACAAACAAATCCATGCTGATGTTGTCCTGGGTCAGCTCCAATTGCTCTGCTCATAGATATATATTTCGCCATGATGAAAGAGCAGGATGGGAGGAAATCTCATAGGGTTCTAGATGCTCTATGAATAATTCACTTGGAATAATTAGAGCGCTATAATCGGCTTCTCTTCAGCAGTTCCATAGAGATGAATGGAGTGACCGTTTGCCTGCAAGACCATCTCTCTGTTCATTTGGGGGGACCCTGGTGATTCCCAGAGGTCAGACACCCACCACTCAGATTTTAAAGGATCGTTGATACGTTATAGTGGGACAACCCTTTTAATTTTTCTTCTTTCTAGAGAACTAATTTGCATAGTTTTCCCATGAAGCATTGCTAAGTCTCCACGCACAACCTGGATCTCTTCAATATGCAAAGTAATCCTCCCAGATCCTTAATTAGATTTTTTTTTATTATGTCATGTCATAGATATTGTTTAAATGATGCCTTGATATGTCACCTTTATGGCATGAGCTTTAGGCCTCATGCACACGACCGTTTTTTTTCTATGTCCGCAAAATAGGGTTCCGTTGTTCCGTGATCCGTGTCCGTTTTTGCTTCCGTTGTGTTTCCGTGTGTCTTCTGTTTTTTTTAGCGGACATGACACAAAAGATTTTACCAAAAGACAGGCTGACAATTTTTGCCAAGTGCATGCCAAGGGATCCGCCAAAAAACGCGGATGCGGAACACGGATGACACACGGATGGCCATCCACATTTTTTCACGGTCCCTTTGACTTGAATGGGTCCACAAACCGTTTTTCGCGGACAAGAATAGGACAGGTTATATTTTTTTGACGGACTGGAATCAAGGACCACGGACGCGGAGGACAAACGGCATTTGCCGAGTTTTCCACGGACCCATTGAAAACCAATGGGTCCGCAGAAAATCACGAAAAACGGCACAACGGACACGGAATCAAACAACGGTCGTGTGCATGAGGCCTTAATAAAAGGGGCAAAAAGTTGGTTTATAGGGGACAACCCCTGCAATAGTGGAGTGAGTGTGGCTAGAATCTTGTATTGTTTTATATTTAATGTTCTTTTACTTTCATTTTTAGGTAGGCAAATTCCCTTTCAAAACCTACTTGTCTATAAAATGTGTAATATCTCTTTAAAACAAAATGTTTACAGATGAGTGAGTAGTCGTATCCCGTCCCCCTCCTTCCTCGTCACTCACGAGCTGTTTTTTTTGTACATTATTGTGCAATTGATATTTAGTTAGATTCCAGGCAACGGCCAGAGCTCTTCTGCGATAGGGGTCCTTGCTCCAGATATAGGGGTACATCCACAGCCGGGATGAGGAGAACGTTATCTTGTCTGGCTGCTGAGATCAATAATCGACAAACAAGGTCTGCGCTTCTTATATGTCTGTGCTCCGCGGTCTGCTGTTTGTCTGGTCAGTCTGTTGCTGGACAAGAACGACATGGTAAGTGATACCATATGGCTGTTGTTACTAGGTTAGTATGGGTTCACACCTCTGTTTAAGGGCTCATGCACATGACCGTATGTATTTTGCGGAACGGAACAGCTGGCCCCTAAAAGAACAGTCCTATCCTTGTCTGTAATGTGGACAGTAATAGGACATGTTCGATTTTTATGCGGAACGGACGTATGGACACACGGAAAAGCAATGCACACAGAGTAACTTCCGTTTTTTTTTGTTTTGCGGACCCATTGAAATGAATGGTTCCGCATACGGTCTGCAAAACAAACGCACCGGTCACAGAAAGAAAATAAGTTTGTGTGCATGAGCACTAACTGACCTGACCTGGCAGAGAACAGCCTGCCAAAGCTCACTGTATACTGCCATTCGCCGGCGGAACCCATTGACTATAATGGGATCCAGGGGGCAGGGGATCCGGCTGCTTTTTCAGCATGAGTACTGGGACACAAAGCAGTGCCTGCAGCATTTATTTGTCAGGCCGAAACCCAGCACTCGTGCCGGACACTGGCTGGATCCTATTATATTTAGGCCTCATGCACATGACCGTATGTGTTTTGCGGTCCGCAAACCACAGATGTGCAAAACGCAAAAGCTGCTCCGGGTTCCTTTCCGCAAATTACAGCCCATTGTAGAAATGCCTATTCTTGTCCGCGAAACAGACAAGAATAGGACATGCTCTATTTTTTTTGTGGGGCCACGGAATGGAGCAACGGATGCGGACAGCACACGGAGTGCTGTCCGCATCTTTTGCGGCTCCATTGAAGTGAATGGGTCCGTGCCCGAGCTGCAAAATATGCGGCTTGGACACGGACCAAAACAACAGTCGTGTGCATGCGGTCTTAATGGGATCCGATGTTAAAGGCCAGATCTGTTGAGTTAGGTCTCTTTCACACAGCAATTCACGGGCACCGACCGTGGGGCAGCCGCAGCGGATCGCGGACCCATTCACTTGAATGGGTCCGCGATCTGCCCATTCTGCAAAAAGATAGGACATATTCTATCTTTTTGCGGGACGGAAGTACGGAACGGAACCCTACAGAAGCACTCCGTTGTGCTTCCGTAGTGTTCAGTTCCGTCACTCCGTTCCGCATCTCCGGATTTGCGGACCCATTGAAATGAATGGGTCCACGTCCGTGATTCGGAATGGCCACGGAACGGTGCCCGTGTGAAAGAGGCTTTAATCGGTGTAAACCTACCCTCCTATAAAAACTTGAATACTGATTTACTATCCATATCAGCGTCCGACTCCCTGTACCTCCGCCGATCAGCTGTCTGATGAGGCCCACTGCAGCCTGTTCCTAGGCCAGTGACATCACGCTCTTCGGTCACATGGCCTATGTGCAGCTCAGTCCTATTCAAATGAATGGGCCTGGGCTGTAATACCAAACACAACGCCATCCATTTGATAGCGGCTATGCTTGCTATTCACTTGAACGGCACTGATCTGCGACTAGGCCATGTGACCAATAGACATGATGTCACATTGCCTAGGAAGAGGCCTAGACGCTGAGTGCGAAGGCCACTTTGTACAGCTGATTGGTGGGGGTCTGACTTTTGGGACCCCCCCGCCGATCTCATATTGAGGACCTATCCTAAAGATAGGTCATCAATATGTAAATCCCGGACATCCGATCTACTCCAAAAAGATGTATTAAGAAATTACTGAGCACAAAATTTGAAGCTAAAAATGAGATGATGATAAAAAGGTGGAGTCTGTGCTGTTATATCACCTTTGAAAAAAGTTACTGTGTGTACACGCACCCATGAATTCCCATCCTCGACGAGCTCCCCAGGTTGCCCCTCCTCAAAAAACCTGCCCCTGCCGTCATCACTTTGCTGCTTCATTACCTCTTCTCTACATGAAATGTAGACATCAGCACAGTTTAGTGAGTGGAAGAGACCGGCGGATCAATCCGACACTACACATATTGTATTTCTGTCTGCAAGAATAATTCTGCAGATTATATTATTCTTCTCATCAAATATACTGGAACCTCTGACGGAAAGCAAAAAGAGAAAAAATTAACATAAGCACATGCATTATATGGATCCCTGAAAATATTTTTTTTACAAGGTCAGATCTAATCCAGTTAGCCTGGACTCACACGCAGACAGTTTTTTTCAGATTTATTTTTGCCAATTTACTTTTTACACGTCTTTTTTTTTTAATTATTATTATGCGGAAGAAAATGCCAGCTGCATATGTTAGCTGAAAATCAATGAGAAATTTAAAATGAAGGACACATATGTGTCTTGTGTGAATGTTTTTTTTGTTTGTTTTTAATGCAGCATGTAGAAACAATGGCGCTTTTTTTTTCTCTAGGTGTTTTCTCCATCCCCTTCTCTATAGGAAAAAAATGCCTAAAAAATGCAATTCACAAGTGTTTTGAAAAAAATTAAAAATACAATGCAATAAGTTTTTTAATGGCATTTTTGAGGCAAAAAAAACCTGCCAAAGCAAGTTTATGTGTGTACGGGGCCCTAACAAACCTGACTCTCGAACACTGCATGTTTCACCAGACATGGTGATCTTGAGATGGAAAGAATGGGTTGACCCTCATATGATGACCCTTTTATATAAGGCACACATAGGGGTCGTGGTTTGCCGTGTCCCCAACAATTGGTGCGCCGCTGAAAATGCTAAAAAGTGATTACAGTGATTAATCATCACAGAAAAATGTAATGAAAATTCATCTAAAGCCTGAACAACCCATTTAAAAATTAAAAATAAACATTGACCAACCCAAAATGCTGAAGAACAAGAACAAAAAATTATGCAGTTATGCAATTAACTACCAGCCACGTGTTATTTCTAAGCCCCGACCAGAGCGATGGGATGTGATCGAACCTCTCCACGAACGTACAAGAAGGTAGCACGTACAATACGGCCTTACGCCTTTAGCAAATCATAGACATGTTATAAATTATTGCTAGTAATTATGTTTATTATGATTTTTTGTAAATTGTGTCTTCATCTGTTACGCAGCGTGTCCTTCTCAATTATGGGAGGAATTTAACAGCAGTTGTTACACACTTGTCAATGTAACAAAGGAGAATTTTCTAAGCATTGAACCTGCGCGAGGACTTTGCAAAGGTAAGAAGCCCCTTGATGACGGGATTTTGTACAAGTAGATCTGGTGGGTGGCAGCGAAGGAAGTGAGCATGTGCGACCACCTCAGGGAGGTGGACAGAGAAATAAGGAAGTGAACAAACAGCAGGTGGCTCTATATAGACCGATTTCATTTATTAGCTCACAGCCTATACAAAATTTTTAATTTCATGCAATTACAAACGTATTCAGAGCCAGGTGCTGGTTTGAAAAATGTAGAATATTTTTTATGAGACATTACCTTTACATTAAACTAAATCGGAAGACGAAGCCACTAAATGTGTGAGAAATGTGAGCATACCTTGTATGTCCATGCATTTATTTTATGTCTGTCTTTCTGTACGTGTCCATCAGATAGGGGCGCTGAAATTATAAGCATCGGATCAAAGGAGGAGAATTTATTCTTGGTTAAAACGTTTCAAACAAAGTGGAAAGGTCCGAGAGAAGTCTTACTGGGCATGTTTTATGACAGCGATGGTAAGTCACCTACACAATGTGACCACTGCACCAGTCAGCAGACTGGTACCTATGAAACTGGTTGAGCACCTGTGATCATTGCACCTGTCAGCAGACTGGTACCTATGAAACTGGCTGAGCACCTGTGATCACTGCACCTGTCAGCAGACTGGTACCTATGAAACTGGCTGAGCATCTGTGACCACTGCACCTGTCAGCAGACTGGTATCTATGAAACTGGCTGACCACCTGTGACCACTGCGCCATATATTGTTATGTATTAGGGTTCTGTATATGAGACATATATACTATATTTACTGCCAAGGACGGGAAAGGATCACAGTCCTGTGGGATCAAGTAAACCTCTGCTGATCGCCTGGGATCTGCTCCCATCCCTGGTCCTATAAATATACAATGACATTACTGACATAGATTTCTTGTATCTTTTGCAGACAACTCCCTGAAATGGTTGGACAAGTCTGAAGTGACCTTCTTAAATTTGGGACAAGTAGAATTGGTCGACAATAACTTAGACACTTGTGTGGAAATGAATACACAGAGCGGACTGTGGGGCGTCACTGACTGCGACCACTTCACTGCATCAGCAGTCCTGTGCAAATGTGAGTATCTGCAGCCTTCACTTTTATTTTTCATGATTTATGTTTTACGTATATGTATACATGAGAACAAATTGCTTACATTGCCCTTTTTGGCTTTATTCACATTGGCATTTGTTTATATGTTTTCCTATTTCCGATAAAGCTACCATTGATTTCAAAGGGATTTATCTGATTAGTTAACTTTAGTTAAAGGGATTCTTCCATCTCAGCCTTTCAGTAAGCACCGGCCAGGGAAGCCAGAGTTACGGCCGACGTTCTGATGTTTTTCCGAAACTCCCATAGTGGTGAATGGGAGCTATGGAAAAAAGTCGTATAGCACACCACAAAAAGTCGTATAGCAACCAGTTTCCGTAACTTGGGAGTAAGGATACAGCTACACAGCAACATGTGCCACGCGACACAAAAGGATATTTCATGCAACGTATTTCAATGGGGCCGCAATGCGGCATGCAGCAACTGCCAAGCAACTGTCACACATTGCAACACCATTGAAATACATTACATCAGAGATGCCCCACCTGCAGCCCTCCAGCTGTTGCAAAACTACAACTCCCAACATGTCCTGAGAGCTGTAGCCTGTCCAAGCATGCTGGATGTTGTAGTTCTGCAATAGCTAGAGGGCCGCAGGTTGGGCATCCCTGCATTACATGATACGTGGCCACGTAGCCGTGCACGTACAGAAGCAGCATGTGAGCCATGTTGTTTGTGCAGTTCCCATTTAGGACAGAGCAGGGTACTAGTTAGATAGATGTTTTTAATGCAGCTCTGGCTAGACATGGGTTTAGCTAAATATGGAATAATTTTCTTCTGTCTGTTTTTCCTGGCAAGTCCGACAGATAGCAACACCATTTCAATTCATTACATGAAATATTGCCGGACCCTAAATCATAGCTCAGACCTATATCAGCATATTGATTTTCTGGCACCCAGGCAATGAAGCAACAAGTTAGTAAAATGCCTTCCTTTGGACTTAGGACGGCACATGAACCCCCTGTGTATACAGACTGCACAGTAGTTTACTACAAAACCTAAAGTATCTGTCTGCAGCATTTTTGAACAAATAAAAATAACAGGTAAATTCTATAATAGAATAATATTCTATAT
The DNA here is from genome assembly GCA_033119425.1 of Bufotes viridis. NCBI lineage: Eukaryota > Metazoa > Chordata > Amphibia > Anura > Bufonidae > Bufotes > Bufotes viridis. The sequence continues at coordinate 134,194,261 of CM065595.1, read as the reverse complement.
GCTGGGCTCTATTTATTTTTTTTTCAATGTATCCCTTATGAAAGTAATTCTATTGACACGTCTATTACTACAGGAATAATATGAAAAAATAGCAACTGATGTAACAAAATTTTCTGATACCCTGATACCCATCAGTAGTGATGAGCGGCAGGTGCCATATTCGATTTCGACGAAATTCGCGAATATTCGAATGAATATTCGTTTCATATTCGTCGAAATCGAATATTCGTCATTTTTTCTAGTTATCGCGATTAACATGCGATTTAAATAATCGCATATTGCGATTTGTACTTAAGGCTACTTTCCTATTGGTTTCATATCTAGAATTAGCGAGGATGACGAATATGACGAATGTATTCGTCTATTCTTCAAAACGAAGATAACGAAGTATTCTCCATCTTCGTTTTAGCTACCTATTCGTCTCGTCATCGTCAACTTCGCTATTTGCTAATTCTAGCAATCAAATAGGAAGGTTGACTTACCAGACAGCTGTGTTAAATTCGCTATGCGATTTTTTTATTTTTTTTTTTTTTTTTTTAATAAATAGAATACTTATAATAATTTTATCAAGTAATATAATTATTGTATTAAAAAAAAAAATCGCATAGCGAATTTAACACAGCTGTCTGGTAAGTCAACCTTCCTATTTGATTGCTAGAATTAGCGAATAGCGAAGTTGACGATGACGAGACTAATAGGTAGCTAAAACGAAGATGTAGAATACTCGTTATCTTCGTTTTGAGGAATAGACGAATACATTCGTCATATTCGCTATTCGCTAATTCTACCAAGCCAACCATAACTTCTGTGCTCATGGAGCGTCCCCATCACCATGGGAACGTCTCCATATACTAAAATGTACTGTCGGATTTGAGGAATTACGTTGAAATCGCAATGCGATTAATTCAAGTTATATTAATCGCATTGCGATTTCAACTTAGAGCTGGGTTTATAATGGGTCAGCTTGCTAGAATTAACGAAGTTAACGAATATGGAATATAGCAGCAGTGTTAAGTTGAAATCGCAATGCGATTAATTTAACTTAAAGTATTCGCATTGCGATTTCAACTTAGCACTGCTAGTGCATAGCTATATTCCAATCCATATTCGTTAATTCTAGCCTATGTAAGATAGCAGTGCTAAGTTGTAATCGCAATGCGATTAATATAACTTGAATTAATCGCATTGCGATTTCAACGTAATTCCTCAAATCCGACAGTACATTTTAGTATATGGGGATTCTCCCATGGATGGGGACGCTCCACATGAGCACGGAAGTCGGCAGAAGCGGCAACGGGCACTGACTAGAGCAGCCAGGAAGCCAGGAATCCTCAGGACAGGTAAGAACTACTTTTGGGAAGTAGGAAAGAAAAAAATATAACTAAAAAAAAAAAAAAAAAAAACGAATATTCGAAATAGCGAATTTATAGCGCTATATTCGAAATATTCGCGAATTAGCGAAGTGCCGATATTCGCTAAAAAAATTCGCTTTTCGAATATTCGCGCTCAACACTACCCATCAGCTGTTTGAGAAGGCAGCGGTACTCCTGTGAGCTCTGCGGCCTTCTCTCTGCTTTTCCTAGGCCAGTGACGTCACATTCATCATTCACATGGTCTAAGAGCAGCTGCGATACCAAGCACAGACTCTATACAATGTACAGTGGCGAGCTGCGAGAAGGCCGTGGTGCTAACAGGAGTGCCACTGCCTTCTCAAAACAGTCGAGAGGATAGGTTAATCAGTTTTAAAAATTTTAAAAAGAAAATCTGATATACCCACTATATAGTGCCTTGCAAAAGTATTCACCCTCCTTGACTTTTTGCGTGTTTTGTTACATTACAGCCTTAGGTTCAATGTTTTGTTAATCTGAGTTTTATGTGATGGATCAGAACACAATAGTCTAAGTTGGTGAAGTAAAATGAGAAGAATATATAAATAAAACTATTGTTTAGAAATAGAAAACAGAAAATTGGCATGTGCGTATGTATTCACCCCCTTTGTTGGGAAGCCCATAAAAAGCTCTGGTGCAACCAATTACCTTCAGAAGTCACATAATTAGTGAAATGACGTCACCTCTGTGCAATCTAAGTGTCACATCATCTGTCATTACATATACACAACTTTTTTGAAAGGCCCCAAGGGCTGCAACACCTAAGCAAGAGGCATCACTAACCAAACACTGCCATGAAGACCAAGGAACTCTCCAAACAAGTAAGGGACAATGTTGTTGAGAAGTACAAGTCAGGGTTAGGTTATAAAAAAATATCCAAATCTTTGATGATCTCCAAGAGCACCATCAAATCTATCATAACCAAATAGGAAGAACATGGCACAACAGCAAACCCGCCAAGAGACGGTCGCCCACCCAAACTTACGGACCGGGCAAGGAGGGCATTCATCCGGGAGGCAGCACAGAGACCTAAGGTGACCCTGGAGGAGCTGCAGAGTTCCACAGCAGAGACTGGAGGACCTGTACATGGGATGACAATAAGCCGTA